>CM060908.1:859216495-860466495 GCA_030737815.1 Allium fistulosum | reverse complement strand
CCGGATTGTTTGTTGCAACGGTTTGTCGCCATCTCAGAGCATGCCTAGGGACCGTTCGCGATCTCGTACATGTGTAAGTGACTTAGCCGTTATGAAATCACAAGTAGCAATTTTTTCATTGAGAATAATTTTTTAGCAGAAATGTTAAACAAAATCAAGTTCAAATGTTCAAATCAAGACGAAACAAAAACAAAGCAAGGATGTTAAAGTGTAAACTCCCACAACGATAGGGTTAATAGTCATTCAGAGCATGCCTATGGACCGCTCGTGATCTTGCACATGTGTAAATGACTTACCCGGGTTGGTGAGAGGTTTACGACTTGTTCATCGTTATTTAAATTAATTGATAATCATACGATGTCCCGGCTCGGCGGCACCCCTAGCTGATGTAGATGGTGGTCGCTCTGGCTCCACTGCTGGAGCTCGCCTTCTCACATACTGAAGTAGCATACCGTTCCTGATGTGCCCTTCCACCTCATCCTTCAGATGTCTACAGTCGTTAGTGTTATGACCATTCAGTTCGTGGAATAAGCAGTATCTGTCTGATTTCCTCTCGTCGACAGTGGGATCCCTTCGTATTGGCCTACGGTAGGGAACTTGCTCTCGAGTATCTTGGTAGATTCGCTCCAAACTCTCATTCAGCTCTGAATAAGTGGTGAATCGTGGCTCTCTCCGCAGTCGCTTTGACCTGTCACCATTGTCCTCAGCCTTTCGTTTTCCTTTATCCTTATCTGAATCATTTTCGAGAGGCTTTTTGTCTTTAAGTGCATAAACTTCTATTCCCTCTCCTTCTTCTCTTTCAGCATTAGCGTCTTCCAATCGTAAAAACTTTTCTGCCTCGTGATAGAATTCTCCTAGATCCATTGGCGGATCCTTGGTTAATGAATTTTTGAATTCCGTGCCATCAGCTACTCCGGACACAGCTGCCATCATAACCATGGATGGATCTGGCCGATACACCGATGCTGCTGCCGCATTGAACCGCGTCAAGAAATTCCTCAAAGACTCCCCAGCTTTCTGCTTTAGCGTTGCCAAACTCATCACATTCTTGGGTCTCGAAATATGAACTCTGAATTGCCTCATAAATTTCTCAATCAAATCGGTCCATGTCCCAATGGAGCCGCTCTCTAGCTGTCTGAACCATAAAGCTGCTATGTCTGTCAAATACAATGGGAAGCACCGGGCCATGACTTCCTGTGATGCCCCCAGCACTTCCATGTGCCTTATATACCTCGTTAGATGGACCGCAGGGTCCGTCCTCCCGTCATACCCTTCTACTGTTGGCAGTTTGAATTCTGGTGGGTTCCTAGCCAACCTAATCGCAGGAGAAAAGGGACTCTTGTTCACGTTTTCAAGATCTTTGTTTACTAATCCGCCTCTCATGGCTCGTCTGACTATCTCTGCCAATCTATCATTATCTCCAAGCTGTAGTCCTTGTTCACTACCTTCGATCTGCCCCCCGAGTCCGTGTGAGCTCTCGGGTGTCTGCCCCCCTGGCTGAGCGTTCATCCCTCTATTGCCGCCAGGTTGGTCGGATGTCCTTGTCTCTCTTCCCAGGTTCGGATCAACATGTCCTAAGTGTGTGCCCCCCAGCTCCGGCGCTGCGTTGGATGGTCCTGCTCCGTTCTGGATTCTGGTTGTTCCATGATTTTGCGCTCCAAGTTGTCTAATTTGTTGAAGCAAATTCTGGATCATCTCCTCCTGCCTCTTCATCATTGTCTCCATCTCATCCCTGGTGATGAAGATCGATGCTTGGTTTGCTCCCGAGGAAGCCTCTTGACTTCCTTCGTGCTGACTTCTCTCAGCTCTTTGCCTTCTACTTGTTTGTCTTGTCATGATTCCTCGGATCTGAATCTCTTAGCCTTCTGATTCAACTTTCAAATGATAGAACTCCTGAGTTCAACTCTCAGTGAAAGCACTAAAGTGTTTGCGCCAAAATTGGTCACAAACCCCGAATGTTGTGGAAGCACCAGTATATGAATATAAATCAACAATATTCACGCACAAATCTCAAATCTAAGCAAACAGAGTATCACAATTCAGAAATAATGAACATAAACGCGAGATTTATAGTGGTTCGGCGATCTTGCCTACGTCCACTCTGAAGTTGATGATTTTATTGATGTTCTCTTGATGATTACAATTTCTTCTGAGATAGTACAACTGATTATATGATTACAATCTGAATCTAAGGAAGCAGTGGTGATTCTAAGTAGATCTGGCAGAATCTGGGCGCTCTTTAGCTCTCAAAATTGTCCGACCACTTTTCTGAATGTCTAGGGGCTCTATTTATAGGTGTAGGAGGCTGATATTTCGCCTAAAATGAGGGGAGACCAGTTCTGGTACGTCAGGGGGCCCACATGGCCGAAATCTGGAGATCTGGGCCCACTTTGGGATCGATTCGACCCTTAGTTCGAATCGATCAAGAAATCATCCAATCGAGCTGAAATTTGGCGTGGACATTCTGCATCATGTGCTTAAGCTTTTGTGAAAATTTCATGGCATTTGGACTTGTAGAACTTGAGTTATGATCGATTCAAGATTGCATTTCTGGTGATTACGCGTACGTTCGAATCGATCCCTTCGAATCGATAGGGTCGAATCGATGGTAGGTGCATGTGCACGGTGACGTGGCGCGCATGTTTCTCGTATCGATCCTCTTTTCACTCCGAGTTGACAGGGTCGAATCCATGGTTTCAGCTGTTATGACTTAGTGGATTCGAGGTGGTGGTTTTGTAAATGTGTTCGTTCGAATCGATCATGGTATATCATGGCTGATCGATTCGAAGCTGCCTCAGCAGGGTGGATTCGAAGGTATGACTCCATCGAATCGACCGAATGGACGTTCTCTTCGAATCGATCAAGGTAGGTTATACTTAATCGATACGAAGGCTTCGTAGTTGAATGAATTCGAAGATCTTACCTTTGATGGACTCGAAGCAGGGGAATGGTTCATTGGGTTCGAACCGTGACTCGCTTAATGGATTCGAAGCAAGAGAGGCTTCGATGGATTCGAACCAAGATATAAGAGGATGGATCCGAACTATAGCTCTTTCGATGGAGTCGTAGCAAGGTTACTCCTTATGGATTCGAACAGAGCCTGTCTTGATGGATTCGAATGGTATCTTTACCTATGGATTCGAACCTGTTGGAGTCGATCCTGTTGGGTTCGAACTTAGAGCCATTTTTCCCAAACGTGCATCGATGATATCTTGAGCGTACGAACTCGGATTGACTTCAAACTTGGAACGTTGGTTTGCATGTCTTTACTTGTCATTTCTTATCAATTGTAGCCTGATCCGGACCCGGATGAAATTCATTGGTATCCATGGTGAAACAGTGTATAACGATCTTTTACGATGAACTGTCTTTAGTTTTCCAGTCGACTTTTTGGTGTTACGGCCTTGCCAAAAGGCGGGATAACATGCATCTTTGTTGTTCTTGTCTTCCAGAGAACAAAAATCTTGTATTGACTTAAAAACTGAAAGCCTTTAAAAGCTTAAAACTTAAAACTTTGAAACTGAGATGGACTCAAAGACTTCTTTTGAAAGATGCTTCATGTTCTAAAAAAACTGAAATGCTTTTGCTGTTTGGATTTCAGAAAACAAATGTCTTGCTTGCAACTCAACACTGAAAGCTTTTTAAAAAAAACTGGAGGCTTTAAAAATAAAACTGGAACTTGATGCCAGGCTTTTGAAAAAGAAGATAACAAAGCTTATTGTTTTTCTTTGAAACGCTTTGATTTTCTTAAAAAAAAATGGAAATGCTTTGCTTAGCATTGTGATCGAAAAATGAATAAGAAACTTTGGTATATAGAAACAATGCAGAGGCTATAGATCAGAGATATTTTATTTTTGAAGGCTGAAATGTAGACATTGGGTACAAGTCATTTATTAGCAATGTCATATATATCTTCTTCATTTAATTCGTATGTACTATATGTTAGTTTATATTTTTCCTTGCCTCTTTTCTTTGCCTGCAAGTCTCAAGGCCAAAGTACAGATATTTATTTAGTTTTTGCTATGACCTGTTACTTGCAAATGTATGGTGATAGTTTATCATATTACTTTATTTTCTTGCCTGCTAATGTAGATACTTAGTACATATATTAACTTTGTCTTAGACTTACCCACTTCAATAAAGTTGTTACATTTATTTTATTATGTTAGCTTGTGAATTAATGCTTATTTTACATGACTATTAATTTGTATTTCTATTTATACTTGATGTATTTAATTAATACATATTTTCTATTTTAAACTTAACTACCAAACATCCTATTATATTTTATTTATTACTTATGTTAGATATGTTTATAAGTTTCTTATGTTTATAAGTTTATAGATTAATACTTACAATAATGACCATATATTTGTTTTATATTTAATATTTAATATTGACAGGATTTATTTTAATTTAAACATTATTACTAATATTACATCAAATTATTTATTAGATCAAAAGTGAATAGGTAAAGCTTTATTTAAATTTAAGATAGATTTAATTGTAATTAAATTGAAACATTTTTTTATATTAAATTTTCAAATCATAAATTTTCTTCTAACTACTCATAAATATACACATTTATATAATATTTATTAAATTAGAAATAATGAGACTATTTAAATTCATTTATAAAATAACACCAATTAAATAATTAACTAATTATTTTTATTTAAAATCAATTTATAACCATATTTTAAAACAGCACATTATCAATTAACTGGTTATTTATATTTGAAATTAACAATTTAAATCAATTTAAAATACTTTAATTAAGAAATTATCGTATTTTAAATTCCTCGAAATTCCGGGATGTCACACCATGCTTGGGTCCAACAATGATGTCGTTGAATATACACCAATCTCTTTAACTATAGCAACATAACTATTTTTCGTCTATAGTTACATTCTCAAAAGGTTTTCTAAATTCTATTGTTTTGGTGTACGATCTAGTTATTTAGATTCTTGAATTTGAGGAAAATAATCAAGTATGCATCAATATTTGTGAATTGCATCAAGTGGAATTGGAAGAAAATTATTATAATTTTTATGCAACTCATTTGCCCAAGGTAAACCATAGATCATGCGAAGCTTATGGTCAAAAGCGGTAATAATGTAACAACCCGCAGATCCAGACAATTCAAGTTGACAATAAACCACACATGTCCAAACCAAATCGAATGGAAAGATGGATAGTTATAGGAAATAAAGAGGAAAGAAAAAGAGAAGAGAAGAAGAAGGGAAATAAACTAAAAACAACACAGAAACTCACATTCGTAGCGGAACAATATATAATATAATATCAATGATTTTTACAAAAGAGAAACTGTTATATACATACATCCATCAGAGTACAATAACAAATCACAATCATTAGCCTAGATAGTTATAACAACCTGTCCTCACAAATGTTAATGACTTCAACAACAAAACAATAGAAAATAAACATATACGTGGATAAGACTTGAAGACCTCCATCTCGTCTGCTGGGCTCCAATGCATCCAAAGCAATCTATAAATATGATCGGTCTGACCCGAGCATTATAATAGAATAACACTCGAGTCGGTATGGAAAACCGGCGTGAGAAAACACACCTAACTAGATTTTAAAGTTATATAAAACCTTTGAAAATCAAAAGTATCTCGTAAGACCACGTCGCACATAAACATGGATGGTTTTTTACCTTACGATAACCAAAACTTTTTCTATAGAAAATCCATTTATATTATAATAATGTCTAAGGGTTAAAGTAAAATATGAATATAGCTGAAATACTTGCATCTCACATTTCAACAGAGTTGGGCACAACTAAGTCCATACGGCGCTTATTGGAGAATGGATTTCATACAATGACTGGGCTACTGGGATACCGCCCATCATGGTGCCTCTCTAGATAAAATAACACCGAGGACCTCGCTTGAATCCTCTGCCAACACAGGACCGGCCAACCCCTTACTGGATAGTACCGAATACGATCACCCCTCCGTTAATTGGTCCCAAAGCATACAAATGAGAGATAATACTGACTCTAGATAGGGATGATCATACCCTACTTAAGAGCGACCCACTTAGCCCTGCTACATCTTCCATGATTTAGTTATTCCTGGTTGATGAGGCTTGAGGCTATATTTTACCTTTTATATAGCACTTCCCACTTGGAATGCTAACACTATCCTCCAGAAAACAATGCAATACCAGCATTCATCCATACAAGTTCATTCTAGGGTTGAACGAAACACTCAAGAGCTCCATCTTCAATTCCATCATTTTCAAGATGTCTCCACTTCGAAATGCTTAGGTTGGATCGAAGTGTTTTTGGATAGCATATATGATCCCGGTCTCTTTGAAACAACATTCGATAGTTCCCGGTATACTCAACCTCGGTTCTTTAGGAAATAAACAATCAAAGATAAGAGCGGAAATCACCTCCTAACCGTTAGTGGATGGATTTCCTTATCATTGTCCTAGGAGAACGAAACGAGATTTATACGCACAGTACAGTATCATTGGAGATTACTGTGCCATATAACTCACGTGTTTCTCCTAGATGTTTCCAAAGTTACGTCTGGGTCCAAATTCGACAGTCGGTTATTTAACTATCGAATAACAAAATTCAATCAGGGATTACATTTTCCATAGGGGAAAACCAGCATTGGTTAAACACATAAGTAACCACTAACCTCTTTAATTAATCTTTTCATTGATTAAAATCACTTGTAAATACGTGTATAAAAATATCTTTACAAAGATATAGCCACAATCATATATTTTCAATACTTAGAAAAATATCTATATACTTATCTTAATGCTATAAGTATACCCACAAAATCGAGATAGATTCCCTTTCTATACAATTCAAAAATCATTTAAAAAAATCCCTTATAAATCTCCAAAACCATTTATAAAACCATTTTATAAATCGCTGAAACCTTTTATGATCTCTTTAATCAATTTCAATCACTTATAAATTCATTTTATACACCCCTAAAATCATTTATAAACCCTTCATAAATCCCAAAACCCATTTATAAAACTATTTTATAAATCTATGAAACTGTTTATAACCCCATAAAACCATTTATAAAACTCCTTTTATAAATCTATAAACCCATTTCAAAAATTATTTTATAAATATCTAAATCCATTTATAAAACTCTTTTTATCCTTTTACAATCTTCCTTTAAGTTTTCTAAACAATGCTATAAGATTCCTTTTATAAAAACCATATCTGCCTATAAACACTATTTATAAATCTCGAAAACAATTATAAATAAATTATTATCATTTACTTTAAAACACAATTATATGATAATAAACCTTATAAATAAATAATAATAATTTCAAAACAATTTAAAAATAATAAATAATAATTTCAAAACATTTTTGATAAAACAATGATAATTTATCTTCAACATTAAATAAATAATAATAATTAATTTCCAAATTTATTGATAAATAATTATATTTAATGTCAAACCATATTAATATTTTAAACAGTTAACCTTTCAAAATATTTATAACAACTTTAAAACAATACTAATATAAATAACAACTTTTAAAACATAAATATATTTCCTTAATAAAAATCCATACTTATATTTTTCAACATAACCATTCCCATATTTGTAAAACTGTATTTACAAATCTCTTTCTATTTTATAAAAACTTCCTTTCTTAAATCCGTTTATAAATAAAATACAATTTCATAAATCTTCACCTTATTTGTAAAATGTCACTTTATACATTATCACCTTTATAAATTTCCATATTTATAAATAGATCTTAATATTTGTATATTTTACATACATATCGCTTTATATAAAACGACTAATAAATATTTATACCAAATATTTTCATCTCCTTTTTAAAATTATATTCCTTTATTATAAAACACGAACTTATTTTTAAGATTTTTAAAATCTTTATTCACTGTTCAAAATCTCTATTAAAAATATTTTATAAAACTATAAATTTATAATCTCTAAAAATCGTACTTTTTATTTTAAAATAAACTTCTTCTTTAAAATAATTCAAGAAAAATTATTAAAATATATATAATTTCCAAAATCACTTTGAAATCCCTTTTTAAATCAAATCATTATTTTATAGTATTTTAAAATACCAAAAATAAGGCCCAGTGCTACTAAAACACCAAATACGCAAATCATATCCGTGTCTTCAAATATAGCATCCAACATATCATATATCAAATTATATGTAAATTTAAATCAACAGTGTGAGGAATCCAGTTGGATCCATCCAAGCTGTCCCTCTGCATCACATACGTATATAATCAAATATATAAATCAACAGTTTTGAGGCGGGATTCATATACAAAGCGCCATCCACTCTTACACGGGAACGTAATAGGGTCTCATCCGCTCTCGCACGACCAAACGATACGTCCGAACATAACGAAATTCGATGACATACTATAGTTCACTATTACGGATCTAATGAAACTAGTTTCGTCGAAATCAGAGATAGTGCCCCGGAAGGCTATTTTACACGTTGATTAAAATGGATTATTATAAAAACCAAATTATTCACTTCTAAATCTAAATTAAAAGTTCACTATCTTCATTCTTATTTAAATAGTATCTAATTCAACTTTCGAAATCATTTTTATCCATATTAATTTCAAGATTTAATTTTTTTAAACAATTCCAAATATTAAATTTAACAATTTAATTATCAAATAATCACTATATTTGAAATTCAAGTTATTTAACTTATAAAATTAACTTTCCAATATTTAAAATCAATTAAATATTCCAAACTCAAATGACTAAAATTCTGGATCATAACAAATAACAATGAAAACTTTTATAAAACGCACTCTTTAAGTTCCAAAAAAACAAAGTCACCTCTCCTTAAAAACAAGCTTTAAAATATATCTTATTTTTTAGGTTCAGCCACAATACAAATATTTATAGTTTAAAATGCAAATATTTTCACTTTTCACTGTAAATATTTGCATTTAAAATTTTAAATATTTGCAGATTCAAAAAGTGCAAATATTTCCAATGTAAAATGCAAATATTGATGTAAAAGGTGCAAATATTTGCTGTAACAACTGTAAATATCTGCAGAAAAAAATACATATATTTGTAAAAAAATACAAATATTTACCCTTTTCTAAATAAAAAAATCTAAAATATTGTTTGGGTCAAAGAATCAGGCAGTCATGGTTCATATTTAATTTTCGAGAAAATAAAATTTTATATCGAAATTAAAATAA
The DNA here is from genome assembly GCA_030737815.1 of Allium fistulosum. Lineage (NCBI taxonomy): Eukaryota > Viridiplantae > Streptophyta > Magnoliopsida > Asparagales > Amaryllidaceae > Allium > Allium fistulosum. The sequence continues at coordinate 860,457,250 of CM060908.1, read as the reverse complement.
GGTGTAAACTAAAATATGTTTTTGATGAGTGCTTTTTATGTATCAAACTTGAAATAAGAAGTGGATCCAAATTTCCATAATAATAATTTCATTCTATTTGATTTTCATCAATTCATCATAAAACATGTTTGAAGCAAACATTGAAACTATATATCTAATAGATTTAAAAATTGGATCTTGATGTTGTTTCCGAACTTCACCTAAACCTTTTTAAAACTACTATTAATTTCTGTGTGTCGTAAAAGTAACAAATCATTCATATTTTTTCAAATCATTACAACTGAACCCTGCGAAGTTCCAAGATATCATTTTAATATAAAATGTGCTAATTCAGCTCATTTAGATATTTTGTTCCCAAGATGTTTACCTTTATCAGTCCATGCGTGGACAAATTACTCCTTATCAGGAATCTAGTCATAAAAGATGTATTTCACTACATCGGGATAGTTTGACAAATATCATTAAAGGTTTTCCAACATTCATCATATCCACCTGTAATTTGTTAGAACAACAACATCCAATGTGTTACAAATAGTTCAATGATTTCAATTATCTCAAAAAAAATCTTCGGCTTCATAAGAACATTGTTTGACATATGTCACTCACAAGCAAAATAAGTTGCTTCTAAAAATATTTTGTTCACTCCATTAATTAACACTCATTCTTTATCCGTTGCAACTACATTAGGTAATTTATCTGGAGTATACAAACAATTTAAATTTGTAAGAGACCAATGATATAATTAGTTTCCTTCTAATGTGACAAGAAACACTATGTAATTATAAATGTTTTATTTGTAGATGTGATCGATATCATTTCAAGTAAAGATAATACATATTTTTCATATTATACATGCAATTAAGAATTAGGACTAAAGGAAAGAATTTAAATAGTAGCATAGATTTTGGATGAACCCATATAATATGTAAAACAAAATCGTAAACTTTGTTCTTTCTCACCCAATGAACGTAATGAGACTCAACAACCAACTTCGGCAACTATTGCATCACGGAGCTACCTTGCCTTGGATCTCAACAATCCTCATCTTTTTTCGGGCTATACACTGTTCTTACTATCAAAGTGTTCTCATGAGACTTCTTTCAAAAAAATAGCATAACATCCTAGATTTCACGCTTGAAAGAGACAAATTCAAATATTGTTTTTTCTCTATGGTAAATCGTCTAACGTATGGATAACTAGTTAAAGATTTTGATAACCTATGAACAACAATGGATAGTCATATATTCTACTTGCAGTATGCTCATATCTTTTAATACTTCTCTCGTTGATTTTTGCACCCATCATTTTCCAATATTTTCCATCTCTTTCACAACCAAGCTGAACTCATGGTTTCTTCCCTAATAGCTTATTAGATCGAGTGGTCATAGTTATAGCCTTTCGCTTCTTTCAATCAACTGACACCAATGAATCATAGCTTCACATAAAAGAAAAACCTATATATAAAATAACAATACATTTTTAATAGCCATTCAAGTTTTCTCATATTTTTGGCAAAATAACTAGAAAGAGCAACTTACATTTTCAGTAGTAAAATATTAGGTTAAGTCTATTTTGAATTCTTCATTTTCATCTAATTCCATATCACTTCCAACTAGGAAGTCAAATCTACTATCTTCTATAATCATATCTTTTATTTTTAGTATCGCGAAATCATGCTACGCACATAAGGTTCGCATAATTTTTTAATTGGATACTTTTCGATTTTTTTTGTTAAATGAAGGTGAAACATACACTTTTGGGTTGTAACTTTTCCGAGTAGTTTTTTCTTGAAAACTACTAACATATCTTAAATGATATTTATGCTTGAATAATTTCAAAGGGTACAAAGTAAAAATGATACTTTTGGATACAATAGTGTTATACGACACTAACATCAACTGTAAGTCTGTCCTAGCTTAGAAGCATTGCATTAGTATGGAATTTTTTTAAATTGAATTGTTAGTAATTAATTTCTTTTGTTAATTGTATGGCAGTATTATTTGATAAGGCTCTAATTTAAATTGGAATTGAATTAGAGAGTTAAAAATGATAACGATGTGGAATTAATTAAATTTTACTCTAACAAAAAGTTAAAATAGTAAATATGTTTACCATAATGGGAAATATGAAATAAATGGCATTAATTCAATTTAATATGTAGATAATTACTAACACACATAAAAAAAGTTAATACTAATTAACGTAAATAGTGTACCACATAAGAACGAATATACGTTTATAACATTATTGTTATATGCAACATGAGTAAATTATGATAAATAGATTTATTATCTAAATTTGAGAGTGGAAAATAAAGCGTGAATCAAAATACAATTTATTCTATTTAATTATTATTTATACATTTCTAGCTTGACTCCAATGTGTATTAAAGAACAAATTATATACTAAACCAAGAATTAATATTCTTTGATGTTTAATAAATGACTTAATTAACATTAATGGGCTTATTCATTTAATGACAATTAATTAACTTAATATCATAGATGTAAATATATGATATTACTCATTTATAATATCATCAACAACCAAATCAAGAAATAAACATGTTATCTAATTTGTAAATTAACTATAATGCATATTTTCTCTATTAACTTTGTACAAAATATTTTTTATAGCCTAAGAATTTTGGTTTAAACTAAAAGCATAAAATGAGTTAAAATGATGTTAAAGCAAGTCACAACTCACTTTTCATTATGTCTATTAAATATATATGTAGTAAATAATGGTAAAGCAAAAGAATTTTAAAAGGCTCTCATTAATCTTAGCATTTTTCTCCTCTCTCCTTAACTCTCTCATGATTGTTTATTTTAAAATATCTTTATATAGTTTGTGATTTTTAAATTAGTTACACTTTTTTATTAATTATTTTCAACCATTTTACATTCAGATACTTACATTTTTCTAATTTTTATTACTAATAAGTTCTACTATGTTATTTTACATTATGTCCATACATTTAATTATTAAATCTCTTAAAAGTTTAACTATTTAAATAAAATCAATTAGCTAATATTCATTAATTCATTTAACGAATCCTAAAATTAACTAATTTAACATGAATACCATAATTTTATTGATAAAAACGGAGAGAGTTCGAATATAAATATATATAAATAACACAACAAAAATTGTGTACATAAGTTTACTTTTCATTTATCACAATAAATTATCGAATAAATAAGTAACAATAAGGCAAATAAATTTTCCACATCTCTCATTACTCTAAATGTTTTCTTCCTAACATTTTATTTCAATTATTATGGGTTATCGTTTTAATAATGATTCATAATATTTTGTTAGCGTATTCCATGGATTTGCAGTCAAAATATCTACATTTTTTTTTATAATATTTATGATTATTTACAAAGTTCACACTAGTTCTATCACATTATCTTGCATTTAAGTCTAAATATTTAAATTAAATAAATAATCAACACTAATATCTAAATAAATCCAAGTAACTATCATTCATTAATTTGTCTCATAAAGATAACGAACTTTTTATGTAATATAAAATAGATTATATTACCGATGGAGAAAATTGAATTAATTCCAGTGTTTTATCTTTCATTTGAATGTTTAAATAAGTAAAGATATGTACATGAAATGATGAAGATTTTATAATATATAAAAACACAAATAACAACACTAAATAAAAATAATAATTTTATGAAGTGGGTGACATATAATGTTATGAGGGAAATGAGGGAATGTTTGAAAACAAAGAGTTACAACTCATATTTCACTATATCCATTAATCTATAGTAAAACGAACGGATTTTAAAGATTCTTAATAGTTTTAGCATTTTAAAGGTTCTCATTAATCTATAATGAAACAAAGAGTAACTGTTTTATTAAGTTTTAGCAACCATTTTACATTCAAATACTTACCTTTTCTAATTTCTATAACTGGTAAGTTTCACCGAATTGTTCCTAATTATTTTACACTATGTCCATACATTTAAATCAATTAAATATCTTTAATTTAAACTAATTAAATAAAAACAATTAGCCGATAGTCCTTACTTCATTTAATGAATCATAAAAATAAAAATATAATTATGTGATAATGAATGCCGTAAAGTACGAAAGCAATTTTGTTCTTCTAAAATTCCAAGTTCGTCTCTGATTTAAATGCAATACACATATGGCAACAATAAGAATGTATTTTCCTTTCTATTATTGTCATAACAATTTTGTCAAGCATTGAATTAAATTAACATAAATGGAACGTTAATATGCAAGTACTAATTCATTGGAACCAAAGTTTACACACCAAATTTAAATAACATTAGTAACGTAAGTGAAAACCAATACCTAAATATATGAATAATCTTTATCGTATAAAATCAAACCAACCATAAAAATACTAGCACATACTTGTAAATAAGTTAATTTAGCGAGGACACTTTTGTGCTAAATGTTAAAAGTTCAGTTTAAACTATCATTTGGTAAGAACTATACGGTTGTATTAGGCTATTACCTTAACATCGTATTCATAATGCACAAAGCTTCAATTCTTTCTCTTTTTGGATTACTGATACTTAACACTAGAAAATCAATCATTCTTCAAATTAAATGGAAAGGATAAACAAAGTACATGGACAACATAAAAACAAAATTGCACATAATCTAGAAATTTCAGCAATTTGAAATGTCAAGTTAACTTTTGATTAAATCGCAATGTCAACTCGCTTTTGAGTCAAAGCAGATTACAGCTTCACTTAGAAGATTAAAATGAGAATGAAACGACTTGAGAATTGGCAAGCACACTTAGATGAAGTAAGGAAACAACTCAAAGAAGTTTCAACCCAAAATAATCAAAGTAAACAAGTCGGTGATGGCTTGTTCATGTCGGTGATGACAAGTTTTTTCCCAATACTCCTCCACTCCAACTTCACATGAGTTATGATGTACCTTTCCCATATGTGTCTATGTGATTTCCAAAGGTTTTGGACGACCTATTTCAAGAGATGAAGAGTTAACAGTTAGAACGGTAGAATAAATTGAGTGATGAAGGAACGATCATCAAAATCAACCAACAATTGATGGAAACAACATGGGACTCCGCAAAATGAAGTAAGAAGAAGAGTGCAAGAGAGTTCAAAGTATTTCAAACAAAGGAAACATGTCGACACCGACATGTTTAGATTGGCACTGACATGTCTAGTTAATTCGTGAGCTTCTGCAATTTGGCACGTGACTCAAGGCGGATCTCTGGACTTTGCTCCAAGTGGACTTCTGACCCAGCACAGCTATTTCTCTACAAATACCAGCCTAACTGCAACAAGGAGGGATCTTTTTGGCTGGAACTCTTCCCTGATCTTCAGTTCGTCACTCTATATTTGATCTCTCTTCCACTGGAAACTTCTCTCTCTTCTTCACTTCTATTCTCTACCTCTCAAACTCTCTAGAAACTCCATTGTAAATCTGAGATCCACTAGATAGTGGCTCGATCTGACATAACTAGTTGTAATCTGAAGAGAGAACAACTAATAAAAGAGATTAAAGTAGACGTAGGTCAGAGATTACGCCGAACCACTATAAAAAAATTTACGTGTTTTTTTATTTTTCTGCTATTCTTACTTGCTTGATCTGGGATTTCAACTTCTTTTACATTTATTATAAAAAACCGGTGCTTTCGTCTGATATTTAGGTGTTGATCCATTTTTGATGTCAACATTTTGGTGCTTTCACTGAGAACAAAGAAGAAAAATTGAAGACTTGAAGCTTGGATCTGAGATTTGGAGAAGATGAAGAGAACTTGCGAGATCTATGGCTAGAGCAAACTAACTAGAGCACGGAGGGCAGCCAGGAAATATCCTCAAATTCTCATCAATCCATCTAAGTGACCAGAGACGAGATGGAGAAAATGATGAAGGAGATGCAAGATGGATTAATGACTTGACAAAAAAATTGCTCGAAGGATTCTTCCAAAGGATAGGATAACAAGGAATAGCTAAAGCCGCAGGAATTCAAAATCAAGGACTAAGAGTTAATGCAGGAGCATCTGGAGTTGGAGTGGAGCATATTGGGATGACACCCCCACCAAAAGTACAACTCGGTACCGAGACAATTATACCCAGGGACAACGCTGGTGTGAACTTAGAACATGTTGGAATGCTAGGAGCAAACGATGCTGGAGCTAGAAATGCCAATCAGAATATAAACGGGCAACGACCAAAAGAGTATGTGCCAGAACCTCTCCAAGAAACGGAGGGAAGAATGAAGCTAGAGGAGCAGGTCAGAATGCTAACGAGCAGAAAAAGGAGTATGTGCCAGAGTATGTGCTGGAGTTCCCCACAGACGCAGGGTGAAGAATATCGCTTTTGGACAAAGACCTTCATTGGACGGTGAAAACTGGATTGCTGAATTGGTAAAGAGAATAGTTAGAGGTAGACCCCTAGACCAGAGTTTAGAGGATGTGAACAAGAACCATTCACTTCTAATATTCGAAGTGCGAGAAATCCTCCCGATTTCAAGCTTTCGACATTGGAAATGTACGATAGGAAGTCGGATTCGATGATTCATCTGATGAGATACATCCAACATATGGAGGTGTTGGGTGCTTCTGAGAAGGTAATAAGATGGTGCTTCCCATTATATTTAATGGACTTAGCAGTAATATGGTTTGGACAATTGGAGAATGGGTCCATAAGCACATGGACCGATTTAGTAAATAAGTTTTTGATATAGTTTGGAATTCATGTCTCACAATTGAAGAATGTGATGATGCTACCAAGTGTGAAAAAAGGCCTGGAGAGACCTTGAGAAGCTATTTGACAAGATTTAATGTAGCAGCAGCTGTAGTTGATAAGCCGAATCCATCAATAATCTTAATAGTAGTAGTATATAGAATCGCAAGCAAGTCCGACTTTAAAGTAGCATTGAAAAGGGATCCACAGATGAATCTTGCGGAATTATATCATGAAGTCGAGAGATATTTGTGTCAAGAAGACACTGAAGCAAAGGATGTCGAATTTAATGTTGTGAATGACATAGGACAAAGGAAAGAGAAGAGCTGATGATGACTTCGGGGAACTGAAACGACAAGGGAGAGAGCCAAAATTCTCCTCCTACACTGATTTAATATTGAACCCAGAGAGGATATGTAACGACCCACCTTTATATCCATATTACCCAAGAATTTTACAAGTAATATGGAGAATAAGGTTGGATAGGAGCGACCATCCATATCTATTTCCTTGGGCTAACACTATGACGTTACGTCATATATAGACGTAGATAGTCTCAGCACAAAGCAATAAACATGTTGGCTCAATTAGAACATAATAATATACAACATAGAATCACACGTAGTAATGGTTATAACACCAAATATCTCTCTATAGTATGAGTCTACAAAAAGGGAAATACTGGACTGAATTATACAAACATATACATACATAAACTATGATAGGTCTCAAAATATACATGGCTACATGAGCTTACATCATAAACAAACATACAATAATAATATAGGCTAGACTCGAATGATACGTCAAACTATAAGTAATATCATATAAAACTTCTTAAGCTAGCCTACATCCAAGGTGACCGAGTCCCTATACCTGTTAAAGATAGGAGCTACGACACAACTTTGACTGGGGGCATCCAGAGAGCCACACAGAACATCAAGTCTCGCATCAAGTATTCAGATTAAGCCCAAATGACTTGAAACATGGCTAAAGCACTTAAAAGAGAAGAGGTTGGCCCTCAAGAAAATTCACCGTAAAATAAGCAATCTATTCAGATTGGCACCGATCTGATCCTATCGGGTTGGTATCGATTCGAATTGTTAGATCTTGGAATCTCCAAATCTTTTGCATCGCGACCCTATGCCTCTACTAAGCTCACCTATAAAGATTGGTAACATTCCAAGCAACCTAGTTCAAGAAATGAAGACTCATCTGATCCATTCAAATATTTACCGGCTTTTGGACCAGAGCAACTTAAAATGGACCTACAGAGCTCATACGGATTCGGATTGACTTGAAATTTAAAGGGAACACTTAGAAGAAATAAAAGAAGCCTCACACTGAATATAAACTCAATTGGCCAAGCCAATTTGGATCGGTACCAATCCAATGTTTGGATTGGATCCTACTCAACTAAGATGAGCCACACCACCTGAGATTCATTGTATGGGTCCCACACACCATCTAGAAGGTACCTGAGAAGTTTTGTTTGATTTTGATAAGTACAAGCGAGTTATGGATGGATCTCCTCCAAATTGAGCTAGTTTAACGGACCAGGTCAGACCCACCTAGGATGGGCCCCACCTCATGAGATTTGATTTAGAGACTCTCCTACTCATGCACATTGCATGTATGAAGTTTCGTGTCATTTGGTTAAGTACTGAGTGAGTTATGGCTGGATCTCCTACGACCTAGAAGAAGTGATTCAAAAATAAGCTAAAGGTTTGGATCATCATCGATCCGACTTAATTGTATCATTGTCGATCCAAATAATTAGCTTGGATCATCATGAGATCTAATTGGGAGGCTCTCCTACTCATGTACATTGCATGCATGAAGTTTCATGCCATTAGGTTAAGTATTTAATGAGTTATGGATAGATCTTCTACAAACGAATGGATTGGATGATTCATGAAGACGGATGTAATGACCCGTATTTTTATATTTAAAAATGTTAAATTTAATAAGATTTTTGGAATTTAATATTGTGATAAATTAAAAATTATGATTTATAAATGGAAAAAAACTATTAGAATATAATTTAATAATGTTGATTGAATGAAATTTGACAACTGTTTAATATAATTTCAAATAATGGTAATAATGAAAGTTTATAAGGAATAAAGTTGAACATTGTATTAAAAAGAGAAATCAATGTTAGTTGATTCGGTTGGTTTAACATGTAATAGGAAACCAATTATTTAGTACGATTCAGTAACCTTTGTTGTAAGTAATAGATTTATAAATGTGTTTTTAAATGTGTTTAAATTACTTAAATGTAAATATTATTTTACTTATCATCTTATTATTTAATCCGTTGAAAGCAATGAAATCAATGTAATCAAATATTGCGGTTAATATAAGAAAATATGTTAACTGTAGAGTTTGAGTGAAATAAAATGAAAACAAGATGAAATTAATTTGGTTACGTTTCAAAAATTGAATTTCAAAAGGTTGTGCAATGTACATGGTCCCTTCATTTCTTTTGTTATTAGTTGTTGCCTGTACGTTTTAAAATAGTTACCTCATTATTAATACTTAATCCGTTCATTTCTCCTTTTGTGTAATACATGAGCCTAGACTTTTAAGCTATATTTAATTCTTGTCATCTCATTTTTAGTTGTACAAAATTTCATTTTCATTTGGTTTGCAAACTTTCGCATTCCTACGTACATTTCCTTATGCATTATTAATACCCGAAGTTTTCAAAACAAAACGTGACATTCATTTTTGTCCCTCCACCTTCATTTCCTTATTATTAAATAACCTGCAATTTTATTTCTTCATTTGCGTTTTGTTTCTCCTAACACCTCATATTCATTTAGTTCAAATTGTTCTTTACTGAAGGTATATTCTTATCATAAAATTGTCACATTTTAAACTTGTCCCTTTTTTTTATCACCGCCTCATTTCCTATGTTCAGATCTCCATTTCAAACCTTCCTTTCCCCGAATCATTCTAACGTGAGCTTGCAAATTCAAAAGCTCTCATTTTTGCAAATTCAAAAGCTTTCTTTTATGAAACATAAGTTTCATTTTTTTTCATTTTTCCTACACGTCCTGCCTCATCTTAGTTTGTTCTTCCATTTTTGCCTAAAGCCTCATCTTGAGAAAAATGTAAGTATTAAACTTTGTTTATTTTTTTTATATTAAATGTGTGTACCAATTATTATTTTAATTATTTTTCTCATAACATGAATATCTTTTGCATATAAACATCGATTCACGCGTGATTTCTTCTGTTGGATTCATATTCAAATTCCGGACAACATAAAACTGATTTGGTTTAATTTGGAGACTGTTGAGATTTTTCGCTTCTATTTGGATTTTTGAAGGCTAAAATCAAAGGTGAGTGATTTAACCCACTCACGCAATACTAAATCTTCTTATGTTTGTTGAATTAAATTTATGAAGTGATAAGAATGTTATTGCTTATTGTTTGATAGCTTAAGTTGACATTTTAATTGAAACTAAATTTTATTGAATTAAATTGCCATTTAAATTAATATTGAAATTGAATTGCTAGTCAAATATCTGATATTGATAACCAATAAATTGTTGTGAAGTATTGGCTGATTTGGATGTTGATTATGATGGATGTTTATTTGTTGACATTTTGGATGATTGGATATTTATTTATTTTTATATATCTCTGTTATCACTCTGTATATTAAGTGACAACATATAAACTATTATTTGAATTATTTCGTATGAATTAAGAAATAGATTGAAATGATATATACCTATGACACTTTGATTTGGATTGAAATGATATATGCCCATCCTTGAAATTAAAAATTGAAATAACTATTCACTTGGCCATAGGGTAGAAAATTATATACGGCCAACGGATTGGTTAAATTAAATGGTTTCAAAAATCTTGAATTTGGATTTTGATTGAATAATACTGTTTAAAGGAAATAAATTTTGGATTTATACAAATTGAATTATTTTCTAATTCAAGCTTTGAAATGTTGAAATTGAAATTGGTTAAAGGAATTTGTTTTAAAGAATTGAATTTGAAATGTGAAGTTGTAGTTGATATATGACTTTAATTTTGGAAATTGAATTATTTTCAGGATTTGGATCTTATAATTGAACAATGGGGTTCAATTTGATTTAAGTGTTTAAATCAGTAAATTAAAATTGGTTTTGAAATTGATATAAATTGAAATGGTTTAAAATAAGAATTGAATTGAAATTTAAATCATTGAATTGGATTGTTGAATCGAAACTGAAATTAAAAATGAATGTTTCGAAAATTGAAGTTTATTCGAATTGAAATTGAAATCAAGTTCATTTGACACTAACTCGAAATTGAGTAAATTGAATTGAAAGATTGAAAATTGAATTTGTTAATTTGAAATTGGACATAGGTCCATATTGTTGAAATGGAAAGAAATAGTTTGAATTAATACTATTTTCAAAATAAATTATTGTAATATAAATAGTTTAAAATCTATTCTTTTTTATATTCAAATTATTTACATTTTTCCAGACTATTTTACTATATAAACCATTTTCAATACTCAAAACCATTTTATATTAAACTGTTCTAAATCTCTAAACTATTTAAACTATTTTAAACCATTTATAACTATTCAAACTATTTTCTAAAATTTCAAACTGTGCAAAATAGAGATGTTTATATTTAAATCGTTGATTTAAAGGAAAATGTGGTTAAATGAGGTTATAACCTAAGTTGGAATTTGAAATGATATTTGTAATGACCCAGTTTTCTGTATAGTCTAAGCTGACAATAAACCGCACATGTCAACTCAAATTGAACAAAAAGGCGGATTGTTAGGGGTGAAAGAATAGAGGTAGAAGATAAAAGAACTAAGAAAAAACACAGAATCTCACAACACAACGGAATAACATATACTAATCACATAATATTTTACAAAGTCATTTCAAAACTGATACATCAGAGTCATACTAATACAATTTCTAACCTAGGATAGTTATAACGGCATGTCCTTACATAATTGATACAAGGTACATATAATAGATCGGAAACGAAATCATAACTAGCTATCCATGAAGCCACCTACTCCAAGCTCCTCCAAAATGCATCCGTAAGAAACCTAAACTACTTGGCTGCTCGTAAAAATTTGACCACCCAAGAGTTTTAGGGAAAGAAAATAAAAATCCAGGTCAGACATGTGTCTGGTGTGAGTAAACTCAAACAACTAAATTATTACTTTGAAAACTCTTTAGAAAATCAAGGGTATCTCGTAAGATCATGTCGCACATAAACACGGGCGGGTTTTTACCTTACGATAACCATAACACTTTTTATATCAAATCCATTGATATTATAATAATGTATAAACGCTCAAAGTAAAATATTAAAATAGCTGAGATGCTTGCATCTCACATTTCAATATAGTTGGGCACAATCAACACTGTACGGCACTTATTTAAGAATGGATTCCATACAATGACTATGCACTGGGGTACCACCTATCATGGTATATGTCTAGAAAATATACCGAGATCAAACCTATCAATCCCTGCCAACACAAGACCGACCTATCCCTTACTGGATAGTACCGAATATGTCATCACCTCGGTTGCTTTGCAACCCTTTTTATCGAGAACTCATGCACAACCAATCCATAAATATCTAGATGTATCTAAAAGGGTAACAACATACCCTAATGGGTGCAACCCACTTAGTCTTCCTGCATCTCCCCAGATTTTCAGTCATTCCCGGTTGATGAGGCTTGAGGCCTTCAAGGAATTTACATTTAAAATGCTCATTACCCTCCAATGATAATGTGCTGATAGCATTCATCCATACAAGTCCATTCTGGGTCTGAACGAAACCGAAGGCACTATTCCTACTACATCCATTTTGGAATCACCCTCAGGATTAGTAGCGATTAGCCCTTGCACTTCACATCTCTATCTTCGATTCCGTGCTCTTCCCGATGTCTTCACTTTAAAATGCGTTCATTGGATCTAAGTGGTTTTTGGACAACATATCTGATCCCGGTCTCTTCAAAACAACTATCAATAATTCCAGTAAATTCAACCCCGGTTCTTTAGGAAATAAACAGACAAATGACAAGAGCAGAGTTCACCTCCTAACCATTAGTGGATGAATTTCCTTATCATTTATCCTATTAGAACTAAATGAACTTATACGTAATGTATAAAACCTTCGATAGTAACTGTACCATATAATTCTCGTGTTTCTCCTAGGTATTTCCAAAGTTACGTTTAGTTCCATATTTGATAGTTGGTTATTTAACTACCAAATTAAACAAACAATCAAACATTGATTCAATCCTATATGGGATCCTCTAAGCCTTTATTAATTAAACTTTAATTAATAAAATCACTTTATTAAACTTGATCAAAAGGTCCTTTCAAAACTCTTTTCCTTAACATTTTCCAATTTACTTGGAAACAATTTAAGTATTTACCAAAAACATTTTGGAAAATTCTTTCTTCTCGCGTTCTATATTAAATGGCTAAACAATTCCCCTTCAAAACATCACTTACTTTTAAACTCATTCACTTTATAAAACCCATCCACTTATCCCTTATAAAAATTCATTTATAAGTTCACTTCACATTTCAAACCTCTTTACAAATTTTCAAGTTTGATTCAAAACTTCCTTCAAAAATCTCTAAAATGATTTATAATATTTTTTTCTATTTTTAAAACTATTAAAAATCTTCTTTCATAATTCCTTTACAGAATCTCGTTTATAAAATATCATTTTCAAGATATCATTTGTAAATCACTTTAGGTAAAACCTTTTATTTAATAAACCCCTTTTAAACAAGATATTAATTATAAATAGCTTTATAAAATAATAGTATAACCTGAAAATCATTTATAAACTTTTAACTCCAAATTGATTTAAGAATTATAGTTAATCCAAAAACATACTTTAGTAATTCGAAAAGAGGCTTAGCAATCCCAATGGTACTAATTTAAGTTGCCATTTGATTTCAATTGAATTCCAATTCACTAAATAGTTATTTACATAGGTCAACATGTGTGTAAATATAACTCATAGACAAATCAGGAAATAACATGTCAATATGAACTAACTATTATATAAATGTCTGAATAACATAATAGCAGGATGGTGATTTTTCCTGCTAAATAGATGTCTAAACAATTCAATCCATTAATAGCAGAATGGGGATTTATTCTGCTAACACATGTCCACACGAACAAGCAAAAAAAAATCAAACAAACAAACAATTTATAGCAGAATGAGGATTTATTCTGCTAACACATGCCCACACAAACAAACCCAATAATCTACATTATAACTCATCACTGTTATATGGTTTCTTAATAGTATCAACACCTAAATCACTCGTATTCAAACCATCTTTGAAAAAGAAGTACCTTAAAATTTACTTTTGGAAACCAAAGGATTTAAAACTTTAAAACCCTTTTTAAAATAATTAATTATAAGTTAAATCCTTATTTAAATCATAATTAATCTTAACTTAATTTAAGTAAATAGTTAAACAATAGTTAACAATTAATTAAACCCACATTAATCATTTATTAATTATTAAATAATTAATTAAACCTTTGTTTGTAATTAAATTTTTATTAATATCAATTAAATAATTAAATAATTTTTAATTAAACTTAATTAATAAATTAAACCTTTAATAAATAATTTAATATAAATTTAACCTTAATTAATTTTAAATTTAAAAATAATTAACACTTGATTAATAATTAATCAATAATTTATCCTATATTTAATTAATTATAAATTTTAAAAAAAATTATTTAATTAACTCATAATTAATTTCAAAATTAATTAACTCAAATAATAATTTAATTAAAATAAATCTTAACTTTAAAAGATAATTATTTAATAACTAATCTTCACTTAATTATGATTATTAAACCATGTTTAATCCTTAATTAATTAATTAAAAATTAATTATTAAAAACTAATTATTAAAAACTTAAATATCTTCCTAAAACATTAATATTAAGTTTATATAGCATTTACAAACACTTTTTAAGTTTAAAAATTAAATTTTTCAAAAATCAAACTTTTTAGCGAACTGCCTCCATAATGACTATCGCTATGGATACCCATAATTTCCAACTTGGTTTCCGCTTCTATATCACAACAAATCCAAATTACATTATCCATAACCATCACATAAACAAGCACATATCTTTCGAAACAAACCTAGTACTTGGACTTTGATTTTTAAACTCTAAGATTCACATCACATACACATATATATTACCATAACAACCACATGATAATCTAACAATATCGTCACATATACAACCGTATAACAAGCATAAATATAAAGGTAAATTCTTTCCTAAAAAGGTAAGGAATTTACTCACCAAAATTCGACGAACTTTTGCAAAAACACTTAGGACTTGTAAAGCTTGGAAATCAACAAAACAAACTTGAAAATATGTCAACTTGCTCTCGGATTTCCGACCCTTTCCTCTCTGATTTTGGCAAAGTGGTCAAAAGGAAAGTTTTAGATTTTTCTTTTCTCTATCTTTTAAAGAAAATAATTGCTTAAAAATATTATTTTGGAGGTAGTTATGGCGAAACAAAGAGGACCATTTTTGGACCTGGATTTCTGAGTCCGAAAATGGGTTAAAAAGAAATGACTTTTTGGAATAGCTACACTCCAATTTTGAAGAAATGGTTTAAAATAGATTTCTAACCACTGGAATTTAACATATATTGAATAATAGAAAATTACAATTTAAGTCAAAAATGAAGAAGATATGGCTGAAACCATATTGGGTAAAATGGAAGAATTTGTAGATTGAAAAGAGGGGTTTAAAAATGAATTTTGAAACATTTAAAGATTTAAACTTTGGATTTAAAAACTTTAAAACCCTAAAACCATGAAAAGAAGCCATGCAAGAGTTAAAAAGGTTAAGGAAGAAGGAAAATCTTTTGAATAAAAATGAAAATAAGCATGGAAAAGAATTAGGAAATTCTTTTATATAAAATGCATTATATAAATTACCTAAATGCCCTTATACCCTTACCCTCCACTCAACACATGCCACATCACCATGCTCCTCCACTCCTTGCACACATTTACCCACTTGGTACCCTCCCTCGATGACATAAGAAACATGATTTAATTTCTAATGTACTTCATGTCTCCTTCGTTGCCAATGCGTCACATCCCATCTGCCTATGATGTGACATTTATCTTTACTTAATTTTATTTTTACCTTATATACCTAAGTGTATACACATATATACATAAAAGTATACACTAACTCTTTTAAATTTTTAATGTTTATATGTTTATACTAGAGTTCACAACGCTCCGACAACTTTTAGCCGATGAAAAATCGAAAATTCGGAAAACGAATTTCGGTCACATTTTCTATTTTTCATTGAACTATATATTTTGTAAACTCATTTTAAAAACTATTTCACGATCATTATTTATTATTTAAAAGAGTTTTATTTTTATTATAAAACCTATATATTGAATATTTGAAATTAATTAAATATTCACAAATCAAAGCAGTGAAATTCCGGGTCGTTACAATATTTCAAGTGAAAATGACATATTTTGAGTAAATATGGTATTTTGAAATGAAGTGATATTTTTTGAAGTGAATATAATATTTTGATATCAAATATGAATCGGTTCCGAAATGTAAAAGAACCAACCGGTGTGAAAAACGACGTTTGGTTGTTTAAAGAGACTGGGGCCTCTTATTGGCATACTCTCTGTCAATATTGGAACCACTTTAACAACTGTGTACGTGGTGGATGATCCAGAATGAAGTGGTTGGATTTGGTGAACGTTTGCTGGATTTAAAGAAAGAGAACGATGATGGATGACCCCGGCACATGTGCCAATTTGAATGACTAAAGCACGACGGCTTATCAAGGACAGGTGGGCTAGCTACCCCTAGCGGACACACCTCTTCATATTACTATATTGATATTGACTTGATCGGTGCACCTTGATTTGATTTTGGGGGTGTTGGACGCGGTGGGCGGTCGTGGCTACGATGCGTTACCACCAGCCCTACGACCCGAACTGGTAGTATCATACCTTGGGCATTGCCTCGCGTGCCTTATCATACTTTTATCCTTATTCACAACCACTATGATTTTGTTTTAGTTTTGTCTTATCACGGTGCCTCCTTGGCTTCCAACGTTACCGGTGATGCTACTAAGGCAAACTGTAAGACAATGCTTAAAAATGTGTTAAGGGGGGTCAATGTAAAGCCTTAACGCTATTTTAATACTTTACTTTACTGATAGACACTACACATATAGCGTATTTTACTACATATCGATAGTTTTACGGATCCTTAGGAGATGGAAAATCCTGTAACATCTCCTAAGTTATTGCACACACGTTATACACTGGATAGGAGATGTAAAATCCTGCAAACATCTCTGAAGCTATCACACTCATGTTTACTTGTGATTGATTTAACTTACATAAGAACTTTTAGTTCTGACTCGAGTGTTTTGTCTTTTCATTATGCTCGGGTCAGCCTGAGCATTTCAATGCTTGAAGACATTATTTCTGGAGGACGAAGATGGAGATTTGTATACTATATTATTAGTATTATTCTGCTGCATCATTACTGGTATGTTGTTGTTGTACCCTGATTATTGTTGTAAAAATTGTGTAATCTAATGTATATTATAGAACAGCTTTATGAACTGTTTATTTGATTATTATATCTTGTCATTCCGCTGCGAGGTTCTGTGTTTTGTTTTCCTTCTTTTCCCTTATTTTCTTATTTAACCCCATTGACAATCCTCCCTTTTGAATGGTTTGAGTTAGACATGTGTGGTTTATTGTCGATTTGAACCGTCTAAAAGGTGGGTCATCAAAGTTGGTATTAGAGCTTTGGTTTAGAGATACCTTAGCCTGTTGGAGTTTAAACTCATTAGAGATATGGTTAATAATACCCTAGAATGAGTTCGAGAATATATATATATGAGAGAGCGTAATCGTTAGTGCTATAAAAAATTGTTTTATATTGTGTTAATTTGTTCTATTGAGTATTTATAAATTCTGGTCGGTACATAGGATGCTATGGCATCGAAAGGGATTTCTAAACACTTGAACATGGTAAACCGACACAATATTGTTTAGAAAATAGGTAAATGAAATAATTTTACCTAATATTATATTTTGTATACAAAAGATTAAATTTTATAAATGGATATAGTTGTATGTGATATGTTTGTTTGTTAGAAAGTGAAATTCTATAAGTATTGGTTGTAAAATAAGATTTACAAATAAAATGAATATGAATTGAAAATTTGAGAACTTAAGTTCCGGTGTTAAATTTGGGTACAAATATTTTGGAAAAATAATAATTAGTATTATTTGGAAGTATTTTCAAATAGTAATATTGCAAAAGAGGTTTGAAAGAAATGTTTTTAAAAGGAATTTTAGAAAAGGAAATAAGTTCTGTACACCCCTCTTCTATCGATGAAAATAATTTCGGTGATGACTGCACAACATCATCGACGTTCATTTTCGAGTCTCAAAGTGAGGGAGGCCACTTAGTAGCTTAGCTACGCATTTGGTTCGATAAACTGATTTTGATTTAAAATTTCTAAATATGATTTGATATATAAAAAGATAATAAACCCAGTATTTAAATTCTTATGTTCCTATTAATTAATGATTTTTAGCTGTAATGATAAGATGAAATTTTAATAGTTGGAAACTTCTAAAATGAGAAATAAGAAATTATAAGCTAAGTGTTTAATGAAACTGTAAAGAAATTGGAGATTTGTCACTTGCAAATTAAAAGATAATGAAAATTAAGAAGATGTAAACTATTGAATGTTTTTTAACTAAAATGAATAAGATAAATTTGTATAACATTTAATTACATTTGAAAAACATACAAAAAAAACTTACCAGAAATGTTTAAAAACATTGAAATGCTTCAAAATGAAGATATGTTTATAAATGAAACATTGTGATGTACAAGAAATATTATAAACTTAAGTGAATATTTTGAAATGCTTAATAAATTAAATTTAATAGTAAAAAAAAGTGAATACTACTTAAGTACATGATTATAAACTTAAGAAATTGTTGAAATGATTCATAAATGTATTTAAAAATTAAATGATACTATATAAGAAAGGATAAATGTAAATTAAAAAGTAGAAAAACTTAAGTATGAATTGATTCATTAGTGAATATTAATATTAAATGGGAATCTAGTTATATAAGTAAATAATTATGAATTAAACTGCAAGGAAACTTATGTAATACCTTAAGGATTTATTCATTGATGATTTTAAATCTTGAATGGTGGGAATTGACTCTTCAAATTGTTTAAGGATGTATGAATAATCCATTAAGTAATTATCTAAGGCTGTTGAGAATAAGGTACACTTGTAGTTTTTTATCACCCTTGTACGATGAAAAGTTTCTAAACCGAACAAACATTAGTATTGATTGCTATGGATGTGTAGTGGATTCTTTTATTGCATATAATGGTCGTACTGCTTTTGTTTGCATATGATTATTATATATTGTATGTTGCTTGTACTATTAATTGAAACAACTAAAATATTACTCTTTTACATAATTTTAACTCTTTTGGATTATGTAAGTAAGATACAGGTTTATGGAAGCAATAACAGTTGCTTTTGGTTTCATAAATAGAGTTTGTTTGCCCAATAAATAGGTACGTTTTCGGATTACGGTTTTTGGAACGATATTTTATTGTTTTCCCCATGGTTTGGGATGTTTATTATTGAAATATGATATATATATATATATATTGTAATTACTGATATTATAATTTTTTCGGACCTAACCGCGCAAAGGAGACTCTGCCGAAATTTTTCGTAAATTTAGGCCTTCGAAATTTTTTGTAGAAGTTGAGTTATTTTCAAATTTTATATAAGCTTAAATATGTAAGTTAATTGTTATAAATTGATTATTTTTAATAAAAATATATCAAATCTCTAGATTCTTTCTTTTTCCTTTTCGAGGACGAAACGTTTTGAGTGAGGGAGATTGTAACGACCCGTATTTTTGATAATTAAAAATATTAAATTTAATAAGATTTATGGAATTTAATATTGTGAGAAATTAAAATTTATGATTTATAAATGGAAAAAAACTATTAGAATATAATTTAATAATGTTGATTGAATGAAATTTGACAACTGTTTAATGTAATTTCAGATAATGGTAATAATGAAAGTTAATAAGGAATAAAGTTGAATGTTGTATTAAAAAGAGAAATCAATGTTAGTTGATTTGGTTAGTTTTAACATGCAATAGGAAACCAATTATTTTGTATGTAGATTCAGTAACCTTTGTTGTAAGTAATAGATTTATAAATGTGTTTTCAAATGTGTTTAAATTACTTAAATGTAAATATTGTTTTACTTATCATCTTATTATTTAATCCGTTGAAATCAATGAAATTAATGTAATTAAATATTGCGGTTAATATAAGAAAAATGTTAACTATAGAGTTTGAGTGAAATAAAATGAAAACTTATGTTGAATAAATTCATAAGGTAATAGTTGATTTAATATGAGAACATTTAAATCAAAATAAAAGAATAAAACGAATAAGTTTAGTAAAGGAGTAAACATATGCTTATTTGTTTGAAATGTATTTAGCTTATAGATTAGTTATAGGAATGAGAAACTATTATTTAGTAAAAAATGTATAACTTCTGTTTGTATCCAATAATGTATGAATATGTTTAAATTGCTATTAGATAGCAAATAATTGTTCTATTTCTCGTTACATTTATTTATGGGGATTTTCACTTCAAGGGCTTATTTGTGCAGGTAATAAGTTTTAAGGACACTATTTCTAAAAAATTAGTTTTAAGGACATTTTACAGGAAAAAGATAAAAGAAATTATCATTTTCAGTTATACAGAAATAATGATAAAAAGATTTATCATTTTCCTGTATAACTTAAAAAGATAAATGAATTTATCATTATCCTGTAAATTGTCCTTAAAACTAATTATTTAGAAGTGTTGTCCTTAAAACTTATTACCCTCAAAATAGAAGCCCTTCAACATAATTTCCACTTTATTTAATCCATTTTGAAATTCACCTTTGTAATCAACTGAAATTCATGTAATTTAATAATTTCAACTAATAGGAGAGAGGACACTTGTAAATTAATAGGTGTAATTAAACTAGATTATGTTTTATGAAAATATAAGGAAAGTTTGATTTAATGAAAAGAATATTTATATCAAATAAAATGAATGTTTCATTTGTGAATGTAGGTTTAATTTCATTAAAATAAAGAATATAAAGATTGATTTGAAGGAAGAAATATATGCTTATTCGAACTGTGTTTTAGCATATAGATTGATTACAAGAATAGGAAAATAATTTATTTAAGTATGTTATTTATTACTCTGGTGTATAAAAAATAAATTTATAAACGTGTTTAAATGACTAAAGGAAACAATTGTTCTATTTTTCATTCATCTTAGTTTGTCTATTTTGAAATTTAACTTTGTAATTAATTTCAACTAATGTAATTGAAATATTTCTAAAAGGAAAGAAAACATTAATTGCAATTAATAGATTTAATAAAAGAAACGCACGTTTTGTGTTAAATAGAATTGGCGTTTTAATGGAAATAAAAGTTCGTTTTGAGAAAACCAAATTTTTAGTTTTCATTTTTAAGGTATAAATAATTTTATTTATTATGTGTTGAAAAAAAAATTAAATGTGTACAAATTGAGTATTATTTTAGTTAATGAAATTAATTTGGTTACGTTTCAAAAATTGAATTTCAAAAGGTTGTGCAATGTACATGGTCCATTCATTTCTTTTGTTATTAATTGTTACCTGTACATTTTAAAATAGTTACCTCATTATTAATACTTGATCCGTTTATTTCTCCTTCTGTTTATACCTAAGCCTAGGTTTTTAGGCTATATTTAATTCTTGCCATCTCATTTTTAGTTGTACAAAATTTCATTTTCCTTTGGTTTACAAACTTTTCCATTCCAACGTACATTTCCTTATGCATTATTAATGCCCGAAGTTTTCAAAACAAAACCTGGCATTCATTTTTGTCCCTCCACCTTCATTTCCTTATTATTAAACAACCTGCAATTTTATTTCTTCATTTGCATTTTTTTTCTCCTAATACCTCATATTCATTTAGTACAAATTATTCTTTACTGAAGGTATATTCTTATCATAAAATTATTCACATTTTAAACTTGTCCCTTCATTTTTTTGTCACCGCCTCATTTCTTATGTTCAGATCTCCATTTCAAATCTTTCTTTCCCCGAATCATTCTAACGTGAGCTTGCAAATTCAAAAGCATTCTTTTATGAAACATTAGTTTCATTTTTTTCATTTTTTCTACACGTCCTGCCCTCACCTTAGTTTGTTCTTCCATCTTTGCCTGAAGCCTCACCTTGAGAAAAATGTAAGTATTAAACTTTGTTTATTTTTTTATATTAAACGTGTGTACCAACTGTTATATTAATTATATTTCTTATAACATGAATATCTTTTCCATATAAACTTTGATTCACGCGCGATTTTTTCTGTTGGATTCATACTTAAATTCCGGACAACATGAAACTGATTTGGTTGAATTTGCAGACTATTGAGATTTTTCGCTTCTGTTTGGATTTTTATGGGCTAAAATCAAAGGTGGGTGATTCAACCCACTCAGGCAATACTAAATCTTCTTATGTTTGTTGAATTAAATTTATGAAGTGATAAGAATGTTATTGCTTGTTGTTTGATAGCTTAAGTAGACATTAATTGAAATTGGCTTTTATTGAATTAAATTGCCATTTAAATTAATATTGAAATTGAATTGCTAGTCAAATACCTGATATTAATAACCAATAAAATGTTGTGAAGTATTGGTTGATTTGGATGTTGATTATGATGGATGTTTATTTGTTGACATTTTGGATGATTGGATGTTTATTTATTTTTATATATCTCAGTTATCACTTTGTATATTAAGTGACAACATATAAACTGTTATTTGAATTATTTCGAATGAATTAAGAAATAGGTTGAAATGATATATACCTATGACACTTTGATTTGGATTGAAATGATATATGTCCATCCCTGAAATTAAAAATTGAAATAACTATTCACTTGGCCATAGGGTAGCAAATTATATACGTACACCGGATTGGTTAAATTAAATGGTTTTAAAAATCTTGAATTTGGATTTTAATTAAATAATATTTTTTTAAAGAAATAACTTTTGGATTTATACGAATTGAATTATTTTCTAATTCAAGCTTTGAAATGTTGAAATTGAAATTGGTTAAAGGAAATTGTTTTAAAGAATTGAATTGGAAATGTGAAGTTGTAGTTGATATAAGATTTTAATTTTGGAAATTGAATTATTTTAAGGATTTGGATCTTAAAATTGAACAATGGGGGTTAATTTGATTTAAGTGTTTTAAATCAGTAAATTGAAATTGGACTTGAAACTGATATAAATTGAAATGGTTTAAAATAAAAATTGAATTGAAATTTAAATCATTGAATTGGATTGTTGAATCGAAACTGAAATTAAAAATGAACGTTTCGAAAATTGAAGTTAATTCGAATTTAAATTGAAATCAAGTTTATTTGACACTAAATCGAAATTGTAAATTGAATTGAAAGATTGAAAATTGAATTTGTTGATTTGAAATTGGACATGAGTCCATATTGTTGAAATGGAAAGAAACAGTTTGATTTGATACTATTTTCAAAATAAATTATTTTAATATAAACGGTTTAAAATCTGTTCTTTTTAATATTCAAATTATTTATATTTTTCCAAACTATTTTACTATATAAACAATTTTAAATACTCAAAACCATTTTATATTAAACTGTTCTAAATCTCTAAACTATTTAAACTATTTTAAACCATTTATAACTATTCAAACTATTTTCTGAAATTCCAAAATTTTCAAAGTAGAGATGTTTATACTTAAATCGTTGATTTAAATGCGAATGTGGTTAAATGAGGTTATAACCTAAGTTGGAATTTGAAATGATATTTGTAACGACCTAGTTTTCTGTACAGTCTAAGCTGACAATAAACCGCACATGTCAACTCAAATTGAATAAAAAGGCGGATTGTTAGGGGTGAAAGAAGAGAGGTAGAAGATAGAAGAACTAAGAACAAACACATAATCTCACAACGCAATGGAATAACATATAATAATCACATAATATTTTACAAAGTCATTTCAAAACTGATACATCAGAGTCATACTAATACAATTTCTAACCTAGGATAGTTATAACAGCATGTCCTTACATAACTGATACAAGATACATATAATACAGCAGAAATGAAATCATAACTAGCTATCGATGAAGCCACTTGCTCAAAGCTCCTCCAAAATGCATCCATAAGAAACCTGGACTACTTGGCTGCACGTAAAAATTTGAGCACCCAAGAGTTTTAGGGAAAGAAAATAAAACTCCGGGCCAGACATGGATCTGGTGTGAGTAAACTCAAACAACATAATTATTACTTTGAAAACTCTATAGAAAATCAAGGGTATCTCGTAAGACCACGCCGCACATAAACACGGACGGGTTTTTACCATATGATAACCAAAACACTTTTTATATTAAATCCATTGATATTATAATAATGTCTAAACGCTCAAAGTAAAATATTAAAATAGCTGAGATGTTTGCATCTCACATTTCAACATAGTTGGGCACAATCAAAACCTTACGGCGCTTATTGGAGAATGGATTCCATACACTGATTAGGCACTGGGGTACCACCTATCACGGTATATGTCTAGAAAATATATCGAGATCAAACCTATCGAACCCTGTCAACACAAGATCGGCCTACCCCTTACTGGATAGTACCGATTATGTCATTACCCTAGTTGCTTTGCAAACCTTTTTATCGAGGTCTCAGGCACAACCAATCCATAAATATATAGATGTATCTAGAAGGATGACAACATACCCTAATGGGTGCGACCCACTAAGCCTGGCTGCATCTCCCCTGATTTTCAGCCATTGGTTGATGAGGCTTGAGGCTACGATTACCCTTCAAGGAATTTACACTTAGAATGCTCATTGCCCTCCAATGACAATGTGATGATAGCATTCATCCATACAAGTCCGTTCTGGGTCTGAACGAAACCGAAGGCACTATTCCTACTGCATCCATTTTGGAATCACCCTCTGGATTAGTAGTGATTAGCCCTTGCACTTCACATCTCTATCTTCGATTCCATGCTCTTCCCGATGTCTTCACCTTGAAACGCATTCATTGGATCGAAGTGTTTTTTGGATAACATATCGGATCCCGGTCTCTTCGAAACAACTATCAAAAATTCCAGTAAACTCAACCTCGGTTCTTTAGGAAATAAACAGACAAATGACAAGAGCAGAGTTCACCTCCTAACCGTTAGTGGATGGATTTCCTTATCATTTATCCTAGTAGAACTAAACGAGCTTATACGTAGTGTATAGCACCTTCGACGATAACTGTACCATATAATTCTCGTGTTTCTCCTAGATATTTCCAAAGTTATGTTTAGTTCCATATTTGATAGTTGGTTATTTAACTATCAAATTAAACAAATAATCAAACATTGATTCATTCCTATATGGGATCCTCTAAGCCTTTATTAATTAAACTTTAATTAATAAAATCACTTTATTAAACTTGATCAAAAGGCCCTTTCAAAACTTTTTTCCTTAACATTTTCCTTTTTACTTGGAAGCAATTTAAGTATTTACCAAAAACATTTTGGAAAATTCTTTCTTCTCGCGTTCTATATTAAATGGCTAAACAATTTCCCTTCAAAACATCACTTACTTTTAAACTCATTCACTTTATAAAACGCATCCACTTATCCCTTATAAAAATTCATTAATAAGTTCACTTCACATTTTAAACCTCTTTACAAATTTTCAAACTTGATTCAAAACTTCCTTCAAAAATCTCTAAAATGATTTATAATATGTTTTTCTATTTTTAAAACTATTTAAAAATATTCTTTCATAATTCCTTTACAGAATCTCGTTTATAAAATATCATTTTCAAGATATCATTTGTAAATCACTTTAGGTAAAGGGGTTTTGGACCAAAGGTCCCTATTTTCAAAGCTCATGCACAAAAAGTCCCTGCTCATAAACACATGTAAATTAGGTCCCTATTTTGTTAGTTTTTACCAAACTGTCCTCTTTTAGAAAATCGACTTAGCATTCTTTTCAGGGGCAAAAGCGGTATAAATTAGCCAAAATCTAAAAATAGGGATCTAATTTTCATTACTTATTCGGGAGGGACTTTTCTTACATCATCTTTAAATTCTAGGGACTTGACAGCGATTCCTTGTTAGGTAAAACCTTTTATTTAGTAAACCCCCTTTAAACAAGATATTATTTATAAATAGCTTTATAAAATAATAGTATAACCTGAAAATCATTAATAAACTTTTAACTCCAAATTGATTTAAGAATTAAAGTTAATCCAACAACATACTTTAGTAATTCAAAAAGAGGCTTAGCAATCCCAATGGTACTAATTTAAGTTAACATTCAATCTCAATTGAATTCCAATTCACTAAATAGTTATCTACATAGGTCAACATGTATGTAAATATAACTCATAGCCAAAGCAGGAAATAACATGTCAATATGAACTAACTATCATATACATGTCCAAATAACATAATATCAGGATGGTGATTTGTCCTACTAAACAGATGTCCAAACAATTCAATCCATTAATAGCAGAATGGGGATTTATTCTGCTAACACATGTCCAAACGAACGAACAAACAAACAAACAAACAAACAATTTACAACAGAATGGGTATTTATTTTGCTAACACATGCCCACACAAACAAACCCAATAATCTACATTATAACCCATCACTGTTATATGGTTTCTTAATGGTATCAACACTTGAATCACTTGTATTCAAAACCATCTTTGAATAAGAAGTACCTTAAAACAATTTACTTTTGGAAACCAAAGGATTTAAAACATTTAATTGCTAATGTACTTCATGTCTCCTTAGTTGCTAATGCATCACATCCCGTCTACCTATAACGTGACATTTATCTTTACTTAATTTTATTTTTATTTTTACCTTATATACCTAAGTATATACACATATATACATACTAATATACACTAATCATTTCTATTTTTATTGTTTATATGTTTAAACTAGAGTTCACAATGCTCCGACAACTTTTAACTGATGAAAAATCGAAAATTCGGAAAACGAATTCTGATCACATTTTCTGTTTTTCATTGAACTATATATTTTTGTAAACTCATTTTAAGAACTATTTCACAAGCATTATTTATTATTCAAAAGAGTTTTATTTTAATTACAAACCATATATATTGAATATTTAAAATTAATTCAATATTCAGAAATCAAAGAATTGAAATTCCAGGTCGTTACAGTATTTCAAGTGAAAATGACATATTTTAAGTAAATATGGTATTTTGAAATGAAGTGATATTTTTTGAAGTGAATATAATATTTTGATATCAAATATGAATCGGGTCCGAAATGTAAAAGAACCAATAGGTGTGAAAAACGATGTTTGGTTGTTAAAGAGACCGGGGCCTCTTATTGGCATACTTTATATCAATATTGGAACCACTTTAACAAATGTGTACATAGTGGATGATCCAGAATGAAGTGGTTGGATTTGGTGAACGTTTGTTGGATTTGACGAAAGATAACGATGATGGATGACCCCAGCACTTGTGCCAATTTGAAATGACTAAAACAGGATGGATTGTCAAGGCCAAATGGGCTAGCTACCCCTAGCGGACACACCTTGTCGTATTACTATATTGATGTTGACTTGATCGGTGCACCTTGATTTGATTTTGGGGATGTTGGATGCGGTGGGCGGTCGTGGCTACGATGCGTTACCACCAGCCATACGACCCGAACTGGTAGTATCCTACCTTGGGTATTACCTCATGTGCCTTGTCATACTTTTATCCTTATTCGCGACCACTACGATTTTGTTTTAGTGTTGTCTTATCATGGTGCCTCCCTGGCTACCAACGTTATTGGTGATGCTACTAAGGCAAACTGTAAGACAATGCTTAAAAATGTGTTAAGGGGGGTCAATGTAAAGCCTTAACGCTATTTTAATACTTTACTTTACTGATAGACACTACACATATAGCATATTTTACT
Source organism: Allium fistulosum (assembly GCA_030737815.1). NCBI lineage: Eukaryota > Viridiplantae > Streptophyta > Magnoliopsida > Asparagales > Amaryllidaceae > Allium > Allium fistulosum. The sequence continues at coordinate 860,429,339 of CM060908.1, read as the reverse complement.
ACATATCGATAGTTTTACGGATCCTTAGGAGATGGAAAATCACGTAACATCTCTTAAGTTATTGCACGCGCGTTATACACTGGATAGGAGATGTAAAATCCTGCAAACATCTCTGAAGCTATCACACTCATGTTTACTTGTGCTTGATTTAACTTACATAAGAACTTTTAGTTCTGACTCGAGTGTTTTGTCTTTTCATTACGCTCGGGAGAGCCTGAGCATTTCAGTGCTTGAAGACATTATTTCTAGAGGACGAAGACGGAGTTTTGTATACTATATTATTAGTATTATTCTGCTGCATCATTACTGGTATGTTGTTGCTGTACTCTGATTATTGTTGTAAAAATTGTGTAATCAAATGTATATTATAGAACAGCTTCATGAAATGTTTATTTGATTATTATATCTTATCATTCCGCTGCGAGATTCTGTTTTTTGTTTTCCCTCTTTTCCCTTATTTTCTTATTTAACCCCTTTGGCAATCCTCCCTTTTGAATGGTTTGAGTTAAACATGTGTGGTTTATTGTCGATTTGAACCGTCCAAAAGGTGGGTCGTCAAAGTTGGTATCAGAGCTTTGGTTTAGAGATACCTTAGCCTGTTGGAGTTTATACTCATTAGAGATATGGTTAATCATACCCTAGAATGAGTTCGAGAATATATATATATATATATATATATATATATATGCAAGAGCGTAATCGTTAGTGCTATAAAAAATTGTTTTATATTGTGTTAATTTGTTCTATGGAGTATTTATAAATTCTGGTTAGTACATAGGACGCTATGGCATCGATAGGGATTTCTAAACACTTGAACATGGTAAACCGACACAATATTGTTTAGAAAATAGGTAAATGAAATAATTTTACCTAATATTATATTTTGTATATAAAAGAATAAATTTTATAAATGGATATAGTTGTATGTGATATGTTTGTTTGTTAGAAAGTGAAATTCTGTAAGTATTGGTTGTAAAATAGGATTTACAAATAAAATGAATATTAATTGAAAATTTGAGAACTTAAGTTCCGGTGTTACATTTGGGTCCAAAGATTTTGGAAAAATAATAATTAGTATTATTTGGAAGTATTTTCAAATAGAAATATTGCAAAAGAGGTTTGAAAGAAATGTTTTTAAAAGGAATTTTAAAAAAGGAAATAAGTTTTGCACTCCTCTCTTCTGTCGCTGGAAAATAATTTCAGTGATGACTGCACAGCATCATCGATGTTTATTTTTGAGTCTCAAAGTGGGGGAGGCCACTTAGTAGCTTAGCTATGCATTTGGTTCGATAAACTGATTTTGATTTAAAATTTCTGAATATGATTTAATATATAAAAAGATTTCAAATTGATTTGAAATAAACCCGGTATTTGAATTCCTATGTTCCTGTTAATTAATGATTTTCAGCTGTAATGATAAGGTGAAATTTTAATAGTTGGAAAGTTTTAAAATGAGAAATAAGAAACTATAAGCTAAGTGTTTAATGAAACTGTAAAGAAATTGGAGATCTGTCACTTGTAAATTAAAAGATAATGAAAATTAAGAAGATGTAAACTATTGAACATTTTTTAACTAAAATGAATAAGATAAATTTGTGTAACATTTAATTACATTTGAAAAACATACATAAAACTTACCAGAAATGCTTAAAAAAGTTGAAATGCTTCAAATGAACATATGTTTATAAATGAAACATTAATATGTACAAGAAATATTTTAAACTTAAGTGAATATTTTGAAATGCTTAACAAATTAAATTAAATAGTAAAAAAAAGTGAATACTACTTAAGTACATGATTATAAACTTAAATGGTTCATAAATGTATTTAAAAATTAAATGATACTATATAAGAAAGGATAAATGTGAATTAAAAAGTAGAAAAACTTAAGTATGAATTGATTCATTGGTGAATATTAATATTAAATGGGAATCTAGTTATATAAGTAAATAATTATGAAATTAACTGTGAGGAAACTTGTGTAATACCTTAAGGATTTATTCATTGATGATTTTAAATCTTGAATGGTGGGAATTGACACTTCAAATTGTTTAAGGACGTACGAATAATCTATTAAGTAATTATCTAAGGCTGTTGAGCATAAGGTACACTTGGTAGTTTATTTATCACCCTTGAACGATGAAAAGTTTCTAAAATGAAAAAACCATTAGTTTTGATTGCTATGCATGTGTGGTGGATTCTTTTATTGCATATAATGGTCGTACTGCTTTTGTTTGCATATGATTATTATATATTGTATGTTGCTTGTACTATTAATTGAAACAACTAAACAGTGTTTTAAATCTCGGATTTTGGCCAATATCTCGGGAAAATATCTCGGCTATCTCGGGCGATATTTAAAACACTTATAACTAAATAGGCTGCCAAATCTCGGATTTTGGCTGATATCTCGGATTTTTCATCTCGGCCATCTCGGGGAGATTTAAAAGCCTGCAACTAAAATACTACTCTTTTACATAATTTTAACTCTTTTGGATTATGTAAGTAAGATACAGGTTTATGGATGCAATAACAGTTGCTTTTAGTTTCATAAATAGTGTTTGTTTGCCCAACAAATAAGTACATTTTTGGCTTACGGTTGTTGGAACGATATTTTATTGTTTTCCCCATGGTTTGGGATGTTTATTATTGAAATATGATATATATACATACATACATACATATATATATATTGTAATTATTGATTTTTCTGTACCTAACCGCGCAAAGGAGACTCTACCAAAAAATTTCGTAAATTTAGGACTTAGAAATTTTTTGTAGAAGTTGAGTTATTTTCAAATTTTATATAAGCTTAAATATGTAAGTTAATTGTTATAAATTGATTATTTTGAATAAAAATATATCAAACCTCTTAATTCTTTCTTTTTTCTTTTCGGGGACGAAAAGTTTTAAGTGTAGGAGATTGTAACAGCCCGTATTTTTTATAATTAAAAATATTAAATTTAATAAGATTTTTGGAATTTAATATTAGGAGAAATTAAAAATTATGGTTTATAAATGGAAAAAAACTATTAGAATTTTAATAATGTTGATTGAAAGAAATTTGACAACTGTTTAATGTAATTTCAAATAATGGTAATAATGAAAGTTAATAAGGAATAAAGTTGAAATTTGTATTAAAAAGAGAAATCAATGTTAGTTGATTTGGTTGGTTTTAACATGCAATAGGAAACCAAATATTTAGTACGTAGATTCAGTACCTTTGTTGTAAGTAATAGATTTATAAATGTGTTTAAATTACTTAAATGTAAACATTGTTTTACTTATCATCTTATTATTTAATCCGTTGAAATCAATTCGGAAATCAATGAAATTAATGTAATTAAATATTGCGGTTAATATAAGAAAAGATTTTAGCTGTAGAGTTTGTGTGAAATAAAATGAAAACTTACGTTGAATAAATTCATAAGGTAATAGTTGATTTAATATGAGAACATTTAAATCAAAAATAAAAGAATAAAATGAATAAGTTTAGTAAAGGAGTAAACATATGTTTATTTGCTTGAAATGTATTTAGCTTATAGATTAGTTATGGGGATGAGAAACTATTATTTAGTAAGAAATGTATAACTCCTATTTGTATCCAATAATATATGAATATGTTTAAATTACTATTAGATAGGAAATAATTGTTCTATTTCTCATTACATTTATTTATTCCATTTTGAAATTCACCTTTGTAATCAACTGAAATTAATGTAATTGAATAATTTCTATTAATAGGAGAGAGGACACCTGTAAATTAATAGTTGTAATTAAACTAGATTATGTTTTGTGAAAATATAAGGAAAGTTTGATTTAATGAAAAGAATATTTTTATCAAATAAAATGAATGTTTCATTTGTGAATGTAGGTTTAATTTCATTAAAATAAAGAATATAATGATTGATTTGAAGGAAGAAATATATGCTTATTCGAACTGTGTTTTAGCATATAGATTGATTACAAGAATAGGAAAATAATTTATTTAAGTATGTTATTTATTACTCTAGTGTATAAATAACAAATTTATAAACCTGTTTAAATGACTAAAGGAAACAATTGTTCTATTTTAAATTCAATTTAGTTTGTCTGTTTTGAAATTTAACTTTGTAATTAATTGCAACTAATGTAATTGAAATATTTCTAAAAGGAAAGAAAATGTTGATTGCAATTAATAGATTTAATAAAAGAATCGCACGTTTTGTGTTAAACAGAAAAGGCGTTTTAATGGAAATAAAAGATCATTTTGAGAACAAATTTAACGTTTTCATTTTCAAGGTAAGTATAATTTTATTTATTATGTGTTGAAAAAAAAATTAAATGTGTACAAATTGAGTATTATTTTAGTTAATGAAATTAATTTGGTTATGTTTCAAAAATTGAATTTCAAAAGGTTGTGCAATGTACATGGTCCGTTCGTTTCTTTTGTAATTAATTGTTGCATGTACGTTTTAAAATAGTTACCTTGTAACATCCCGTATTTTTAAGCCATTGATTTTGAACATTTAATTCATTTTAAATGTTTAATATGGGTTTAAGATTTATTTTGAAATAAAAAGAATTGGTTTAAACTAAAACAACAAGTGATAATTTCTAATGTGGAGGTTTAATTTGAGATTGGATAATAATAATTAAATATTCGAAATTGGGATAAAAGGTGAATTTGGGATAAATGATTATAAAAATGGTGTTTAAATGTATTTTTAAGCTCAATTGGGTATAAACAATATTTTTGGATTTTTAGATGAATTTAAAAGTCAATAAATTATTATTTGGAATTTTATATTAATTTAAAAATGAATTTAATATTATTAAAATGCAATTTAATCAGATTTTGGTCTAGAATGAGCCAGAATGATTTTTTATGTGATTTAAATTTTATATGGTTTATTTTTAAGTTAATGAAATTTTTAAAGTGAATTTTAAAGCGTTTCCGTAAATTTTGAAAATCGCCTGATTTAATAGACGAGTTAAAATAGCCTTCCGGGGCACAGTCTCGGAATTCGACGAAACCAGTTCCATTGGATCCGTAATAGTTAGTTATTATCGGATTTCAATTTTCGTAGCTATCGGAGTTGTCGTTTGACCGTGGCAGCTCGGAACGCATCGAAATCGATTTAACCGATTTAATTTTAAATTGATCGTTTAATTCCGTATCTCGCTCATATGACCGAATTAGCTTACGAAACCTGTTCCATTGTGTCCGGAACGCGGGAAAACCCCAGGGTAGCCTGTCGGAATGTGAGAATTGGAGGTCGTTTGCATTAACGGTTAAATTGAGATATTTTATTAATTAAATAATATTAAATTATATATATAAACGTTAATATCTCTAAACCCTAGTATCACGTTCAGCCGCCGTTTGCATATGTTCAATGGTCGAGACTTAGTTTTGATTTTCCTCAAAAATCTCTTGATCCAAGCCTCGATTTCGAAAGTTTTCAACTAGTAAATCGAAGGGAGTGTCGTGATCTACCCATCCATACGGTTGAAGTTTCATTTCGTCGTCGATTGGAGGCGAGTTTTGCCACCGTTCACCGCACGTTCGTGCACGATTTCCTATGTATTAGGGCGACCGAGCTCGTTCATTTTTCGAGCAGAGGGGTAGGGGCGGAGGCGCACGAGATGGTGGCAACTGATCGTCGTCTCGACGAGAGTGGTGGCAGCGACTTAGAGCCCTAGTTCTACGTGATGGGTTCGGCCTACTGGAAGCGTATGTAGAAAGAAGAAGTAGGGGATGGCCTTGATTTCTTCGCTGGAGCGTACGGTCGTGATCTGTTGGTAAATAGTTGATAAAAGAAATTTATTCTAAATCGTTGTTCAAACTTTGTAAAATCGTAACGAACTCATACGATCTCAGATTCAGACGAAACTGGAACCACTGGAATCGCAGAGACGAGCACTACGTGATGGTGCAGATCCGGAGTCATTCCGGGAAAGTAGAAATTTGGGTTAAATCGGACGTCGTCCGGTTTAATTTAAATTTCGAACGCTCGCTGAACTCAAAGTGAGTTTTTCTCACTCACATCTGGATGCTAGGCATTTTAAATAGTTAATATTTAAATATCTGTGTGGATGGCTGAATACAATTGTTATTATCAGTCTGGATTGATATTTATATTGTGATGTGCTAATATTTGTGGATGCAGGGAGAAACAGGTTGGAGGGATCCAACTGGATTCCTCACAATTGTAGCAATTATTTTATAATTGTTAGTGAATACCTGTTTATATGTTGTGATTGATAAATCTGGAAATTTAATTGTGTTGTGAAATTGTTGTATAAATCATAATTATAGAATTTAATTTATAAATGGACAAAATTGGGTTTTTACGAAATAAGTAAATTGTTAAATTAAGAATTTTTGAAAAATAGAATTTGAAATCTGGTTTGGAATGGGAAATGAAAAAATTGGTAAAATTGGGATTTAATATTGTGGGAAAATTTATCAATCGATAAATATGAAATACAAATTTTCGGGAGATTAAATATATGAAATTATAAATTGTTTAAAATAACGGTGTTTATTTTAATAATGACTAATGTTATCCGGAAATTAAAAATATGTTAAAATGGAGTTTCCGACTATAAATTAACAAGTTCAAATGAAAAATAGAATGTTTTGAAATGTCGTATTTCATTGGAATTTAATTAAGTGAATCGGAAATTTGGCTTCCATTGAAAATTCACCAAAATGTTTATTTAAAAATGTTTAAACTATATTTAAAAATGAATTTTCGAAAATGAAAAATTGTGATTTAACTTCGGAGGAAGTTATAGTTAAGTATGGAATTGGAAATTTATGTTGAAATCATAAATTGACTTGAAATAAATCAGTGGATTTATATGAAAGAGTACTTTGGAATGTTTTGGAAATGGGAAAGTGTTTCCCAGGGAAAAACCAAGTAAATGTTTATAAAAAGATTTTATTTAACTAAAGGTTAAGTTTTAAATCGTTTTAAAAAAAGTATTTTTTTAAGAAATCGTTATTTTTAAAGAAATAAATTAATAATTTTAATACCGTAAATAATTTGGGAGTATATTAGCAATTATTTTTACAAATGGATTTATTTAAAAGTTGGTTTTAGCTTAAGTTGTTAAAATTAGTATTTTTCTTCTTATAACGCTATTTTGAATTTAGTTAAACAAAACCCTTATTTTAAATCAAAGTATATATCTTAATAATAGTTTTTCTTCACCTATTCTAGATTTATATTTTGAGTAAATAGATAGAAGTAATTTATATCCTTTAAAGTATATTTTTAAGTATAAAATGTTTAACTGTTTTGAACCTAAATTGTTTTGAACTTGGTTATTCCCGATGGGAATAAAGGGTAAGAGATTTACCTTGTTAAGGAAGAGTGGAAAATTGTTTTCAAATGAGTTTTGAAAATGTGAAAATATATCTTTGAAAGATATTAGAAGAAAATAAATAATATGGAGATTATTTATTGTGTGATGGATGTGTATGGATGTTTGTGAACATCAATTGATAGTTAAATCACCGACTATCAATATTGGCCAAATGCGCTGATCGTTTCGAAGAGATCGGGATCGGGTTTCCGTATACCGGGATTCTAGGTCTGGAGACTCGAATACCACTTCGATCCGGTTTGTATGTTTCGTGTAACGTGTTCGGAGTCGAAGATTGAGCAGTGAAGTGCAAGGGCTAGTCGCTACTAATCCTGAGGATATTTCCAAAATGGATGTAGTAGGGGTAGTGCCTTCGGTTCCGTTCGGACTCGGGACGGACTTGTATGGACGAATGCTTTCGTGACATCGTCAAGTGGACGATGGGCATTCTAAGGGATATGTTCTATAAAGGTATCGTTTAGCCTCAAGCCTCATCAACCGGGAATGACTGAAAATCAGGGGTTATGCAGCAAGGCTTCGTGGGTAGCCCCCACTTGAGAGTAAGGTCATCCCTGTCTAGATGTCCCTTTTATTTCGGCTTAGTGGTGCGGTTGCTGATCACAACCGTGGGGTGATTTTACTTGGAATTATCCAGTAAGGGATGATTTCGGCTTTGTGTTGCAGGGGAGCGGGCGTACTCCTCGGTACTGTGATCTAGGCCACGTACTGTGACAGGTGGTACCCCAGTGCCTAGTCATTCGTTGGAAATCCATTTTCCCTACGTGCTTTGTACGCGTTTTGTTTGTATACCTAGTATGCTGGAATTTAATCATGTAACAATTTCAGCTATTTTAATAAGTATTTGTATCTAGACACTATTATAATATCAGAGGATTGCTATAAAAAGTGTTTTAGCTATCGTAAGGTAAAAACCCGACATGTTTATTTGTGGCGTGGTCTTACGAGATGCTTTTGTTTCCAAAGGATTTTGAAACTTTAATAATCAATTGGGTGTATTTATGATGCGCTGGTATTCCAGACTAACTCGGGTGTTATTTTATTATAATGCTCGGGTCAGACCGAGTATATTTACAGGATAGGTATCTATGGGGCTCAGGAGAGGAGCTGGAGTCCGAGACGTATTTCTCGTACTTGTATTATTCCGCTGCTGTGATTGTTGAGATTGTTTGACTGGTTATGATTGGTTGTATTGATATACTATGATGATGATGTATTGTATATAAACAGATATAGTTTTCATTTGTGTAAAGATCTGTTCTATATATTATATTTTATCCGCTGCGATTGTGAGATTCTGATTTGGTTGGTTCTTTCTTCTTCTATCTACTTTCTTATTCTTCTACAATCTGTCTTTTCCGGCATTCGATCGTCGGCATATTATACTGTTGAGTATTTTGTGTCGATTTTCGAGGGTCGAGAAGGGCGGGTCGTCACAGTGGTATCAGAGCTTAGGTTGGCGACAACCTAGGCTTTGGTGGGAAAATTACTCATTTTTAAATAGAGTCGGAAGTACTCTATAATGAGTTGAGTGTAATAATAGCTATGAGAGCGTATTTGTTAGTGGATATAAAATTGTTTTTGTACTGTGTTGACTTATCGGTTGAGTGTTTATGAATTCTGGTCGGTGCGGGAAGTACAACCGTATCGATAGGGGTTTCAAAACTCTTAAACAAGATAAACCGACATAGTATTATTTTTTAAAGTGGGTAAATGAAATAATTTTACCCAAAATTGTATTTTGATATAAAAAGAAATAATTTTCTAAATTATTATATGTATTGGATGCTTGTTTGGTTGTTTCTTCTATAATCAAATAAGAAATTAAAACATGATCTAAAATTTGAAATGATATATATAAGAAAATAAGAAGTTAAAATATTAAAATGGTTTATAACCAAATGGAATTGACTGGATATGTTTTAAATAAGAAAAGTAAAAATTAAAATTTGATTTAAACTAGAATTTTGACCCTGGAAATTTTAAAAGGGATTTCAAATGGAATTAAACAAAGTTTTGGGAGTTTGACTTTGTGGAAATGTTAGAAATGTTTTCAAAAGCATTTGTAAGAATGGAGTATATTTTGGGGAAATATTTTTGAATAGAAATTGTTTTGAGGTGGATTTTGGAAGTGGAAAGCACTGAACTCACTTCAGTCGCTGGAAAATAATCCTGATGATGCTGGCCACATCATTAGAATTCATTTTCGAGTTTCTAAAGTGATGGATTGCTACCAAAATAGTTGGTTATGACATTGTTTGGACTTGTTTGGGAAACAAGTGATTTTGGAATTTTCAAAGGAAAATTGTTTGGTAAAAGCAGTTTGTTTTGGAATTTTGTATTTGATTTGAATATCAAAAGAGAAATGTGTTGATTTTTATTTCGAATTGGTTTTGAAATAAATCCGGGTAAATTGAATTCTGGAAATTCTATTTTAAAATAAAAATGTGAAAGTTGAAATGATTCAACTATATAACTTATAAAGGAAAGTTGATTTAAAGAAGAATTGAGTATATATGGAATGTAAATTTACTTTGAATAAATGAAGGTGAATGGAATATATCTGGATTTAACTTATGATAAGTTAAATAAAATTAAGAATTTGAAATTGAATTAAATCTAAATGAATTGGAATTAAATGGAAGTTGAGATAACGGTGGAATGTAAATGCTTATGATTGTGCAAATGAATTCATATTCTTAAGTTATTAAGTGTTAAAATTTGACATTGTGATTATAAAAATGTGGATTGGTTTGAAATGAGCAATATAAACTTACAAGTAAATAAGTTGGAGAACTTGAGAATGGAAGATTTGATTTTAACTCAAGTAAAATGGGATTATAATCACAAATGGAAATAATAAATGGAATGGTGAATTCGAACTTAATTTTAAATGGAATGCAAAGTAAGGTGAAACAATTATAAAATATAAAAGAGGTAAGTGAACTGAAGTTAGTAAATAAGTTGAACTTGGATATGGAGAATTAAGATTAAATTGAATTTGGTCTAACTTCGACTAAGATGGAATTAAGCTGAATATTAAAATTTCTGTTGTGTTATGAATAAGAATGAATGTAATTAAATTCTTATTTAAGGTAGTAAAGGAAATGGTATAAAATTCAGGTTGGCTAAATAAAATTTAGATGAACTTGAATAAATTCTGGAAAGGAATTAAATTGAAAATGCATGTATAATTTAGTTAACCTTGAATTAAAATGGGATAAGAATTGAGTTTAATGGAAATTTAATTCAGTTGAGATGATGTTGAATGGAGTAAATGCTTACTCAATTAAATCCAAAATGATTGTTTGGAAATAAATCTTGTGTAAGCTAAATTAAATGGAATTTGTATTGCAATAAATAGAATTTTGATAGCTGATTAAAATGTGAAGGTAAATAAAATGCCTGATTTGGATTGGGGTTTAATTTTGGTGATAAATGTTGAGAGTGTGAATGAATAATGGAATTAACTTATAATAGTGATGGTTTGAATTGTAGGTAAATTCAAATGAGAGAAATAATTTAAATGGTCTCTTTGTTGATAAAATAAATCTAAAATGGATTGGATAAATAAACGAAGAGCATTAAACTTTGTAAATGAATTGAAATTGGTTGAATGAGAATCAGATGGAAATAAAATTAAATAGATAATGGTAATATTGTGAAACTACTTAAGAAAATTGAAAGAAACAAATGATTGTGGATGAGCTTTATTAAGAAATTTGAATGGAATTTGTTGGATAATAAAATTGAATTGAAAGTGAAATGATATTCATTAATTATTGTGGTAAATTAAGAATGTATGAGTTGAATATAACCCAGGATCGGATGATATTAATATAAACTTGAATTTGGTTAATGGAAATAAAGATGTAAGGAAAATGTAATTTAACAATTACATTGGAAAGAGAAAATATTTGGTTTGTGAACCTTGTAATGGAATAAAATTTATATGAATCCAAGTTGAAATTAATTTTGAATGGTGATAAGCTTAAGTGGCAATTATTTTTGCTTGAATGACATGAAATACACATGTATTCGGAATTAAGTTGTTTAACAAGCAATTGAAATTTATTTTTGAATAAATTGATATGGGTTGGAATCTAATTCAAAGAGTTTGTATATAAATGCAAGTGAATTGATTTAAAGAGAGAATGGAATTAGTTTTGAATCAATCAGAATGGGTCGCATTTTAATAAGTAATGTTTGCATATGAATGAAAATGGATTATAAAAGAAATGCAAATGTTTCAAGTTTAAAATGAAATTTGATTGTAAATCAAATTTGGAATGTAAGTAAAATTAAAAGGTAAGAAAGGCATATGTAATCATATTGAAGTGGAAATGAATTGGTTGAGATAAATATGAATTGTATGTAGTGAACTTGAATTTAAAGCATTCAAATGAAATAAAATGAAGTAGACTTGAATAAGTGATTCGAAAGTGATTTAAATCTTTGGATTGTTGAAAATATAGTGACATTGTTAAACTTTGAAATTTGAGTTTGTAAAGCGAGTTAAAATGATGTCAGCATTGTGAAATTGGTTTATAAAGATGGTTAGCTTGCATTTATATTGGAAATGCTAATGGAATGTTCTTATCTTTGAAATTTGATGAGTTTGTTGAGTATAGTACAGGTGCGGGAGGCGTTCGAGAGAGTTGGAGCGCGTATATGCGAGATATTAGCCGCTTGCTTTTAAAAATTTGCTAAGAGGTACGCCTACGCAAATATAATTGGGAAAATGATATATATATTGTGATATATTTTGGTTTCCGGCCATGTGAGCCGATGTATATATATTTGTGTATCTTGCGTTGTCGCAGAAGCTCCTCCGTGCAAAGGAGACTCCGCCAAAATTTTCCAAAAATTTTGGGAGTTAGAAAATTTTTGGGGTTTTGGGAAAACTTTTAATAACTAGTAAAGTTATTTTGAAATAAAGTTAAAACAAAGGCTTTAGAGTAAATTGTAGCAATTGAGTTTGGGATTGGGCTAAAGGATTTTGGAAAGTGAATATAAACTTTAGCTAAGCAAATTGAGTAAGTAAATGGGTTGGGAAGTATGTTCCTACCTTAGCAAATTTCGAGGACGAAATTTTTATAAGGGGGGAGGAATATAACATCCCGTATTTTTAAGCCATTGAATTTGAACATTTAATTCATTTTAAATGTTTAATATGGGTTTAAGATTTATTTTGAACTAAAAAGAATTGGTTTAAACTAAAACAACAAGTGATAATTTCTAATGTGGAGGTTTAATTTGAGATTGGATAATAATAATTAAATATTCGAAATTGGGATAAAAGGTGAATTTGGGATAAATGATTATAAAAATGGTGTTCAAATGTATTTTTAAGCTCAATTGGGTATAAATAATATTGTTGGATTTTTAGATGAATTTAAAAGTCAATAAATTATTATTTGGAATTTTATATTAATTAAAAAATGAATTTAATATTATTAAAATGCAATTTAATCAGATTTTGGTCTAGAATGAGCCAGAATGATTTTTTATGTGATTTAAATTTTATATGGTTTATTTTTAAGTTAATAAAATTTTTAAAGTGAATTTTAAAGCGTTTCCGTAAATTTTGAAAATCGCCTGATTTAATAGACGAGTTAAAATAGCCTTCCGGGGCACAGTCTCGGAATTCGACGAAACCAGTTCCATTGGATCCGTAATAGTTAGTTATTATCGGATTTCAATTTTCGTAGCTATCGGAGTTGTCGTTTGACCGTGGCAGCTCGAAACGCATCGAAATCGATTTAACCGATTTAATTTTAAATTGATCGTTTAATTCCGTATCTCGCTCATATGACCGAATTAGCTTACGAAACCTATTCCATTGTGTCCGGAACGCGGGAAAACCCCAGGGTAGCCTGTTGGAATGTGAGAATTGGAGGTCGTTTGCATTAACGGTTAAATTGAGATATTTTATTAATTAAATAATATTAAATTATATATATAAACGTTAATATCTCTAAACCCTAGTATCACGTTCAGCCGCCGTTTGCATATGTTCAATGGCCGAGACTTAGTTTCGATTTTCCTCAAAAATCTCTTGATCCAAGCCTCGATTTCGAAAGTTTTCAACTAGTAAATCGAAGGGAGTGTCGTGATCTACCCATCCATACGGTTGAAGTTTCATTTCGTCGTCGATTGGAGGCGAGTTTTGCCACCGTTCACCGCACGTTCGTGCGCGATTTCCTATGTATTAGGGCGACCGAGCTCGTTCATTTTTCGAGCAGAGGGGTAGGGGGCGGAGGCGCACGAGATGGTGGTAACTGATCATCGTCTCGACGAGAGTGGTGGCAGCGACTTAGAGCCCTAGTTCTACGTGATGGGTTCGGCCTACTGGAAGCGTATTGTAACGACCACGACTTTCTCTCCACAGAAAGTCGCATCGTTAATAAGAAAGAAAGGGGTAGAAAATAGAAAAGAAGAGAAGAAAGAAAAAACAACAACAACGATCTCACAGCGGAACGAATAAATTATATTAATAACATAAACTATTACATAGTATACAACACTTATCAGAGTTTACACAACTATACAACACTTACTAGACAGTTATAAACATCTGTCTAGATATTACAACTCAAATACAATACAAGACTCTAACACAGATATCAACACAGCGGAATACTATATCTACGAACGCCGAAGCCTCCTGCTCCATTGCTCCTCCACAATTCGTCAAAGTTAAACCTGAATCCCTTGGCTACTCGTAAAAATTTGAGTACCCAAGAGTTTATAAAACAGAAATAAACAACTTGGGTCAGACATGGGTCTGGTGTGAGTAACAGGTTAAACTTGCTTAACTTCAAAACCTTTAGAAAGAAAAGGTATCACGTAAGACTCCCCACAAATAAACATGGGTAAGTTTTTACCTTACGCTAACCAAAACATTTGATAGGAAATCCAGTTATATTATAATAGGGTCTAGGGTTTTCAAATAAATATGAAATAGCTGAAATGCTTACATCTCACATTCCAACATAGTTGGGCACAACTAATACGTACGGCACTTATTGGAGTTTGGATTCCATACAATGGCAGGGCTACTGGGGTACCGCCCGTCACAGTACGTGGCCTAGATCACCGTACCGAGGAGTACGCCCGCTCCCCTGCAACACAAAGCCGGAACCATCCCTTACTGGATAATCCCGAACAAGATAATCTCGTAGTTGGCGCGACCAACCACACACTAAGCCGAATAAAAGAAAAGGGACCTCTAGACAGGGATCTATCTTGCTCTCAGTGGGTGCTACCCACGAAACCTTGCTGCACCTCCCCTGTTTTAGCCATTCCCGGTTGATGAGGCTTGAGGTTACGATTACCTTTAATCAGAACATATCACTTAGAATGCTCATCGTCCGCCTGACGATGTGCTGAAAGCTTTCAATCCATACAAGTTCGTTCCGGGTTCGAACGAAACCGAAGGCATTATCTCGTTACACTCGTTTTGGAATCACCCTCAGAGTTAACGACAATAACCCTTGCACTCTGAATCTTCATCTTCACCTGATTCACGACCTATCGTAATTTTGGATCGATGTGGTATTCTGGTCTCCAGACCTGGAATCCCGGTATACGGAAACCCGATCCCGGTCTCATCGAAATCCAAAACGTATCTTTTAAGGCCAAGTTGTTTTAGGGTTAAAACAATTCAATTCTTATCTATACTACACACAGATAGATAATTTACAATAGATAATCCATATTATCATCCAAACAGATAATTCCTATTATCATTTCAATCCAACCAAACATCTATATCATAGATCAACACATCTCTTATCAGAGATATCAACAATGCAAAGCATTCAATATCATTCATCCATTCTTAAGTAATGATTTATCATCTCTAATCAATTTAAAGTGAATTAAATTAATTACTTCATTCTATAAATCCTGCTTACTTAATTATTAATTAAACCAATTAATTAATCATTACTCTAAGTATCCATCTTAATTAATCATTCCTAATTAATTATCCTTTAATTACTTTAAGTAATTAATACTTAATTAATTTCACAAATTAATTATCTTAAACCATTCAGTAATTAATCTTTAATTACTTCATTAATTAATTAACTATATTTAATTACATTAATCCTTAATTAATTACAATTAATTAATTACTCTTTAATCACTTATTATTGATTAATTAGTTTAATTAATCAATCCTTAATTACATTATTAATTATATTAATTAATGATCCCTAATTAATCTTAATTAGTTATCCTATTTAAATTAATTACATTTAATAATTAATCTTTAATTAGTCATATTTATTAATCACCTTTGATAAATCTTATTTAGTAATTAACTACCCTTAATTACTCCATTTCATAAATTAATTACCCTTTAATTAATTATCTTTTAATTAATCCCTTGATTAATTATACAAAGTAATTAAACTCAAATTACTTTCATTATTAAATCTTCTTTAACTAATTTTATCCAGTAATTACCTTTAATTACTTCCTAAGTAATTACACTTCATTAATTACATTTAAGTAATTATACTTAACCAATTTCATAATTAACTAATTAATCTAATTGATTATCAAAATTAATCATATTAATTAATTATTTAATAATCCCTAATTAATGATCTCTCATTAATTAACAATTCTTTATTTTAGTAATTAAACTTAAATCAACCATTATTAATTACAAATTAATTAATTCTTAATTATCAATTAATTAATCTCTAACTACTTAATCAATTTCTTAATTAATCTTCAATCACTTGATTAATTAATTTCTAACCATTTATTAATACTCTATACTTATCTAATTAAATGATCCTTAATTTCAAATTAATTAACCTTTAATTAATTTACTTAAAATCTTAATTAACACCAAATCATTAATTAATTAAATTATTAAATTACTCTTTAATTTCCTTATTAATTTAATGAATCCTAAATCATTAAACCTTAATTAATCTTTAAAATAAAGATTAGCCTTTATAACTACTTTAACTATTATTATCAAAGGGCTTTGAAACATTTTACTTTAAATCTTTTTTTTAATTCATTTCAAATTAAAGATTTAAAAATTAATTACAATTTTAACTTTAACCAAATTTAAATCAAATTTACAAATCCTTTTTAAATCCAAATGTTAAAGAAACACTTAACATTTATAAAAGAAATTTATAAGGTTTTTAAACCAATTCATTTAAATTCAAACCCTTTTAATCTATACTTTCAACATTTTAAATTTATTAAAACATTATAATTTATAAACTTATTTATTTTCAAACTAGGATACAAATTGAAATTAAATCTATACTTTAAAATTTTGATTTAAAACTTTGTTTTAAATCCTACTCTACACTTTTAAAACTCATTTTAAAATTTAAAACCCTGTCAGATTTTAAACTGGGACATCACTAATCTACCCGAGCCCATCTCAATTTACCCCGAGATAAAACCCTCCATGCTTCGAGTCATTTACGCGATCAACTCGAGTACGTCTCCTCTGCCAAAACCAACTTCACCAGGATACAAATCATCACCGTGCACATGCACGATGAAACTGATCAACTCCGGCCATCCACGACCATTCCTACATGTCGACGATCATCCTCACATTCCATTACGACCATCAGAACATCGAAACTAGCTCGAAATCAAAATCGATTCTACAAACCCAAAACTGGAATAACAATGAAACCTGGAACCATCTCGTCAACGCATCTCCGACCACCGTTGCAACTGAAATTTCGGGGAAGACCTCGTCAACCCACCATCTTTCAGAACCCAAGATATAGTTGAACTCGATCAACTACAATTGCCGAAGTGATCAATTCTTTCCTAACCTAGAAAACTAGGGTTCAAAACTGCAAATCACAATTACAATCTCAAAAACGAAATGCAACCAAATCCAACAATTTTCTCAACATCCCTAATCACTTCACCATCTCCAGAAGAAATTACAACACCTCCAGACACTTAAGGCAGCAGCAATGCTTCAAAATACAAAATGCAGAGAATAGGGAACTGCACTTTGTATAAAGCAATAAAAATTGTGATTTTATTTTTAAAAATCATGATTTAGTATGATGATTTGATTTATAACCCTGAAACTTCGAATCAACATACTTGAAATTTTACTAATTAATGATTTATCACCTGTTTACAAACTCCAGAGATGATACAGAGTTGTTTTCATTTTATTTTAACTTAATAAAATTTTAAACTCTATTCTATGATGAAATAAACAAATTTTGTTTGAACAAAAATCCTTAACAAAGATTAGTTCAAGAGGAATTATGTTTTGTTTGAAAATCTTAGTTTTAAAACTAAGAACAGAGATGTCACAGAGACAACAAGCATGCACACATCTATACATCCATATATACAGATAATCTACTTATATAAAATCACACAGAACATATTTATTTCCAGAAATTTAACATGCAAACAGATATCCATACATTT
Organism: Allium fistulosum; assembly: GCA_030737815.1. Classification (NCBI taxonomy): domain Eukaryota; kingdom Viridiplantae; phylum Streptophyta; class Magnoliopsida; order Asparagales; family Amaryllidaceae; genus Allium; species Allium fistulosum. The sequence goes on along the minus strand of CM060908.1, from coordinate 860,411,510 downwards.
AAGTTTTTTTTAAAAATGTTACTCACCATTTATAGAAGATGAACAGAGCACCATGGTTATTTGAAAACAGCTTTGAAACTTTAAAACTTTAATTCATAAACTTGAATTGCCTGTTACTGAATCTTGCATGCATGCCATTTATCTTGTTTGTTGATAGGTGCTTGCTCTAGATCAGGTTGCTTACTTTCAGATTCGAAAAGAAGAAATTGCAGTCTTGCTTAGATTCCAGATTGAAGAAAATGTGCAGGTTTGTTGTTCTCAGATTTACAAATGCAGGTTGAAGAAATGATTATAGATTGTATTTGAGGAATTTGGTTTGAGAGGAGAATTTTGTTACAGACTTTGTTTTTGGGAATTTTCAGGCTGAAAGTTTCTTGTCTTTTAGTTGAAGAAAAATAGAAAAAAAGAATGGAATGAGAAGTCTATGTTTATATAAGTTAATTTGTGGTTTAATAAAAATAAAAGAAAACCAAAAATTTAAAAACTTGACATTTGTCATTTACTCTAATTCATTAACTAACACATGTCACCATGGTTACTTAATATATTAACACTTGTCTTTTTTAATTAATTTGTAAAAAAGCCTTTTTCTTTATTTATTAAATATTTATTACTTATTTATATATAGATAACTTTTAAAGAAATAAACCAATTATACTTATAAATAAAAGTTTATACATATATTTAGAAATCCAAAACTATTTAAAATATCACTCTTTTGAATTTCAAAATTAAATCTAATTCAAATTCAAATTATATTTTTAAAATCCAATTTAAAGTCAATTTAAAACAACACATTTAATTTGAAAATAACCATTTGTCAATTTTAAAATAATTTATAAAAGAGATTATAAATTACTACTATTATTAAATGAATTAACATCTCATATGTAAATTGTATTTTAAACTTATATATATATATTCTTAAACCATATTTATTAAGCAATATAAAATAAACCTTATTATTAACCTTACTTAAAACCATATAGTTATTTGTTTAAATAGCTTTGAAAAGCTTAATATTAAATAAATCATAATTTCCAAACTATCAAAATATATATATTAGAAATTTAAAAACAATATTTTATTTATTTATTAAATTTCAAACCAAAGCTTATCTATATTACAATATATACACACATATATATACACATTATAAATAGAAATCATTTTATTAGTAAAAATTCACTAATTAAATATTTATTTAATTAGATTATTAAACCAATTCAAATTTTATTATCAAAGATTATCAAATCAATTTAATTATTTAAACAGATTATTAAATTGATATTGCCCCAAATTTCCGGGATATTACACGTATGTAGAAAGAAGAAGTAGGGGACGGCCTTGATTTCTTCGCTGGAGCGTACGGTCGTGATCTGTTGGTAAATAGTTGATAAAAGAAATTTATTCTAAATCGTTGTTCAAACTTTGTAAAATCGTAACGAACTCATACGATCTCAGATTCAGACGAAACTGGAACCACTGGAATCGCAGAGACGAGCACTACGTGATGGTGCAGATCCAGAGTCATTCCGGGCAAGTAGAAATTTGGGTTAAATCGGACGTCGTCCGGTTTAATTTAAATTTCGAACGCTCGCCGAACTCAAAGTGAGTTTTTCTCACTCACATCTGGATGCTAGGCATTTTAAATAGTTAATATTTAAATATCTGTGTGGATGGCTGAATACAATTGTTATTATCAGTCTGGATTGATATTTATATTGTGATGTGCTAATATTTGTGGATGCAGGGAGAAACAGGTTGGAGGGATCCAATTGGATTCCTCACAATTGTAGCAATTATTTTATAATTGTTAGTGAATACCCGTTTATATGTTGTGATTGATAAATCTGGAAATTTAATTGTGTTGTGAAATTGTTGTATAAATCATAATTATAGAATTTAATTTATAAATGGACAAAATTGGGTTTTTACGAAATAAGTAAATTGTTAAATTAAGAATTTTTGAAAAATAGAATTTGAAATCTGGTTTGGAATGGGAAATGAAAAAATTGGTAAAATTGGGATTTAATATTGTGGGAAAATTTATCAATCGATAAATATGAAATACAAATTTTCGGGAGATTAAATTTATGAAATTATAAATTGTTTAAAATAACGGTGTTTATTTTAATAATGACTAATGTTATCCGGAAATTAAAAATATGTTAAAATGGAGTTTCCGACTATAAATTAACAAGTTCAAATGAAAAATAGAATGTTTTGAAATGTCGTATTTCATTGGAATTTAATTAAGTGAATTGGAAATTTGGCTTCCATTGAAAATTCACCAAAATGTTTATTTAAAAATGTTTAAACTATATTTAAAAATGAATTTCCGAAAATGAAAAATTGTGATTTAACTTCGGAGGAAGTTATAGTTAAGTATGGAATTGGAAATTTATGTTGAAATCATAAATTGACTTGAAATAAATCAGTGGATTTATATGAAAGAGTACTTTGGAATGTTTTGGAAACGGGAAAGTGTTTCCCTGGGAAAAACCAAGTAAATGTTTATAAAACGATTTTATTTAACTAAAGGTTAAGTTTTAAATCGTTTTAAAAAAAGTATTTTTAAGAAATCGTTATTTTTAAAGAAATAAATTAATAATTTTAATACCGTAAATAATTTGGGAGTATATTAGCAATTATTTTTACAAATGGATTTATTTAAAAGTTGGTTTTAGCTTAAGTTGTTAAAATTAGTATTTTTCTTCTTATAACGCTATTTTAAATTTAGTTAAACAAAACCCTTATTTTAAATCAAAGTATATATCTTAATAATAGTTTTTCTTCACCTATTCTAAATTTATATTTTGAGTAAATAGATAGAAGTAATTTATATCCTTTAAAGTATATTTTTAAGTATAAAATGTTTAACTGTTTTGAACCTAAATTGTTTTGAACTTGGTTATTCCCGATGGGAATAAAGGGTAAGAGATTTACCTTGTTAAGGAAGAGTGGAAAATTGTTTTCAAATGAGTTTTGAAAATGTGAAAATATATCTTTGAAAGATATTAGAAGAAAATAAATAATATGGAGATTATTTATTGTGTGATGGATGTGTATGGATGTTTGTGAACATTAATTGATAGTTAAATCACCGACTATCAATATTGGCCAAATGCGCTGATCGTTTCGAAGAGACCGGGATCGGGTTTCCGTATACTGGGATTCTAGGTCTGGAGACTCGAATACCACTTCGATCCGGTTTGTACATTTCGTGTAACGTGTTCGGAGTCGAAGATGGAGCAGTGAAGTGCAAGGGCTAGTCGCTACTAATCCTGAGGATATTTCCAAAACGGATGTAGTAGGGGTAGTGCCTTCGGTTCCGTTCGGACCCGGGACGGACTTGTATGGACGAATGCTTTCGTGACATCGTCAGGTGGACGATGGACATTCTAAGGGATATGTTCTATAAAGGTATCGTTTAGCCTCAAGCCTCATCAACCGGGAATGACTGAAAATCAGGGGTTATGTAGCAAGGCTTCGTGGGTAGCCCCCACTTGAGAGTAAGGTCATCCCTGTCTAGATGTCCCTTTTATTTCGGCTTAGTGGTGCGGTTGCTGATCACAACCGTGGGGTGATTTTACTTGGAATTATCCAGTAAGGGATGATTCCGGCTTTGTGTTGCAGGGGAGCGGGCGTACTCCTCGGTACTGTGATCTAGGCCACGTACTGTGACAGGTGGTACCCCAATGCCTAGTCATTCGTTGGAAATCCATTTTCCCTACGTGCTTTGTACGTGTTTTGTTTGTATACCTAGTATGCTGGAATTTAATCATGTAACAATTTCAGCTATTTTAATAAGTATTTGTATCTAGACACTATTATAATATCAGAGGATTGCTATAAAAAGTGTTTTAGCTATCGTAAGGTAAAAACCCGACATGTTTATTTGTGGCGTGGTCTTACGAGATGCTTTTGTTTCCAAAGGATTTTGAAACTTTAATAATCAATTGGGTGTATTTATGATGCGCTGGTATTCCAGACTGACTCGGGTGTTATTTTATTATAATGCTCGGGTCAGACCGAGTATATTTACAGGATAGGTATCTATGGGGCTCAGGAGAGGAGCTAGAGTCCGAGACGTATTTCTCGTACTTGTATTATTCCGCTGCTGTGATTGTTGAGATTGTTTGACTGGTTATGATTGGTTGTATTGATATACTATGATGATGATGTATTGTATATAAACAGATATAGTTTTCATTTGTGTAAAGATCTGTTCTATATATTATATTTTATCCGCTGCGATTGTGAGATTCTGATTTGGTTGGTTCTTTCTTCTTCTATCTACTTTCTTATTCTTCTACAATCTGTCTTTTCCGGCATTCGATCGTCGGCATATTATACTGTTGAGTATTTTGTGTCAATTTTCGAGGGTCGAGAAGGGCGGGTCGTCACATACCTCATTATTAATACTTGATCTGTTCATCTCTCCTTTTATTTAAGGGGGAATTAATTTAAAGGACAAAGCTTCGTATATTTTTTGCCTCAAGGACACAACCTCAATATTTTTATCATAAGGACAAACATTCTCCTAAAAATTATTCATAAGGACAAACATTTTCTAAAATTATTCATAAGGACAACAAAACTGCTACCAAGCTAAAAACTGATACCTAAAAACTGCTACCGGTAACTACAAACTGATACCTAAAAACTGCTATCAATGACTAAAAACTGATACCTAAAGAAAGTTGTCCTTCAGGATAAAATATTGAAGGCCTGTCCTTGAGGCAAAAATGCTGAGAAATTTTGTCCTTGACAATAATTTCCTGTTTATTTAATACGTGAGCCTAGACTTTTAGGCTATATTTAATTCTTGCCATCTCATTTTTAGTTCCACAAAATTTCATTTTCCTTTGGTTTGCAAACTTTCTCATTCCTACGTACATTTCCTTATGCATTATTAACGCCCGAAGCTTTCAAAACAATTTGTGACATTCATTTTTGTCCATCCACCTTCGTTTCCTTGTTATTAAATAACCTGCAATTTTAATTCTTCATTTGCGTTTTATTTCTCCTAACACCTCATATTCATTTAGTTCAAATTGTTCTTTACTTAAGGTATATTCTTATCATAAAATTGTTCACATTTTAAACTTGTCCCTTCATTTTTTTGTCACCGCCTCATTTCGTATGTTTAGATCTCCATTTCAAATCTTCCTTTCCTCGAATCATTCTAACGTGAGCTTGCAAATTCAAAAGCTTTCTTTTATGAAACATGAGTTTCATTTTTTCATTTTTTCTACACGTCCTGCCCTCATCTTAGTTTGTTCTTCCATCTTTGCCTGAACCCTCATCTTGAGAAAAACGTAAGTATTAAACTTTGTTTATTTTTTTATATTAAACATGTGTACCAACTATTATTTTAATTATATTTCTTATAACATGAATATCTTTTCCATATAAACTTCGATTCACGCACAATTTCTTTCATTGGATTCATATTTAAATTCCGAACAACATGAAACTGATTTGGTTGATTTTGGAGACTGTTGAGATTTTTTGCTTCTATTTGGATTTTTATGGACTAAAATCAATGGTAAGTGATTTAATCCACTCACGCAATACTAAATCTTCTTATGTTTGTTGAATTAAATATATGAAGTGATAAGAATGTTATTGGTTGCTGCTTGATAGCTTAAGTTGACATTTTAATTGAAATTGAATTTTATTGAATTAAATTGCCATTTAAATTAATATTGAAATTGAATTGTTAGTCAAATACCTGATGTTGATAACCAATAAATTGTTGTGAAGTATTAGCTGATTTGGATGTTGATTATGATGGATGTTTATTTGTTGACATTTTAGATGATTGGATGTTTATTTATTTTTATATATCTTTGTTATCACTCTGTATATTAAGTGACAACATATAAAGTGTTATCTGAATTATTTCGAATGAATTAAGAAATAGGTTAAAATGATATATACCTATGACACTTTGATTTGGATTGAAATGATATATGTCCATCCCTAAAATTAAAAATTGAAATAACTATTCGCTTGGTCATAGGGTAGAAAATTATATACGGACACCGGATTGGTTAAATTAAATGGTTTTAAAAATCTTGAATTTGGATTTCGATTAAATAATATTGTTTAAAAGAAATAAATTTTGGATTTATACGAATTGAATTATTTTCTAATTCAAGCTTTGAAATGTTGAAACTAAAATTGCTTAAAGGAAATTGTTTAAAAGAATTGAACTGGAAATGTGAAGTTGTAGTTGATATATGATTTTAATTTTGGAAATTGAATTATTTTAAAGATTTGAATCTTAAAATTGAATAATGGATGTTAATTTGATTTAAGTATTTTAAATCGGTAAATTGAAATTGGGCTTTAAATTGATATAAATTGAAATGGTTTAAAATAAGAATTGAATTGAAATTTAAATCATTGAATTGGATTATTGAATCGAAATTGAAATTAAAAATGAATGTTTCGAAAATTGAAGTTAATTCGAATTAAAATTGAAATCGAGTTTAATTGACACTAAATCGACATTGAGTAAATTGAATTGAAAGATTGAAAATTGAATTTGTTGATTTGAAATTGGACATGGGTCCAGATTGTTGAAATGGAAAGAAACAATTTGATTTGATACTATTTTCAAAATAAACTATTTTAATATAAACGGTTTAAAATCTATTCTTTTTAATATTCAAACTATTTATATTTTCCAAACTATTTTACTATATAAACCATTTTCAATACTCAAAACCATTTTATATTAAACTGTTCTAAATTTCCAGACATGTGCGGTTCATTGTCGATTTGAACCGTCCAATAGGTGGGTCGTCACAATGGATGATCAAACAAACTCCAAACGACTTGCTATTCGGATAAGGCACTCAGTTATAGAATATGAAGACAACCAAACTGAGAAGACTAAAAAATTTACCAAGTATTCGGATAGTTACCGACCTAACCGCATCAGATAGGTACCGATCCGAATACTTTGCTCAGAAAACCTCCAAAGGACTCAGAACTCAAAAATTCACTAATTATTCGGATAGGTGCCGATCTGACCCCATTGGATAGTTACCGATCCGAATACTTAGCTCAAATCACCACCAAACTTTTGGGCTCCTTCTGCATGATGAATGCATGCTCCTGTTAAAGCGGCCCTGGCCCAAGTGCTCTCCAAATCCTTTAAATACCATCCCATCTGCAATAGAAAAAGGACCTGCTCTGATCTCTGCTGAAACTCTACCATTATTTCTTCACTCTTCTTCCCTCTCACAATAGCCATTAAAGTGCAACTTAGATCCTTCCGTTTGTCTCTAACAATGGTGGCTTGATCTAACTTAGGAAAGAAGAATCATATTGTAATCCAAACTCCTTTGTAACAGCAATTGATCAATAAAAGCTATAAAGTGGATGTAGGCTTCGTTAATAGCCGAACCACTATAAAAATCTCATGTCTCATTACTTTTTTTGCGATTTACTATTGGTTTATATTTTATTTACCTTGATAAACAGAGCTAGTGCTTTCATGCTCAATCCAGGGTGTTGATCCATTTTTTGGGTTAACATCCATTGTAAATCTGAGATCCACTAGATAGTGGTCAGATCTGATATAAATAGCTGTAATCCGGAGAGAGAACAACTAATAAAAGAGATTAAAGTGGACATAAGATGGAGATTACGCTGAACCACTATAAATATTGTTGTATGTTCTTTACTTTTCTTTTATTCATGCTTGATCTGGGATTTCTACTTCTTTTACATTTATTATAAAAGAACAGGTGCTTTCATCTGATATTTGGACGTTGATCCATTTTTGACATCAACATGTAGTATATATATAAGTATATTAAGAACAATTTTCACACAAAATACAAATAACTAAAAAATGGTTTGTGGTAATAGTGGCAACTATTGTGGAATATTTGTACATTAATCTCAGTGTTCTACAAAATCATACCAACATAAAATTACCAACATACTAACAAATGAGTTGATTTAGCAAAAATATTCTACATACTAATTTGACGCCTAATGTCTAAAGCATTTTATTTCTCTCTCTGAGTTGCCTGATACTTGAAAATTGCTAATACTTACAATGCAACAGAAAAGATAAAGAAAGTATAAGTAAACTTACAAGACAAATTACCTCATAATATAAGAGTATCATCTTTTCATCCATACTTCACTTTATAAGAAATTTGTAAGACATCTTTGAAGTCACATATCTATCAATTCTATTGTATATAAAAGAGAATATGCAACTATTTTAATCCTTGCTTCTCATTCTCTCTCATTCAGAATCCTCTTCTCTTATTAATTTAAGGGAAAATTTTCACTTACCCCTAGCAATTATTTACTATTTAAAACTCACACATAAATTTCCATTATATGGTAAAGACCATGACACTATGACTTTCCATTTTCTATTTCATCTATTCAGAATATCTTTCACCTTCATTTTCCTATTTTACTTTCTTTTCCTTATCTTCCTTATTTAATTTCATCCACTAAAATGTATCAGACCATTCATTAGCTCTGCAAATTCAAGTTCTATTCACACTTCCACTTTCATTTCCCTTTTTACTTTCATTTTCACTACTTCTAATCCTTAATACCATCATCTCTTTCTTTTCTTTTTGCCTTTACATCCAGGAGGAAAGTTTGCCCCTTTTGTTGGTTAAAGTTTCTTCTAGCTTTGGTTGTAGTTGTAGAATTACCTCTTCCATCATTATTGGCATGATGTTGGGTACATAATATTTTATTTGAGTTTAGTTTATAGGAGGTAGGGATGGCTTCTTCCGAAAATTAATATGTAAAATAAAACATTGCCAAGATTCCAATAGGTGGTCAAGTTAAAAGTTATCGTTTTCTAAAAAGTTATTATATTTGTCTTCTTTAGTTGCTGGTAATATGTTGCTGGAATGTCAAATTAAGAAATTGGAAGGGATTTTGATTCAACATTCATGGTAATTTCAATGCACATACTTCTAATTTATTTTAGAAATTATTACCTTTTTGTATCAATTTTTCCTCAATTTTAATTGGTTTAACTTTTGTATCTATTCAATTATGTGGTTCTATCTATATTATTGATCTTTTGTCTCAATTCATTTCTCTTTTTACTTTCATTTCCTCATCTTCTCTGACTAAAATAAGATTTTAATCCTTAAATAACATATCTCCTAGCTTGTTTACCTTTAAATCCAATTAAAAAGTTTGCTCCTTTGGTTGTTTTTGTTTTCTTCTAGCTTTGGTTGTAATCGTAGAATTCTCTCTTCCACTTTTGATAGCATGCGCCATGGTTTTGGATTTATAATATTTTATTTTGCTCTATATTAGTTTTGCTTATAGGGATTAGCTTGACTTCTTAAGATACTATATAAAATAAAACATCACTTAGTCTCCAATAAAGTGATCATTTTTATAGAATCATGATTAGAAAAATCAAATTGATAGGCATCATTCTTCTAAAAAGTCAATGTGATTGCTTTTCTTTAGTTGTAGGTAATTTGTTCATTGAAAAGTCAAATTAAAGGAATTGGGAGAAATTTTGATTCAACTTCCATGGTAACTCTAGTACACATGCTTTTAATTTATTTTAGAATTTATTACATTTTTATATCAATTCTTCGCCAATTTATTTGTCACATTTTTGTATCCATTCAATTGTTTCATAGTATCTACACTATTTGTATGTGTGTTAACTCATTTTTCTAGTTCTTAAGTACATATAATAGTTTTTCATGTTTTAGCATAATGTAGTTTGAACTTTCTACTCTTTGTTTTGATTACTTTAGATATCCTTTTGTATTGACGACCGCTATTCTATCATGTGAAGGATAACCTATGAGACGACATGCCTATCTTGAAATGTGGTAGGTATGATTTGATTTCTACAAGAATATGTTCTAATGGTAGATAGCTTATGTTTAGGTCTATTTGTTAATTATTGTTATAATTGATATTGTTTTATAAAAGAATTTATTCTATTATATAGAAAGAAGTTCAATCGTTGACCATTTGTATTTTTTCTCTCTCATAATTTCAAGAAAAAAATCCTAATTTTGTACCATTGTAACTCTTTATTTCACATATATCAAGTTAAAAAATTATATTATTTTCATTCAGCACACTTTTTACCTTAATTATACCTTTATAATCTAATAGCATATATCTTTCTCTTCTCCACACTTTCATTACAATAATTTTCATAACTTCTCAGCTTATTTTTTATATTACCTTTTTCTACATCACATTTCATATTATTTTTATAATTTTCTCCGTTTCTCATTTATATCTCCCTATTTATAACACAATTAAAAAACTGTATTCTCAGTCTATATCAAATTAAGAATTCATTGTAAAAAAAATTGATTGATCTTATTAGTTTAATCTTAATAGAATTTAATATAATTATTCAATAGTCCTTCACTTTTGTACTTTCCTTAAATTTTGTATGATTTCATCATTTTCCACTAGCTATGTTTCTACCTATTAATTTTAAGGATTGACTTTTACGGAAACATCGTTTAAATGTAAAAAAACATTTGTTTGTTGAATCGATTCAGCAAATTTAGAGGTTTGATCTTCAATTTTTTATTTGTCTGTTTTTTTAATTTATGCTTGAGTTTATTGTTTTTCTTCTAGATTTCGGAATGCAGATCATTTCATTAATTTATGTTTGAAAAAAATTATTTTTGAATTATTTTTGTTTCAATTAATATGATAACAATTTAGTTTCCTTTATTTATTTGTAGAAGGTTATTGGATTATAAATACATAGAATCTTCAATTGTTCTTCAAAATTTGTTAAAATTAAGGTTGAAATATTAGTTTCATTCTTAAGTTTTATGTCAAACTTGAATTTTATCTTATATTTATTCGATTAATTTGATTATGAATTTAGTCGCCTTTCTTATTTTGCTAGGCATTATTAGATTATCTATGTTTAGGTGTTAAAGAACCCTAATTGTTCTGAATAATTCATTAAAGGAAAAGTTGATTGATTTTTCTATTCTCAAACATAAGTATATAAAAAATCAAGTCGGGGGAGAAAGATTTATTCAAATCACAAATTTTCATATCATATTTTGGAAAAACATATAAATTTATGTGCGGCACTTTATACTGCCTACAGTAATTAAGATTAAAATTTGATTAAAAGTTTAGTTTTAAGTATATGTTTGGTAAATTTAATTCTTTTTTAAACTTATATGTAGTCTTAGTCAACCTAAACTTATATTTTAAATTCTAATATTATCCATAATAATCAACGTTGAGTTTATAATATCTTTTTATGTTACCATCAAATTCTTAGGTATCTTACAGATTAATTTGATGATTACATGCGATTCTCAAAAAAAAATGTCTACTATTGTGCTATTTTCAACCATTTGCATTTGGACATGTTAAGATTAGTCATAGATGGAGAATATATTTTTTGTAATGTTTATGAGTATAACAACTTTCAATATGAAGGATCGTATCATCGAAATTAATAAAAGGAATTAATTATAATCAATTCTATTTAATTTGAATTGAATTTTATTGGAGGATTGACTATAATAAATTATCTCTAATTTAAATGTAGTTTAATGAGAGAATCAATCTAATTAGTCAGGGAATTAATTTTAACATATTAATCCATATATCATCCGTAAAAATTCAATGTGTTGTAAGTTCAAAATACATGAGGGAACGTATAAAGTTAGTTATTATGTACCTTTAACAAATTAGTCCATACTCTACAAGGTTGTAAGGTAGGAAATCACTACCTATTATTACAAAAAAAATATTTTCTTTAACAAACTTAGCATGAGAACAAATAAATGAGAAAAAAATGTGTTTGTAAATAACTAAACAACTTATAAAAAAATTCCTGAATCTACTGAAGCTAGTGGGTTTATTAATGGTAACAGATTGATGTTGCCTCACTTTAGTTCAACATTTATCAGAACTGCTTGGTCTACTATTAATGGTTCTTATTATGATTTATCTCACACTTCTAATCTATGGTGTAATAAAGATCACTTGATTTCTTCAGTTTACAAAGCTATTTATGGTTTCAATACAATGCAGATCTTTCCTTGGCATTCCAGAATTTGGACATCTAATTCTAGCCCTAAAGAGAATGTATTATTATGGAGAATCATCAGCAACCAATTCACACCCAAGACAACTTGATATTCAAAGGAATATTACACAATTCTTCTTATTGTTTATATTACAACGACCCTGAAAGCACTAGTCATATATTCTTCTCATGTCAATTCACCTACTTCATTTAGTTAAGATTGCTTAGAGTATTGAATTTACATTACCCCTCTACTCATTCAAAACTTGAATGGCTCTATATTTTTAAGGCTATGAGATGGAGACACTCTGATGGCAGGCAGCTGCTTAGGGTCTTGAAGAAATTTGTGTATGTTATATGGTCTGAGAGAAATATTAGACTTTCCCAAGGTAAGAGGAACTCGAGAAGTTTATTCTTTAGCAGCTTACTAATCTATCCAGGAACCAAGTTTGAAAACTTATTAATTCATGTTGTTTGAATTAATAAGGTTTCTCCTCTTAGCTTTTTAATTATTTTTGCTTTTGTTTTTAGTAGTTAAGGCTTCTTGCCTTACTCCTGTATTTCATGTACTATTGCTTTTCTAAGTAATAAAAAGTGGAGGGTCTACTGTAAAGCTGGTTGGTATTGCCAAAAAGAAAACTTATCAAAATTTTATTTGGATGATAATTGATTATGCTTTGATGCAACATTATATTTTACATATTTCTTTCTACTTGGAAAATTATATCATATACTCATTATATTATAAAGCCTGATTATCATTTTCATCATAGATGCATAAATATCATATATATTATGAATATTACATTGTGCCATACTAGATGTATGTACAAAAAATATGACAAGAATTCATATCAACGTTGGATTAATGCATCGAATAAAATTTATGGCTAATGTCCTATTGGAACAACAAAGAAAACTCATGGTGAATATTAGAAGTCATGATATTATAAAAAGAGTAAGAAAAGAATAATTGTTGGTTACATGATTACAAAAATGTAAAAGAGGTAAACTATAAAATAAATCGTTAAATTTAAATAAAACTATGTTTGAATGCACAGTTAGGCATGGAGTAAAATTTGTTTGTTGAAGGAGTGGTATGAAAGGTATTTTTATATTTAGTCATTTTAGGAAGAATTCGAAAAAGTAAAGACGGTCTTTGATATACAGAGGTTATATGCAAATTTTGTCTTTGTTATTTGTTGAAAATGGCATAATTTATTTTCCAGTAAATCATGGTTCCTCCAAAATTTAGTTTATAATAAAGCAAATTAACATTAATAACTTATTGCATTCTCTATAACTATTATTTTACTAAATATCATTTCTAAATTCATTTAAATATTACTCACTTTCTATGCATAGGTACACATTTTATAAATTACTTTATTATATTCTATTATATAGCCTGCTAAAATAAATTTATTCCAATAATAATAATCATTTTCAGTAGTTTAATTCATTCCAATAGTAATAATCAATTTTTAGTAGTTTAATTCATTGCCTGCGCTTATCTTACTATCACCTTCAGTGAAATGTCATCTAAGGTATTTCTTTTGTATGTATTCACAAATATTTTTTGTTATGGTAATATACTATATCATTTTGAATTATTCTATTTGATTTACTGTTTAAGTTATTGTATTTGCATGATACTTGATGTAGACAAAAAAATAGTTATATTGTTTAGAAAACCAAACTACACAATGCTTATACTTTACGTATGTTTTCCATTTCATTTTATCTTAGATGTATTTGAAAACATCATGTTTTAAAGCTACTATAGTTTTTTCCAAGCTATTTAGTAATACATGATGTTAAAAAGTGTATTGATATAATTCTTGGACTGTTATTCCTTCAAAATACACTTGGACCATTTCACTTTAGAATAATTTCTCTATACAAGATTTGGAATACTATTATCATGCAGAATCATTTACATATTCAAATTTATAAGTTAAAAGTATGACAAATCATTTTGAACCTGTGTCTCTTGCATTCCAAAATTAATAGGCATACTTAGTATATAATGCTTATCAAGTTAGGAATACCTATAGTTGATATGGGTATTTGTTGTAAAAAATATTGTGCCTTGAAAACATCAGTTATACTTTAGAGAAATTTTGGCATACATCCTTATGCTTATAAAATATTAGTCTTAAATCCATCCCAATTTTCTTTTACAAGTTACATCCCTATTTTTTTTTAAAAATAAATGAAATTCAGGGGGGTATTTGGGTAATTTTACTAACCTTAACATGTGTTGTTAGGGTATATGCCCATAACTCGTAACGACAGCAATATACGTCGTAGCGGCCATGTTTAAATTTGGAAACAGAAGGATTAAAGAAGAAAGAAATTCAAAAAAGATGGATGTAGAAAATAGTTTCTAAAATGGAGGGATGTAAAACAAATAAGTTTAGAATAGAGGGATGTGTACCTAATTTTCAATATATTACTTTGTCTGGTTCGTGATTACATAAGCATATGTTTGAGTATACAATGTTTTACTTCATTTTTTGAAAACCCTGTGTGTGTAGCATGGGTCTATACTAGTTGAAATATTAGTAAAGCAATATATCAATTGCATACTTATTTTAGTAGTGCTTTTGAATTTTCTTAGCTAGATGTCCAATTTTATGACTTATCTCATCGCCGTATGAGCTTTATAACAATGGTACCAAAGAAGAAAAGTGATTTCCTTATTACTTAGTCAGATTGATAAGAGAATAGGAAAAAATAGAGATTGGACTATCATTAAATGAAGAAAATAAATGCAAGTAGGATTCTATAATTCAAAAATTTTGAAGAATCATTCTTATTTAACCGTGGGTAACAGTTGGTAGGAGAAAGAAGTACAATGGAAAGATAAGTCATAAAAATTTATGATTCTTTTAAGAAATAACGGCAATAAGGAAAAGTAAAGAAAGATTTTGGACAATTAAATTATGTTATACATGGTAGCATAGGAGATTTTTGAGAAAACTGAAAACGAAGGGGCACAAAACCATAAGCCTAGCCCCTTCTTCCTAGCCTCCTATTCTTTCATAGCCGCCACCCTCTCCCCGCCTGCTCCCCTAGATCTGAACCAACATCTTTCACCTAGTGCTACGCATGATAAAGGATTCACTTAGGTAATCTTTAGGTGATCACAGAAACAACTTCGGACACAAGTTAGAGAAGCGGTTCCCAGATTAGGTACAAGCCATGTTTCAAAAAAACTATCCATATTTTACCTAGAACTCAATTTACCGTAGCTTCTACCTAGGAATTTCTCTTTTTATACACGAAACAAGCAAATGTCCGCTTAGATTCCTCGTCAACAATCCCAAACAATGACCAAATGAATGGCAAATCTACCTTAAAATCCCAATCTAGAACGTGGAAGGCGGTGATTATTGAGGATGATATTCCAGTCTCCACGCCCCTTAAATTTTATAATCCTATTGATTTTAACCAAAAGAGGTGTGCTAGAATAACTAATTCTGCAATTGATTCAGTAAAAAAATACTGGGATAATCGATTATTATCTATATGGTCGGATCCCGACCATACTATCACTATTTTAAAGTGTACATTAAAAGAGTATGGAAGCCCATAGGCGAATTTTTCATTCACACAAAAGACAACAGATTCTATGTGATTAAGTTCGACGATAAGGAAGATTGTGAAAGAATATTGGAAGGAGGGCGTTATTTCTATGATGGAAGTCTTATGATGATGAAGGGATGGATTCCGCATCTTGAATTAAACTAGCGCGAATCCGTGCTTCACACATGGATGTGGCAAAAATATTGTAGTAGCATAGGCCATAAACAAATATATAAGAATTTTATTATAATGCTAATGAAAAAACATTGCTGAACATAACATGAGTTATAAGTAAATAACTTGTATGTATAATTTTCTAGATATCAATCTTTGATGAATAGTTCTAAACGAAAAACATTGCTTCGCACACGGTTGTAATATATAATTACTACACGAAAAACCATAAAAAAACTCAAGCATTGTTGAGCAGCGTATGTATGCTTCTGAGTTATAAGCATAAATTTTGGTACATAAAGATATTGATACACCAACTTACATTGTATATCTGTCTCTTATTTGTATTTTTTTCAATCACAGAAATCGCACATAAGCTTCATGAATCAAAAATGCATCAAGTTTGTTAGAGCAAAGTTAAAATAGGGAGAAACCACAACAGTAAGGAAGCGTTGATGCACTAACCATTGATGAAATATATTGTTTATCTGTACCCAATGAAAGAAGTTGTTTATTCAGTTGGAAGAAAACTAAGATGAAGCAATACTTCAAAATAGTGCGTTGCTTCAAAGCAAACCAAAATATTTCCATACAAAGTAAAAGTGTATTGCATCATTATGTATTATAGTTTAATAAATCTGCATGCTAGTTAAATTTTTTGCATAGTTTGAAGTTTCAATGTAAGTCACAATAAAAATTATAATCACTTCCAATCAACAGTTTGTCATTTTCTATTTCCCAGTATTACAAATTCCTATTTTTCTCTTCCATCTACAACTTGTCTTGGTCAACTCATCCTTCTGAATAGGAGTGAACCCACAAAAAGTTGAATCTATTGCCAAATCACCTACATTATCTCAAAAAATAAATGTTAGATGGTTGGTTTATGTAAACATTTAAAAATGCGAGAATGCCATAAATATTGTTTTGTTATTCAACAGTATCCGTTACTTCTGCTCTGAAGCTAGACAAAAGTCAGATTGATTTGATTATGAGCAAAATGCAGAGGCTTATTAGTCCATTATATTAACATTCACTGTTGTGCAATACTAGAGTGCATGCATGTTTTTTAGCAACACAAACCAATAGAAAGAACTATTTTCTATCAAATATGAATTAGTTTTGATGATTGTATGGCTAGGATATGTCTAATAATTGTATTTTAAGTTGATCGTAGAAATTAAGCTAAGCCTAAGATTACCCAAGCAACAATATCCACATTTTACAACTGATTTTATTTGTTTTGAATTTTTGAGTTTATGTAAATGTAATTACACAGTTAGTAAGGTATCTATCTATTTTCAAACTTTTTAAGAATCAACCGTAGATGTGTAAGCTTCTGTCTGTCCATTGTCCTAATAGTTTTTTTAAGTCTAATACTGGTATATTGGAAACTAATGAAATATCTATAAGATTATAGAAATCTATGGCTATATTAATACCGAACATATTAACCATTTTCAAAAAAATTAATGAAATGAAAATTCTGAATTTTTTTAACAACCTTTGCTAAAGAAAATTGCTAACTTAGTGTAGATTGTCACTATATGATCATGGGGTCATGGTTGTACTTGATGTAGCACTTTTCCA
This sequence comes from Allium fistulosum, assembly GCA_030737815.1. Taxonomy (NCBI): domain Eukaryota; kingdom Viridiplantae; phylum Streptophyta; class Magnoliopsida; order Asparagales; family Amaryllidaceae; genus Allium; species Allium fistulosum. Next base: position 860,394,091 of record CM060908.1, on the reverse strand, counting down.
TCAAGGTGTAGTGAAGATACACCATTTGTGCGATCAAGACATTGGATCAAAGGCGTTATTATGTCACATAACAAAGATACACCATTTGCATTATTTTGGTGATTAGCTTACTATTTCACTTCAGTCGTAATCAATTATGTGATGTTTCAAACTACCTCTCATCACTTCCCATGCTCATGGTATTATGTATATTAAATTAAACAATGACAAAGCATATGATTGGTTGGAATTCAATGCTAAAATGCAATCCAAAAAAGCATTCAGGTAAGACTGGTTGGATCTAGCAAAATTATTAATTTGTTAGTTTGTTACTCATAGGTAGTATAAATTTTTAGTTGTAGTGTAAAAAAATGACAAACAGGATTAACTTACACACAATTTTGCATGTATTAGAAGAAAAAACATCACATGAAAAAATGATTTGTATTATCAAATAATATCAATGCAGGTCAAATATTTTCAGTATAAAATAGATTGGTTCAAAATGTTAAATGAATTTTAAGACTGGTGTATACTAAAGGCCAATTTCTTTAGTTGGCATCACGCCTAAAAACATTTCAGCCAATAAAACTAAGGAGCATGTACCATCCATAATTGCATGATCAAAATAAATGTTGCGCACTATGAGAGAGAAACAACAAAATTTATCTTCTAAATTATATAAGAAATTTTCAACTGATAGTATTTTTGGAATAAAAAAATCAAGCAAGCATTGTGAATAATATGAAAAGGATGCCTACTTCAGATTAATAAAAATTATAGTATACCTACTACATAATAGAAGGGGAAGAGAAAATGTAACCAATATGTCCTCTTTCTCTTGATTTATTTTGAACAACCTATTGTTGTTTTTAGGTCTAAAATTATCTCATGTACTCCCTTTCTTATGTAAATAGCTTATATAGTCTAATAACCAATGCACAACAGGAGTAATGTTTCATGGATGAGGAGAGAGTATTTGCAAGTATTAGATTTTCTAAATGATGTAAAATTCAATTCAGTAACTAATTTCTATAAATTTGATTATAGTAATGTCAGGTTCAACAATCCAGATTGCTATGAATTTGATTATAAAATATATCCACCATAAATAAATTTATCGCATATGGACATATATTAGATTTGAGGTATGATGCATATGGCCTATTAATATATTCAAGGTTCATGTAATGGACTACTTTGAGCTACTTATAAGAAATATAAGTGAGAAGCACATATCTGAGTTTACCATATTGATTATCAGTTCACTACTATTAAATAAATATAAGCTTTAGTTATAAGACTTCTTTTGACAATTACATTTAGCGACCTAACCAAGGTGGAACCAACACCCAAAATATTACCTAGTGCGAAATATATTTTAATATACTATTAAAACTGATTGTTATCTAGTTGGATTAAATAAAAGTTCCAAATTTGGATAAATCTAAGATGCGGTAGGAAGAAGTATAACAAAAAAATGATAGCATAAATATATACCATAAGAAGCACAAATTATTGCCAGTAATTCGGTGAAGATGCTAAAATAGTGGAACTAATTTAAGCTATACCAAAATTCTATATCAACTCTTTACTTACTAGGAACTAAAATTAGTCAAAGACTACAAATGAACTACGATCTTTTGAATTTTTATCATAGATTATTTCTCCATTTAAATGATATAATGTACTCATTCATTTGATTCATCGGTATAATAACTAAGATTATAGATTCCATACCTTCTTTTTATGTTGCTTTTATCTCATCCAATGTAACGACCCGTAAATTTTTGATAATTAAAATAATTAATTTAATAAGATTTCATGGTTTAATGTTGGAAGAATTAAAAATTTGTAATTTACTTATGATAATAATAATAATAATAACGAGAATGAATTGCAACAATATTTATCTAAGTTAATTATTAATGAATTAAATGATATTCCAATCAATTGAAATGACTTAAATATTTTAACTTGGTTATAAGGGAATATAAGAAAAACAAATGTAAATATTAGGTTAACTAATGAAATAAGATGTAGTCAATGGTAATGGAATCTAATTGGTATTGTATAGGAAATTGTAACACTTGTAGTAAATAATAAACTTATAAGTGTGATTAAAAGTAAATGGTGATAATTATTATAAGTTACTTGTTTATTTGTCAGTCGAATCGAATTTAGAAACCAATTGTAAATGAAATGAAATTTTATATATTAACTGGGTTTACAATCAATAACTGAAGTTGAATAACAAATGTTGGAGGCACTGGATGTGAATAAGGTAATTGACTAATAACGAAAATTTATTTAAAAATCCAATATTGAAATATAAATGCTACTTATTGAATGAGTTTACGATCAATAGTTGGACTAAATAATAATGTTGAATTTAATGGATGTAAATAAAGTAATTGATTGATAACGAGAATTCATTTAGAATGTAATATTGGAATTTGTTGAATATTGAACAATTAAATTGTTTACATTTAATATTGGAAATTTATTGAATAATTGAATAACGGGAATTGAATAACTGTATAACGGAAATAATTGTTCCATAATTTGAATTTGTTTTAAAGTAAAATTTTATAAGTTCATTTTCAATTATTTCAGGATAATGAATTTCGGATAATCTAAATTGTTTAAAATTTAAATTTGCAAATATTTGAATAATTGAGTTTGAATATAATATGATTGAAAATGATATCGAAGATTGATATAAAATTTTATTTAAGCAACAATGAATTTGTTAACATTTAAAATTTGAATTTTAAGAAATTCTGTAAATTTTGAAAAGTCGTCGATTTAATCGACGAGTAAAAATAACCTTCCGAGGCACAGTCTCGGAATTCGATGAAACCAGTTCCATTGGATCCGTAATAGTTTATTATTATCGGATTTCAAATTTCGGAGCAATCGGAGTTGCCATTTGACCGTGGCAGCTGAAACGCTTAGAAATTCATTTAATCGGTTTAATTTAAAATCGATCGTTTATTTCCATAACTCACACAGACGATCGAATTAGCTTCCGAAACACGTTCCATTGTGTTCGGAATGCGGGTAAAACCTTACGAACGCCTGTCGGCACGTCTAATTTGGAGTTCGTTCGAAAATCATGTTATTTGTGGATAATAATATTATAATAATGTGTATATACGTATATAAATACGTTTACGCATCGAAACCCTAGTCGTTTATCTCGTGGCCGCCTGAGATTATTTCGATGGCCGAAACCACACCTCGTTCCCCCTCGATTTTCTCGAAATCCACGCGCCGATGGAGGAAATCTCCAACATGAAAGATGTAGAGCTCTTTGAGCTCGTCAGATCCAATGGTTGAGATCGGCAACGGAGCTTCGCGGTGATCATGATCTGGGCTCGAACGTTGGACGTTCTCGCGCGTCGTTCGAGTGAAGATGGTGACCGAGTTCTGCTAGGCTTTGGGCGGCGGTGCCTTAGCCTTAGGGCTTCGAAACGAAGGCAACTGATCGTCTTTTCGACGACCGTAGGTGAAGCGACATCGAACCCTAGGTGGCGGCTGATGGGTGCGTTCGAGCATGGTATTGACGCGTTTGGGAAGAAGGAGCTTGTGGCCAGATTTCTTCATCTCCTGATCGAACGGCCAGATTTCGATTTAGGTTTAAAATTTAAAGTATAAAAGAAAATTGTTTATTTAATTTGTATTCGAACTTTAAAAAAAATGTGTATCTCTCTCATACTTTATCAGAATCGGACGAAACTGGCGACGCCGGAATCGCAGAGATGAGAGCTACGCTGCAGTGCAGATCTGGGACTGTTTTGAACTCGTTAAAATTTTTGGTTAAATCGAACGCGCTCGATTTAATTTGAAATTTGAACGATTGGCAACGTAAATTCAAGGTGAGTGTTTTATAACGCTCACACCGTACTAAAATATCTTGATGCTTGTTAAATTTAATATTGTGAAGTGATATGATTTTTATTAGTCGTTGTTGATAAAATTTTAACTGTCATCTAGATTGTCATCGAATTTAATGTTAGAAATTGAAATCGACAGTCAGATTAGAATTGAAATTTAATCGCAATTAAATTACTGAACATTTATAACTATGAAATTTCCGTGATTTATATTGTCTGTTTGGATGATTGGTTGCGATGGATGCTATTGATTGATGTTTGAAATGTTTGGATGTATATTTGGTTGTCGATATCCTGTCATCACCCTTTTTATAAATTACAACTGCAGATTGATTCATTTTGAATAAAATTGAGAAATAGGTTGAAATGATATATACCTATGACACTATAATTCGAATTGAAATGATATATATTTATTCCTGAAATTTAATTGAAATAACTGATCACTTGGCAATAGGGTAGAAAATTATATACGGGCACCGGATTGGTTAAATTAAATAATTTTTTTTTTTAATCTATGATTTGGAATTATTTTAAATGGTCTGATTTAAAGGAATTTAAAATCAAATTTTATAGAAATTGAATTCATCGCGAATTTGATGTTGAGATGTTGAAATAAAATTTTGTTAAACAAATTGGTTAATAATTGAAGTTAAGACTTTGAAATTAAAATTGTGATATGATTGAATTTTCGTAAATTGATTTGATTTTTAAAGGATTCAATTTTTATTCGGACTTTGAATATTATTAAGTAAAAGTGTGATAAAGACAACATTTTGAAATTTGAGGAAATTGGATTTTTGATAGAATTGAATTAATTTGAAATCGAAATTGATTGAACTGAAATTGAGATTTGAATCGACTGAATGGAATTTGAATTTGATTCAGAATTGGTAAGTTGGAAATTAAAATGGTTGACTTTGAAGCTATTTCAAATTTGGGTTTTTGAAGTTATTCTGCTATATAAACTATTTTAAATACTTAAACTATTTTATACTAAACTATTTTAACCTATATTAATTATATTAAGTTATTTTAACTTATTTAAACATATTAACTTATTTTAATCTATTTTAAATCTATTTAACTATATTAAATCAATTTAAAACTATTTTGAAATCTATCTTTAATATTTAGAGTATTTCAACTATTTTCAATTTATTTAAGCTACTTTAAACTATTCAAAACTATTTTCCAAAATTTCCAACTGGTCAATAAGGTGAAATGTTTATATTTAAATCTTGGATTTAAATACGAAGTGGGTTAAATAAAGTTACAACCTAAATTGAAATGTAACGATTTTTGAAATTGAAATGAGATATTGGGTGAAATGATTTTTGAAATGAAATCGTATATTTTGCGTAAATACGATGATTGTGAAATGGAGTTGATTTTTGAAGCGAACTTGATATTTTGATATCAATTATGAATTGATTTTTGAAAATGTAAAAGAACCATCCGGTGTGTAATAAGCGTTCGGTTGTTAAAGAGACCGGGATCGGATATGGGCATACTCTCTGTCGATACCGAAACCACTTTAACAACTGTGTACGTGGTGGAGATTCCAGAAATGAAGTAGGATGGTTTGGCGACGATTCTATATGGTATGACGTGACCCTGACTCCCGTGAGTCAGCTTTGATGTGACTAAAATCAGGAGCTATACCGGGCCAATGTGAGGTCATTCCTCTTATCGGGCATATTTCTTCGATACCATTATATTGCTTTTGTGATTCGATTTGGTGGCCACCCCTCGATTGTTTGGGAGTGTGTCCGAGGTGGGCGGTAGTAGCTGCTATGCGTCACCACCAGTCCGGGAGCGCAATTGGTATATCTACCCTGGCATTTCCTCGTGTGCCGTGTTCACATGCCCTAGCGTGCCTTCTACGATTTTGTTTTGTACCATACCTATGGAGTGCCCTCTGCGTAAACCTCTCGGAGGAGCGTACGGTACTGTATAGACTATGGGAATATATAAAATGTGTTAAGGGGAATATGGGTAACGCCTTAACGCTATTTTAATAGTTTATTTTACTATAGACATATTATAATAGCGTATTGTACTACATAGTAGATAGTTTAACGGATCCTTAAGAGATGGAAAATCCCGTAACATCTTTTGAGTTATTGCACGCACGTCGACACTGGATAAGAGATGTCAAACCCCGTAAACATCTCTGACGCCGTTACACTCATTTTTGTTTACGATTGATTTAACTTACATAAGGATGTTTTAGTCCTGACTCGAGTGTTTTGTCTTTTCATTACGCTCGGGTCAGTCCTGAGTTTTTCAGCTTATTGAAGATCTATTCTGGAGGACGAAGACGAGGATTTGGTATACTATTACTATTATTATCCTTACATCATGCTGTCTGCTGCATTATTTTATTTGTTCTGTTGTATATGTATAACTCTGATAAATGTTGTATAAATGATAATCAAAAGTATATTAGACAGCTTCATGAACTGTTTATTTGATTATTATATTTTATCTTTCCGCTGCGAGATTCTGTGATTGTTTCTTGTTTCTTTTCTCTTCTTTTCTTATTTACCCCCATTAACAATCCTCCCTTTTGAATGGTTTGGAATCGGCATGTGTGTCTACTTGTCGATTTAAATTGTCCAAAAAGGTGGGTCGTTACAGTTGGTATCAGAGCTTTGGTTTAGCGATAACCTTAGCTTTGTGGGGTCAGACTCTTTATAAATAGGGTAGTAATACCCTATGATGAGTCGTTGAGTGTATATATATGAGAGAGCGTATTTGTTAGTGATATAAAATTGTTTTATATTGTGTTGGTTGATTTGTTGAGTGGCATATGGATTCTGGTCAATACGAGTAATTAACGTCATTGATAGGGATCTCTAAACACTTGAACAGAACAATTCGACATAGTATTGTTTTGAAATTGGGTAAATGAAATAATTTTGCCCCAATTATATTTTGTATATAAAGATATAATTTTTAGAAATTATTATGATACATCCAGTTTGTTTGGTTGTTAGAAATGATAATATGTATGGTTACCGTAAATTGGATATTGTGTTTTAATAAATAAGGTTTATTACAAAATAAATAATGATAAAACAACTTATGGAATGTTTTAAGAAGGTAAAATTTTGTAAGAATAATTTATAAATGTGACTTATAAATTAAATCGAATCTAAATTGAGAAATATTGAATTTAAGACCCGGGGATTTTGAAAATGGTTTTTCAAAACTTTGAAGAAAATATGTAGTGATATTAGTTGGAAAATGTTTATGGGAAATAATTTTGAAAGGATTTTTAAGAAGGAATGAATTCAGTTCTCCTCTCTTATGTCGCTGGGAAATAATTTCGGTGATGACTGCGCAGCATCATCGACGTTCATTTTTGAGTCTCAAAGTGAGGGGACTTCTACAAAGCTTTGCTTTGCTTCGAAACTGTTTTGAAAAGAAATGCAGTTTGGTTTAAACTCCAAAAGTATGATTTGATATATATACAAGATATAAATGTATATATATTTATTTTAATGATTTGAAATGAACCGGGCATTTAAATTTCTAAGTTCTGTTAATTAATATTTTTCAAATTGACTGAATAAAATGTGAATAATCAAAACTTATCAAATAAGAGGATTAAGAATTATAAGCTTAATGTTTTGAGGAACTTTAGGTCTGAAGTGGTAACTCTTAAAATTGAAAGTAAAGAAAATTTAAACAAGTTAAAAATGGTGAACATTCTAATTTAGTAAAATGAATCCTATAAAATTTGTATTGTATCAAATTGCATTCTAATAACATATAATATGACTTACCAAATGTAAAAAGATTAAAAGAATGATTTGGATATGTAATGGGATATATACAAGCAAGCAAAACTTAAAAGTAATTAAAATGTGTATAAATGGAAATTTGGTTGTGATAAGGAAAATGTTATATACTTAAGTAAAATGTGAAATGATGAATGGCTAAATGGAATAAGTAAGTGAACTTAAGAAAACAGACAAATGAATCAAAATAATATCCTTGTAAATTTATTACAGAATTGAATATAAATTTGCAAAGAAATTGTGAAATTGAAGTTTGTAGCTTTGGAGATAATTATAAACTTAGATAAAATCCAACTTCTTATATATGACTTTTATAGAATAATTATAAACTAAGTGATGATTAATAAAATGTTCCACCAATAAATTTGTTATTAACTGAAATTATGAAAATGAAGAAAAAAAAATTAACAACTGAATTTGGTATAGCTAAGAATCAATTGAAGAATGAAATTGAATTTAATTAAATTATATGGAATGTTTAAAGTGAACTTAAGTAAGCAAAATCCTATGAAATGATGAATAAGAAATAATAGTATTAAAGAGTATGCTATGTAAAGAAATGGATATGCTAAGTAATTAAGGAATGAATAATGCATTGTGTATAATTAATTGTAAATGAAATGATGGTAAGTAAATAAATTGAATATAGACAAATTGTATAGGAATCTATTGGAAGGTAATACGAAAGTTGTACGTATATTGTTTTATTCGCATAACAATTTGACCCGAACTCGAGCACGGAATTTCGAGATAATTTATATCGATCCAAGTTAGGATTTTTCACTCGATTCTCGACGGCGAACCGTGGATATAGATTTTTGATTTGATTCTGGAATTCTCTATCATAGTATATGGCTATGCAAGGAGAATAACAGTTTCCGATCAAGGAACCAAATCTGAGTCCGCACTAGAGAGTCGTGTGAACGATACTAATTTGAAAGTGAAATTTTGTGATCGAATGAATGATCAGATTTGATATTGCGTACGGATGATATATGTACTTCGTACAGGTTTAAGTAAAACTAATGTTGAAAATTTAAAATGCAAATTTTAAATTGATTTTAAATTATATGATTTGATATCATTGATAAATGAGATGCAGGTAATTTAAAATCAAGGAAATTTGGATTGCCCGACAAAAAGGTACATGTTTATTTATCAATTGGATTTGATGGTTTTTGGATGGAGCCACTTGGCTTTTGTTTTCTTTTATTGGTTTGGGGCCCGTAGAGGCGTTTTGTAGCTGTACCGATCGAGCCGCGCAAAGGAGACGCTGTCAAAATTTTCCGAAAATCCGGGTGTTAGAAAATTTTTGAGTTTTAAAATTTTTATAACTCGTTTGGATAACCAACTTGAAATTTCGTAAGCTTATCGGAATAGCATAGTGGAAGTGTAGTAACGATTTTATAAATGAAATTTCTTTGTTTTGTAAATGGATAATTCTGAATAGGAATTATCAAATGTTGAATTCTTTAATTAGTTTCCTTTTCCCTTCTTTTTCCTTTTCGAGGACGAAAAGTTTTGAGTAGGGGAGAGTGTAACGACCCGTAAATTTTTGATAATTAAAATAATTAATTTAATAAGATTTCATGGTTTAATGTTGGAAGAATTAAAAATTTGTAATTTACTTATGATAATAATAATAATAATAACGAGAATGAATTGCAACAATATTTATCTAAGTTAATTATTAATGAATTAAATGATATTCCAATCAATTGAAATGACTTAAATATTTTAACTTGGTTATAAGGGAATATAAGAAAAACAAATGTAAATATTAGGTTAACTAATGAAATAAGATGTAGTCAATGGTAATGGAATCTAATTGGTATTGTATAGGAAATTGTAACACTTGTAGTAAATAATAAACTTATAAGTGTGATTAAAAGTAAATGGTGATAATTATTATAAGTTACTTGTTTATTTGTCAGTCGAATCGAATTTAGAAACCAATTGTAAATGAAATGAAATTTTATATATTAACTGGGTTTACAATCAATAACTGAAGTTGAATAACAAATGTTGGAGGCACTGGATGTGAATAAGGTAATTGACTAATAACGAAAATTTATTTAAAAATCCAATATTGAAATATAAATGCTACTTATTGAATGAGTTTACGATCAATAGTTGGACTAAATAATAATGTTGAATTTAATGGATGTAAATAAAGTAATTGATTGATAACGAGAATTCATTTAGAATGTAATATTGGAATTTGTTGAATATTGAACAATTAAATTGTTTACATTTAATATTGGAAATTTATTGAATAATTGAATAACGGGAATTGAATAACTGTATAACGGAAATAATTGTTCCATAATTTGAATTTGTTTTAAAGTAAAATTTTATAAGTTCATTTTCAATTATTTCAGGATAATGAATTTCGGATAATCTAAATTGTTTAAAATTTAAATTTGCAAATATTTGAATAATTGAGTTTGAATATAATATGATTGAAAATGATATCGAAGATTGATATAAAATTTTATTTAAGCAACAATGAATTTGTTAACATTTAAAATTTGAATTTTAAGAAATTCTGTAAATTTTGAAAAGTCGTCGATTTAATCGACGAGTAAAAATAACCTTCCGAGGCACAGTCTCGGAATTCGATGAAACCAGTTCCATTGGATCCGTAATAGTTTATTATTATCGGATTTCAAATTTCGGAGCAATCGGAGTTGCCATTTGACCGTGGCAGCTGAAACGCTTAGAAATTCATTTAATCGGTTTAATTTAAAATCGATCGTTTATTTCCATAACTCACACAGACGATCGAATTAGCTTCCGAAACACGTTCCATTGTGTTCGGAATGCGGGTAAAACCTTACGAACGCCTGTCGGCACGTCTAATTTGGAGTTCGTTCGAAAATCATGTTATTTGTGGATAATAATATTATAATAATGTGTATATACGTATATAAATACGTTTACGCATCGAAACCCTAGTCGTTTATCTCGTGGCCGCCTGAGATTATTTCGATGGCCGAAACCACACCTCGTTCCCCCTCGATTTTCTCGAAATCCACGCGCCGATGGAGGAAATCTCCAACATGAAAGATGTAGAGCTCTCTGAGCTCGTCAGATCCAATGGTTGAGATCGGCAACGGAGCTTCGCGGTGATCATGATCTGGGCTCGAACGTTGGACGTTCTCGCGCGTCGTTCGAGTGAAGATGGTGACCGAGTTCTGCTAGGCTTTGGGCGGCGGTGCCTTAGCCTTAGGGCTTCGAAACGAAGGCAACTGATCGTCTTTTCGACGACCGTAGGTGAAGCGACATCGAACCCTAGGTGGCGGCTGATGGGTGCGTTCGAGCATGGTATTGACGCGTTTGGGAAGAAGGAGCTTGTGGCCAGATTTCTTCATCTCCTGATCGAACGGCCAGATTTCGATTTAGGTTTAAAATTTAAAGTATAAAAGAAAATTGTTTATTTAATTTGTATTCGAACTTTAAAAAAAATGTGTATCTCTCTCATACTTTATCAGAATCGGACGAAACTGGCGACGCCGGAATCGCAGAGATGAGAGCTATGCTGCAGTGCAGATCTGGGACTGTTTTGAACTTGTTAAAATTTTTGGTTAAATCGAACGCGCTCGATTTAATTTGAAATTTGAACGATTGGCAACGTAAATTCAAGGTGAGTGTTTTATAACGCTCACACCGTACTAAAATATCTTGATGCTTGTTAAATTTAATATTGTGAAGTGATATGATTTTTATTAGTCGTTGTTGATAAAATTTTAACTGTCATCTAGATTGTCATCGAATTTAATGTTAGAAATTGAAATCGACAGTCAGATTAGAATTGAAATTTAATCGCAATTAAATTACTGAACATTTATAACTATGAAATTTCCGTGATTTATATTGTCTGTTTGGATGATTGGTTGCGATGGATGCTATTGATTGATGTTTGAAATGTTTGGATGTATATTTGGTTGTCGATATCCTGTCATCACCCTTTTTATAAATTACAACTGCAGATTGATTCATTTTGAATAAAATTGAGAAATAGGTTGAAATGATATATACCTATGACACTATAATTCGAATTGAAATGATATATATTTATTCCTGAAATTTAATTGAAATAACTGATCACTTGGCCATAGGGTAGAAAATTATATACGGGCACCGAATTGGTTAAATTAAATAATTTTTTTTTTTAATCTATGATTTGGAATTATTTTAAATGGTCTGATTTAAAGGAATTTAAAATCAAATTTTATAGAAATTGAATTCATCGCGAATTTGATGTTGAGATGTTGAAATAAAATTTTGTTAAACAAATTGGTTAATAATTGAAGTTAAGACTTTGAAATTAAAATTGTGATATGATTGAATTTTCGTAAATTGATTTGATTTTTAAAGGATTCAATTTTTATTCGGACTTTGAATATTATTAAGTAAAAGTGTGATAAAGACAACATTTTGAAATTTGAGGAAATTGGATTTTTGATAGAATTGAATTAATTTGAAATCAAAATTGATTGAACTGAAATTGAGATTTGAATCGACTGAATGGAATTTGAATTTGATTCAGAATTGGTAAGTTGGAAATTAAAATGGTTGACTTTGAAGCTATTTCAAATTTGGGTTTTTGAAGTTATTCTGCTATATAAACTATTTTAAATACTTAAACTATTTTATACTAAACTATTTTAACCTATATTAATTATATTAAGTTATTTTAACTTATTTAAACATATTAACTTATTTTAATCTATTTTAAATCTATTTAACTATATTAAATCAATTTAAAACTATTTTGAAATCTATCTTTAATATTTAGAGTATTTCAACTATTTTCAATTTATTTAAGCTACTTTAAACTATTCAAAACTATTTTCCAAAATTTTCAACTGGTCAATAAGGTGAAATGTTTATATTTAAATCTTGGATTTAAATACGAAGTGGGTTAAATAAAGTTACAACCTAAATTGAAATGTAACGATTTTTGAAATTGAAATGAGATATTGGGTGAAATGATTTTTGAAATGAAATCGTATATTTTGCGTAAATACGATGATTGTGAAATGGAGTTGATTTTTGAAGCGAACTTGATATTTTGATATCAATTATGAATTGATTTTTGAAAATGTAAAAGAACCATCCGGTGTGTAATAAGCGTTCGGTTGTTAAAGAGACCGGGATCGGATATGGGCATACTCTCTGTCGATACCGAAACCACTTTAACAACTGTGTACGTGGTGGAGATTCCAGAAATGAAGTAGGATGGTTTGGCGACGATTCTATATGGTATGACGTGACCCTGACTCCCGTGAGTCAGCTTTGATGTGACTAAAATCAGGAGCTATACCGGGCCAATGTGAGGTCATTCCTCTTATCGGGCATATTTCTTCGATACCATTATATTGCTTTTGTGATTCGATTTGGTGGCCACCCCTCGATTGTTTGGGAGTGTGTCCGAGGTGGGCGGTAGTAGCTGCTATGCGTCACCACCAGTCCGGGAGCGCAATTGGTATATCTACCCTGGCATTTCCTCGTGTGCCGTGTTCACATGCCCTAGCGTGCCTTCTACGATTTTGTTTTGTACCATACCTATGGAGTGCCCTCTGCGTAAACCTCTCGGAGGAGCGTACGGTACTGTATAGACTATGGGAATATATAAAATGTGTTAAGGGGAATATGGGTAACGCCTTAACGCTATTTTAATAGTTTATTTTACTATAGACATATTATAATAGCGTATTGTACTACATAGTAGATAGTTTAACGGATCCTTAAGAGATGGAAAATCCCGTAACATCTTTTGAGTTATTGCACGCACGTCGACACTGGATAAGAGATGTCAAACCCCGTAAACATCTCTGACGCCGTTACACTCATTTTTGTTTACGATTGATTTAACTTACATAAGGATGTTTTAGTCCTGACTCGAGTGTTTTGTCTTTTCATTACGCTCGGGTCAGTCCTGAGTTTTTCAGCTTATTGAAGATCTATTCTGGAGGACGAAGACGAGGATTTGGTATACTATTACTATTATTATCCTTACATCATGCTGTCTGCTGCATTATTTTATTTGTTCTGTTGTATATGTATAACTCTGATAAATGTTGTATAAATGATAATCAAAAGTATATTAGACAGCTTCATGAACTGTTTATTTGATTATTATATTTTATCTTTCCGCTGCGAGATTCTGTGATTGTTTCTTGTTTCTTTTCTCTTCTTTTCTTATTTACCCCATTAACAATCCTCCCTTTTGAATGGTTTGGAATCGGCATGTGTGTCTACTTGTCGATTTAAATTGTCCAAAAAGGTGGGTCGTTACATCCAACTTCATAGTCACTGTATCAAAATATGCATGGTATAGAAAGGATCCATTACTTTATCTGGTATTAAATAAAAGTTCCAAATTTGAATAAATCTGAGATGCGGTAGGAAGAAGTATAACAAAAAAATTGGTAGCATAAATATATACCATAAGAAGCATGAGCCAAAATAGCAGTAAATTTGAAACCAACACCCAAATTATTAGATCTGGGTAACTAAAATAATGGAGAGTCAGTATTTAGAACATCAAGAAGCTTGTCGAATTCTTGATGATATTCCTCCTCCATGGTTTTAGTAGAAAATATTAATCAGTGTATTTAAATCAGTAAAAATAATAATTTAATATAAGACTTAACAGACCTATATATACATATCCATATTTTGGTTGGCATATATCGCTAAAACCAAATTCTATCTAATCAGGTGAAAAACAATGAAATCCAAATCTGCCATCTGAATTCAAAATAATCTCAATTCAGCAATAAAAAATTGGATAAATATTTCGAGTAATACAGTATCCAAACTGTAACAACCCTAACCTGAAGGCTATGATGAACAAGGTCTGTGATGAGAAGACTGAGAAAAAAGAAGGGATTGCAACTGAATTATGTTCACGAGAGGAGGCAACAGTAATCGAAGAGTAGAAATGGGGCATCAGAAATAAGCATGGAAACCTGGGAGGCATATCAGTGTGTATGTGTCAATGTGTTTTGTAATCTCAGTAGTGCTGGGCTTATTACTTATGCTTGTATCATAAGTGTTTGAATTGTAATTGGGCCGAGTATGTGTGGCTTAATGTCTATAAATACTGTTGATAAGTGTTGTAATGAGTAGAGAAATTTGAAGCAATAAAATTCCATTTTTCATTTTACTGATTGTAGAATCACTATTCTTCATTTCCAGTTGTACTTCTTTCTGTTCCCCTCGGTTTGGAACTTAGTTTTAATCATTTTTGTTATCTTTTGTCTTAGTTTAGTTACTGTTCTTCATTACAGTTTGTATGCAATTATAATTCCAGTTTCTTGATTCTTGTACTTGCTTCAGCTATTGTTTCTTTGCAACTTAACGTCTCTGTTCTTGAATCTGCATTTAACTTTCATGTTAATTTCATTTCAGTTCTTTGTTATTATCAGCCATCATTTTCTTGTTTTTTTGAAGAAAATCACTTGGTTCTTGAGAAAACTGTGTTCCATTCTTGAAAATCTTTACCCAAAATTCTTCTTCGAGTAAAACCCTATTTTTTTCCACCTTTACTTCGAGTCACCTTCCATTTTTACCCGTTCTTGAATTTTCTAAAGTAATCTGTGCACGTGCACACCCCAAAACCATCATCCTCTTCCCAAAACTTATCATCATCATTTCAGATCCTCCTTGCAATCGCCATGGCCAAGAATCCAGATCAACCTGGGCCTTCCAATTTGGTATCAGAGCAGTCGACGGAATTTAACAACGATCCCTCACTCGATCCTGATCTTGCCCAAAACCCAAACCCAACCCTAAATTCCACTTTTGATGATCCATGGCTGTGGCAAGAAGAAATCAACGATCGCACTACCTTTGCTCTAAGGAATTTGGAAATTACAACCAGAAATCTTGAGTTTGCAGTTCAAAAGTTGGACAAAAAATTCGATCAATCTGCCGATCTGAATACTAAGTTCGAAGGAGTACATAACATGTTAACCACCCTTGTTAATGAAAGTCGCACTGACAGGAGCTCTTTTCAACCACCTTCCACAGCTTATCCACCTCAGACAACCTTCCCACCTTACCCTCCTCCTCCCGTACCAACTGTACATCCAACACAGCCACCACCTCCCAGAATTCAACCGCAACACCACCGAACACCTATGCCACCACCCAGGAATGTCCCCTTCTTTAATGCCCCTCCAAGATATCCTCAAGAACCCTTGTTTCCTCATCAACACAGAAATCCAATTCCTGACCATCATAACCATTCATCATATCCTACCATCAAACTTGATTTCCCTACCTATTCTGGTGAAGAAACAGTAGCAGACTGGCTGAGGCAAGTCGAGCAATACTTCAAATTTCACCACACTGAAGAGTATCAATGGGTCGAAATTTGTTCTTTTGCCTTGAAGAAAGAGGCCTTGCAATGGTATCATTGGTATGTTAACACGGTAAATAATAATGGATCATGGGAAGTTTTTAAAGATGAGATAATGGTCAGGTTTAATTCGGAGGAAATAGAAAGGGCATTTGAGACCTTGTCCAAACTCAAGCAACATGCAACAGTAAGAGCTTACCTGAGTAAGTTTGAGCAATTACAGGCTGTAGTGGAAACTTTACCTCCACGCTATTTACTTGATAGGTTTATTGGGGGTTTAAAGGAAGAGATTAGATATGATGTTCTTACTTCACGACCGGTTGATTTCAGAGAAGCAGTTTCTCTTGCCAAAATGTTTGAAAGTAAATGTCTTCAGACCAAGAAGCTTAAGTATCCATCGTCCAATATTTCAACTACCAGTTCCAAAACAAATCAGCTACCACTGTCAAAGTCAAGCCAAGAATCAACTACTTCTTCCCCAAATAATCATACCACTAACTCTAAGGACACCCAACTTGAATCACTGGCAAAAAGTAAGGGACTCACCCCTAATCAAATCATTGAGATGAGGAGGCAAAATTTGTGTTACGGTTGTAAAGAAAAATGGTCAAGAGACCACAAATGTAAAAATTCTCAAATCTATGTTTTGGAAGGCATGATGCCACTACACAACTGGACAGACTCTGATGAAAGTGAGATATCCACAACTGAATCTGAGGAACAAGTAGAAGAGACTTTAGCAATCACATTACAAGCTTTATGTGGGATCCCTGCATTATCCACCATCAAGGTAAAGGGCAGTATTCAAGGCAAACCAGTACACATCTTAATTGACTCGGGCTCTACTCATAGTTTCATCAATGACAAACTTGCTAGGAAGCTGAACTTAAAAATTGATGGAACTAAATTGTTTGAAGTAATGGTAGCTAATGGAGATAGGTTAACTGGTTCTGGAGTTTGTAATGATGTAGTGTTGAAATGCCAAGGCTGTATCATGACAGTAGATTTACTTTTGTTTCCATTAGATGGTTGTCAAGTCATGCTCGGAGCACAGTGGATGAAAAGTTTGGGTGAAATAACTCTCAACTTAGATCAGTTGCAAGTGAAATTTGTTTATAATGATAAGCAATATGTATGGCAAGGGCTGAAGCAAGATGAGTTGAAAATTGTTGATAAGAAAAAGTTAAATAAAGAATATGTACATGGCCAGATAGCTATGATGGTTTGTTGCCAATCTATGCAATTAGAAAATGATTCAAACCCTATTCCACCTGAGATTGATACCATGCTACAACAATTTCCTCTGATCACCAACCCTTCTCCCAGTTTACCACCCACCAGATCCCATGACCACCGAATACCCCTCTTACCAAATACTAAACCTGTTTGCCTCAAACCTTATCGGCACTCACATCAAGTAAAGAATGAATTGGAAAAAATAATTCAAGACCTGTTAAAATCTGGCATCATTAGGCCTAGTCACAGTTCCTACTCATCTCCGGTTGTTATGGTGAGAAAGAAGGATGGATCATGGAGATTATGCGTTGATTACCAAAGATTGAATGCACAAACTATTAAAGACAAGTTTCCTATTCCACTTATTGAAGAGCTTTTTGATGAGTTGCATGGTTCTCAATATTATTCCAAGTTAGACTTAAGATCTGGATATCATCAGATCAGAATGATTGAAGAGGACATCCACAAAACCGCCTTTAGAACCCATGATGGCCACTATGAGTTTGTGGTGATGCCCTTTGGTTTATCAAATGCCCCCTCCACTTTTCAATCCCTTATGAATGATATATTTCGAGCTTATTTGAGAAAATTTATTTTAGTATTTTTTGATGATATACTCATATATAGTAGAACCTGGGATGACCATATTAGGCATCTTAAGGTGGCATTTTAACTTTTACAAAAAAATGCTTTGGTAATCAAACTTTCTAAATGCAGATTTGCCAAGCAAGCTATTGATTATCTGGGTCATGTTATATCTGTTGAAGGTCTCTCTGTTGATCCCAGCAAAGTACATGCAGTTCTTACTTGGCCACTACCTCAAAATTTGAAGGCTTTGAGAGGTTTTTTAGGTCTTACTGGATATTACCGTAAGTTCATTAAGGGCTATGGTGTAATTGCTAAACCTTTAACTTCAATGTTGAAGAAAGATGCCTTTAAATGGAGTGTTGAAGCAAAGGAGGCCTTTGAACAGTTGAAACAATGCTTGGTCTCACCACCAGTATTAGCCATGCCAGATTTCACTCAACCTTTCATTTTGGATTGTGATGCCAGTGGTAAAGGGGTAGGTGCAGTTCTCCTTCAAAACAAAAGACCTATAGCTTACTTAAGCAAAGCTCTCCATGGGAGGAATCTGGCATTGTCAACTTATGAGAAAGAACTTCTTGCTATTATCATTGCTACCAGAAAATGGTCACAATACTTGATGGGTAGACAATTTGTAATAAGAACTGATCATCAAAGTTTGAAATACTTGTTAACACAGCAATTACACACTGGTGTACAAGGGAAATGGTTGGCTAAACTTCATGCATTTGACTATAAAGTGGAGTATAAAAGTGGAGAGGAAAATAAAGTGGCTGATGCATTATCCAGGAGGGGTGAGAGTGAAGCAACTCAAGTGACTGTCCAAGCAATATATTATGTACAAACTCCTTGGTTACCAAAACTCAAAGAGGCTCTGCACCAATCTTCATGGTATCAACAGCTGTTGGCAAAAGTACAAGCAAAGGAATTACTAGAAAGTAAATACAGGGGAGTTGAAGACTTGATTTTCAGAAGAGGAAATATTTTGGTGGATCATCACTTAACCTCCTTGACGCAGTTTCTTGTTAAATAATATCACTCATCTCCTTTAGGAGGACACTCTGGCATTAAAGCAACTTTGCATAGGTTAAGGCAGGTTTTTCACTGGAAAAATTTAAAGGCTAGTGTTGAAGAATTTGTCAAAGCTTGTGAGGAATGTCAAAGAAACGAGCATGAGAACATTCTAGTGCCAGGATTACTGCAGCCTCTTCCCATACCTGACAATGTTTGGACTGACATTTCGATGGATTTTATTACATGCCTTCCCAAGAGTCACAAATATACTGTCATATTTGTGGTAGTAGATAGGTTAAGTAAATATGCTCACTTCTTTCCACTTCAACATCCGTATACTGCAAGGGATGTGGCCTTGATTTTTTTTCAGGGAGTCTTTAAATTGCATGGCCTACCAAAGTCTATTGTAAGTGACAAAGACCCTATCTTCACAAGTCTTTTTTGGCAAGAACTCTTTAAACTCCAAGGAAGCTCACTTAAACTCAGTTCGGCTTATCATCCCCAAAGTGATGGCCAAACCGAAGTAGTAAATAAAATTCTTGAATGTTATCTAAGATGTTATGTATGTCACAAGCCTAGTGAGTGGTTTAAATGGCTGCCTTTAGCTGAATACTGGTATAACACTACTTGGAAGACCTCTACAAAAACTACTCCTTATAAAGTTGTGTATGGTATTGATCCACCCACCTTGCTTACTTATGTGCCTGCCACTGCCAAGGTTGAGCAAGTTGAAGAAGAGTTATTCACTAGAGACATTATGATTCAATTTCTTAAAGACAGTTTGAAGGTATCCCAAGACAGAATGAAGAGGTATGCAGATCTTAGAAGGACTGAACGACAGTTTGAAGTAGGAGACTGGGTATATCTTAAATTGCAACCCTATAAACAGATCACCGCTAGAGAGTATAAGACACACAAGCTTTCTCCCAAGTTCTTTGGTCCTTATCAAGTCATAGAAAAGATAGGATCTGTAGCTTATAGGCTCCAGCTTCCTGAGAATACTCGAATCCATAACGTGTTTCACGTTTCGCAGTTGAAAAAGAAGGTAGGCGACACTATAGTCATCCAAGATGGCCTCCTCAGTTTTACAGAAGAGATAGTCTAACAACCAGAGAGAATACTTGATCGAAGGATGGTTCCCCGAAATAATGATGCGGTGGTGCAGATTTTGGTTAAGTGGAAAGACAGAACTGAAGAAGAGGCTACGTGGGAAGATTATTGGCCAATGATCAAGAGATTTCCTACCCTAGACCTTGAGGCAAGGTCTGTTCTAAAAGTACAGGGGAGATGTAACAACCCTAACCTGAAGGCTATGATGAACAAGGTCTGTGATGAGGAGACTGAGAAAAAAGAAGGGATTGCAACTGAATTATGTTCACGAGAGGAGGCAACAGTAATCGAAGAGTAGAAATGGGGCATCAGAAATAAGCATGGAAACCTGGGAGGCATATCAGTGTGTATGTGTCAATGTGTTTTGTAATCTCAGTAGTGCTAGGCTTATTACTTATGCTTGTATCATAAGTGTTTGAATTGTAATTGGGCCGAGTATGTGTGGCTTAATGTCTATAAATACTGTTGATAAGTGTTGTAATGAGTAGAGAAATTTGAAGCAATAAAATTCCATTTTTCATTTTACTGATTGTAGAATCACTATTCTTCATTTCCAGTTGTACTTCTTTCTGTTCCCCTCAGTTTGGAACTTAGTTTTAATCATTTTTGTTATCTTTTGTCTTAGTTTAGTTACTGTTCTTCATTACAGTTTGTATGCAATTATAATTCCAGTTTCTTGATTCTTGTACTTGCTTCAGCTATTGTTTCTTTGCAACTTAACGTCTCTGTTCTTGAATCTGCATTTAACTTTCATGTTAATTTCATTTCAGTTCTTTGTTATTATCAGCCATCATTTTCTTGTTTTTTTTGAAGAAAATCACTTGGTTCTTGAGAAAACTGTGTTCCATTCTTGAAAATCTTTACCCAAAATTCTTCTTCAAGTAAAACCCAATATTTTTCCACCTTTACTTCGAGTCACCTTCCATTTTTACCCATTCTTGAATTTTCTGAAGTAATCTGTGCACGTGCACACCCCAAAACCATCATCCTCTTCCCAAAACTTATCATCATCATTTCAGATCCTCCTTGCAATCGCCATGGCCAAGAATCCAGATCAACTTGGGCCTTCCACAAACTGAATAGAACTAACATAAATGAAGATCTAAATTTGTAAGTTTATGATCAGAATCTATAAGGTGAATATGAAGACATACACAAGTCGAACAAATTAAGGAGTTAAATTAGGTTTGAAAATAAAAAACAATAGATCCAAAGAATTGAAAATTACCTGAATAAGGGATTGGAGGAGGAATACGAAAACGGATAAATTAAGGTGGAAGTTTGAATACAGAGGAAGAAGGAAGGAAGTAATGGTTGATTTCCACCTCGGTCGATATTTGTCTCTATTATTTTATGAGCTAGGGTTTTATGGAATGGATGGGAAGTAAATTATGGTTTTTATTTATTAAGCGTGGGTAGGTGCGGGAACGAATAGGAAGAACGTAGAAATAAAGAAACACGACTGTTCATTTCCCAAATTCCTGTATGCCCTCAAAACCTAACTCAGTAATAATAGTATAGTCTAGATAAGGAATTGCTATAATCAATTCCAGTTTAGGTGCACTTCTCAAGTTTGAAATTAGATTCTAGTCAGAGGAAGGTATCGGTATAATTGCCTCTGTATTAGGTAACCCCATTAAGATGGACCAGTATACGAAAGGTATGATTAAAATCTCTTTTGCTCATGTCTAATAGAAATTAATAACACTACAACAAAACAGGCTTTTTACAACGGGCAATGCCCGTTGTAATATGTGTTCCACAACGGGCAGCCGACCGTTGTAATAGGCGATGTTGTAATAGGTTGATCATATTTTACAACGGGCAATGCCCGTTGTAATACACCTTTTTACAACGGGCAATGCCCGTTGTAATACACCTTTTTACAACGGGCAATGCCCGTTGTAATACACCTTTTTACAACGGGAAATGCCCGTTGTAATACATGATATTGCAACGGTTTCTGACCATTGCAAAATAAATGCAAATTTTAAAAAAAAATTACAACAGCATACATCCATACCAATAATGAATAATTTAACAAGTAATAAATATTATCATAAAACAACCAAAATCATTTTATTTCAAGTGTGTTTAACTTAGACTACATGAACTACATGAACTAACTGATACATTGATGTTTGTTTAACCCAAAACACTGATGAAATTTGCACTAAATATCATAAAACAACACCAAATAACAGAGACTGCAACAAATAACGCTGAAACTGTATCAAATAAGTTTTAAATTTGCATACACGTTGATCTTGACACTTTCTTCAGCCTAATTTCAATCAGACCTGCATTGTAAAATAGTAGAACAAGTGAGACAACACTTATATTTGAAATTACATGGAAATACTACTGCAATATCTAAAGTTTAGATATACAACCTAATAATGTTTACAGCATAATAAGAAAATAACATGTAAGTTTGATAGAGTGCTGGTTAATTCTAATTGCATAAACATATTTACATATATCAAGGTTAATATATTGGCAAATTCTACAAGTGACCATAGTCTACTTCATAATTTTTAATAGACAAAGATAAAAATGAGAAAAGGAAACCTTTTAGAAATGCTAATGATTTGGCGTACATATGATAGGTATAAAATTGCAGTTAATTTTGACATATGCGAACAAGTGGAGGGATGTCAATTCTTCAATTTGGTGCATATGCTAAAAGAAGTGAAAATAGACTTAAAGAGTGGAATAAATGCAGATGTAAGGGAAATGACACATCAAAACATTATAGAATCGGTGTGAGGAACATCTCCATAAAATAGATAGTGGCTCTCAACATGATGACATATGGAAACAATACCATCAAACATAAAGCAAACTCAAAGATTTGAAAATAAAGGCTGTTGAACTTAAACAAAAAGAAGAAGAGAAACATATTATGGAAGGGAATGAATGCATTGAATTCTTCTATACCAAAATGCCATCTAGAAAATTTTTAACAACAACTTTCATTGCTTTGATCAGTATGGACAGTTAACTACTTATTTTGAAGAGGCAATAAAATAATTCACTGAGCTATACAATGAGCAATGCAAGGTAGATTTACCCAAAATTTATCATAGAAGGATGGTGAATTCTAAAGGAAGGAAATCGTTGAGCAAACAAGTGATGGAGGTAGAAGTCTGGGAGGCACTGAATTCCATCCATGGTGATGCTAGTCTAGGCTCTGATGGGTTGGGGGTAATTTCTTCAGGTTGCACTGAGGGAACTTTAAAAGTATATATGATTGTATCAGCCATGCAAGATTCAGTCAGGTAAAATTTTAAAAGAAATTCATCATACTTTCGTATGTTTGATTCCCAAAAATGACCAACCAAAAAGAATTAAGGACCACAAATCTATTGTCTTCTCTGTGCTGCATGAAAAGGAGAATTCTAAAGTAATTTATGCACTTGAGCATTTGTAAATACATACCTCCCTCAACTTTTCCAGTCTTTCTAAGATTGGGTGCAACTTCTCGCACAATGAAGATACATCACTAGAATCAAGATTCCTGTAAAGGAATTTTGTTTAAAGCTCATAAATTATACCATACAAACAAAAACAAAAACAAAAACAAAAACGGGAAGAATGTGAAGTTAGAAAAGAAGCAAAGATTACTATGATCCTCAAGGCTTTAGAGTAAAGCATTTTCCTTAATAAATAATAGAGATTCAAAAGAGAAAGAAGAAGGAAAAAGAAAAAAGTAACATACTCTTCCTGAAAATGGATCAAAAGGATGTTAAAAGCATGCTCTACAAGCTGAAGCAGCAAAGTAATAAGCTGGTCTCTATTTCCAACAAGGTGGCACATTTCTATCATTGCAATATATCTCCTGAAACACAACATGCCAACTTCTCAGAGAAAGGGAATATATATGAGCTAATTTATTTGCCTTTTTGCTCTAAACATAAGGCTTGTCATTCATATATTGATCTTGTGCCCTAAGCATAATGCTTGTCCTTCAATTATTGATCTTTTGCGCTAAGCATAAGGCTTGCTTTTTATAAACGAGGTCATAGTTCTTTCATCATTATGTATATTGATCTTGTGTTTATAGTTTGGTACCTAGTTTAAACAAAAAAACAACTTTCAAAAATATTTAACGTAGCTAAATAAAATGTTTATTTTTATGATAAACACTCGTTCCTTCAGAGTAGTGTCTAGTCACCTGCAAAAGATACATGAGGAATTTATGTTTTATAATTCACACTATGACTGCACTATAAAAATGTGAGTTAAAAATAACATTTAAAACTTATAACTAATATATCGCTAATCACATACATCCAAGTAAATTTGTATGTATATATCTGTAGCACAATGTCATGATACCTTTTCAGCGAAACATAGGCCGTTTGGTTTCATTTTGAGTTCTATTTTTTCAACATTCATTACAAAATGTAAGGTGAGCAGTGAAGAACTTCTAAAATTCTAACTCATTACGACGATGGATGGAAGACAGAGGGTGGAGGGGCAGTGGAGAGATCAATTGTTTTCCATACTTGTTATTTCCCAAACACATAAAACAAAATAAATTTGTTTTCCATTTTGCATGTTAACTTCAATTTTTTAGATTGATTGTCTTCCAAAAATACATGCACCAAAAATACACGTGCCGTTCTAATTTTTGTTTGGACAGAAACCCAAAACTAAAATCCGCAAACCAAATGGAGCCTAGTTACTATGGTGGCAATGACCGATGTGCAAGTCACACACCCAAAGAGCACATGGATTTTGCTTAATGTATTCACATGTGAGTTCCATTCATGTGAGGATACAGAATTAGTAAGTGTGCTAAATTGAACGAAAAAACAAATCTAGAGCATTTTCTAGTTAAAAACATATCCAGTTTTCAAAATCAGAAACTCAAACGCCAACATTGACAACACGTAAAAAGAATACCTTTTCCTGATATTGTCGTTAGATAATATGCATTCTTGTCTATTGCAAAACGTGATAATTTCATCAACCTCCTGTCTTGATAGTTCATTAATGTCTTGAATCTGAAGCAAAATAACAAAATGTGGGTTAAACATTACATTAGTACAAATCAAAGCAAATAACATGCCAACTCATTTTTCAAGTATTTTAGTCCGTAGGGATGAGCAAATGGTTGGGCGGGTTGAAACCAAAAAAAAAATCAAAACCTAACAAACAGAAACAAAACCAAACCAAACAAATAATGTTCAAATCGAAACCAACAGAAAAGAAAATAATCGATTCCTTTTGGTTGATTTAATCGGTTGATCCTTAAATGAGATATACTTGTCTAATTACTAACATAACAGAGCTTAGGTTTTTTTTGACCTCAAACATGATAGATGATTGGGTGAATGAAGGCAGATCCTTATCGAGTCGACGAACTAAAACACAGATTTCCTCGCAGATCTAGCTCGGTGAAGAAAGAACAATTGACCATATGTAGAACGCCTTGGGCACACAACGACGTACAGTGGGGATAGTGTGGCAACTGCCGTGCTTGGCGTGAACAATGGCAAATGAAAAATCCAAATCGAGATGGACAGCTGGGACAACGCCTCTTTGATTTTTGCTTGGATTTTTTAATAGGGGTTCGAACCAACAAAGGAAGCACTAAATCATCTTCGATCGAGCAATTGAAGACGACAGCTTCGATTTTTCCCAAAGCCCTAATTTCGAGCAGAAAGGAACGAGCGTCCAACATTTTTACAGAGCAATGTAAGGAACGAAATAAAAGGATCAGCCTTGTTTTTTTAATTGAAAATTAGGGCTTAGATTGAAACCTATTACAACGGACGTTTTTAGTCCGTTGTAAAATTGTCACCTATTACAACGGGCCTGAATGGACCGTTGTAATAGCCTTCTATTACAACGGGCATCCGATGCCCGTTGTAAAAAGGTCATTGTATGTGGCATCTTTTATAACGGGCCTGAATGGACCATTGTAATAGCCGCCAATTACAACGGGCAACCAATGCCCGTTGTAAAAAGGGCGTTGTAATAAGGTATTTTTGTTGTAGTGTAATGATATAAAGTTTCCTGATGAGGCCCCCATTGTAATTGAAAATAATGATCTATTCTTACAACCGATTAAATATGAATGGAGACCCAGTGTATGACAAAATTGTGATTGTTTTGGTCACTCGATGAAGTTTTGTGTGTTCGAAAATTTATGGATACCATAAAAACGACAAATCAAAGAAATGCAACTGATTTCATGCACACTGACAGTGCACGGATAGTGAAAGTCGCAACACAACCACTGTAAGAAAATGACGTAGCTACTTATCATGCTACAAATAATGACAAGGGCCTTCAAATTTAGCCCCTTTCTCAAATACAAAGCAAAATAGTCAAGAACAAAGTGCACTGGAAAGCCATAGTTTGAACCAATGGGTGCAAAATTATGTAACAGCACATAGCCTATATCATGCAAAACACAAAACAACCGATATTATTATGCAAATAGAGATTCGTAACAAATAGCACAGCAAACCCAATGAAATGCAAATAAAAGCACAAAACCAACAACTCAACATAGCATCAGAAATTAGTAAACTCTATAATAACATTACAATGGAGGCTCTGAGGCACTTTCTAGTTCTGATAAACCAACGCAGGATTGTGTAGTTTCTAACCAGGCAAATCACACTTACCTTAAATCTATACAAACACAAAATAGTCCAAGTTCATTTGCAGAGGATCAATACAATTCTAATATAATGCATGCTATAGGTGTACAAGGTGAAAGCAGTAGCATAAATGAAAAATTAAACATTAAGTCAGATGATCCATAGGATTTAAAAGAGTCCGATGAAGATTTGTAGGAAACAGATGCTCAACTTGACCTTAATGGTACTCCTCCAGATGGTATTGGTACTTCAGAGGATAATGTTTACCCCTATACTAAGTGGAAATAGCATAGGAAGCAACGACAGGATGAAGCCCTCTCTGAATTCTCAGCTTTGAAAACAATGGATGTAATAGATAATCCTACATGGCATAAGATGGCGTCACACTTAAAATTGAAAGGTAAAAAATGAAACGTTCTAAGTCAAACCTGAGCGCTCCTTCTCATATTAAATTAGGGAGCAAAACTTACGGTTTGGCCTTATGAATATGTTAATATGAAATGTTAGGGGTCTAAATTTCCCTTCTAAACAACTTGATGTCGCTCTAATAATAAAGGAAAGACAAGCTTCTATAGTAGGTCTATTAGAAAACAAGTTAGGAGATGGAAAAATCGATGTAGTTGCTAATTTTCTTAATAAAGACTAGAACTTTACTCATAATAGTGATCAAAAATGTAAAGGATGTATTTTGATCTTATGGGACAAAGGAGCATGGGACATGTCGGTTAATCACAAAAGTGATTAATACATCACTTGTTGCATACGCAACAAACTAGATTTGGTCTTCCTGTGTACTTTCGTTTATGCATATAATCAAGCAGAAAAGAGAACCATGTTGTGGGATTATATAAAAGAGAAAGCTAATATTACCCAACTTAACCTGGGTGATTGTTGGAAATTTTAATGCTACTTTATATTATCACGACAGAATCAACAACGGATCTTACAGCCTTCACCCAGATGTGAACTTAGTTGAATGCGTAGGAACTGCAAATCTCTTTGAACCCCCACGTTTAGGGAACTGCCACAATTGGAGGAGAGGAGATAATCTGACCATTCATAGTAAAATTGACATGTAAATCATCAACAAAAACTGCTTCGACAAATTCTCCCGATTTTCTACCCATTTTGCCAACTATATCACAAGTGATCACACTCTGATCATCTTTACCTTTGCCCTTAATAGACTACCAAGTAGGAAATACCCCTTCAAATATAGCAACACATGACACCTCTACCCAGAATATAATGAGCTTGTTAATAGAGTATGGAATAGCTCCTTCATAGGTAATCCCCTTCTTCAACTTCTTTCGAGGTTAAAGAAAATAAAGGAAAATCTCAGATGGTGGAACAAAAGAACTCACTTTCAAGAAAAAATCTGCTTAATCGCTAAAGAAGGAACTTAATGTGGCATATTCACGTTTAATTACTCATCCAAATGAGGCCCTGGATGTGGATTCATACAGAAATAAAGTGGATCAACTATCGGAGATGCTACATAAACAAGCTACTGAAAAAATATAGTGATAAAAATTCAAGTGGCTAACAGAAGGAGATAAAGCATCGCACTTTTTTAATATAAAATTTATAGAAACTAAAACTAGCTTAGTACTAAATGATGATGGATGCTTAAGGGAACTGGATAGTCGTCAATGAAAATCAAAATGGGGAAGCAATACGATACTTTTCTAATTTATTTAATTCCCCTTTTATTACAATTTTTTTTCCATGTATCATTTGTAAAAAAAATTCTTTCCGATAGTGCAAGGAGAGCATTGGACAGGCCTTTTGAACGTAATGAAGTTAAGGAAGCGGTGTTTCAAATAGATGATAATAGCTCTCTAAGCGTGAACGGATTCAACTAAAAAAATTCCATACTCCACTGGGAACTTATTGAAAACTACGTTTTTTAAGCTGTGGTGGGTATCCAACAGTCAAGTAAAATAATAAAAGAAATCAATGACACATTCATTTGTTTAATTCCAAAAAATGCAAACCCACAAACCCTTTCAGACTGTAGACCAATTGTGTTATGCTATGCGATCTACAAAATATTGGCAAACTTGCTCTGCAACATAATGAATGTAATACCCCAAAATTTTGTGAAAAATCATTTTTGTAAAATGATTTAATTTTTGAAATATTTAGATTTAAATATGGTGAAATTTCTGGAATAAATAGTGTGCAAGTATATGTGTGCACGTGCACACTGAAATGGCACAAGAAAGAACTCCAGATTTCTTGGATCTGAAACAAGAATTAAAAAAGCAATACAAACATGATTTTGCAACATGGATATTTGATTTCTGGAATTATATGGATCATCTTAGAAAATAAGAAAAGTAAGTTTTACTTTAAATCAGTAAACAAGATTTTATTTAAAACCCAGAAAAGAAAATTATACATATATATATGTTATAAGGATTTGTAAACCTGTATACATATAGGTGTATATGTTTCTGAAATTAAAGAGGAATTAAATAAGCCTAGATAAGATGTGTACACAAATATACATTTTTAAGTACTGAAAAGTATATATATATATATATATATATATATGCAAGTGAAACTATAACATTAAAATGACATGAAATGTAATACAAGTCAATATGCTTGTGTAGGCAAAAATAGCAAAGGGGATTCTCAGAAATAATTAAAATATAAAATAGGATAGTCACACTTTTAACATGACTAGGTGAGTGGCCATTTTCTGAAAAGTAAAAGAAAGAAAATGCAGCCTTTAAAATGGTTAATATGGCCGGGGTATTATGAATGAAAAATGCATGATGCTAGCCAGGACAGAAATGGAATTCTGTTTTAACAAAACCCTAGTGGAAAAATGCATATAAATAGGCAGTTTTAGCCAGTAGAATTATCTTTACCCCGAGCTGCACAAAAATAAGAAAAGAAGAAAAATATTGGAAGGAAGGAGAAAACACTCATACAAGGATTTTCTGGATTAATAAGAAGAAATATTTAGGTGAGTAACCTCACTGAGTTCATGGCATTAAGACCTGAGATGAGGCAGCCACTTTTATATTGCCATTTATATATTTCTGGTTTTGATGTATATGATTTCATCAATGCTTTTTGGATGTCTTATTTTAAATCTGATATGATTTAATATGGATGATTTTGATGATCTTTGATTGGTTGAGACATTTGTCTTTAGATGTGTATCATACTGTTTTATTTATACTCATAAATGTTAAAGTCTAGGATCTTAAAATTATATAGAGAATACTCTCAACTGTTATAGATCTATGGCATGGAATCTTTACAAAAATGTTGGGAGCTGCATTATACTTGGTATAAGTGCTGAGGCTTGAAAAGAAAAATGTTAAGGGTGCAATAGAAATTTTCTAAGTGCTGAGCCCTTAATCAAAAAAAAAGAAGAAACCCACAAGCTAAAATTATGATTGAACCAGATCCTGAATCTGAATCAATCATAAAGGCTTGCAGATCAATATAATAAGAACATGCCATGCCTCTTGTTTACAGTTGAAAATATTCTTATATTTTACTAAGATCAAGACATATTGACCCCATTTAGGAAATAACTGTCTGCTTATTTCTGAGGAGAATTATGCTAGGAAAAATTTATGGATGTTTCCATGTTTGCAGTGACATGTTCACTTAGCATATTTGATGATAGGATTTAAGACAATACACTTGTAAATAAACTAGGGAAGGGAAGGCCAAGAAGACTGCTGGAATGCTTGTCATATTTGAAGTATGCAAGTTGGCACATGGTTTGTTTAAGCCCTGAGATCTTTGTGCAATGATGTGAATTAGTTCATTGCAATGTGTCCCAGTGATTCCTTAATAGCAGATGAGGCAGGGATTTAAATTGAAAAATACAACCTGTAAATGAAGAAATAGGAATATGGATATTTCTTAGGTTGAATGGTATGGAACCAAGATGGTTCCAGTGAATGCAATTGTTGCAAATAGATAATTATGTTTGCATGATTATGTATGCAAGTGTAAGAATGATAAATGAATATATCATACCTGAATCAACTTAATTATACTATGTTAAAGTAATTGATTGCAGAAATTTGCTTAAATAACAAGTTAGTACCCTTATATTCTCTATTGCTTAATATCATGAATGTATTGATGTTACTCATACCAGATCATAGATCTGACCCTTGTTTGCTCATGGCATATGGGGTGTCTCATTTTAAAATGAGGCAGCCACTCATGCTCTTTCAGGTAACCCAGGCACTAAGTAAAAATGAAGTTATGGCTATTATGGAGGAGTGAATGAACATGCTAGCTAGTTTCAATAAGAGCTTAAATTGATTATATCTGCATGTATTCGGGAAATATTTTATGTTTCTAAGATTTCCAGTCATGTATTGAATATTTTATGGTTAGTGATCATGTTGCCCTTATGTTCTGTAAAGTGTCAGATTAAATTTGTTGGTCTGTTGAAATTGTTGTGTGTTAAGGTTTGATTTGTTTTGAAGTAGGGTCTGAAACATAAACAAGAGAAATATGCTCAAGTATCAGCTATAAAAATCTGGTAAGAAATGTACAATTATGTAAGCTACTGTTTTGCATAATTTATATATATGTATTAGCTAATCTTGAGACATAACAGAGCACTGAGTTTTAGAACAAAATCTGGTTTTAGCAAGAAGTAAACTTAAAAGGATTTTATTTTCTTTTTACTGAAATGCTTTGTAAATAAGTTTGAATTCATTTCTGAATTGTATTGAGAAAAGTAAAATGTTTTTCTAAAAGCATCAGACAGAATGCAATGAAAGGTATCTCCATTGCTTTGAACTAGTGTGGCAGATACAGGATTCATGAGTTAACCAGCTTCAAATAAATGAAGTATTGGTTGATCATGATAGATTGTATTCTGTAAATAAAAATGCATTTCAAAGCTTAGTACATTTAGCAATTGTTTCACCCAGTTTTCTGGAAAATGAGCAGAGATATTGACATGTACATGTATATCTGTGTACATGTTGATATTTGAGCAAAAATATAATTATAATTCCTAGAACAGTTGTAGGAATGGGATTCAAAAATAGTAAAGTAAGAAGAGTTGTTTTGTATGTCAGGTTATAGGCAAACATTAAATATATATGTACAAAGATAGGTAGGTATCAGATTTCAAACCATACAGGAAAAAAAAAGAAGAAAAACAAAAATTGTGTTTGAACCGACCAGCATAGTACTCGAACTCGTGACCTCTTGTGTATAAGTTAGGCGCGTTTCCATTACGCCTAGATGTTGCTTGTGTTCACTTAGGATCCACTTTCTTTTATACTGAATTTGATACAATCCAGACTTTAACACAATCATCTATATTAAAAGCTTGTTTACCACTGATTATTACTTGACCATTTCTTAATTCTAATGACAGACTAAAGTACATGTTTCCAGTGGATTTTATGGCCAAAAATCAGAATACAATAATTAATCTGAATTGCAAAAAATCTAAATCAAATAGAATGTTCTTGTACAAAAAAAATAAAGTATATACTCTGAATTTAAATAAGAAGAACACATACATCTTCATATGTATGTGTATGTTATTAGATATACACTGATATATTTATATTGGTAAGTTATTTTGATCCTGGATATATTTTGTTTATTGGAAAAAGAAAATGACCTTGGAAAACATATTTGTAATGAATGATATATCTATATATCATCTCTAAAAAAAAATCCTTATGAAATTAGGGTGGAAATAGGAGGGTCATTTCAGTTGGTATCAGAGCACTTGGTTGCATTGATTGTTAAGTATTATAGAAATGTATTATGTCTATTTGTTTTGGATGAAATAATTTAGATAAGAAAATAGAAATTATAGAAGTACTCATAATATACTAATACCATTTACCCAGAATTTAGTTAGCAGACCATGGTAGGAAGAGGATCTCATCACAATGCAGGACCCAGTGCACCTCAAATGCTTGATATGCAAGAATTTGTGAGGGTTTTAAGAGATGGAATTGGGCATAGGCCTGAGAACCCACATGAAGAGCTTTCAAAACTACTGAAGACTTATTCCAGTTGGGAGGCAGGAGTTTTGAAGGAACTGAGAGTGTGATGGAAATTCAAGTATGGTTGAGAACACTTGATAGGATTTTCAATGACATGCAGTTGGATGACCAAAGGAAGAGGCAAGTAGCTTCTAGACAACTGAAAGGGGTAGCTTTAAGCTGGTGGGAGGTGATCATAGCTGGAAGAAATGAAAATGAAATCACTTGGAATCAGTTCAAGGAGATGTTGGAGGCAAGATTTGTGCCAGCATCAGCCAAGACCATTTTGCTTGAAGAATTTATCAAACTTAGGCAGGGAACTTTGAATGTCACTGAATACACTCAAAAGTTTGAGGGGCTATCCAATTATGGAGCAATGCTAGTGGCAGATGAAGCATCCAAAAATGATAGGTATATAAAAGGACTGAACCCAGGACTTAGCAGAGCTATGCTACCATATGCAGATAGAACATTTGATCAAGTAATTGATCTGGCCTTGAAACTGGAACAACATGACAAAGAAAGAGAGAAATATAGGAATTTTAAGAGCAACAACAAGAAGGATAAGGGAAGATATCACCCTTATGATAAAAAGAAGGAGGAGGCAGACAACAGGAAGGGTAAAGATACAAAAGCCAATGATACTAAGAAGAAATTGGTTTGCCATCATTGTGGAAAAGAAGGACACATCAAACCAAGGTGCCCAGAGTTAAAAGGAGGAGCCTTCAAATGCTACCTATGTGGGAAAGAGGGGCATATGAAGAGGAACTGTCCTGAAAATAAACAGCAAGGGAAATTGGCAACTTTGGAAGGAAAAGGCAAATCTGCAGTGAAAATTGATGCTGAAAATCATGGCCAAGTGGAAGGTACATTACTCATTTGTGCCATACCCATACCAGTAGTATATGATACTGGAGCAACACACTCTTTTATTTCCTATGAATTAGTTAAAGTGTTAAAATTAAACTGCATATTGGTTGAAACCCCATTGCTTGTACAAAGTCCCCTAGGGAGTTCTAGTGTTTTGAACATGAATTGTGTGGATGTGGAGTTAAACATAGGAGGAAATATTTTTATTTCCAATTTATATGTTTTAAATTACCCAAATATAGGAGTTATATTGGGGGTAGATTGGTTAAGGCAATTTAAAGCCATAATTAATTTAGACTCATCCACCATATCATTGCAAAATTCTAGAGGCCAGAGGATCACAGTTCTATGTGAAATAGCTAAGGAAGGGAAATTGTATCATTTAGTTGACTTAGAAAAAGATCTGAGTGAACTAACCATTGAAGAAATTCCCATAGTTAATGAATACTTGGATGTGTTTGGGGAAGTTAAGGGTGTTCCACACCACAGACCAGTTGAGTTCCAAATTAATCTCATTCCAGGAGCAAGTCCAATAATCAAGAAACCTTATAGAATGGGGCCAAGTGAACTGAAAGAATTGAAAAATCAGTTGGAAGAATTAGAAGGCAAGGGATTTATAAGGCCAAGCAATTCCTGCTGGGGTTCTCCAGTAGTGTTTGTAAGAAAACATGATGGTACCTTGAGAATGTGCATAGATTACAGGGAACTAAATAAAGTAACCATCAAGAATAAATACCCATTGCCTAGAATAGATGATCTCTTTGACCAACTCAGTGAAGCTAAAATATTTTCTAGATTAGACTTAGCATCAGGATTCCATCAAATGAAGGTTGAAGACTCAAGTGTTAAGTATACTGCATTTAACACAAGATATGGCTTATATGAATTTTTGGTTATGCCATTTGGTTTGACAAATGCTCCTTCATATTTTGTTGATTTGATGAATAGAATATTTAGAGATTATTTAGACAAGTTTGTATTGATTTTTATTGATGACATTTTGATTTATTCCAAGACAGTGGAAGAGCATAAAAATCATTTGCATTTAGTTTTGTCAAGGCTAAGGGAAAATGATTTAAAGGCAAAATTTTCAAAATGTGCATTTTGGAAAGAAGAAGTGCATTTTCTTGGGCATGTTATCTCTGCCAAAGGAATATCAGTAAACCCTAATAAGGTAGTGGCAATCCAAGCATGGAAAAGGCCTAGCACCATCAGTGAGATTAGATCATTTATGGGGATGGCAGGATATTATAGGAGATTCATAAAAGATTTCTCAAAAATATCATCACCACTTACCAATTTAACTAGAAAGAACCAAGCCTTTGTATGGACAGAAAAATGTGAGCAAGCTTTTATCAAAATAAAGGAAGCTCTAATTAATGCACCAGTATTGAGAGTGCCAGAAGGAAATGAAAATTTGGTTGTGTACACTGATGCAAGTGGCTCTGGGTTAGGGGCTGTGTTGATGCAGCAAGACCAGGTGGTAGCCTATGCATCTAGGCAATTAAAGCCACATGAAACAAGATATGCAACCCATGATCTTGAACTAGCAGCAGTTGTGTATGCTTTGAAACTTTGGAGACATTATTTGTTAGGTGCCAAATTCATTTTGTACACTGATCATAAGGCACTGAAATATTTATTCTCACAAAAAGATTTGAACATGAGGCAACATAGATGGGTAGAGTTCCTAGCTGCCTATGATCTAGATATACTGTATACACCAGGCAAGGCAAATAAAGTTGCAGATGCCTTGAGTAGACAACATGCTAAGGTAGCCATGTTGATGATGGAAGAGTTTAGGGATTTGTCTATACTTACTGATTTGGAAATTGAGGAAAACAGTGGGGTACAAATGATGCCCATTGAAGAAGGTGAAGGTAAAGGAAAATTAAGTATGATATCTTTGCAATCAGATTTACTTCTTAAGATTGGGAAAATGCAGGAACAAGACCTAAACATGGTGGAAAAGAAAATGCTCATATCAAAAGGGGAGGAAGTAATAAATTATCAAATTGATAAAAATGGTTATTTAAGGAATAAAAATAGGATATGTGTTCCAGAAAATATAGAATTGAAGGAGGAAATATTAAATGAGTACCATAGGAATAAGTACTCCATACACCCAGGTAGCACCAAGATGTATCAAAATTTGAAAAGAAATCTTTGGTGGAAGGGGATGAAGTCAGATGTGGCCAGATATGTTGCAAGGTGCATGACTTGCCAACAAGTCAAGGCAGAGACACAAAGGCCATCAGGACTATTGCAACCCCTTAGTATACCACAGTGGAAGTGGGAGGACATATCTATGGATTTCATAGATGGTCTTCCTAGATCTAAGAAGGGAAACACAAGTATATGGGTAATAGTGGATAGGCTAACTAAGGTAGCACATTTTATCCCAGTTAGAACAGAAAGAAATGCTCCAAAATTGGCTCAAATATTCATGAAAGAGGTAGTAAGGTTGCATGGTATACCCAAAACCATTGTGAGTGATAGGGATACCATCTTCACCTCAAGGTTTTGGAAAAGTTTTCAAGAGGCCATGGGGAGTGAATTGTGCTTAAGCACTGCCTACCATCCACAATCAGATGGTCAAACTGAGGTGGTGAACAAAGTCTTAGAGGATTTGTTGAGAGCATGTACACTGGATTTTGGAGGCAACTGGGAAGACCACCTCCATCTAGCTGAATTCACATACAATAACAGTTACCAAAGCACCATAGGGATGGCACCATTTGAAGCCTTATATGGCAAGCCATGTTTATCACCTATATGCTGGGTAGAGACTGGAGAAAGAGCTGTTCTAGGACCTGAATATGTTAAAGAAACTACAGAGAAAATTGGGTTAATAAGAAAAAGAATAGCAGCAGCTCAAGATAGGCAAAAGAAATTTGCAGATAGGAAGAGAAAGCAAGTGGAATATGAAGTGGGAGACTTTGTTTTCATCAAGATTTCACCTATGAAGAAAGTCATGAGATTTGGCAAGCAAGGTAAGCTTACACCAAGGTATGTTGGACCCTATAAAATTCTGGAAAGAATTGGTTCATTGGCTTACAAATTAGAACTACCAGAGGAAATGAAAGCAATGCATAATGTTTTTCATGTGTCCCAACTTAGAAGATGGGTACATGATAAAGAAGACATTTTGGAAGAGCCTACCAAAATTCAAATAAATCCTGACTTGGTTTATGAAAAAGAGCCAGTGGGGATTATAGCCAAGGAAGAAAAGAAATTAAGGAGCAAAACCTTGAAACTAGTTAAGATCCAGTGGAGTAGTGATCCTAATGACTGCACATGGGAGTTAGAGGATAAGATTAGAATGGATTATCCTAAGCTTTTTGCAAATTAAAAGGTAATTTTTTTTTTTCTGGAATTTTTTTTTTGTTATGCATGGTTGAATTTGTTTGCTTATGCATATGTTTGATAAGTTTTCAGAAAAGAAAATAATGCTTGTTATAAATGTTAGAAAAAATTGTGAGGACACAATTCCTAAAAGGAGGGGTGAATGTAATACCCCAAAATTTTGTGAAAAATCATTTTTGTAAAATGATTTAATTTTTGAAATATTTAGATTTAAATATGGTGAAATTTCTGGAATAAATAGTGTGCAAGTATATGTGTGCACGTGCACACTGAAATGGCACAAGAAAGAACTCCAGATTTCTTGGATCTGAAACAAGAATTAAAAAAGCAATACAAACATGATTTTGCAACATGGATATTTGATTTCTGGAATTATATGGATCATCTTAGAAAATAAGAAAAGTAAGTTTTACTTTAAATCAGTAAACAAGATTTTATTTAAAACCCAGAAAAGAAAATTATACATATATATATGTTATAAGGATTTGTAAACCTGTATACATATAGGTGTATATGTTTCTGAAATTAAAGAGGAATTAAATAAGCCTAGATAAGATGTGTACACAAATATACATTTTTAAGTACTGAAAAGTATATATATATATATATATGCAAGTGAAACTATAACATTAAAATGACATGAAATGTAATACAAGTCAATATGCTTGTGTAGGCAAAAATAGCAAAGGGGATTCTCAGAAATAATTAAAATATAAAATAGGATAGTCACACTTTTAACATGACTAGGTGAGTGGCCATTTTCTGAAAAGTAAAAGAAAGAAAATGCAGCCTTTAAAATGGTTAATATGGCCGGGTATTATGAATGAAAAATGCATGATGCTAGCCAGGACAGAAATGGAATTCTGTTTTAACAAAACCCTAGTGGAAAAATGCATATAAATAGGCAGTTTTAGCCAGTAGAATTATCTTTACCCCGAGCTGCACAAAAATAAGAAAAGAAGAAAAATATTGGAAGGAAGGAGAAAACACTCATACAAGGATTTTCTGGATTAATAAGAAGAAATATTTAGGTGAGTAACCTCACTGAGTTCATGGCATTAAGACCTGAGATGAGGCAGCCACTTTTATATTGCCATTTATATATTTCTGGTTTTGATGTATATGATTTCATCAATGCTTTTTGGATGTCTTATTTTAAATCTGATATGATTTAATATGGATGATTTTGATGATCTTTGATTGGTTGAGACATTTGTCTTTAGATGTGTATCATACTGTTTTATTTATACTCATAAATGTTAAAGTCTAGGATCTTAAAATTATATAGAGAATACTCTCAACTGTTATAGATCTATGGCATGGAATCTTTACAAAAATGTTGGGAGCTGCATTATACTTGGTATAAGTGCTGAGGCTTGAAAAGAAAATTGTTAAGGGTGCAATAGAAATTTTCTAAGTGCTGAGCCCTTAATCAAAAAAAAAGAAGAAACCCACAAGCTAAAATTATGATTGAACCAGATCCTGAATCTGAATCAATCATAAAGGCTTGCAGATCAATATAATAAGAACATGCCATGCCTCTTGTTTACAGTTGAAAATATTCTTATATTTTACTAAGATCAAGACATATTGACCCCATTTAGGAAATAACTGTCTGCTTATTTCTGAGGAGAATTATGCTAGGAAAAATTTATGGATGTTTCCATGTTTGCAGTGACATGTTCACTTAGCATATTTGATGATAGGATTTAAGACAATACACTAGTAAATAAACTAGGGAAGGGAAGGCCAAGAAGACTGCTGGAATGCTTGTCATATTTGAAGTATGCAAGTTGGCACATGGTTTGTTTAAGCCCTGAGATCTTTGTGCAATGATGTGAATTAGTTCATTGCAATGTGTCCCAGTGATTCCTTAATAGCAGATGAGGCAGGGATTTAAATTGAAAAATACAACCTGTAAATGAAGAAATAGGAATATGGATATTTCTTAGGTTGAATGGTATGGAACCAAGATGGTTCCAGTGAATGCAATTGTTGCAAATAGATAATTATGTTTGCATGATTATGTATGCAAGTGTAAGAATGATAAATGAATATATCATACCTGAATCAACTTAATTATACTATGTTAAAGTAATTGATTGCAGAAATTTGCTTAAATAACAAGTTAGTACCCTTATATTCTCTATTGCTTAATATCATGAATGTATTGATGTTACTCATACCAGATCATAGATCTGACCCTTGTTTGCTCATGGCATATGGGGTGTCTCATTTTAAAATGAGGCAGCCACTCATGCTCTTTCAGGTAACCCAGGCACTAAGTAAAAATGAAGTTATGGCTATTATGGAGGAGTGAATGAACATGCTAGCTAGTTTCAATAAGAGCTTAAATTGATTATATCTGCATGTATTCGGGAAATATTTTATGTTTCTAAGATTTCCAGTCATGTATTGAATATTTTATGGTTAGTGATCATGTTGCCCTTATGTTCTGTAAAGTGTCAGATTAAATTTGTTGGTCTGTTGAAATTGTTGTGTGTTAAGGTTTGATTTGTTTTGAAGTAGGGTCTGAAACATAAACAAGAGAAATATGCTCAAGTATCAGCTATAAAAATCTGGTAAGAAATGTACAATTATGTGAGCTACTGTTTTGCATAATTTATATATATGTATTAGCTAATCTTGAGACATAACAGAGCACTGAGTTTTAGAACAAAATCTGGTTTTAGCAAGAAGTAAACTTAAAAGGATTTTATTTTCTTTTTACTGAAATGCTTTGTAAATAAGTTTGAATTCATTTCTGAATTGTATTGAGAAAAGTAAAATGTTTTTCTAAAAGCATCAGACAGAATGCAATGAAAGGTATCTCCATTGCTTTGAACTAGTGTGGCAGATACAGGATTCATGAGTTAACCAGCTTCAAATAAATAAAGTATTGGTTGATCATGATAGATTGTATTCTGTAAATAAAAATGCATTTCAAAGCTTAGTACATTTAGCAATTGTTTCACCCAGTTTTCTGGAAAATGAGCAGAGATATTGACATGTACATGTATATCTGTGTACATGTTGATATTTGAGCAAAAATATAATTATAATTCCTAGAACAGTTGTAGGAATGGGATTCAAAAATAGTAAAGTAAGAAGAGTTGTTTTGTATGTCAGGTTATAGGCAAACATTAAATATATATGTACAAAGATAGGTAGGTATCAGATTTCAAACCATACAGGAAAAAAAAAAGAAGAAAAACAAAAATTGTGTTTGAACCGACCAGCATAGTACTCGAACTCGTGACCTCTTGTGTATAAGTTAGGCGCGTTTCCATTACGCCTAGATGTTGCTTGTGTTCACTTAGGATCCACTTTCTTTTATACTGAATTTGATACTATCCAGACTTTAACACAATCATCTATATTAAAAGCTTGTTTACCACTGATTATTACTTGACCATTTCTTAATTCTAATGACAGACTAAAGTACATGTTTCCAGTGGATTTTATGGCCAAAAATCAGAATACAATAATTAATCTGAATTGCAAAAAATCTAAATCAAATAGAATGTTCTTGTACAAAAAAAATAAAGTATATACTCTGAATTTAAACAAGAAGAACACATACATCTTCATATGTATGTGTATGTTATTAGATATACACTGATATATTTATATTGGTAAGTTATTTTGATCCTGGATATATTTTGTTTATTGGAAAAAGAAAATGACCTTGGAAAACATATTTGTAATGAATGATATATCTATATATCATCTCTAAAAAAAAAATCCTTATGAAATTAGGGTGGAAATAGGAGGGTCATTTCAATGAAGCATTACCTTAATAATTTAACTTCAATAAATCAAAATGCATTCATTCCAAGTAGACTCATTATAGAAAACTCTTTACTTGCATATAAAATGATGAGAGGGTTCAACGGAAAGGCATCAAAAAACCTTTGCAAGAAGGTGGACTTACACAAAGCATATGATAAAATAAGTAGGGAATTCATATACTATATGCTGCTTTGTATGGGTTTTCCTGAAAATTCGCAAATATGGTATATGAATGCATATCTACTACCACTTTTTCAATTCTTTTAAATGGCAGCCCCACATGTTACTTCAATTGCAACAGGGGTATAGGGCAGAGGGAGACCCTCTATCCCTTTTATTTTTACCACTGCAATGGAATATTTCACAATCTTAATGGATATGGAATATTATAAAGGAAATATTATTCCTAATCCTTTATTGAACATGCTCTCACTAGTTTACTATATGCAGATGATATTTTAGGGTTCTCAAAAGCTAGCACTAAAAATGCATAGAGTATTGCCAAAGTTACTCACACCATTAAGGTGTACGTGGGTTTATAAATGAATGAACAAAGAACATAACAACCCGAATTCCAGTGGGTCCGGATTTTTCGCAAAAATGCTAAAATCCAAGCCCACTGAAGCCCAAGTTTGGTTTCTGGTATCCTGCAAATAGGCAAAGACAAATATATCAGAGCTTAGATAAATATCTCACAGTGGAACTGACTAATATAATAGTAAGTAAATACTCACCAATATAATAACACTTTCTAAACAAGTGTCTCAAAGCTAGAAAGTCTCTGCCATCTACCTAACTTGTAGGATGTTATGAGAAGGGGGTCAGAACTAAAGTTCTGGTGAATGGACAAATTATACACTTCTAAGCTTAATTCTACATATGCAGTTTTATTTCCATTTACTGTTATATTAGTTTATTGGGTTCATAATATTCTCGCCTCTATGCGTGAATCGTACCAATCTACTCCCTAGTAGATTAAAACCTAATAAATAATATAAATTTAGCTATATGCCCAATGACCGCATAGGTCCTGGGTACTACCCCTAGTACCTTTC
Organism: Allium fistulosum; assembly: GCA_030737815.1. Lineage (NCBI taxonomy): Eukaryota > Viridiplantae > Streptophyta > Magnoliopsida > Asparagales > Amaryllidaceae > Allium > Allium fistulosum. The sequence continues at coordinate 860,352,374 of CM060908.1, read as the reverse complement.
GTATCCTCCTCAGAAAGGACTCCATCGTCTTGCTCCTAGAGCGTTCTGTGACTAAATCTGTAAAGGACAGCTTCGTGAGGCCTATAATACAGATGTTTCGTCGTCTGCTATGAAAACATAAAACTGCGTCCGCATTAGCCTATACTAATGCTTGGACATCCACAATGTACCACCCAGTGCGTACCTTGAGGACTATAAGTAATCGTTCTGTCTACTCCCTGAATTCCGCTTAACAAGGTCTACCTTGTACAGAACTCAGTCGGGGATTTTCTATATCTGTAAAGGACTGCTTTGTTAGGCCTACAATACAGATATTCTACTTGGTCTGTCTCTTTTCTCAATGTGGCTATGGCCCCACGCAGCCACCTCTCAACTAATCGAAAGACCTCTAAAGAGCTAAGTGGCTGTGCCCTACTGCAAACAATCTAAACATCCAATTAGCTGCTCCCCACATCCAATGTCTCAATAGTGAAAGAATCATTGGCCTGTTAGTTTAACTCTAGTCTTTCCCGAACTCGTTCTTGGTTTGATGATGGCCTGATGCCCGCATGCGACTATCCTTTTGGGTCCTGTCCACTAAAACCAACTCACAAGTCAAAGTACAGTGTCATACGAATATCCTACTCCAAACATCAACCCTTTTGACTTCCTACAATGGTCCTGCCATGCAAAAGCAGTCAAGGCATACTCTCTTGATGGAACACCTACAGACCTGCCTCCGGGGGACTTCTTCGTTAGGCCTACCCCAGAGGGTCATCCTAGAGTACCCTCACGTCCCGTTGAAGTCTTGTACTTCCTTCTAGCCCAAAATAACTAAGTTGGATGTGCTTCTTCTGTGCTGAAATCTGTAATAAACTGCTTCGTTAGGCTCTTCATCCTTTGGGCTGCTCTAAACGCATCTTATTATTTTATTAGACCCTATGTCTAATCTTTTATTCCGCGTTTAGTTTACTTTTCTTATTCTGTTGCTGTAATGAACTGCTTCGTTAGGCTCTTCATCCTTTGGGCTGCTCCAAACGCATCTTATTATTTTATTAGACCCTATGTCTAATCTTTTATTCCGCGTTTAGTTTACTTTTCTTATTCTGTTGGCTACTTGTTTACCCTAATCAGCATAAGCTTGTCCCAGCCTCACCTAACTATTGTGAGACCATCAGTTCCCAACTGAAAGGGAATGTTGTTGGTATGGGCCACGATTCTATGTTTACTTATTAACTTAGTGTAAGTTTTAAAATAAGCCTCTTCTTTTATCTTTAATTATAACCTATGTTATAATTATACTTGCAGTTGTTGCTTCTATATTCTTTTATAATTTACATTTATTAAACGTAATTGCAAGTATGTCTTTTCTATTCTAGTATGTCTTCACTTATTATGATACTGATTTCTCTTTAGTTCTCTTATATTATATATGACAATCTTGGCTTGGGACTACGTCCGACTGTCACAAATTTACTTATCATAATAACTACTTTGCTTTTATTCTATCCGCACAGTAAATGCAGATCTATGCACATTTCTATTTATCGTTTCTAGTCTTGTCAAATAATTAATTTAGTTACTTCTTCTTTAATTTCTTTAATTCTTCAAGTTATTCTCTTTTATTCTAGGAAGTAGTTCTATTTTATTTTGTTGGTTACAAAAACTGTGCTAAAAATCCATTTTCATATTTTAATACAAGCTAATGCTATAAACAATAACTCGTAATTGCAAGATATTTCCTTCTTTAACTATTGTGTAATGTAAAATATAGAAATCTCTCTATTTTACACTGATTCTCTTTTTCTTTCTTTTATTCTTGCAATTACGTTTATCGTTATTTTTGCAATATTAAACTATGGAAATGTATTCTCTTTTCAAAACCAACAAACTAATTTATTACTAACTTCCAAATCAATTTATTTCTCCCCTATTAGCATGATTTACGGTAAATTGCCACTTTTCCTCTTTTTATTTCAGTTTTTCTTATTTTACATCTAATTTCTGTAAACCTAGTGTTTCTTTATTTTAGTCCATATTTGCGAATTCTTCTCATTTACTATTTTATTCGCGTAAAAAGGAATAAAAAGAAACTACTATTTACGGGCTAAATTCCAACTTAAAATAGATGTAAATAACAATAAATAGCTGTAAATAACTATAAATTTCTTGCTTTTAGGCTTATGCCCTTCTCTATGACTTTTAAGCCTAATATTATTCATATTCAATTGGATTACTATCTTTCTTTTCCATATAAATAATAATTAAATGTAAGCTCTCTTAAAATTTACAGTTATAGCAAATTAGTAGAATTAATTACTGAAATAAATGCTGAATTAAAATAATTAAAAGGGAATCTAACGATAATATATCATAAACGTAAAAGATTTATAATTTAAATCCACTCACATGTCGCCCTTAGCCTCAATCTCTATCCCTTTTAATTTGCTACGCTTTTCTCCGCTTTTTCCCCTTTTGATTCGCTGTAAATTCTCTGATTAGTTTGCGAAATTCTCTGATTTATTTGTATGTATTTCTTTGCTTAATTTTATTTTTAGTTTGGGGAAAGATTTGATTAACAGAGGAGAAAGGAAGAGGGAGAAGAGGAGTTTGCTATAAACGACAACAGCTAATTCAGGGAAAAAATTGTGTGGGCTAGGGTTAAGTTACGTTCAATTTATAGGTGCAGTGAACAACTAGGAACTATTCGATTAACCCTAAAAACAATCCTTACCATCAGAACTTGATTTGTTTACGTTAGCTTATAACGTATAACTCTCCAACGTTATTCACTTTTCCTTTGTTATACGACCCTATTAATTCATGTTTCCTTCTAAATAAGATTCTCCCACTAATTATCCAATTAATTAGATCATATATATATATATCCAATATTAATAGATTCTTATACGTTATAATTTCTTACCTATTTGAATACGTCAATTAATACCTCTATTAATTGAATGCATATAAAAGTTATACTTTTTAATTTATTCTTATTAATTTACCTTCATCATAAACCTAATTACTTTGTTTGATTTTTGTACGCGTTTCAAATTTTTTAACTTGAAAACAAATAATCCTATAACTGGCTTTTTCTTCTAGCTAATTAATTTACATTATTAGCTATTGTAAAAATGGCATATTCTTTGATTAATTGACACCCTTTTTTAAACGCTCAACTAATTTCCAATTAATTAATTGACACGTTTTCCCATTTTAATCGATATCCAAATTAATTCATGTGCGTCACTCAATCATACATTTATTAGTTGTACATATTTAAACCGCCAATTCATTACCCAATTAATTGACATATAAGTTTTCCTCTTTTATTAATTGACGCTTACTTAATGTCTTTAATTAATTTCTCAATTATACATCAATTATAAATTAATATATGTATGTTATCATTTAATTTATTCCCCATATACATTTCCCTTTATTAGAAGATCCCTTAATTAATTAATGTTATAAAAGTGACACATTCTCTGACTAATTCACGCATCTATGTCTCTTAATTAATTCCTCTTTTAATTGATTGATGCATCAATTAATCACACACTCATTGGTTGCATATACCTATGTAACCTCTGAATTTTTTTAAATGCATATATTTGACATTTATATTTTTCACTATTTTGCAATTATGTTAATTCAGTTAATTTTATTTGTCATTAAAGCGCGGGGTGTTAAAAAGAACTACCTTGATTTTTAGTAAAAGTGTTGGAGAAAAGGACCAAATCATGAATATTCTAAAGTTTCAATCTGGGAACCTACCAATTGCCTATTTAGGAATCCCATTATCTTATAGTAAACTAAAATCCATATATTTTGGTATACTGTTAGATAAAATTAAATAAAATTCAATAACTGAAAAAATAGAATGTTGAATGTAGCTGTTAGAATTGAACTAATTAAAACAGTGATATATCCAATAATCATATTTTAGGCTCAATTCTGCCAACTACCCGCATCTGTTGTCACCAAGATAAACTCGGTATGTTCCAATTTTATGTGGAGACACAGACATTAGAATATGAGTCGGAGAGATATGTGTCGTACGAAGTATGAAAGAGGTGTGGGCCTGAGGAGAATAGAAGATATCGTGAATGATATTTCGTTAAAATTACACGATAGTATTACAAAAGAATTATTTATGGGCCAAATGGATGGAGAGTAGGTATTGTGAAAATTAATTTTTTTGAAAGTCACTGTAGATAGTAACTTTTCATACATGTGGAAACTTCTTCTTAAGACTAGAGCATAATCTAGAGAACTTATTGAAAGGAAAATTGTCAATGGCCACAATACAAGTCTAAGTGAAGAATATTGGGTTTGGAAGGCACAGAACAATGGGAAACTTTCATTGAGCTTAGCATGGAACCGAGTCAGAGACAAACATAATGAACTGAAGTGGTACAAACACATTTAGGGTAACAAATGTGCACCTAAGATGTCAATATATGCATTATTAGTGAAACTGGACAAATTAAACATAAAGGAAATTTTTCCAAGTGTCAAACCATAAACAATACTTGCAAAATGTGTAATCATGCCATGGAATCATCAAACCATCTATATTTTCAGTGCCATTATTCTAAAATGATTCTACACACTATCCTCACCGAGTTGCAACTTACAATTAGTGGAAACAATGAAATTGATAATGTATTTGACCAGGTATTATGTGCTAGCAATGGCAATAAATCATTTCATAAGCTTAAGAACACCATGCTTGCTATTCTCAAATGGCATATATGGGAGGATCCTAACTCCAAAGAGTTCTGCAATATCGAAACTCCAATTCAAATGCGAATTAAACTAATAATTGTTAATATCAAACCACTAATGAAACAATCACACATTCCGACCTCGGACATTAGAAACAAAGAAATTATCTTCTCTAGATTTGGAGCTCAAGTGCAACCCGGTAATGGAACCGACGTCAGATATAGGCATATTAATCTAGCACTCGGAAGCTAACGACTTTGAAGCAGAGCAAAAGGCGATGAGACTACCATAATTGGGATGAGAGATTTAAGAGTATAATAGCCCAATCACCATGGGAGGAAGCTGACTTATCTCGCAAAGGGAAAGGAAGAAGCGAAGCTTTCATGACTCTCCTAGATAGGATGTGAAAGAGACCTTAAAGCAAGTTTAACTAGAAAGTGGAGTGGATCGAAGAAAAATTCTTCCATTGAAAAGTGTAAAAACTACATGTAGTATCGGTGTATTTTTTATATGGAGCTTTTTATTTTTTTGCACTTTTTGACGATCTAGGGTGATTAAATACGTATAGTGGTTTTTGAGCCTAATTCTAATGTAATACTCCTACAACTATTTGTTCCTAAGACCCCCATAAATTGTACCCCTATTTTAGTTTAGTAAATAAGTACCTGTTCAAAAAAATGAAGGGGCGTACTAATTTAAACTGAGCTTTCATATAATAGAATAAATAAATAGATACCTTGAAAATCTTCTACACCTCCTTCTCGAAATCATTGCTATAAATTACTAAACTAGAGCAAGCAACATCTTCTATAATCTGCATATCAAATGAAAGGCAAAAACATAGAGCAGGTTCACCTAAAATGACATAAAATAGGTAGATTCATTAGGCTAAAACATTGGAAACAAAATTGAAAAAAAAATCCACAAGAAATTTTAAAAAAATGACATACGATTTTTAACATTACATTGACTTATTGCTTTTTTTGTTTTTCGAATCCATTCTGTTCTAATAGCCGTTTTTTCAAAGAAAAAATATATTTAATGTCTATGCTATTATTATAGAACCAAGATCACCGAACCGAATTATTTATGTGGCCAAGTCGCGTAATTTGTTGCTTTCTTTAAGACATTTCACCGCTCCGCCCAAAGTTGTGCACGTAGACTATAAGTAGCGTCGTCTTTGAGATAAAACAGCCGAACCCATTTTCCCCAAACCTCTAGACCAAGTTTGATGATTGAAATTTGCACCCTCGGATGATTGAAATATTGCTTGTTTTCTCTTTTTTTGGAAAGGGGAACGACAAATAAGAGAAACGGTAGAGAGAAAGTTGTATGTTATACTTTTTTGTTTTGTCTATTCATCAATTGAATAGACGGAAAACTGAAAGAGTTTTACTGTTTTAGTGCGAGAAAATGTAGGAGCATTAAAAACAGTTTATTACCCCTTTATTAGTGAAAAACTGATCTAAAACAAATGTAAATGTTTATAAAACATTCCCAAAATTGATGGGACTTAACTGATCGTTTTATTAATTTGAACTAAACGTATAAAACATTTTGTAAATTTGTACCAAAAATTAATGTTATACGACATTTTATGACCGTTTGAAAAAACATTAAATGGGCGTATTCAAACATTGTATTAATTTGTACCAAAAGTATGAAACATGTATCAATAATCCTTATGGTGCAGGACTCAAACAGTAAATGCACTTATTCAAATCCTTTTATTAATTTTTAAAAAATTCAACGTTATATAACATTTTACGACCATTTATAAAGACATTAAATGTGCCTATTTAAATGTTTTATTAATTTATATTGAAAGTATAAAACGCTTCTCTCAAAAATCTCTATGGTGTGCAACTCAAACAATAAATGCACTTATTCAAACCTTTTTTTATTAATATTATAAACATATCAAACAACTCCAACAATCCCCCACTTGAATTTTCTAAAAATATTTTTCGAGCAATTTCCAAAAAAAAAATTGCACATAAACAAAGGTATCTTTCGATTTAAACATTTGCATTATGGGTAAGATTCAGATTATACTAGAGTAGCTTACAGTCTTGAAATCTATCTCTGACATCAAATCACATACAATCCTTTTAGGGTGCAATCTAAAACCTCATACATTTATGTCCATATATGCCTATCCCACTATAGTGAACGCTCTACGAATTTATACCCAAAAACTACATAGGAAACAATGTCATTTTCATATTAACATAGGTGAGTCCATCAAGGACACAGCTATAGCATGGCACTTCACTCCATATGGAGTATATAACTCTTTATAGAACTCATTAAGAGTTGCTATCAACTCATCCTTCTATCGCTTCAGCAGTACATGCTTCTATAGCATTTTCAACGCATATCACTATACAGCTTGTTATTACCCATTGAACCTAGTTCTAAGGATCGTCAACCATTAGGTTAGGTTTCTGTTATGAATGACTCCTCATTCTAAGGGAAATAGTCTCATTCTTTTAGATATTGTAAGGACATTCTCTCTGTCCAATCCTTTCATCAAAGGATCCGCCGAATTCTCATTAATGTGTACATGATCCGCTATAACAAATCCTAGAGAGGTGTACTCTCTTACAGTACTGTGATTACGACAAATTTGTTGTCTCTTACCATTAGAATAACAATTCTCATCTTTTGCAATAGCTGCGGTGCTATTGTAATGAATCAACACATGTGGTATCGATTTTTCCCATATAGGGATCTCAGATAACATATTTCTCAGCTATTCTTCTTCTTTACTAGCCATGGTCAGTGCTATCTTCTTAAACTCCATAGTGGATTGATCTAAAATAGTTTGTTTCTTAGATTTTCTAGAAACGGCTCCACCTACTATACTAAAAAAATCTGTTATGCTCCAAATATGCTAGTCACTGTAGGTTAACAAGATGGGAAGCCTTCATGAGGTAAGCATAAGAGCTACCAAGAAGAGTTCTATAAAGTCATTGTGTAATGTTCTCAAATGTTGAAGCAGAGCTATCGAGAAGAGTTCTATAAAGTAATTGCATAATGTTCTCAAATGTTGAAGCAGAAGAGTTCTATAAAGCCATCGCATAACGTCCTCAAGTATTAAACCAGAGCTACCGAAAAGAGTCCATAAGGCCATCATGTAATGTTTTGGGTGTTAGAGCAAGGCTATTGTGAAAAGTACCATAAAGTAATCGTGAAGAGTCCCATATGAGCTATCGTGAGGAGTTTATAGAGCAATTTGTCAGAAGCTTCTATATGATAATTTTAAGCATGAAAGAATAGAGCCATCATGATAGTTCTTGAAGCGAACGCTTGATAAGGTAAAGGAGCCATCGTGAGAAGTTCTGTAAGGCCTTCGCATACCATACTCCAAATGATAAACCATACCATCATGAGAAGTTCCCTCATGTTACCACATGTATTCTTCAGATGATAAGTTAAGGCTATCATGAGGAGTTCAATGAAGCCATCACGTGCAATTAGAGGAGCTCCAACATGCTATCGAGTGCAATTCTAAAATGGGTGATTTAAGCTATAGTGAAGGGTTTCAAGGAACTATCGCATGTTATCTTGGAACAAAATATTAGAGTTATCACAAAAGGTTTCCAAGACATTATCATACTCAAATCACAAACTAAAATCCATCAAGAAACCATTGTGCCACATATCAATTCGATTATATGCCAGGTAGACTAATCAAAACCATCTACTGGAGTACCATGTGTCAAGAATCCAGTGGCCCAAATTCTCTATAGAGGGATATCCTCTAAAATAAGGGGTCGAAATTCTTAAGTGCTCCTTCTTCTTCATTTTTATTTTTCTCCAACTTTGTAAAGTGAGCTTTGAATTGGAAATTCATAGCAGTTAAGGAAAATTGTAATTGAGAATTTTATAATAAAGGACTTCAATTTGGTGTAAATTGCATAGTTACTCCCATTGAATATATGATAGCATGTTATTATTGATTCAACTATGATTATGACCATGGTTTACTTTCACATGCCTTGAATTACAAGCCTAACCCAACTTTTACCCTAACATTTTTGGTGCTTTTATTGAGATTTGAACTCAAGGATCACCCTCACTCACTCTTTCCTCAAAGATAAACCAAGCCCATTTGGATTTCTAACTATGGCAATTAGGCCTCAACAAGGATCTTCCGAACCATATCTAAACCTTTTACCCTATCTACTATGCAAACAACAATTTAGTAAAGAAAAGGATTGCTCAATATAACCAAATTAAATGGAGTTTAAACCCCTCCCATATTGGAGAAAAGTCAATCTTTGCCTTAGCCAATAAGCTAAGATCAAAAAGCTAAACCAAAGAAATAGAGATAATATAAAGTTTGAAAAGAGCTCGTTTTCTCAAATCAAGCAAAACATTCAACTTCAAGCATGAGGCATAATCTTTGAAACTGTGATAAATCATGATTTTGAAAAATTCTCTCAGAAATGAAAAAATATATGAAGTTAGAACCTCTATTAAGGAAACAGACGTTATAAGGTCATGAAATGCAAAGCTCCTATAAAAGGTATAGAAATGAGAAAAGGAATCCTACAACAAGAGGGCCAAAAGGCAAAATTGTTACAACACTCCTCATTTCTTTAGAGGAAGTGTACTTCCTTACTATAGTTAGGCTAAACTATTGGTTTTCTAAGAAAGCTCCAAAGGAAGTAGACAGATATGATAGAGGGATATACTATTATTATCACAAAGCAAATGGTCATCACACAAGTGATTGTCGAGCTCTGTCAAGGATCATCGAGTATTATGTAAGTAAAGGAGAACTATATGAGTTTTTAGGACCTTGGTATTTAAGGAATTAGTGAAAAAGCAGGCAAAGCCATGTCTAAAGGATAAAAGTAATCAGAAATTTTACTTTCAAAACCAAAAGAGGCATTAATATATCTTTTAAAAGCCTTTGGTCCCGCCGTCGGGCCTGGCCAAAGCATCCATCCAAGGGAGATGGCTGAAAAGCCTTCAGTCCCGCCTTTTGGCCTGGCTGAAGCACCCATTCCAAAGAGTGATGGTCAATTAAGCCTTTGGTCCTGCCGTCGGGCTTGGCCAAAGCACCCATTCAAGGGAGATGGTCGAAAAGCCTTCATTCCCGCCTTTGGGCCTGGTTGAAGCACCCATCCAAAAAGTGATTGTCAATTAAGTCTTTAGTCTCATCATCGGGCCTGGCCAAAGCAACTATCCAAGGGAAATGGTTGAAAAGCCTTCAGTCCGTCCTTTGGGCTTGGCTGAAGCACTCATCTAAAGAGTGATAGTCAATTAAACCTTTGGTCCCGCCGTCGGGCCTGGCCAAAGCACCCATCTAATGAAGATGGTCAAAAAGCCTTAAGTCCCGCCTTTGGGCTAGATAAAGCACCCATCCGAAGAGCGGTAGTCAATTAACCCTTTGGTCCCACCTTCGAACATGGCCAAAGCATGCACCCAAAAGGAGTAAACGGGAAAGCATGATTACACAGCAAGTCTCTACGCATCGTTAAAAGGGTTCAATGATCAACTACTCAAAGTTAGCTTAAAGCAATCCGAAATCAAAGGGATCATAACAATAAACTAAAGGAAATGTCTCAAAACAACACACCACCAAAGTCAGGTATGCAAAAAGGGATGTTTATTTCACTTATTAACATACTTATACTAAGAGCAAAACACAATACAATTTATATTGATAACATAACTATTTTTAACACGACGATCTCTTTTATAACAAGTTAATTGTTCCTTGACATTTACGGTCCCGGAGGACGAGGGACCGCATGATGTTGATAGATGAGCTCTTTCCATTTTCCCTCCATGTCTAAGGTACATAAATGTTGTTCGCTAGACAAATAGGCTTCTTTATACAAAATTGTCGGTCCCCCGATTTCTTTCAAAGCTTTGGAACATCCATATTGGAAAAAATGATGAAATCTTTGATAATTACAAATGACTGTCTTCCTCAATCTGTTATCCCTTTCCATGTCTAAAAAACTGAAATCCATCTTTAAGTTAAAAGTAACTATAATTTCGATTAAGTAATCAATAAGAGAATCAAGTTAGGAAAGCCCAGTGGAATAAAACTGCATTAATTCCAATTGATCTTCGAGTTGTTTTACTTCATTCATAAGGGTTTTTAGTGTAGAGGAAAGACAAACAATGTGTTGTAAGGCAACAAGGAGGTATTTCTTTAGTTTTCTCTCCTTATGATGAATAATTTTGAGAGAACCAGCATGGTCAATTTAAGGTAGAAAAACTTTTTAATAGGTCATGTTTGTGCTTTTAAGTTGAGAAATTTTATAATTCATCTCACTATTGTTTTCAAGAACCTTGATCTTAATTGTTAATTCATTCCTTTGGCATTCTAGCATCTCAATTTCATGCCTTTGCGATGAGAATGTTTCGATAAATTTCTTGTTCCACTGATCCTTGACCTTTTGAATGCACTCTAGTTTAAAGGCTCTACTTAGCCTTGCAAGTTCCCCTGACTTATCTACTTGAGAAGAATTAGGTGTACCGTAGCCAGAGTCTGAATGCGCACGAGACAAGAGGTGGTGATTTCCTTTTTAAAGAGTCAACTAGAGAGGGAGCAGACAACCCTTCTTCGCCTTTAGTCAGCATCAATTCGTAAGTTTGGCATTCGGTTTTGTACTTTATCACTTCAACCTCCAAATCAAAGATGCATCAATTTAAATAATCAATCTTCATATTAAATTCCAACTGTCACTAGGAATTAGTACATAAGCAGAGCCTTTCATTCAACATAGCAATTTTAACATCCTTATGCAAAACTTTCTTCTCAAGATCTTTTACTATTTCTTGAGATTATTTCAGAATAGATTTCACCTTAATATATTTCTCATACTACTTGTTTGCTTCTTCACTGTCTATTGTCATGGAACCGAAAATGAAACAAGAGGGTCGTTCTTTCAAAGTTATCATCAATTTAGTGTAAATATTTTCAAGACGTTGATTGAGGTCAGGAGCATCAATGGATAGAGGCAATCCTTTACCCTAAATTAGAAAATAAATAATAGCAAAAATTCCAATAAAGAGGGAAGAAAGATAACAAAGTTTCCATTAAACAACAATTAATTTTTTCAAAGGAGACATTACATTTGAAAAATACAACAATAATAGAAACTACAACACAATTAGTTTTTAGAATTAGATAGGACATCATGACTCTTCTAAAAAGTGGAGGGAGAAATAGAAAACATTACACTGAAAGGAGCATCAGCACTAGAAGGAGTATTAACCGGAGGAAACACACGATAATCCCATTCTTTAAGAGGAGCTAATTCCACTGCACAGTAACTTGACATAGTTAGTCCAGATTTCATAGAGAAATTGGTCCTTATAGCCACCCAAGAAATTGAAATTTAGGTTCAAAAATTGGGTATACATCTGATGAAGATCACAAAAGAAGCAGTATTTTGTTAAGCGAGATTTGTTAAACAAAGGGAAATTTCTTCAAAAGTCATTTTCAATCTGAATAATTTACTTAAGTTGTCTCTTGACATGGGAGATGATGAATAAACAGAAATTTATTTAGAAGTCTGCATATGAATAATGGATATATTAAAACACAAAGTCACAAAATGATTATAAGATTCAACTTAACAACAAAACATAATTAGTTTACAACATCATAGAGGCTCATCAAAAATAGATTCTTTATAATATTCGGTAACAAATCTATCCTTATTAAATTTAACCTTATCAGAAGGAAGGGAATCGATTGGAGAAGGCATGGTAAGAACCCTAGGCAGATTCTAACATTTCTAAGGGTCGGGGTCAGATCTATGTAAACCCAAATATCTCCTATGAAGGTGTCTAAGTAACACCCCATAACCATCACCTATAAAGGAAAAGTCGGTCATGGGAAATCGAGTGTACACAAGATATAAGCACTCAATAAGTTTAGCCATGTCCTCAATTAGCATCCAAAAAAGTGTGGTTAATTATTTGTTTTCCTTGCGAAAACCATCATGGTGAAAGCATAATTTTCGAAGAAGAGGTGCAACTATTTTATTCTTAAAATCCTCGAGATATTTGAGACTTTAAAATCCTCATATATTTTTCATGTGACTCATTCAAATCTTTTCATAGCTTCTCTCCTTCCTGGTTAAGCCTTAAAATTTTCTTTTTCTTTTTATCTAAAATAATCTCTACATGATTCCTATTCATTTTCCTACGTTGTGAATTAAATCCTGTTAATAATATTAGATGTGCACATAGAAAATGAATAACATATAAAACGAGAAAATTACCTACGGAGGAGTAGTAATGGCGCTAGGTTTGAAGGAACGAATAAAAGAACATGAGAAGGAGTTTGAGCTTCAACAGGAGATTGTGCCCCAGTAGGAGTTTGTCTTATTTTTCCTGACTCAAGAGGTATTGACATAGAAGGAGTGTGTCTGGAAGGCGAAGATTTATCAATGCCTTTAATGATCACAGAAGGGAGGAGGTCAAACGTATGATCCAAACCTTGAGGGGCTCCAGACTCGCATTGATCCGGGCCATCATTCCCATCTCCTCTGGGGAAATTCCTTTCCAAAAGGATCACCGACAACATCATTCTCATTGTCATCGTCTTCGTCTTCATCACCATCGCTATCCACATTTTCTTTATTGGCTCTTTTATTCTCTGACCCCTCATCATCCTCATCCAATGGTATGTCATCAAAAGCCAGAGACTTTGGCAGAGTCAATGATGTCTTCTCCTATAACCTCAAAATAATCGCTGGGAATACGCTCCAATAAAATGTCAAATCTCATTTTTTAATCCACCCCTGACCTACCAAAGAAAGTAAAAGGTATATCTGGGCATCGGTCGATGTTATCTTTATAAGTAGTAAAAAGAACCGCTTCAGCACATTATCCTTTCCATAGGGAGAGAACATCATTTAGGAAAGAGGAGAACTTGAATTTAATGGCATGAATGGATGATTTGAGCTTGCAAATAATAAGTTTTTTTCTTCCAAATCCTTCTCTAAGCCAGGAACTTTTGCCAAGGATGTTTTAAGAGTGGAGTTCTCTGATTGGACTCAAGAAAGCTCATCCTCTAAAGATTTTTCTCTCTACTCAACCTCTCAATGTCTCCCAAGTTTTTCTTCCAACGATTTTACCTCTTTTTCCAACTTTCGAGACCTTTCCTTTTCTAGATCCGATAAGACCCTAATTGTCTTGTTCTTGGAAGATAGCGATTCGTTGGTAGTACGAGACCACTAAGCTGAGTCTCGAGGGTACACCTTTTTGGACAATAAATAACTTAACTCTTGTAAAGGGACGCGCTTGGAGAAAAAGATGCATACACCTGTTGACAGTCAAACAAATGACGACCAATCTAAAAAGAAAGAGTAACACAAAGTCAGAAACTGACGAATCACTAAGCTTAACACTTATACCATAATAAAGAAAGAGAATTTTACTTGAATAAGGTGCTGTAAAATGTTTTACAAAGATTCTGAAGAAAAAGAAGTAGTGTCAAAAGAGCTCCAGGAAGAAAAAACGGAAGAACGTAGGACCTTAATAAGTAAGTCCATAAAGTCACAAGGGCAAGAAGGTCCCGACTTAAGGAGAAAAGGAGGAACATCTTCAAGAGGAGTGTCAAGCCCTAAGGTTTGGAGTAAAGAGGCCATAGATTCCCGAAGAGTAGGGCCGGAAACATTGACGGTAGAATCTCGTACCGGGAGAGTGGACACTATGGTAATGACACTAGAAGAAGGAGTAGGAAGCGAGGTATAGTGGATCCCACCCCTTTAGGCTTTTTAGAAGGAGCCTCAAACGGAGCGAGAGAAACTTTGGAACCTTTTCTTTTTCAAATCTGATCCCCTAGCCTTCGCTATAACGTCCTAAGCAGTAGAAACGACAAACATTGAAGCAGTTTTTGAAACCGCTGCCTCCCCTATCTCTTTGGACGAAGCAAGCAATTCGGAAGCACCCTTGTCAGTTGGTAAGGCATATATGCTCACAAGGTGCACATTAGAGGGATTTATTTACAAAAGGAAAACGTTAAAAAAAGCTTATTTCATTATGTAAAAGGGAAAAACGACAACGAACCAAACCTGGGGAGTATCCAGGACTTTCGGTTGGTGGGCGTTGTATTTGAGAGTTTGCGAAAAACACATCCAGATTATCAGAAGTAAGGGATGGTGGATTATTTCTTTTCTTCTTCATCATAGGAGGTCCGGCCAAGACCTGATGAGCTAGTAAAATCAAAGAGTGCTTTCTTAGTTTCTCCTCAGTAAGAAGCCTCAACCGACTCCTTGAAAATGCTTTTGCACCCCAAAGCTAGGGATCCTGGCTAGAACTTGGGAGTCGATGTTCTTTGCTTCGGTAGCTAGTATTCATCATAATAAGGAAAAAGTGTAAGTCGATAAAAACTAATGTAGACATCATGTGAGTAAAAACAAGCCTAGTAAGAATGAATCCCCTTGGGATCAAGAATCTTCCAATGATGTCTGTAGAATAACATCTTACAAAAAAGACTTGGTACTCTAATCTCAAGGCTTGTTAATAAAATCAGTCACTACCCCATTTCTGACAGAGCTAAGGTAATAGATATAACCCTCAGGCTGATTCCTACTCTTTTGAAGAGTGGCTAGGGACCAAAGGATAGAGGAAGTCGGCTCTTCCAACATGAGTTCTTTGAACATGATGAACAAAGAATTGATGTAACTATAGGAATTAAGGTTTAATTTGATAGGAGCAATCTTCAAGAAGGCCAAAACATTACGAATAATGGAATTAATGGGTAGATAGCATGAGTGATAGATATGAAGAGGTGTTAAGGCAAAGAATCCTTCGGGGGGAGTTTTGATATGATTATTTTGGCCCGAAACTCTAGTGTCGATCCTAAGATACCAAAAAGGCGAAGTACATAATTGATATATTCTTGCTTCATAAAGTAGGACTGATGAAAAGCATAAACCTTTTCTTCATAAGAACCCACAGGCTTGGGGTACTTAGGGGATTTTGATGCTCCCTTGGAAACCGGTTTCTTGCCTCTAGCTATGAAGTCTACAATAGAATGTTTTAAGTTAATTAAATGAAAATCCAACAAAAAAACCTTCCTAAGTTATAAATGAAAAGTAAAACTATTAATGAACAAGCTTGACATAAACACTTAAATATATAAGAGTCCATGTATATGTCAAAGTAATATTCACATGGTAAGTCCATGAGCCACATATATATCAGGGTCAAGACTTATTAATTTCTCCATAAAAATGTTATATGTCAACATGTGATATAGAAAGCTGTTGTATGGACTCTATCACACCATACATATATGGAATTTTTGAAAATCAACTTTCGAGTTTTAACCCACCATAGTTCAAATGTTAATAGGTATATGAATATATAAAATGACTAATAATTGGCTAGAGCTATCAACGATTAGTCATTACAAGTATATGAAGATGTGAGTATATGGGAATATGAGTATATGAGTATGCATATATGAAGTACAAAGTGATGCTAAGGTATATAGTTATCAAAAAATTAATCATCGCATGTAAAGCTTTCGAATATAAAATCTAAAGTTAGGCCTTAAACAAAGTCGTCATGAGACAAAATCCTCATGTATAAAACTCATCGCGATGATTTTAAACATAGTCATCGTCAGACAAAATTCTCATGTAAAAAAAACTCTTTACGATGAGTTCAAACATAGTCATTTGAGACATGGTCCTCAAGTATAAAACTCTTCGTGATAAGTTTGAACATAGCTATCATGAGGCATGATCCTCATGTATAAAACACTCTGCGATGAGTTTAAGCATAATCATCGTGAATAAACTAGAAGATATGGTCATCATGTAATATGCCAAATTGTTGTAAAAGGGGGCTATCGTGAGCTAAATAAACGTAATCCTCATGAACAAAGTATGAAAGTAAGACCTTGGCATAAACTGCACATGAAGGCTAGGCTATCGCATATTAAGTCATCGAATAGGTTCTAATTCATTTAGTAATAGGTACATAAACCCTTAAATTTTAAACCCATAAACAATAAAATGGAAGGCTAAGCAATGAAGTTTAGATCAAAATGGCAACTGTAGAAGAATACAAGAAGAAATCACCAAGATCAAAATGAATAATTGAAATTAACCGAGTTCTCATAAAAATTAAGATTAGCCTAAGAAAATTAAGGACAGTGATAACATAGAAACAAACAAACAAACCAATAACAAGAATGTTTACCAGATATAAATCATAGAAAGCAAGATCTAATATTGGAAATATAATTAGAATGCGAATATTTTGATAAAATAGGTAAAAGAGAAAGAGGAAGAGAATTGCTATTTATAAGAAGAATGGGAGAGTAAGATAATTGTTAGATCAAAAGAAAACGAATTTCAGCGGCTAAGATGGATATTTTTTGAATATTAATCGCTACTTATACTAAAGTATAAGAAAAATTATAATTGAGGGGGCAAGTGTTATACCCCAAATATGCTAGTCATTGCAGGTTAACAATGTAGGAAGCCTTCATGAGGTAATCACATGAGCTATTGAGAAGAGTTCTATAAAGTCATTGCATGATGTTCTCAAAGTTGAAGCAGAAGAGTTCTATAAAGCCATCGCATAACGTCCTTAAGTATTAAAGCAGAGCTACCGAGAAGAGGCCCATAAGGCCATCATGTGATGTGTTGAGTGCAAGAGCAAGGCTATCGTGAAAAGTTCCATAAAGCAATCGTGAAGTGTCCCGTATGAGCTATCGTGAGGAGTTTATAGAGCAATTTGTAAGAAGCTTCTATGTGATAATTTTAAGCATGAAATAATATAACCATCATGATAGTTCTTGAAGCGGACGCTTGGTAAGGTAAAAGAGCTATCGTGGGAAGTTCTACGAGGCCTTCGGATGCCATCCTCCAAATTATAAACCATGCCATCATGAGAAGTTCCCTTATGTTACGGCATGCAATCTTCAGATGATAAATTAAGGCTATCACGAGGAGTTCAACAAAGCCATCGCTTGCAATTAGACGAGTTCCAACATGCTATCGAGTGCAATTCTAAAACGGGTGATTTAAGCTATCGTGAAGGGTTTCGGGGAACTATCACATGTTATCTTGGAACAACATATTAGAGTTCCAAGACATTATCATGCTCAAAACACAAATTAAAATCCATCAAGAAACCATTGTGCCACATATCAATTCAATTATGTGCCATGTGGACTAATCACAACCATCTACTGGAGTGCCATGTTCAAGAATCAAACATCCCAAATTCTCTATAAATAGAGGGGTAACCCCTAAAAGGGGTCGAATTTCTTAAGTTCTCCTTCTTCGATTTCATTTTCTCTAATTTTGTAAAGTGAGCTTTGAATTGGGGATTCATAGCAGTTAGGGCAAATTGTAATTGAGAATTTTATAATAAAGGACTTGCATTTGGTGTGAATTGCATAATTACTCCCATTGAATATGTGATAGTATGTTATTATCGATTCTACTATGATTATGACCTTGGTTTACTTTCACTTGCTTTGAATTACTAGCCTAACCCAACTTTTACCCTAACAACATCCACTTGTTGCTGTGGAGTCACTTGATAAAGTGTTTTAATCTGCATCGACGTATCCTTCAAGGATAGCTGGGAACTTCTAGTAATGTAATCCAAGGTTCATAGTTCTTTTAAGGTATCTTATGCTTCTTTCAATAGCATGTCAATGCTCTATACTAGGCCTACCAGTAAACCTGCACAATAATCCCATAACATATGTTATGTTGGGTCTAGTACAATCAGTGGCGTACCGAAGGCTGCTAGTGATGCTCGCATAGTCAAACTATCTTACACTTTCACCAGTGTTCTTAAATATTTTACACTAGGATCATAAGATGTACCAGCAGGTTTACAGTCAAAGTACCTGTATTTCTTTAGCATCTTCTCGATATAGTGAGATTGATCCAAAGAAATTCGCTTTTTAGACTTAGTAATCTTAATACCAAGAATTACACTTGCTTCTCTAAGATCTTTCGTATCAACGTAGGAAAATAATATGGATTTAACAAAATTCACAGCACGAATGTTTGAATCGAATATAAGTAAATCCTCCACTTATAAACATATGATAGTGATAATGTTATTCTCAGATTTATAATAAATACATTTGTCACTTTCATCTGCTTTAAAACCATGTGATATAATTAGATTATCAAACTTTTTATTTTATTGTTTAGGTGCATGTTTAATACCATATAGAGATTTATTTAATTTGCAAACTTTATGTTCCTGACTAGGGATAACAATGCCTTCAGGTTGGTCCATGTAAATTTCTTTTTCTAATTCACCATTCAAAAAAGCAGTTTTTACATCCATTTGGTCAATTAGTAAATCATAAATTGAAGCAAGATAAATTAGCACTCGAATAGATATTATTCTAGTAATAGGTAAAAATGTATCAAATCCCTTGGCTACAAGATAAGCCTTATATTTATCAATGGTACGTATCAGGTTTTAACTTCTTTTAAGTACCCACTTACAACTTATAGTTTTACAACTTAAAGATAAATCAACTAAATGCCATGTTTTATTAGATTCAAGAGATTCAATTTCATCATATGTAGCTTCTTGCTGAAGTTTTTGAATCTAAAGAGGACAAAGTTATTTAATATTAGCATGATCCTCTTCTAGTGTATAAGCATAACATTCTTGACCAAGATCTTTAGTTATTCTAGCTCTTTTACTTCTTCTAGATTCAGATTCAATTTTCTCAGTATGTTCATTATTTCTAATTATGAAATATTAGTAGAAGTACTTCCATTATTCCTTAGTTCAAATTGAAATTTATGTTCAAAGAAATCATCATCGTTGACTTAATAATAACATGAGCAATCAAATCAAAAAATCTACATGTTTCGCTATTAAATGCATATCCAATAAAAACACATTCATATGCTCGATTTGCTAATTTAATTATTTTAGGGTTAGGAATATCCACATATTCTAAACATCCTCAAATTCTAAAATAAAATAAATTAGGTTTATGATTTTTTTTGAATCTCAAAGGGTGAAGTTTTGCTTTTAGATTTAAAAATTCTATCTAACACATAGCAAACAGTCAATAAAATTTCCCTCCATCAATGTGACGCTGCACCCGAATTTAATAAAATAGCTACAGCTGATTAGGTAAAAGTCCTGTTTTTTCTTTAGCTTTACCGTTTATTCAGGTGATTAGGCAGTTCTCTCACGAATTATACCATGTAAGTCAAAAATTCAATGAATAAGCTAATTCATATTATGTTCCTCTATCACTATGAAGTCTCTTAATTTTCTTATCAAATTGTTTTCGATTTCAATGACAAATAAGTAAACATATCTAATGCATCACTTTTATTTTTAATGAGATAAACATAGGTAAAATCAGAATAGTTATCAATAATGTAATAAAGTAGCGTTTAACATCACTAGTTAGTGTACCATTAAGTTCACATATATCAGAATATATTAAATCTAAATGTTCCGACTCTTTAAATACTGATTTATGTGGGATCTTAGTTATTTTAGGTTGGGTACAAAACTCACATTTTTCTGATTCATTTATTAATACTTTAGGAGTTAATCCTAAATTACTCATGTTATGAATAAGTTATTTTTTAACATGATAGAGTCTTGCATGTCAAATATCAAAATCGCACAACATACATGTAGAAGTACCAACTTATTACATTTAAAACAACTTAAATATTCCATCTACGACATTACCTTTAGTAACGAAAACATCATTTTTAGTGATGGTGCACAAATCCAACCTTATAGTTTGAATATAGCTAGCTTTATTTAACAAGAACTCAAACACTAAATTGTTTCTCATCTTTGGAGTATGCATCATATCTTTCGGCAATATGGTCTTTCCAAAGGTAAACTTCAACTCCACTCTTCCAGTTCCAGCAACAATAGTGATGTAAGGGTCTTCCAACAACACTTTCATATCATCTACAGCACTATATATTTTGAACATATTATGATCATAGCAGACATGGCAAGAAGCACTAGTGTCTACCCACCATCCTTTTAATCCACCAACTTGGTTGATCTAGGAAATCATAGCCACTAGGGTCTCTTCAGTCAGATTAGCCTACGATGTAGGATTTGGCCTATGCCGACACTTACATGTCATATGGCCTGGTTTCCATAGTTGTAACATAAGAACAACTGTCCAATGTCATTCTTTAGGGGAGCAGTTTACTGTTTGTTCCAAGGTTGGTTATTGCGGTTTTGATTCTGTTTGCAGTTTTGATTTTTTTTAAATTCGCAGTCGGCAATCAAGTTCGTAGCGTCTTCCAATTTCGCCATATCTCCCTTTTAAACTTTTAGACAAGGATCCAGTTGTAATTTTACCCAACTTTTTCATTTATCTTGGAACTATGGAGTTCATTATATAATGATTCCTTTATTAAAAAATTATGTATGCCTATTTTATTTTTTTGGCTATCCCCTTTCAGAACTGCATTTGTGGGTTTTTCTTAGTGTTGCTGTTTAAAACAACAAGCACCCGATCTTTCTAGTCCTGTTTTCGAGCCTCCTCCTCAATACAAAGGTGAATAATCAAGCTTTCAAAGAAAACTCCTTAGTCTTATGCTTGAAAGTGTTTCTAAAGTCTTTCCAACTACGAGATAATTTATCTATCAAAATAGATACTTGAAATTGTTCATCAAAAGCCATATGTTCAGAGATAATTTCATGCACAATCCTTTGAAGCTCATGGGACCGTTCCTCTACAAATTTGTTATTTGTCATTTGGAACTTCTAATAGCGGCTGATTGTATATTTTTTCGCTCCATCTTCCTCGGTGTTATATTTCTTTTGTAGTGCATTCCATAACCCCTTTGATAATTTGTCTGAGTTGTAACAGTCATACAGGTCGTCGCTCAAGCCATTGAGAACATAGTTTTTATAGATATAGTCATGGGCATTCTAATCTTGTAATGTTTTTTTCTAGTCATCCGTTGGTTGTTCGGGTAGAGCTGACTTTTCAATTGTCAGAACATATGGCACCTTCTTCACTATCAAATAAAACTGCATTTTTGAAATAAAGTCCCTCAAATCTGAATGATTTGTTTGCGTCATAGCCAACAGAGTCATTGGTCATCGAAGCCATGATTCAAAAACGTCTTAAAATTGTTGAACCTGGATGACAGAAGTGAATTGTCTACGTGGTTGAGTCATGCACTTATCGCTTTATTTAAGACGTTTTACCGCTCTGTACAAGGTTGTGCAAGACAGACTATAAACAACGCCGTCTCAAGGATAAAACAACCAAATACATTTTTGACCAAAACTTTGCACCAAGGTTAATGATTAGAATTTGCATCCTCGGACGTTTAAAATATTGCTCTTTTATTTTCTTAAAAAGAGGAATGATAGATAAGAGAAATGATAGAGAGATAGTTGTATTATGCACCTTTTTGTTTCGTCTATTCATCAATTAAATAGACGAAAAACTAAGAGAGTGTTACCGTTTAAGTGGGAAAGAACGTAGGGGCATTAAAAACGTCTTAATACCGTTTTATTAATGAAAAAAATGGATCTAAAAAATGAACGTTTTAAAACGTTCTCAAAACTAATGGGTCTTAATAACCGTTTTATTAATTTGAATCAAAAGCATAAAACGTATTGTTAACTTGTACCGAAAATTAATGTTATAAAATATTTAACGACCGTTTGAAAATACATTAAATGCACTTATTCAAACTCTTTATTAATTTGTATCAAAAGTAGAAAATGAATATTTCTCTCAATTATCTCTATGGCGTGGGACTCAAACAATAAATGTACTTATTCAACTCCTTTTATTAATTTTTCAAACAATTCCAACAATTGTTTAAGACATAAATCTCCAAAATTATTGATACAAATTACTAAACCAGAGCGAGCAACATCTTTTATAAAGGCAGAAACATAGTAGCATGTTCACCGAAAATGACATAATATAGGTAGATTAATTAAGCTAAAACGTCGAAAACAAGACTGAAAAAAATTACAAAAAATAATAAAATGACATACGGCTTCCAAAAACACATCGACTAATTGATTTTTAGGTTTTTCGAAACCATTCTGTTCTAATAGCTGCCTTTTCAAAGAAAAAAAAAGCCATTCAATGTTAATGCTATTGTTTCAAACATAAATATTAATAAAATTTAAGAGCAACTTAAAACAAACATCATTAAATGCTACAATAAATTTCCTCTTGGAATTATTGAGGCTATAAGCATGGCAAAAATATTAATAAACATCTCTTGCAAGTCATACAACAACAAAATATATATATATATATATAACAAAATAAGTTTTACTTACATTATTAATTTAACATCCTCTTCCATTATATTTAACAATTATGGTTTAATTTATTTAATACACATCTTTTAAGTTATGCTTAACCAAATTGGTGTTTTCCACTTAATTTTACATAATTTACCGTAGTAGCCATTGAGCATTAATTTTAAAAGTTTTTTAAGTGCAGTTAATGGTAGTTTTGATGTGAACTTTAATATGATTTTTAGAAGCATATATAGTTTTACATAATTTATTGTAGTAGCCTTGTGCATTAATTTTACAAGTTTTTTGAAGTGTCGGTAGTTTTAATATGAACATTAATACGACTTTTAAAACATTGGTGCATGCACATATAGTTTTACATAATTTTCTGTAGTAGTCCTTGTGCATTAATTTTAAAAGTTTTTTAAGTACGGTTAATGGTAATTTTCATGTGAACTTTATTACGACTTTTTGAACATTAGTGCATGCTCATACAGTTTTACATAATTCATTGAAGTAGCCCTTGTGCATTAATTTTAAAAGTTTTTTAAGTGTTGGTGATAGTAGTTTTAATGTGAACTTTAATATGACTTTCCGAACATTAGTGCATGGGTTGAACAACTAAATAACAAAAAACCGCTCTTTGATTTTATTTATTGCAAACCAGAATCCATAGTGCTTGCAAAAAAGGAAACCAAATCTCGAGTTTAGTTGGACTCAACTGTCAAATTTAATCAGAAGCTCAGATCAATCACAGGTTGTTATATATTCGCTCCCAGCAAAAGGGGAAAAATATAAATCTTAAATCGCGAGATCAAAACCAAACCCTTGAATTTCTCTAATTTTATTTACCATTTACTGTTTTCAAATAACTTGAGGCTCAAAATGCTGGGAATCGAGATGATGAATTCGTTGCTCGAGAGATCGAAGGAGTTAGATCAGCTCAGAAAGGAAGAAGATGAAGTTATAGTCGAGATCAACAGGATCCATAAAAAGCTGCTCCAGTCGCGTATGATTTCTGTTAATCTGTTTTCCTGTGTTATGATGTGCTAGTTTTAGTACGATTATGTTTTTGTATAAGGATTTCAATTAGTGAGTCATCGGTTTTGGATCGATCTTAGTTTGAAGTGTTTTTACTTGCGTTAGCTGATTGTGATGCACCAACATTGATAATTTTGGCTGCAAATCAATATTTATTGTTAACAGCTTGAAATCGACATTACACTTTGTGAATATGTGACGAAAATCAGTAAAAGAACGATGATTGTTACTTGTACACTTGGAATCATAACATTACTTCTAATACATATGCAAATTAGTTAGGCTGGACCCACAGAAGTTTCTGTAACTCTATTTTACACTTTGTAGATCATATGTCAATGTGAATATAACAGGCTATTCAAATAATCATAATAAGTACGAGATTTAATCACATGGTGTTATTTTCCCATTGCATCCAGTATGCCTAGTTTATGATAAATAATTATGGGCAGTAGATATTATATAATCTGTTTCTCCAATGGTATTATTAAATGCTTCATATTAATTCATATGGTATTACAACAAAATTCCTTTTTTCTGTTATGTCATTTCAGCTCCAGAGACATATGAGATTTTGGATGCAACATTGGTCAAGCTTCGAGAAATGTATATTCGGGCAAAAGAGCTATCTGAAAGTGAAGTGAGGTACTGACTTAAAATAAAATAAAATATGAACATGGTTCTATGTGTTCTAGATTCATTAGCTTTATAGAAATGGTTGATTCTGTTGGTAGTTATGTATGTGCACTTATGATATATAAACTGCATTTCCATTTTATACCAATAATATTTATAGGGGTGTTACGGTTGCGGTAACCGTCGTTATTACCACCAACCGTAACCATAACCATAACCGTTGTTGACAGTTATAAATTCTTATAACCGTTACCGCAACCGTCTATGATGGTTAACCATCGTATTTTCAATTTTGAAGCATGTCTTACATATATTTTCAATTATATGCATTATTGATGATAAATTGATATACCTCTAACTGTTTTTTACAAATCTATTTATTTGTTTATAAGACGACCAATATGCATGCACATGTTACTAGTTCATTAAGGCACATATTATTAATGTACAAGCTATTTCTTTAACTTAAATTAATAATTTTTATACATTAATGTTAAATATTACATAAAACAATCATGTATGGTTGGTATGGTTAACCACGGTTTTCAATTCTTCAACCGTTATCGTAACCGTTACCATTATAGATGGTAACCGCATGAACGGTTGGTACGGTTGAGCGGTTGGACGATTTAACCGCAACAGCCTTAAATATTTATGTGATAATAAGCTAATACCGTAGTAATTCATAAATGAGCCCCTGACACTTTGAGCATTTAGCCATAATAAAAAGTAGAAAAGATGTTATTTCCAATTCAACCCACTGTAAATGTATTCCTTTACTTTGGAAAGAAAAAAAAATAGTGGGTACCCTTGCATTGCTCACGGATCAGAGTAAAATTAGCGTATGATTTCTGCTAAAAACATACTTAATGACTTGACGAGGATAATGCTAAAAATATTACTATAATACTATAGCTTATGATTATTAATGATAGCATACTTAATGACTTGACGCGGATCATAGTAAAAATATTACTATAGTGTATGATTATTAATAACAAACATACTTAATGACTTGTTAGTCAGTATATGCACCTTTTTTGCTTGCACATGTATGTAATTAAGTATTGAAATATTCATCAACTAATCTGAAGTTCATTTTTTTATTTCTAGTTTATTTGAGTTGAAGTTCATTTAAGCATGAAGTATATTTGAATTTAAACTTATTTAATGTAAAATTCTTATTTACTAGTACATCTGGCCAGAGCATGATTTATCAACTTTTTTTTATTTGAAAAATATTTACTATTAGAAGAAAACCGCCTTATGGTTATATCTTTTAAAGCAATTACCATTTTAGAGAAAATTAATTGATTTTATTGTTATGTTAATTTTAGATATTTCCAATTTTAAGTTAGGGTTACTTTTAAATAGTTAATATATATTATTATAGGTTTTAATTATAAACTAAAGTATTTTTCAAGTAGTCAAATAATATCATAGTGGACAGTGGGCACCCTAAATCTAAAGCATTTAGCATGACAAGATAAGTATATAAAAATGATGCCATTTTGGACTTGCAAATGCTCATTTCTCTGCCAAGTTCTTATGCAAGTTATTTTGATGATGGTTATTTATCGGCAAGTGTATGTTCAGTCTGTACCTATTCTCTCTGTGCAAGCTACCGTGTTTATAAACCATTTTATCAAGAACTAATCCTTTGAGTGCAATATGAATCATTACATCATCTAAGTAATTCCATTAAACTAAAAAGACAGTCTTTACGGCTCTTGACTATAAGGCAATAGTTTATATATATTTTGATATCGGCTCGTAGGTTGATATGACCATAGATAAGCCCCACAAAATTTATATGTCCTTGTAAATCTTTCTCCCCTGTTCGTGCAAGGTAATTAAAAAGCCCCCTTTCTCTAAACCTTTTAGACCCTACTAGACATGAAATGAGCTTTTCCTTAAACTTGCATGATTTTGTGGTGTAGGCTTATTTTATCATCAAACCGTAGTAATTTGGCTTCCCTATTTCTTTATTTCTTAACATTCTTGAAAGTTGCTAAAATATAGGTGATGCTGTTGAATTTATACATATTATTTATATAATCCTTCTTATTTTGTGTGCAGCGCTTCAAATGAGCTAGTAAATCAGTTGGATATTTTACTAAAATCCGGTCTTTCAGCTGCGCAAAAGAAAAAGATCGGTCAGTTCCCACTACTCATTATTTTCTTAAAACTCCAATGCCTTGCTTCTTTGGTTGTTGATACATGTCATATCACCTTTAATCTGGAAATAACAATCTATTTCACATTTTTCTCATTTTATTTTTATCCAATATTCTTTAAATTTCATGTTCATATTAATGTAATTCACATTGCTAATTTCATATCAAATCCAAAGTGTAAGTTTAGATATTGCTTTGTTGAAGTTGGTACGCACACACCTCTATACATGCATGCTTGCATACATATATGTGCATGTGTGTGCGCGCACGCGTATTTATACATATTTGTGTGCACGCATGCGTGTGTGCGTGTGTTTAATTAATTATATCAATAGATCTGTGGAATTCAATAACTGAGATTAGGAGGTATTTGAGTGCTAATAATAGAGGCGCTCTTAAACCTTTCTATAACACACAAACACATGTCTGTATTTGTGTGTGTATGTGTGTGTGTATGTATGTATGTGAGTGTATAGACACACGTGTGCAACGCACATGGTGTATATGTTGGCTCCACATGTATGTGGATGGGTGCACGGGTGTGTAGAAACCCGTTTGCATCTAAATATGGTCTACCGGGCTGATGTTGTCATGGCGATACTTAATAGTAAACATTAATGATGTAGTTAACATTATCTCCCACAGTGTAAAGAATATTCCTTGGCACAGTGGATTAAACTTTAGCAATGTTGCACTAGTTCTCCAATTCATGCATGACATATGTTCATTTGTATTCATTAGATTCTTCTAGCATTTAAAATTTCTATGACCCAAATAACATATGCTACCTATTTATTTGTTTTTTAATCACATTGAACACTTCCATTGTTATGATATTAATGCAGAGGTTAGTGAGCAAAAAAAGAAACGTTTGAAGTCAGAAGCTGATAATCATCGATTTCCTTCTACTGCATCTATGAGAAGCCAACTAGAGCAACTTGCTGGTTTGAAGGGAGAGCAGGTGCCATTAATGAAATATTAAGAATGACTCGTTTACTTGAAAACTCCATCCTCCAAAATATTATGCTTCCAGAAGACAATTTGAATGCTACATTTTTTAAAAGCTGGAAAGCATATTTATCTCATGTTGACATCCTTAGCTGATGTATTGGTGTTTTCCAGATGAATTTAGCCATAAATTATTGACTACCCGTCTATGTAGATGGATCAGGTTGAGAAATTTAATACTCACTATTCAATATCTTCTTCGTCTAGTGATGACCAATCTTGTTTGGAACAACCAATTAACCCAGAATATACTTGTAGCAAAATCAGCTGGGTATTTATAATTTCTAGCTAGCTTCTAGTTAATAAATAAAAATAATAAATAAATACATAAAATTGGGTAATTTTTGAACTCCAACTGTCACTAATCTAGATGTGCCGATTCTTGTCGTTGATGACAGTATACCTTTATAAATAAAGAATAGAAACAAGTTTCAGAGTCGCATGAAATTATATGTATAGGTTTAGACATGGTGCAAGATAGTCACCCAAGAAGTTTATTGTTGTCATGATAATCGAAATGAACCTAATAGTTACGTTGGCAATACATTCTCATATGTCAAATATGGGAATGTATGAAGTATTGGCCAGGTGGTTAAACACTAAGTTGTTAAGAGAAAGGTGCATAGTGTGCAGAGTTCAAACAATAGTAGTGGTATAATGCACGTCCCATGCTAATTACCCGGATGTATATCCTGGGATAGGCGTACCTTAGTAAGGTTCATTCCTGGGTCCTCCTTTTGAAAAAATGTATCGTTGTTCCACAAAAATGAACTGTTACATATGTATTAAAATTGAAATTAGTAAAATTTGCGGATAATTGCAACTATAAGAATGTGTTTGTGTGTGTGTGAGTGTGAGGATTTGATTTCTATATACAGAGTAAGTTTGACGCATTCCAATAATCCAGTTTGAGAATGGCGTCATGCTTTCAGGTCCCTGAACAGTGTAAAAGTACAATTTCATATTGAGCCGGTAGTACTGTTTTGTAAATTGTAAGTATTAACTAATGTGTTATTACTCATATATGCAACGGTAATAATAGACCACTTCCATCATAGTGGTTTCTTAAAGTTTTGTTTGCAAGTCATTTTACATTTTTCCTTTATTAACTTATATGCTTCTATTTATTCAGGTGGCAGCTAGAGTTTCGACTGATGGTGCTGAAAAGGATGAATGGGTTGTTGTAAAACTTATTGACTTTGACAAAGAGACTAAATTGTAAGTATTTGCCGATTTATATTCACTCTCTATTTCTGATACACTGTTTGTGCTCATAATTTGAGAACAGTGATATTGTGACAACCCTTAAGTTGTCAATGTACCACACTAATAATTTAGATTTCTTTAATTATGATTATTAGTTAAATTTCATTTGATTTTAGCTGTATTTTTGTTGAATAGTTCATTAAGTGGGCTTTTTTGCGGAAACTGAAAGTGAAAACTGCAATTTTGATACACAATTATCAACTTTCATAAAATTATTTGAGTTAGCATTAATTTAACAAGCACGGATACGATGACAAGATAACAATATTGTTTAAAGCTATAGTATCGATGATCTTTAGTAAATAGTGTTAATCTATAGTATATACACTGAATAGATATGTACATAAATGGTACATTTTGAAATTAGTTGCATCTCTCCTTTTTCCTTGAAAACCACATGATCTTATTTTATTGTTTTGCAGATTTGATGTGATTGATGAGGATCCAGGCGAGGAAGACAAAAGTATCCAGAGGTATCTTCTCTCACAGCATTTCCATTTCTATGTTCTAAGAAGAACTATATCCATTTAGCCGTACTCACTGTTCATGTTAATCTTATTTATTCATGCCCATATTCATCAAATGAGAAATTCACACACTTTACATTGATTCATAATTCATGTAGGTTTAGTACTCCCGCAAAAATATATGGGCTCATTTTACAGTAGAACCAGTAAATATTCGAGATAAAACTTGGTATTTTCAATATAAGGCGTGGATATTTTGTGTTCTCTTCGATTGCATATGGAATTTGACTACACATAAAAACTGTATAATACATATAGATAATTCTTACATATTTTGGTAACTTAGAGCATATTTCATTCTCAGGAAATACAAGCTGCCCAAGTCTTGCATTATACCCTTTCCAAAAATTGGAGATCCTTCTAGTGCACCTGATTTTCCTGTTGGTTCTCGAGTTTTGGCACTTTACCCTGAAACCACAGCTTTGTACAGAGCAACAGTTGTTAATCTGCGAAAGGTGGTATTTGGTATTTATTGTTAGTTATTTTTATTTATTTATTTTTAGATCTAGGTTGATATAACTTAATTTTCAAATATTACTGAAGTACTAAGGTGTTACCAAAAAGTCATAAGTTGGTTTATGCAAATTAGTTCTTAGTTTAAACATATTGATGTTTTCATGCTTGGGGAACAGAATTTATTTAAAATCTCAAGCCTCATATACATATACATACATACATATACACATACATACACACACATATATATATATACATACATATATATATACTTACATACATACATATATATAGTATCAAGAACTGGTTTCTGCTAAAAAATTCTGACCTCATATTATACTCCTCTGCTTCTGTCAGTTAGCTATTATGATCACATTTAAAGCCGGATTTTTTTTTTTTGAAAACTGGCTTCCAGAAATAACTTATTTAAGGAATACGACTTAGCCAAAACTTATCACAAAAGTAGCCTTCGTTTTTTGTTTTGTATATGCCCACTTTAAGAATGCATATGTATTTTTTTTGAAAATGCACATGCTCTTTTTAAAAGAATGAATATGTAAATCTGAAAGTGGCATATTTTTGTAATAAATTTAAAGCGAGTTCCGTTCTTGACCTAAGTTTTTCTGGAAGTGTATTTTAAAATTTTGTCCTTTTGGCCCTCCACGCAATTGTTGAGGGTTAGATTAGAACTATCAGTCCAAGGCATGGATTTAACCATTTTTGTTGAACAATAACTCCACCACACCCCCACCCCCCCCCCCCCCCCACCACAAACCCCACAATCCCATAAATAACATAGGATAGCCTTTTTTCATGACACAATATAGGTAATTCATGCAAGTTGTGATTAATTGCACGTAGTAGGATAGAGCACTTAGACAATTTTTTTGATGATGCTTTTTATTTCATAATTCGAAAGCAAGGATATGCCAGTGTAATTTCTACACTTTGTATTCATTGCGCTTAACTAACATTTGCTATTTGCGTATAAATATTTTCAGTTCATTCCATTACCTTTAACTAACAAGTGTGTAAAACTATTATACAACTATACATTAAAGCTGATTTGTTTATATTTTTGTATGCTGATGCTGTTCCAACTCTCTTTGCAAATCCAGAGGAAAGCCGAAGAGTAAGTAGCTTATTGATGCCGTAGTAATTTGATTACTGTCATATCTTATGCATTATTTCTAACATGTAAAATTCATGATTTGTGTCAGTTATCTGTTAGAGTTTGACGATGATGAAGAAGACGATGGATCCCTGCCTCGACGAAGTGTTGCATTTCATAAGGTTGTTCCACTTCCAGATGGGCATCGCCAGTGAAATTCATTGTCCATCCATCCATCCATCTACTCCCTGAACTCCTCTTATATATATGAACCACAATGACACAATGTACATATTAGTGGTTTTGTATATATCATAAGCATATTGTAGAGCAGTAATTATCCTTGATATTACCTCCGTACCAACTCACAGTTTACAAGACTTTGAATAATGCTTGTTAGAGAGCAACAGTGTGCGTTTCAAATCAATTTAAGTTCATGTAATTTGACAACTAGTATTTTTGGTGTGTAATTTAAGAACATATTTCTGTCCTTGCTATCTTTTTTTCCCCCTTTTTTCACTGTGCTTTTAGTTTATAAATATTTTTTGTTTTTAAATATAGGATGAATGTCTTATTTATTAGTGTGTAAATTCAGTATTTTCTGATTTATATAAAGAAACGGTTAATATCCGTAGAAAATGGATGATGTGCATTGATTCCAGAGGAGATGAGTTTGCCTCAAAAGATATCCATATTTTGTGATGCATGATGAATGAAGATGATACCTTTTGGAGTTTCATAGGTTGTCACCAAACAAATTAAATGATCTTCTAAGTAAAGTACATCAGTTGTTGGAATAAATTCATTAAATTTGTTGCAAGTTGATACTCGCTTTCTTTACCTACCTATCTATTTGCTTTACTTCTAAGACATATTATAATATCTATTGATGCATGACTTTTCTGTAGTTTGTTCTGTAGACTCTAGCAAATCGTATTGCAAAAGGAGTTCGAAATTGAATGGAAGATTTTTTTTGTTTTTCTGATAAAGATAAACAAGGGACTAATTTGATAACATATTTAGAAGGGAAAGAGTCAAAAGACACAAAAACAAGGACATAATTAAATAATTTGAAGCGGGAGTTTTAACTTTAATCCAACGGTTATATTCTTAGATAATATACAAGGGAGTGGGATTTTCCACAATCCCAAGACAACTCATGCCCAGTTTCGTAATTTGATATCTTTCTTCACTTTTCAAAATCAATCGCAGAACACAAAGCACAGATTTGTTTAATAATTTCGAGTGCACTAAAAAAGCTCTCATGCCAATAATACCAAGTCTCTATAAGCACACAACACAAAACACCAAAACCATGTCATCTCACCAACATCTAAATACACGTGTCACCATTATGCTGGATAATACTACAGAAGCATGTTTTTAAAATGTAGCAAAAAGAGACGAGCTTTAATAAGCTGTACAAATATGTCTTCTTCTTGCTCATCGTGTTCAGCTTCTTTATTTTGAGCCCAACACTAAAGCTTAGCAACAAATCTTCATTTTAAGTTTAAAAAAGTTCAAAAAAAATATCGTTTTTGTTCTTGAATTTTTAGTGAAAAATGAGTGTTACTAAGTTCATAAAATGCGTGACAGTAGGAGATGGAGCAGTTGGAAAAACTTGCATGCTTATTTGCTACACTAGCAATAAATTTCCAACTGTAAGCAATAAAAATCCTTTCTTTTTTATCCCCTCTCTGCAAAATCTAATCTTTGTCTAGTTTAACTGTAGCTTTGTCTTATTTTAACCGACTTGCCTAATTTTTGTATTTTTATCATTGTTCCTTTTTTTCTTCGTTATTATTATTATTTTTTGTTATATTGTTTACAGGATTATGTACCAACGGTGTTTGATAATTTCAGTGCAAATGTGTCTGTGGATGGAAATATTGTAAATTTGGGACTGTGGGACACTGCAGGTGTTATATCTTTCTATAATTGCTTATGTTATGTCAAGCAATATATAAAAGCTGATGGATTGAATTGCTTAATTCTTGTATATAGGACAAGAGGATTATAGTAGATTGAGGCCACTAAGTTATAGAGGTGCTGATATTTTTGTTCTTGCTTTCTCATTGATTAGCAGAGCAAGCTATGAAAATGTTCTTAAAAAGGTGCTGATTTCTTGTCTAATATCACCTCATTTGTGTTGTGTTTATTCGTTTCTTGTGAATCGATGAGATGTTTTTATTGCTTTAACTTTTCTACACTCCTAATTAATTAAAAAATATCATTAACTTCAAAGTAACAAATATCATGTACTCAATGCAAACAAGGAATAAGCTAATGTTTTTAATCTATGTAAAGCTTTGCATTTAGAAATGTTTTGGTTCAAAGTGCTAGCATAATTGAGTAACATTTTATCCACTGATAAATTTGGTTTTAACACATCTCACACATGCTCAATCATGATAAATATATGATCAATGTTGTGCATATTTTAATTAGTAGACAAAATTGAGCTTAGCAATAGTCAATCGCAATAAATTCATCAATGTTTACACGTTGACACAGATTTTCTTAAACCATATTGCCAAATTCATGGCATTTTATGATACATATCAATACACACTGTAAAGCAAAAATTTTGTTAAAACGAGCTATCATTATACACTTGCACAATTTGAAATTGCTGCAGTGTTTTTCGTTTCTACTTCAGCACAAAATCGAAATTCTGTCGGCATTTTTGGTCATTTAAAACTAGTTTGTTGAATGGATTCATATTTTGTATTGAGGAAAAAAAAATATTTTGTTAAAACGAGCTATCATTATACACTTGCACAATTTGAAATTTTTTTGCAACTTCTTCCCTGTGTATTTTCTTGTAAGACATTAATACGAAAGATATTTAGAATGAAATTTTTGATGTATTCTAAAGTTAAATAATTTTGATAGTTGCATCATTTTGTGCTTTGTTTTTCCTTAACAGTGGATGCCTGAACTTCGGCGCTTTGGGCCTAGTGTTCCAATTGTTCTTGTAGGGACAAAATTAGGTGCATTTTCCTTCTTAACCCTTCAGTTTTCTTAAATGCCTAATCTGAACAACCTCATAAAAAATGCGGTCTCTTTTGTTTTTAGATCTACGCGATGACAAGGGATATCTCTTTGATCATCCTGGTGCTTCTATTGTTACATCTGCACAAGTGAGTTATTTATTTATAAGGACCTTTTAAATTTTATTCTAAACCATGCAAATATCTATAAACTCGTATAAAAAACATAAATATACTTCAGGGCGAGGAACTTAGGAAGCAAATTGGTGCAGTGGCATACGTTGAATGCAGTTCTAAAACACAACAGGTATGCGATATTGTTGTTTCAAAAATATAAATAAAAAATCTAAAGTTCTTTGATTAACTAGTAAGTTTGGTTACACTTTTTTTATTTTTGTTGTATAGAACATCAAAGCTGTTTTCGACACTGCAATCAAGGTGGTTCTTCAACCTCCTCGCAAGCGAGAAGTTTTGAAGAA
Source organism: Allium fistulosum (assembly GCA_030737815.1). Lineage (NCBI taxonomy): Eukaryota > Viridiplantae > Streptophyta > Magnoliopsida > Asparagales > Amaryllidaceae > Allium > Allium fistulosum. The sequence goes on along the minus strand of CM060908.1, from coordinate 860,317,706 downwards.
GAAAAGCAAAAGGGACTCTGGATGCTTAATGATGTATGTTTTAACTTCTTAACTTATTCTTTTGTTTATATTTGCATCAAATTGTTGGTTCTTCTATGTCTATAAATCACAATTTAGACAAATATCATGATTAGTTAGAACATAAATGCATGTGTTTTTCTGGTTTTCTGTTTCATAGGATCCCAGCATAATGTGTGTGTAAAAGTATAAATAATTGATTAGTTCCCATTATTTTACATGTGTTGTCAAATTTAAAATGTAATTTTGGATGCATTGTCACAGTACGATTAATTTATCATAGATCTCAGATGCTCACTAATGTACATGCAAGTCTTTTGGTTTTGGAAGCTAGAAGATGATTCTATACGCGAAACGCGTAAACTATTCCATATGATGCTTAATCATTTAATACAACTTGTTAACAATATTGTTAATATGTTGGGTGTTGTTATTCAAATTTGAATAATGCAGGACTTGGATGTGTGGGAATTCATGCGTCGCATAGAGTAAACCACCTTCTATTGATCTCTAAAGTTGTTAATCAAAAGTATGATTTTGGGAGACAGGGAACTTTTGGTTCTCTCTCTAATGTGAGAAATTTCTCAATTTGTTATTTGTAAGAAGTGGTACGTCTGATACCTACTGTATGTTCTGTTCCTAGTTTTATGTTAATTTCTCAGTTAAACATATTCTGAACCCTTGTATTAATTATATGGAAATTATGTAGAAATTATACACTTTTTTTGTTGATGGCATCTTATATTTTCTAGTATTATGTAAAAGTACAATGCTTTAGTTTTAAACATTGTTAAAATATACAATGTAAGATGAATTTGATTGTAGGGTAAATTTGTTTAGATGGATAAGTTTTGAATTGAACCTATCATTTTTTGTTTTATTATAAGAATTTATACATATTTTTATAATTGAATGAAAATTAACATGGTCATCTTGGTTAGTGTTAATAACTCGGTGATAAGGATACCGTAAAAAATGCTTTCTAATACCGTTAAATTAAATAACTAACACAATATATTTGGTATACTTACTAATAGCAGACATTTTTACACGCAGTTAACCATTAAGCAAATTTTTTTCCACGGCGTTTAACCACCGCATCAAACATTTTAACACGATCAACAATCATCGTTTGAACTATTTTTAACGACCAACAACCATCAATTTACTGTTTTTCCACGTCAACCCATTTGCGCACCCATCAACCATCATCCGAATAATTTTTTCAAGACCAAAACACATATACCATTTCTTTTTTTTATATCAACCCATCTACACGATCAACAATCGCCGAATTAATACATCGTTGAATGGTTAGCGAACCAACCATTTGGTAGCCTTTTAAAGGATATTCTATTGGAAAGAAGAGATTGGTGGCCTTTTAAAGGATATTGTATTGGAAAGAAGAGAAAATAAAGTTTTATAGTGTCTTACAACAATAATATTAGGAAGCTACACCACACTATTAATAAGGTATATTAGGAAGCTAAACTTTAATTTCAAGATTTTTTTTGTTTTTGTTTGCACAAATATTTATTTGTAACAAAAATAAACTCTTATTATATGTGTATGTATGTACGTGATACGTGCGTATGTATGTATGATATTGTATTCAAGTGAACACTCGTTTTAATGTTTTATTGTTCAAACTCAAGTTCTTTAGAATCTCATCCTAGAGTGTTTTGACACTGACATTTAAGCTAGCAGTCCTTAACTAATATATTTATGAGATAAATAACTTATAAATTGATATATTTCTTGATAAAATGACGAGCAATTTAAAGATTGATAATGTATTGAAAATGCATCTATATGTCTTATGCATTTGGAAATATTGTAACAAATATCAAAATTTCTTTTAAAATAAATACATTATACCACTAGTTTTATAGTAAAATACTTAACAATTTGAGAAATCATCATGCTACTACTACTACTATTATTTGGTTAAAGAATCTGCTATACCATGATTTTATTAAGAAAATTTAATGCATTATAATAATGTAAATACTTTAAACGCTACAAAATGGATGCACCAAATTATAGGTGGAATCTCGAGCATCATGAACTATAAACGCTACACACTAACCGTCAGTATCAGCATTTAACTTCTCCTAGGGTTGATCCATAAAATAGATCGCTAGTGAATTTTGTTAGTGTCGAGCACGGCAGTTAACTTCCTCACACACATTAATAATCCAATAACAGTCCATTGCTCATTTGAAATCTTGAACATCCACATGCCTAATTTGATACTGAAATTTCCTTGTTCTTACATGCTCAACCCTCAACAAGAATTACTTACTTGAGAGTTGAGAATTAACCATTCATCCCCATTCAAAATCGTGGGGACGACAGTTTTATTTCCAAATAACCATTCTTTTACTTTTAATCATGAGTGTCACATATATCTCTACTACATTGTCGTTAACCGAGCCCCATGTAGCGCGAGAATTTGGATATTACTTCCATGATATTAACATTCATTCACGTTCATTCCCACTGTAGATAATCAACTAACATATTAGTTACAAGTTCTAACTTTAATTTTAACCAATTAACATTCTTAAGTTAAATGCTTTCTTTGTTCTATCATGTATAAGTCCTTTATCTCTTTACATTTTTTACTAATTTTGGTGAAATTATATTTCAATATTTCATGTTAATACCACTTGCGCGCTTTTAAAGTCACGTACCTTGGAAGTTTTAAAAATGCACAAAATCACATGATAAACATAGTTTATCAACCAACCAACGAGAGGGCTCACTGACTGGTCGGTTATAGTTATTTCATTAGGCCGATGACCTCCATTCATGGGATCTTCTTGAGCCTACATATAGACCTAGTCGACTAGTCTTCTAGGATTGGTTGGAATGGAGTGATTGTGTTGTGAGTATTCTAATTAAGTTGCCATTATTGCAAAATTGTTGCGGAATGCTTATGCGTAGACAATAAAAAAAAGATCTACGTTGTTGATTAATTATCAACCATCAACTCAATAAACAATATTCATCAAATAAAGAAAAATAAAAGAACAGAGAACATAAACATTTATCGTGATTCAATTAAATCGCCTACGTTCACAAACTCAACAACTATCATTTATTTTATTGAAAAAGAGAATATAAGAATATAAGAGAGATTATAAAATTATAGGTGGCAAATTGAAGAGACTAATCTATAATTACAAATTAAATAATCGATTTCTCCAAAGGTTTTTTTGCGCTAAAAACTCCTAATTTGATTTAACTGCATAAATTAGGGTTTGCTAGAAAAGAAGATAATGGTGGATGTTCTCTCACATGCAAATATGAACATGAGCTTCCTTCATTTAAATAGACTTAAAAATTAACGAATTATGTGGAGACTACGTAAAATAATTACCTAATTGTCTTGAAATCTTTTCGCATATCCATGATTTAATTTCAATGTAAACAGATAATGGTGATCTTTGTTTCAATATTTTTTCTCAATCGGTTGCATGTATAAACATTTTTTTTCCTTCTATTGCAAAATCAATGAATTCATAAATAGAATTTTTTTCCGCATTTATAAATCCGTTAACTTTTAGATTTAGTAATCAATTTATTTTAGGGGCATTTCACCAGAAGGACAAACTTTGCAGTCTACTTAGTTTCTAGGACACACATCCACATAAATTAATTTTAAGGCCAAAGTCAGCAGAATAATTACTTTTAAGGACAAAGTCAGCAGTCCAATTACTTTCAAGGACATAATTTCATAGGTTTTTAGGCCTTAGAAACTAATTATTTTGCATTTTGTCCTTAAAAGTAATTATTTCAGTTGTGTGTCCTAGAAACTAATTGCACTTGCTAAAGAGGCCATTGTGGTTAATTTCCACTTTATTTTAATCCAACAAAATATCCTTTTATCCTTTTTAATTTTCTTTATTTCCGCGTATTGCCCAACGTGATAGTTGAGTTAGTCAAGTAATTATTTTTTTGTCTTCTTAGTGAAAAAATTTGAATACATAAATTCAATAATTGTTCCCTTACAAGTAATAGTCGTCAATTGATCCAAGTCAGTCGATCTATATCAAAGTCTATCGACAGACTTTGCTTTTTGGGACGATTTCCTTCTTGATTCCATGCACCAATGACAGATTGATCTCTGATTGAGCCTTCTCGTAAGGTTGTAAGTCAAAAAGTCTTCCATTAAATTCTAAACAGTCAAACTTCAATTAGAAATCGATTTAAGCAAAAATAGATTGATTTATCTTTCTTATAATATGCTACAAAACATTGGAAACCTATGTTTTATTGTATAGTTTTGTCATTTATTTTATGTTATGTTTTTTTACAGCTGTTATAAAACTTTCCATAGGGTTTAGTTTCTATTTCTGTATATATTTTTTTATAAAGTTTAGTTTCTGCAATTTTGTATTTTGTACTACGTTTATTGTTATTAAACATTTTATATAACATGTAGTAAATTCTAGCTTTTCTTTCTCTTTGTATACATGATACGATAGCATTTTTGAACATTTTAATATTTGATAATATTTCTAAATACATATACTTTAAATCGATAAAATTGTCACACTATAGTTTTAACAAATTATTTTCTATATGAAATTACGTGAGAAAATAAAGGAATTGCTGATAAGCGTGAAAATAAAGAATTTTAAACATTGGGATGATAAGACACATTGTTTTACCATAAGAAACAGATGGTTACTTTTGCTAAATACAAGACAAAACAGACTCACATTTTCCAGTCGAAAAGATGGTCTCGACAAAGAATCTTGAATATCAAATAAGCAATAAGTCATATTAGCAGAACGACATTTCTCGGTTTGTAGACAAATTACACTAACCAAATGATCTCGGGATTGTCATTATGATTTTCTTTCTTCACTTTCCTCAAATACAATTGATAAAAGAAATAAAATACAAACAAAACATGATCAATTAATACCCTTCAAAGGCCCAAGCATATGCGTGAAGCTGATCATTTTTCTCAAATAAAGCAACATGACATGCTTGTTGTCAATAAAGATCAAACCCGATTGATTGTTTGCGTCAAGCCATACTTATTGCATGTTTATAATGCTTCAACAACATACCTAAAACCGACCAAGATCGTTAGAGCATCCTGTAATATACTACATAGGTAGCTGACCATATTCTTCTCTAGATAACCTACATAATTACATGCGTATATAAGGTCTCAAAGTAATATGCAAAAAGAGCAACCTATAATGATATATACGTCCAAGAAGACAAAACAAATCATCATCTCGACTGATATATTGCATGAAATAAAGTTTATATTTAGCTAGAAATAGATTCTCACACACCTAGTGAAATCTGCTTAAATCTACTTGACTGGTCGGGTAATTTCAGGTCTGTTATTTGGGTTTTTAACCCAACAGGATCCAGCATAATACAGAACAACCCCATCACATTAGAATGGCTTAGAACTTAACCAGAAAGGCTAAGGCAAGGAGTTGACGAGAGCCAAGTCATATTACTAAAGCAACGACCAAGTTCAACTGAACTAAGAAGCTAGCATCAGTTCAGTCCGGTCAGCAATCAAAGCACAATCAGCCAGCAGATCGTCATCAAGACGGAGTAACGTGCAACGATACTACGCAAACAACTACGATAAAAAGCTATGGAAACATCTCCAATTCCAAACTCTAGAAAAATCCTAAGTGCTTGGATCATCAACAACCCATACTTCTGCTCAAACCATCAAACAAAGTAGATATGGAAAACTATCAAAAAGAGGCAAAACTTGGCCCGCAAAATGAACCAAGTCTATGGGTCTCCAGCGATCCATGGGCCATGGGTCGCCAGCGACCCATGGTTTTGGCGCGTTATGTGAGCCAAAGCCCTCCTAGGTCGACTGTAGCCTACCTGCGAGCTGATGAAGACAGGCCTGGCCCAAAAGCCTTCCGACCTCTAGAAATACCATCCCGCCTGCAACACAAAGAGGATCTTTTCTAGACTGATCGTTGAAGCTCTCCTGGAATTATTCTTCACTCTCTACCTCTCCCACAACAATCTCTAAAGGAATTCACCGTGATTATCCAGTGGATTCCAACTCTGGGGATTCAATCTAGCTAAAGATAATCAAAGCCTTGTAATCAAACATCCCTTGTAACAGCAATCAGTCTATAAGAAGAATTATAAAGTGGACGTAGGCTTCATTAACAGTCGAACCACTATAAAAATTCTCTGTCTTCTTTCTTTTACTGTTCTTTTCTTATATCTGTGATCTGTGATATTGCTCTGTCAAAATAGGGCTGGTGCTTTCAAACTTAAACCAGGATGTTGATCCATTTTTTGGGTTAACATTTTGGTGCTTTCGCTGAGAACCTTAAACGATATCTGAAAAATTGAAGTTTGAATCCGAGGTTCAAAGAAAAATGAAGAGGCCTAACACCAGATCTAAAACTGGAGCAAGTCAACCGGAGCTTGTGGGCAGCCAGGAAGTGTCCTCAAATTCTCATCAACCCAGCTATGTGATTAGAGAGGAGATTGAAATGATGATGAAAGAGATGCAGGATGGACTCTTAGCTAGACAACATGAGATGATGGACGGATTCTTCCAGAGGATGGAGCAGCAAGGGATGGCAAATCTGCAGGTAATAGGAATCAAACTCCAGGGAACAATGCAGGGATTGCCAGATTTGGATTGGAGCAAGGTGGAGCCTTGCCCCCACGCCCAGACCAACCAACACATGGGGGAAGCGCTGGAATCAACATGGGAATCAATGCCAATGCCGGAGCAACCGTTGAAACACCAGGGACTGGTGGCACTGGAGCTGTTTCAAATACTAGGATGCGACCGACAGAAGGATATGCACCAGAACTTCCTCGAAGGAACGAAGGAATGAATGAAGCTAGAGTTGCAAATCAGAACATAGGTATGTTGCCGGAAGAGTCCATTCCGGGATACCCCCAACGGGGCAGGGGGCAAAATATTGCTTTAGGATAGAGACCTTCATTGGACGGTGAGAATAGAGTTGTTGAGTTGGTATGGAGATTCAACAGAGGAGGCCCCCCAGATCAGGGTCTGGAAGATGTGTACAGAAATCCATTTAATGCTAATATCCGAAACGCGAGAACCCTCCAAACTTCAAGCTTCCGGCACTGGAAATGTACGATGGGAAGACAAACCCAACGATTCATATGATGCGATACATCCAACATATGGAGCTTCTGTGTAACAACCCAAAATTTCAGCTATAATAATTAATTTATGAATTAATTAAATAACAAAATAAGTTTATGAAATTATCAGAACTGAGCCACGGGAGTTGCACCATTGTGTCCGTGGTAATTTTTTGGTCAATTTCCATATATAGTTTGTCAAAATCCGAGCTAAAATAAAGAAGATATGAAATAAACAAGAAACAGAAATTAAAAGGAAAAAAAAATATAAATGGGTCAAGTCGACCCAGAACAAGGCCAGGTCGACCCTAGGGTCAACCCCGAAAGCCTTAGGTTGACCTGTAGGTCGACCCTCATGAGTTACAGGTTGACCCGCCTTTGTTTTGTACGTAGATTCGTCTAGTTTCTTCCGAACACGTCATTTTGCAATTTCTTTTCAATCTTGTGTGTTCGTGCTTCCATCCGACAGTTCCAAGCAAGCATATGACATTGTTGCACCAGATTTAATCTTCAAATCCAACGGTCTGAGATCCCTAAGTGACACTATAAATAAGACCCTAGACCTAACTATTTTTCTTATTCAGATTTTCTCCCAATTGGGTTCATTGCCTGAGGCTGGACCCTAAAACGAAAAGATTTCTTGGGAGGAGATCTTTTTAATTAAAATATTTCACACCTTAGAAGTGGATCTGGGAAGGCCAAGGAATAGAGCTAAGGACCATAGGTGAGTGTTTAGTAATTATTTTAGATTTTTAAGTAATTTAAAATAATAGGGTTCTCAATAGTTGTAGTTTTTCTGCAATTTGAGACAATTTATATATAAGTTATTTACAACTAGTTTTTAAAGTTCTTTTCAATCTATTTTATTCAGTTATTTTTATTTAGCTATTTTATTCAGTTATTTACTGTTATCTGCATTTATTTACATCTGTTTTACGTTAGAATTTAACCTGTAAATGTTAGTTTCTTTTTATTCCTTTTTACGTGAATAAATTAAAAGAATAGAATTCGCTAAAATGGATTAAAATAGAATAAACTAAATTTACAGAAATTAGATGTAAAATAAGAAGAACTGTAATAAAAATAAGATAGATTGAAATAGGCAAATTTAAGACATTTGCAAGCATGTTTATAACTAGTGGTTATAACTAAAAAGATAGAAAAGAAGAGTAAAAATTATAATGTAGGTTATAATTAAGCAGAAAGAACAGAAAAGGCTTATTTTAAAGACTTAGATTAAGTTAATAAGCAAATAGAGCAGAAATAACAGAAGAGGCTTATTTTAAGAACTTACACTAAGTTAATAAGCAAGAACAGAAATATGGCCCATACCAACAGCATTCCCTTTCAGACTAGGACTGACGGTCTCACAACAGATTAGGTGAGGCTAGGCAGGACCCTTTCAGACTAGGACTGATGGTCTTACAATAGTTAGGTAAGGCTGGGACGCAGGGTAAATAAGTGGCCAATAGATAGAAGCTCAAATCGGAGGATTTGGGTAAGGGGCGCAACTATATTTTATTTGTTATGACCCGTACAAACAACATTCCCTTTCAGACTATGACTGATGGTCTCACAAAACACTTAGGTAAGGCTGGGAAGGACCCTTTCAGACTAGGACTGATGGTCTCACAATAGATTAGGTGAGGCTGGGCACACTTATGCTGATTAGGGTAAGTAAGAGGTCCCAAGAGGCGGCGACAGTTAGCGTGTACCGGCGATGACCGAGCATGTGACATTGATTAGGGTAGATAAGTCGCTACTGCATTCCAAACGCTAAACATGTGTCTTTTGCTGTGGACCAAGAGGATTGGACTGGCACACAGTGGCACAACAGAGATAGAAGGCCGATCAACCGGTAGAATTAGGATTTAAGCCTAATTAAAATAGGATTAGGGTTTCAGCCTAATTAAAGCAGTAATCTAAGACAAGTGCAAACAATAACAATCAAAGCAAACAGAATCAGTTAAAAAGTATTGTATTCGAACTTTATCTTTTCCTTTATTTCCTTTATACTAGAACTGTTGTTAAGTCCATTATCTTTATCTTGCTTAGAAATGCTAGTAATTACTTTCACTCACCAGACTTATAGTCTGACCCACTCCTCTATTTCCCCTTTACCCCTATAGGCCAGCAGAGGCAAGGACAGTAGGTTTGGATTTCTTGGAGACCCATTTGCAGAGCTTTCTCATTCTTCATATATTCTTCTTCCTTTCAGTTTTCTTTTCATTTGACTTTGGATGTACTGGTACTTTATGAGAGGGATGATTTTTATTATGTACTCTGATGATGTGACTGAGATTATATTTTTCATAAGACATGTGTATTTGGTATTTGAGTCATACTCTGTTTTATGACATTATTTTATGAAGTTTAATTTTGAATATCAAGTTATTATTTAAATGTTTCCGCTGTTATTATTTATTTATCCTGTGAATCTTAGTCTCTGTGATGCTTTAGCTATACCTATAACGCATCATATCCTTTAGTGTGTCCTTTGTGGGTATACTAAGGGGTATGGGGTGCTTCACTTGGTATCAGAGCCTAAGGTTACAGGATTCCTAAAAACTTGTTTTAAAAGTAAAGTATTTTTCAAAAATAAGATATCTTCAAACTAGAAGTATTTTTCAGAAAGAAACTCTTATTATAGAAATGGTTTTCAAGTATAAGAGATTTTTATAAAAATCCCCTCAAAGTTCAGTTCTTTCGATTCTTTCGAGCCTAAATTCTCTTTTCTTTGCATAGAATGGAGGACGCCCCGAATCTTCCAGAGGGTGTCCAAGTCCCTGGCTGGTTTTGTAGATACCTTCAAGCTACGACACCAGAGGTGCAATGGTAAGCACCCAATCCATCACCAGCGGGTGGAGATCCCATTAATCCACCTGCAGTAGCCAATTTTTCTAAGCTATGCAAGGACTTTGCTAATCTAGGAGGCAAGACGTTTTCTGGCACGGAGGATTTCGTGGAGGCATAAGCTTGGTTAAGGAATACAAAGTAGATATTTGGGCTGTTAGGATTGGAGGACCGACAAAGAGTTCAGCTTGCATCTTGGCAGCCGAAGGGAGAGCTTGAAGAGGTTCCTAAATTAGAAAACTCTAAGAAGTAATGGTGGAAGAATAAGAAGGATAATGACAAGAGGAAAGAAGAAGGACCTCAAAAGCACATGAGGAAAGGTGGGAAATTTCATATTTGTGGATTGGTTGGGCATTTCGCAAAGGACTGTAAGAAGGACACGATGAAGGGGAGGTGTTACAACTGTGGGCATCCTGGTCACCTTAGTAGAGCTTGTCCTCGAAAGACATGGCAGAGAGTAGGCGCACCTACAGCACAAGTACAGGCTTTGGATGCATCACCTTCTAGTAGTGACCAGATCGGGGTAGGAAAGTCTCTGTAGAAGGTTTGATCTCTATTTTGGATTTTCCTATTCGGACTCTTTTTGACCCCGGAGCATCGCATTCTTTCATTTCTAGTTCCTTGGTTGATTGTTTGCACTTAGATATTTCTCTAGTAGTAGACCCTATAGTTGTTTCAAACCCCAAAGGAGGATCGACACATTTATCCATGATTTGTAGGGGTTTGAAAAATTTTATGCTAGGCGTAGAGTTTGATTGTGACATCTATGTACTGGGATTTTTGGGATATGGGATGATTTTGGGGATGGATTGGCTATCCACTTATGGAGCGATATTGGACTACGAGAGGAGAGTCGTCAGAATAGAGACATGCAGTGGTAAGTCTCTCGAGGTTTCTTACGACCCACAGGGGTCAGTCTGAATGACAATGCTAGATATGCAGTGGTTGGACTCTCGAGGAGCGATATTAGAGATTTCATAGACGTTTTGAGGAGGTTAGGGGACTACCCCCTAAGAGAGAGATCGACTTTAGGATCTATTTGAATGACAATGCTAAGCCAGTGGCATTGCCCATGAGACATATGGCTCCTAAGGAGAGGAAGGAGTTAAGTAAGCAGACTAGTGAGCTATTGGAGAAAGGCTTCATCAAACAGAGCATATCTGAGTGGGGAGCGTCAGTCGTCTTTGCTACAAAGGCAGATGATTCCCTTCGACTTTGTGTAGACTATAAAGAATTGAATAAGCCCACGAAGAAGAACCATTACCCAGTTCCTAGGATAGACGATCTTTTCAATCTGTTGGTAGGCTCTTCAGTATTTTCTCAGCTTGATTTAGCTACTGGATTTCATCAGCTTAGGGTCGTTGACGATAGCATTAATAAGACAGCATTTAGGACACCCGATGGATTCTTTGAGTGGTTGGTTATGCCGTTTGGGTTGACCAATGCCCAGGCCTATTTCGTGGATTTAATGAGCCGTGTTTTTCGAGATATCCTAAATAAGGTCGTTGTAGTATTTGTGGATGACATTTTGGTGTTTTCCAAGAGTATGGAAGAGCATGCTATTCATCTTGAGGAAGTTATTCGTACACTTCATGTTCATCAGTTGAAAGCAAAATTCTCGAAGTGTCACTTTTGGCGTAAGGAGGTGCGTTTCTTGGGCCATGTTGTCTCAAGAGAGGGTCTAGCTGTTGATCCCGCTAAGGTAGTAGCAGTACAAGATTGGAAGGCCCCTAAGAACACTACCGAAGTTAGAAGCTTCCTTGGTTTGGCTGGTTATTATAGGAAGTTTATTAGAGATTTCGCTAAGATTTCAGCACCGCTTACTCTCCTCACTAAGAAGAATACGACATTCGTGTGGGACGTGGATTGTGAGGATTCCTTCACAATGCTAAAAAGGGCCCTTACTAGTGCACCAGTGTTAGTTTAACCCGATGGAGCTAAGCCTTTTACAGTATACACTGATGCATGTGGGATGGGTCTTGGAGCAGTATTGATGCAAGAAGGGAGGGTAGTATGTTATGGGAGTAGACAGTTGAGAACTCATGAGAAGAACTACCCTACCCATGATTTGGAGTTAGCTGCTATTGTTTTTGCGCTCATGGAGACATTACTTACTAGTAGAGAGGTTCGAGATTTTCACCGACCATAAATCATTGAAGTACCTATTCTCATAAAAGGATTTAAACTTGAGGCAGCAGCGTTGGATGGAGTTTTTGGCATCATACGACTTTGATATAGCCTATGTTGAATACACTAGTATATGATTTTTGTTTGATGATAATAAACATATATATATATATATATTCATTTAAATGTATTTGTTATTGTACTATTTAATTTTCCACATAATTAAATAAATATTTGTTTAATAAAATAAATAACACAAAATTTAAATTCAAAATTTTTTTATTCAAACAAATATTTTATTACAATTTTGAATAGTAAAAATTTGAGCTCTCACTATATATATGCACAATTTCAATTACATTACAATTTCGATTACATCACAAATTTCAATTTACAGTGTTCACCTCACTACATATCACTCATTCACTCGTATTCATCTTCAACTCTATTCCAGCTTGAATCTTGCATCTAAGTTATTTACAAAATAAACACTGACGTAGTATAATTGAAAAAGAAATATTTTTGCAGTATAAAATAAAATGTGTGTTTTTGAAAATATTATTTTCCTCAGTTATTTGGGTTGTTCGTTATCATTTTCGTTTTGAATTCATCTTACACGAACAGCTTGTAACATGCACAGTGTATCACTGTACATGTGACAAGGCCGTCCGTGCACACCGATATACACTTGATAAAATTGCAGGGATATGTGAGCACAAGGTCAAACCTGAGCCATGGCTGGATTCAACTCAAGTGCAATACGAAAACAAGTCACAAAGTTTCAAATACACTAGAGCCTGCATATACACATGTGTACATGTACACATGTGCACTGCCTCGGCATCTCGAATTTTAGTCAAGAGACATTAGTACACATGAATATAAAATAAACCAGACTATAAGATAGGTTCAAATACAAGTGCACTCAACAAGGCAGTGAACAAAACAAAGCAGCTTCACACATGTGTAAACACAGTGTTGAAACAGAGTCTTGAATACACATGAAGATGGCCAAACCAGACAACAATATTGCAAAACAAACCAAGGTAGCAAAAATGCAAACACTAGAATAGTGGACTAACTGGCAAACTTATATGTATGCATATATGGTATTATATACATACACATCATATGCAAAGTTAAGTTCATAAACAACTGAATGCAACTCTGAGGAAACATGAAATGCAATTATGAGAAAACAGTTTCAAACATACTCAGAGGGACCAGAGGAGACATCAACATACAAGAAGATCAATATGAATGCAAAGCTACACAATCCACCAGATCAATGAAGCAGCAAACAAAGTGACATATGTATATGGACAGATACAAGCATTATATCAATATGAATAGGAGCACTTTCAAAAAGAAAGTGTCAAGCAAAACAACACTGCAAACCAGTTCCATAAACATGACTCAAGCTCAACAACTCAATGCAAACAAAGCAGTATCAAGGCAACAAGAAGGTCGTAGGCACAAGTCAATGAACAACCATGGGACATCAAGGCAATCAAGTACATAAGCACACAAAACACACAATGCACATATATACATGCGTGAATACATATGTATACATATATGCAGTATGGAACGAAGATAGTGAAAATAAGTCAAAGTTTATCAAGTCAATTTTTATCTCAAAGTCTAGAATATCACAAATTCAAATGACAGAGAAAGTCAAGTCACAGTTCAAAGAGAAATGATATGCAGCAATTCAAACAAAATAATGTCGTAGTGGATTTCAGATGAACACGTCATCAAAGTATGGAACGAAGTCAGGTTTATCTCAATGCTAAAGTCATAGCAGAAAACTACAGTCACAATTTTCAAATAGCCGAAATCAAAGGAACAAATAAGTGGTATTAGAGCTAGGAACAAAAACCATTTTTTGTTTTAAAAATTTGATTTTTCAAAAACCAATTTTTGTTTAAAAAATTGATTTTTTTTAAAATGGCTTCTTTTAATAATGCTTTTACTGATGGTCAGTCCATAGTTAGACCACCTATGTTCAGTGATGAATATGCTTACTGGAAAAATAGAATGAATTTTTTTTGAAAACCATTAATGTTTGGAATATTGTCGAGATAGGATATAGGACACCAACTATAGTGGTAGATAATCAAGAAATTGAAATACCGATGGATCAATGGACAGATCTTGAAAATAAACTACAGAATGCTAATGCTAAATCTATGAATTCTATTATCTATTCATTAGATCAAATTGAATTTAATCGTATCTCGCATTGTCGAACTGCGTAGGAAATCTGGCACACACTTGAAGTGACTCACGAAGGAACATCTCAAGTCAAAGAATCTCGCATTGCCGTGCTTAGTAGCGAATACGAGAACTTCACAATGACCAAGGATGAAAATGTCAAAGAGATGTACGGACAACTTTCTAATCTCGTATACAAATCAAAATCACTTGGAAAGCAATACACAGAGCTGGAAATAGTTCGAAAAATCCTCAGAATTCTTCCATGAAATTTTGAAGCAAAAGTTACCGCCATTCAAGAATCAAAATACCTAAAACAAATCAAAGTTGAAGAACTCATCGGAAATCTCACCACCTATGAGCTAGAAATCAAATTCAAGGAAGAACACGAAGGAGGTGATACGCGAAAGAAATCAATAGCTCTCAAAGGAACAACGGAAAGTGAAGACGACGACGACGACGATGGAGCAACCGAACTGGCACTATTAATAAAGAGATTCAAAAGTGGAACCACAAATACGAAAATCCAGCTCTAAATCAACAATTGAAAAGCAGAATAGTCAAAGTACTAGACAACTCAGAAGGGCAGGAGATCATATGTCACAAGTGCAACAAACCCGGTCATATCAAGCCAAATTGTCCTCAGAATCGACTCAGCAAAGGAAAGAAACCGAAAAGGAGAAGCTTTGCAGCAACTTGGGATGAAAGTGATGAAAGCACTGGCAGTGAAAATGAAAAAGCAAATGTGTGTCTTCGAGGAGAAATAAGTGATAGCGATGATGATGAGCCAAGCGAGGTATCAACACTCACTCACTCAGAATTACTTATATATTTTCACGAAGTAAATGGCTGTTTTGAACGACTTAGGAAAAAGTACGCTAAAATTGAATCACAAAGAGATAGTTTGATAGAACTAAATAAACAACTTGATCAATTAGTTAAAAACTATCGAAATAAGAGCCCTAAGTGTGGTAAGTGTCCATCATTCGAAGAAAAAATTAAGAAATCATAAATTAATATTAAATCGCTTGAAAATGAAATTCTGATTTTGAAAGAAAGTGAAAATACCAGGAGAGAAAATTCTATTAAAAAGTGCACTCAATTATTGAATGAAAATGAATCACTCAAAACACAAATCCAACAATTGTCTACAACTTTAGGAAAATTCTCCAGAGGAGAAAAATCACTAAATATGTTATTGGGGAAACAAACTGTCAATATGGTTAGACAAGGACTTGGGTATACTCAATCTGAACGTGTTAGAAGAAAAATTAATAAAGTCAATTCCAAGTGCACGATTTGTGGAAAAACTAGACACAATCACAATAATTACTGGTATAGACCCAAACACGTGAAAACCATACCAATTTGGTTCCAAAAGGCACTAATATAAAATCCCTTAAAGTCAAACAGATCTGGGTGCTAAAAGGAACAAATATAAATTGTTTTGGTTCTACACAAACTTGTTTTTCAAAATATTTTGCCACTAACAATCATGGACCTATAAAAACAAATAGGTCACAAAAATCTTCTCTCGTGTAGGTGTGTTGGCAGGCTAAGGAACAACAAGAGTGATACCTGGATTCTGGTTGTTCCAGGCACACGACGGGCGACAAATCAAAGTTCCTTAGCCTAGTACAAAGGTGACAGAATCACAAATGGGCAACAATGAAAAATTATCGGTAAAGGTAAAATTGGTAACCGTATATTTATCTTGAACAATATATTATATGAAAATCTGCATCATAATCTGATTAAAATCAGCCAGTTATATGATAAAGGAATGAATGTTGATTTTGATTTTGATTTATGAAAAATTGTTTGCCAATTATAATTTTATGCCGAGAACACTATAAGTACCTCTAGAGTCTTTGAACTAGTTCATATAGATTTGTTTGGACTAATGATGGTGTTTTATTGATTGACGATTACTCAAGATACTCGTGGATATATTTGTTTGTTTTACTGATTCTAGACCTGTCATTATGTTCACTGTTTGTTTATTTGCACGATTTCAATTCAAATCCAAAAGAATTTCATTTAAAAGCTGTAAAAAGGTTTTTAAGGTATTTGTTGCACAACTTCATGGTCTGGTCTATGATATCCAACTTATGATAACCTTGATTCAAAAGTTTTTCAAATGCAGATTCTACTGGTAGTCTAGTTGATAGAAAAATTACTAGTGGAATGTGTTTTATGTAGGGACATTCATAAGTTGCATCACATTTTCAAATAAAATATCTGCATAATTTTCATTTTAACTGATTTTCGATTGGCAGACAATTTTTTTCATAAAACGCCTTTCAGAAGAAAAAAAATTGTTGACTTCGTTTCAGATTAGACATTTTAGAAATTTGATTTTATATTTGTTTTTGGATTTGATCTTAAATGACTACATTGACTAATCTGACTCCCTATTGATTATCGAAAAGATAAATAGTGATTGAAAAAGTGACTAGTGTTGATATTAATCATATATTATGACTTGAGATAATATATTTAGTAAATTTCTTTAAAAATTTAAACAAGATTTATAATAACTTTTGTTGGTAAAAATTCCATGACCATCTCTATTTCTATCATATTTCTAACGTCCATCACTCATCAAAATCCAATATAGTATGTCAAAATGTGGTATTTTAAACGGGAAATTATTCATTTTTATTTTTTAATTTTTTTACAATAAAAACATCCAAAGTATTCACTCTCATTTAAAAGTCCTCATGGTTATGCATGGGTGAATTACTTGGAATATTTGTTTATGTGCTTTCATGCTCATTTAAAAGTCCTCACGGTTATGCATGTATGGAACACATATCAAAATTGATTATTAAATAGACAAGTTGATACTAATCTTATTTAAAAGTCCTCACGGTTATGCGTGATTAGAAGATGTTTGAAATTCATTTTTTAAAAAAATTGGGAATATTACTAATCTCATTTAAAAGTCCTAACGATTATGCATGGTTAGTAGACATTCAAATTCCAATTATAAATATACTACAATTAGACACAACTATATGGTTTTATATGCCGACAACACCCCTATCACTCTAAAGTGGAATATGCACCTAACAGAGTATTTTTGATTTTTGTTTGATTTTTTATTGAAATTTAATATTTATACTCGATTGGGTATTAATGTTGTATTAATGTCTATCACTTTATCTTTATTTTTCTAGCATTATTACTCTTTTGTTGATAACAAAAGGGGGAGAGTGAAGTTAAGATTTTGGAAAATAAAGGTCAAATAATTTTTTTTATTTGCATATTTTCATTTAGGTTCATTTGCATATTTTTATTTATTTTCATGCATATATGAAGGGGGGCCTTTGTTGTAGAGAGGGAGCATTCAAATAGGGGGAGCAAATAGGGTTCATCAATGACCAAATACATTTAATAAATTCAAATCTTAAATATATGTTTGTTATCATCAAAAGGGGGAGATTGTTGAATACACTAGTATATGATTTTTGTTTGATGATAATAAACATATATATATATATATATATATATTCATTTAAATGTATTTTTTATTGTACTATTTTATTTTTCACATAATTAAATAAATATTTGTTGAATAAAATAAATAACACAGAATTTAAATTCAAACAAATATTTTATTCAAACAAATATATTATTACAGTTTTGAATAGTACAAATTTGGGCTCTCACTATATATATGCACAATTTCAATTACATTACAATTTCGATTACATCACAAATTTCAATTTACAATGTTCACCTCACTACATATCACTCATTCACTCGTATTCATGTTCAACTCTATTCCAGCTTGAATCCAACATCTAAGTTATTTGCAAAATAAACACTGACGCAGTAAAATTGAAAAAGAAATATTTTTGTGGTATAAAATAAAATGTGTGTTTTTGAAATATTATTTGCCTCAGTTATTTGGGTTGTTCGTCATCATTTTTGTTTTGATTTCATCTTACACAAACAGCTTGTAACATGCACAGTGTTTTACTGTACATGTCACAAGGCCGTGCACACCGATATACACTTGATAAAATTGCAGGGACATGTGAGCACAAGGTCAAACCCAAGCCATGGCTAGATTCAACTCAAGTGCAATACGAAAACAAGTCACAAAGTTTCAAATACACTAGAGCCTGCATATACACATGTGTACATGTGCACTGGCTCAGAATATCGAATTTTAGCCAAGAGACACCAGTACACATGAATATAAAATGAAACCAGACTATAAGATAGGTGCAAATACAAGTGCACTCAACAAGGCAGTGAACAAAACAAAGCAACTTCACACATGTGTAAACACAATGTTGAAACAGAGTCTTGGAATACACATGAAGATGGACCAAACCAGACGACAATATTGCAAAACAAACCAAGGCAGCAAAAATGCAAACACTAGAACAGTGGACTAACTGGCAAACTTATATGTATGCATATATGCTATTGTATACATACACATCATATGCAAAGTCAAGTTCATAAACAACTAAATGCAACTCTGAGGAAACATAAAATGCAAGTATGAGCAAACAGTTTCAAACATACTCAGAGGGACTAGAGGAGACATCAACATACAGGAAGATCAATATGAATGAAAAGCCACACAATCCACCAGATCAATGAAGCAGCAAACAAGGTGACATATGTATACATATGCATATGGACAGATACAAGCATTATATCAATATGAACATGAGCACTTTCAAAAAGAAAGTGTCAAGCAAAACAACACTGCAAACCAGTTCCATAAACATGACTCAACCTCAACAACTCAATGCAAACAAAGCAGTATCAAGGCAATAAGAAGGTTGCAGGCACAAGTCAATGAACAACCATGGGACATCAAGGCAATCACGTATATAAGTACAAAAAACACACATCGCACATATATACATGCATGAATACATATGTATACATATATGCAGTATGGAACGAAGACGGTGAAAACAAGTCAGAGTTTATCAAGTCAATTTTTATCTCAAAGTCTAGAATATCACAAATTCAAATGATAGAGAAAGTCAAGTCACGGTTCAAAGAGAAATGATATGCAGCAATTCAAACAAAATAATGTCATAGGGGATTTCAGATGAACATGTCATCAAAGAATGGAACGAAGTCAGGTTTATCTCAATGCTAAAGTCATAGCAGAAAACTACAGTCACAATTTTCAAATAGCCGAAATCAAGGGAACGAATAATGGAACCGACTCAAAGAAATTCAAGCAACATACGAATTGAAATAGTCAGAACACATCACAAGCATTCAAGCAAAAAGGTATGGCCGAACAAAATTATTTGAAGAATTCAAATTGAAAATACGAACGATAATTTAGGATTTCATCCCTATATAATCCAGTAACATCATCGGAATAAAAAGCATTCGAGTTCAAACAAATACCAGAGCTAGCTAAATCACGAACAAACATAAAACTCGAATCAAGTCGAGAATAATCAAAATTCGAAAAAGGCAATTCACATACCAGTATAAAGCATTGTTCGATCTCGACGAAATTGGAGTAGCCGTAAGCGAACGAAGCAGCATTCGATTGACAAGACAATCCAAAGCAAACACATACTTCAATCGAAGCACAAATTTCAATCGGCGACTTCAATTCACAAAGCCCTAATTTTCTCAAAGAGGAACGAAGTAGAGATTACAAAGCAAAAAAAGAAGATAGTCGACGGAAGTAAAATAAAAGGGAAAAAAGGGAGACGTCTTTATATTTTTTATGGGCCGGCTGTTTTTATTTGATATTTGGGCTTAAATATATATAGAGGTTTTTTTTTTGTTTTTGTAATTTTATTTTAAACTTTTGTAAAATTCTAGTCGTGTAACTAGGTAACAAACTACGGTGGTGTAGTTCAAGAATTTGCAACTCAGTTGCTGAGTTGTGGTAGGATTTTGAGTATAGAGTTAGGTTAGTCGATAGTGGGTATCGCAAGTTTATGTGTGTAAGTGTCTGACTACTTAATTTCTAGTAGAAATCTTGAGGGCAGCACGTAGGCAGGTTTTACCAAAGCTGGGTAAATCTATGTTGTTCTATTTCTGCTTTTATTATTCTGCTATTATCTGTGCTGCAATTATTTTATATATTTTTGCACTAATTTTTATTATTATTAGTATCACCCTATTCACCCCCCCTCTAGGGTGAAATCGATCCTACAACCTATACTTCTGGTATAGGAAACGTAGTTGCAGATGTGTTAAGTAGGAAGAGAGCAACCCTTAGTCCAATGTTCGTGGAGTGAAAAAGCCTAGAGTTTATTTCCACCTTTGATTTTAAGCCCTCTACGGACATTACCCCTGGATTGTTGGCAGCACTTAAGGTTAAGCCTACCCTCATAGATCAGATTGGTTCAAGGCAGTGAGAGGATTCAGAGCTTGTGGATAATCTAGTGAGGATTAGCAGAGGAGAGGTCTCTAGACATCTCCAACGCTATTCCATAGATAGTAAAGGGTAGCTAAGGAGAGATGGAAGACTTTGTGTTCCCCGCACTAGTGATTTGACGAGAGCAGTTCTAGTAGAAGCACACCATTCTCGAATGACTATTCATCCAGGTGGTGATAAGATGTATAGGGACCCGAAGAGAGTGTTTTATTGGAGTGTCATGAAGAAGGATATGGTAGATTTTGTAGCCAAGTGTCTTGTTTTCCAAAGAGTTAAGGCAGAGCAGCAGAAGCTCGGTGGATTGCTGCAACCATTGGATATACCCGAATGGAAGTGGATAGTGTTTCGAAGGACTTCATAGATGGTTTACCCTGATCTAGAAAGGGGAATACCAGTATTTGGGTGATTGTAGATCGTTTGACTAAGAGCGCCCACTTCATTCCGATCAAGAGGAAGAGGACAGCACCTTATTTGGCATCCTTATATGTTCGTGAATAGTCCAACTTCATGGAGTTCCCTCTAGCATAGTGAGCGATAGAGACCCTATCTTTACTAGCGAGTTTTGGAGAAGCTTGCAAGTGGCTTTAGCAACACAGCTTAGATTGAGTACGGCCTATCACCCTCAGACGGACGGCCAAATGGAGAGAGTTAATAGAGTTCTTGAGGATTTGTTGAGGATGTGCATTCTTGATTTTGGAGGAACTTGAGAGGAGCATCTTCCTTTAGTGGAATTCACTTATAATGATAGTTTTCAGACTAGCATTTGGATGGCACCTTTTGAAGCTCTTTATGGAAGACCTTGCAAGTCGCCTTCGTGTTGGTTGGAGTCTACAAAGAGATTGCTACTTGGTCCCGACATGATTAGGGAGACTTCGGAAAAGATTGATTTGATTCGAAGAAGAATGAAGGCGGCCCAAGATAGGCCGAAGTCTTTTGCAGATAAGCGGAGAAGGGATTTTGAGTTTGAGGTAGGAGACTTGGTTTTCATTAAGGTATCTCCGCTAAGAAAGGTAGTAAGATTTGGATCAAGTGGGAAACTTGCTCCCAGATTCATAGGGCCGTTCCCCATTGTGGAAAGGGTAGGGAAGATGGCGTATCGGATAAAGCTACCGGAGAGGCTCGCAGGAGTTCATGATGTTTTCCATGTTTCGCACTTGAGAAAGTGCTTACATGACTCAGCAGAGGTAGTGGAACCTAGCCAACTTGAAGAAGTTGAAGTGGAGAGAGAAGCATCGGTTCGTCGCATTCCTACCAAGATCGTTGGGCATGACATCAAGAAGCTTAGGAATAAGGAAGTCCCTTTGGTTAAGGTGCAGTGGGCAGATAGTATTAAGGATGCTACGTGGGAGGCTAAAGAGAAAATACGTACCTCTTATCCGTTTCTTTTCGATGGTATGTTTTGAATTTCCTATTTCCATCTTTAGTTTTGAATAGGTTCTTTCCTTTAGTATCCTTTGGGACGGTAGATCTTAGGATTTAACCTATGGATGGTAGGACTAAATGTAAACATGTTACTAGAACATGTTATGTATGATGGATGCTAGTGGTTGCAAGTGTTTGCTAGTGGATGCTAATGGATGCATATATATACGCTAGGCACTATTATCTCTTAGGGATCGACCTAACTAGGTCACTAAGGCATATGCATATGGATGTGTGCTCATTTACATTTTTATTTTATTTCCATGGTTGCTATAAATGGATGATTAGCATATGATTGTTGCATTTGGATGATGATTGTAGCACGCATGTAGAACTATCAGTTGTCATTAGGAATTTTCATTCATTTGGATACATGGCACAGACATGATTGCATAAAAGGAGGTCGACTGAATCAGTAGACCGCCTAATCTTTTGCATTAGTTAGGGACATTGACACTACGCTTTTGAATATATCATAAATTGCATTAGAAAACTTAAGGACGATGGATGTAATGGGTGGTGGTTGAGTATATGGCTGTAGAATTTGGATGAAAATATTTATTTCATTCTTCTGTCCTTAGAGATTTCGAGGACGAAATCTTTTAAGGAGGGGAGAATGTAACAACCCAAAATTTGAACTATAATAATTAATTAACGAATTAATTAAATAATAAAATAAGTTTGTGAAATTATCAGAATTTATTGAGCCACAGGAGTTGCACCATTGTGTCCGTGGTAATTTTCTGGTCAATTTTCATATATAGTTTGTCAAAATCCAAGCTAAAATGAAGAAGATATGAAATAAACAAGAAAATAGAATTAAAAGAAAAAAATAAATAAATGGGTCAGGTCGACCCAGAACAAGGCCATGTCGACCCTAGGTTCGACCCCCAAAGCCTTAGGTCGACCTGTAAGTCGACCCTCATGAGTTACAGGTCGGCCCGCCTTTGTTTTGTATGTAGCTTCGTCCAGTTTCTTTCGAACACGTCATTTTGCAATTTCTTTTTAATCCTGTGCCTTCGTGCTTCGGTCCGATGGTTCCAAGCGAGCCTATGACGTGGTTGCACTAGATTTAATCTTTAAATCCAATGGCCTAAGATCCCTAAGTGACACTATAAATAAGACTCTAGACCTTGCTATTTTTCTCATTCAGATTTTCTCCCAATTGGGTTCATTGCCTGAGGCCGGACCCTAAAAAGAAATTTTTTCTTGGGAGGAGATCTTTTTAATTAAAATATTTCACACCCTAGAAGTGGATCCTGGAAGGCCAAGGAACAGAGCTAAGGACCACATGTGAGTGTTTTGTAATTATTTTAGATTTTTAAGTAATTTAAAATAATAGGGTTCTCAATAGTTGTAGTTTTTCGGCAATTTTGAGACAATTTCTATATAAGTTATTTACAGCTAGGTTTTAAAGTTCTTTTCAGTCTATTTTATTCAGTTATTTTTATTTAGCTATTTTATTCAGTCATTTACAGTTATTTACTGTTATTTGCATTTATTTACATTTGTTTTACGTTAGAATTTAGCCTGTAAATGTTAGTTTCTTTTTATTCCTTTTTACACGAGTGAATTAAAAAGAATAGAATTCGCTAATATGGATTAAAATCGAATAAACACTAAATTTATAGAAATTAGATGTAGAATAAGAAGAACTGTAATAAAACGAAGATGGACTGAAATAGGCAAATTTGAGACATTTGCAAGCATGTTTATAACTAAAAAGATAGAAAAGAAGAGTAAAAATTATAACGTAGGTTATAATTAAGCAAAAAGAACAAAAAGGCTTATTTTAAAGACTTAGATTAAGTTAATAAGCAAATAGAGTATAAATAATAGAAGATGCTTATTTTAATAACTTACACTAAGTTAATAAGCAAGAGCAGACATAGGGCCCGTACCGACAGCATTCCCTTTTAGACTAGGACTGATGGTCTCACAAAAGATTAGGTGAGGCTGGGCAGGACCCTTTCAGACTAGGACTGATGGTCTCATAATAGTTAGGTGAGGCTGGGACACATGGTAAATAAGTGGCCAATAGATAGAAGCTCAAATCGGAGGATTTGGGCAATGGGCGCAACTAGATTTTGTTTGTTAGGACCCGTACCAACAACATTCCCTTTCAGACTAGGACTGATGGTCTCACAAAACACTTAGGTGAGGCTGGGCAGGACCCTTTCAGACTAGGACTGATGGTCTCACAACAGATTAGGTGAGGCTGGGCACGCTTATGTTGATTAGGGTAAGTAAGAGGTCACAAGAGGGGGCGATAGTTAGCGTGTACCGACGATGACCAAGCATGCGACATTTATTAGGGTAGATAAGTCGCTACTACTCCAAGCACTAAACATGTGTCTTTTGCTGTGGGACCAACATGATTGGACTAGCTCACAGTGGCACAACAGAGATAGAACGCCGATCAACTGGTAGAATTAGGATTTCAGCCTAATTAAAATAGGATTAGGGTTTCAGCCTAATCAAAGCAGTAATCTAATACAAGTGCAAACAATCACAATCAAAGCAAACAGAATCAGTTAAATAGTATTTTATTCCAGCTTTATCTTTTCCTTTATTTCCTTTATACTAGAACTGTTGTTAAGTCCATTATCTTTATCTTGCTTAGAAATGCTAGTAATTACTTTCACTCACCAGACTTATAGTCTGACCCACTCCTCTATTTCCCCTTTCCCCCCATAGGCTAGCATAGGCAAGGAAAGTAGATTGGATTTCTTGGAGACCCATTTGCAGAGCTTTCTCATTCTTCATGTATTCTTCTTCCTTTCAGTTTTCTTTTCATTTGACTTTGGATGTACTGGGACTTTATGAGAGGGATGATTTTTATTATATACTCTGATGATGTGACTGAGATTATATTTTTCATAAGACATGTGTATTTGGTATTTGAGACATACTCTGTTTATGACATTATTTTATGAAGTTTAATTTTGAATATCAAGTTGTTATTTAAATGTTTCCGTTGTTATTATTTATTTGTCTTGTGAATCTTAGTCTTTGTGATGCTTTAGCTATACCTATAACGCACCATATCCTTTAGTGTGTCCTTTTTGGGTATACTAAGGGTTGTGGGGTATTTCATGCTGAGTGCTTCTAAGGAAGTAATGGGGTGATGTTTCCCCTTATACTTAACAGATTTGGCTGCAATGTGGTATAGACAATTGGAAAATGGGTCCATAAGCACGTGGACCGACTTAGTGAGCAGATTCTTGAGACAGTTCAGGTTTCATGTCTCACAACCAAGGAATGTACTTACGTTCTCAAACGTGAAACAAAGGCCTAGAGAGTCCTTGAGAAGCTATTTAACAAGATTCAATGCGGCGGCAGCCGCGGTGGACAAACCAGACCCATCGTTTACCTAATGGCAGCAGTATCTGGAGTTGTGAATAAGACTGATTTCAATGCCGCATTGAAAAGGGACCCACCGATGGATCTTGTAGAATTCTATTACAAAGCCGAGAGGTACCTGCGTCAGGAAGACGCCGAAGCCGAGGATGGGGATGTGGATGCTAAAATAAATGTCGTTGAAGGCGGGGGACCGTCAGGAGCTGGAATTGGAAAAGACAAAGGGAAGAGGAAAGCCGGTGACAACATCAAAGACCCAAAACGATAGAGAAACGAGTCAAGATTATCCTCATACACCGACCTGACTGAAACCCCGGAGAGGATATATTTGGATACGAGGGGGTAGAACCTCTACCGAAGGCCGCCTAGGAGGGAGCTCACTGATCGAGAGAAAAGACCCGAAAAGTTTTGCATCTTCCATGAGTTGAATGGGCATGAGATGAACGAGTGTCGACACTTTCGTGATCTGATAGAAGAACTGGTCCGTAACAACCAGCTGCCATAATATGTGGAACAGAACTACAATGGAATTGCAGGGACAACCGCCATCCATGGCAAATGCATCAAGAAACGCCCAGGTACAAGCGCCAGGACAAATTATCCTATGATCGGGGTAAACAGGAGTCGGATTCGATTCCAATGCTTTGTTTTATCGTTTCTTTTCAAGCACTTTTCTTTTAGTATGTAGACGATAATAATCGAAGATCGCTTGCACGTGTACGGGATCCCGAACGGTCCCTAAGCACGCTCTAAGTCAGATGCTAGAGAGAACTTAGGACAATAACAATTGAAGACCGCTTACACGTGTACGTGATCCCAAACGGTCCCTAGGCACACTCTGAGTCGGATGCCTGAGATGAACATTTAGGACTCTTGCTTGTTTAATTTCTGTTTATTTGTTTTGATTTGAATATTTGAATTTTGATAACTAATATTGATCGCCTTAGAATCCCATCACGGGACCGGAGTGCAAGGTGCAAGTCCCCTTCCCATAGAGCGAGTGGACAGACTTGTACGATATTGATAGCCTTAGAGTCCCACCACGGGACCGGAGTGTAAGAAGTAAGTCCCCTTACCGGAGAGTAAGCGGATGGGCTTACTTAATCCCCCTTGACTTAACAAACAAACGATCCGGAAAGATCGTCCCCTTAACTTAAAACATTAAACGATCCAGAGAGATTGTGCATTAAACCAAACATTATATGATCCCGAGAGATCGCACATTAAACTAAACATTAAACGATCCAGAGAGATCGCACATTAAACCAAACATTATACGATCCAGAGAGATCGCACATTAAACGATCCGGAGAGATTACACATTAAATTCACTTAAGCGGTCCAAAAAGATCGGACCTTAAAACAGATTTGGTTTTGCAAAAAAAGGATTTGAATGCCTTATAAATAAAACAAAACGGACAAATCCTGGATGAACACAGGATGACTTTGATATATGATGTGATACAATGTGATTTTGATATATGTTGTGACATGATGTGATTTTTGGATATAATGTGATTTTGATATATGATGTGATATGATGCGATTCTGATATATGGTTTGATTTTGATATATGATGTAAAAACTCTGAATGAAAAGCAAAAATTGATAGTGATGTAAATCCCGAATGAACGCGGAACGATTAGAGATGTGCAATGTAATTAGAGACATGTGATGTAATAACCCCGAATGAAATTAGAATGATTGTGATATATAGATTACACTTAGGCAGAGTCTAGAGTCTAGAGTCTTATGCTGTAACAGGTTTGGAACGACTTGTGACTGATAAGAGAATCCGAAGGAATTGAATGATTCACCAAGACTAATGTTCAACAACTGAAGACTCGTTGCCATGACTTGTTCAAGAGCAAAGCACACCTTTCATTCAAAAGGCGTACTTTGGGGGGCAAATGTTATTCGGGTTTTTAACCCAACAGGATCCAGCAGAATACAGAACAAACTCATCACATCAGAATGGCTTAGAACTTAACCAGAAAGGCTAAGGCAAGGAGTTGACGAGGGCTAAGTCATATTACTAAAGCAACGACTAAGTTCAACTGAACCAAGAAGCTAGCGTCAGTTCATTCCGGTCAGCAATCAAAGTACAATCAGCCAGCAGATCGTCATCAAGACGGAGTAACGTGCAACGATACTATGCAAACAACTATGGTAAAAGACTATGGAAACATCTCCAATTCCAAACTCCAGAAAAATCTTAAGTGCTTGGATCATCAGCAACCCATACTTCTGCTCAAACCATCAAACAAACTAGATATGGAACACTATCAAAAAGAGGCAAGACTTGGCCCGCAAAATGAACCAAGTCTATGGGTCGCCAGCGACCCATGGGCCATGGGTCGCCAGCAACCTATGGTTTTGGCTTGTTTTGCGAGCCAAAGCCCTCCTATGTCGCCTATAGCCTACCTGCGAGCTGATGAAGACTGGCCTGGCCCAGAAGCCTTCTGACCTCTATAAATACCATCCCGCCTGCAACACAAAGAGGATCTTCTCCGGACTATTTGCTGAAGCTCTGCTGGAATTATTCTTCACTCTCTACCTCCCTCACAACAATCTCCAAAGGAATTCACTGTGATTCTCCAGTGGATTCCAACCCTGGGGATTCAATCTTGCTAAAGATAATTAAAACCTTGTAATCAAACATCCCTTGTAACAACAATCAGTCTATAAGAAGAATTATAAAGTGGATGTAGGCTTCATTAACAGTCAAACCACTATAAAAATTCTCTGTCTTCTTTCTTTTACTGTTCTTTTCTTATATCTATGATCTGTGATATTGCTCTGTCAAAATAAGGCCAGTGCTTTCAAACTTAAACCAGGGTGTTGATCCATTTTTTTGGTTAACAATGTCCAACATGCTACTAAGACCATTTGGACAACAAAGCTTTGTTATAGTACTTTTCTCTTGTTGTCTCAAATTTTACTTTTAAGTATAGATTATCAGCCCAAGCGTTAAGAATCTACATGAATCAGCTAGTTCAAAACAAAAAAACATTAACAATATCAGATATATTTGATCGTCCATGTGCCTTACATCTACCCTTTTTAAAATTAATCGTGATTGTCGGCCAACAACAATAATGTATTCAAAGAAGCATAATATTTGATTTGGCAGCGTTATCGATCCGCATTGTCAACTCTATTGGAGAAAATTTGGATTAATATCCCAAAAGCAACGGAAATAATACGATCGTGTTGATGGTGCGACAGTACAAATAGAAAACCAATATACTAAAATAAGCAATCATAGATCACAGATGCACAAATAGAAAAGAGAATCACACACATATTTTATAGTGGTTCTATTATTGCGAGATAATGTACATTCACTATAACAAAATATCCTTACAACGACGTTTTTACAACGGTCAAAAAAGCCTATTACAACGGTTTTATCCTGCCTGTTGTAATAGATGTCACTTTTCAACAACTTTTTTCTTTGCTCATTGCAACAGATACCTATTACAACGTTTTTCATTTGGCCGTTGTAATAGATGTTTATTTATACTGCTTTTTTCTCGTTATAATATATTAATTTTAATCAATATCTCTTTCCTAATTTGCCCGTTGTAATAAATGCCTATTATAACCATTTTCTTTTGCCCGTTGTAATAGATGCCAATTTTCACAACTTTTTTTTACTAGTTGTAATAGATACATATTTGAATAATTAATAAAAATTGATAAAAAATAAATAATAATAATAATTATTATTAAATAATAATTACTATTAAATAATAATGATTAATAATCAATTTGAAATATGAAATAATTGCTATTAATAATTACTGTTCAATAATTAATAATTAATGTAATATTTAATAAATAATATTAAATAATTATTAGTAATTAAATAATGAATAGTAAATAATTAATAAATAATAACTATTAATAACCAGTAATTATTAATAACTATATAATAAATATTAAATACTAAATAGTAAATAATTATATAATAAATAATCATTAATAAATATTTAATAATAATAATCAGTAATTAATATAATTATTAATAAATAATAATTAAGTAACTAATAAATAATTAAGAATTAATTAATAATAATTCATAACTCATAATTCATAAATTGTGATTAGTTTAATAATTAATATTAAATATTTAATAGTTAATAACTACTATCAAATATTTAATATTTAATAATGGGTAATATGTACGTAATAGTTTAATTTCAGTAACTAATATTAAATAATTAATAATCATTACTAAAAGTTAATAATTAAGACTAATATTAAATAATTAATAATTACTATTAAATAATTGATATTAAATAAACAATAATTAAATTTAAATTATTAATATTAAATAATTAATAATTTATGTTAATAATTAATATTAATAATTAATAATATATACATAATAATTAATATTCGCTTATAATTAATATTTAATAATTTATTATAGTTTAATAATCAATAATTAATAATTAATGATGATAATTAATTTACCATTTAATAATTAATAGTTAATGAATAATAATTACTATTAATAATTACTAATTAATAATATAAACATAATAATTACTATTGATAATTAATATTTAGTTATAATTATGAAGTAATAAGTACAATTGATAATTAATAATTAAAAAATAAGAAGTAATATTTAATAATTAATTTTTAATAATAACAAAATATGGAAGACTAAATTATTGGATAATTTAAAATAATAATGTATAAATAATTATATGTAAGTAACAATTTACTATACTAATAATATACTAAAGCTTTCAAATCTTTGCTCTTGTTTCCCCCAAAAATTTCAGTACCCGCCTTTTATACCCGAAAAACTATTTTCTGTATGCTAGCCCCTTCTTCCCACTTAAACGCAAAACTCTCTTCTCTGAAACCCTAGTTCCCAAAGCCGCCTTTCATGTTCCCAAAACCGCCTCTCACATTCCTAAACCCTCATTTCTAAATCTCTCCTCTTGTCTCCTAATTGAAATAAAGTTTTCAAAGCTTTATTGAACCCACCTATACACTCAGGCTTGTCGCCTCGTTGGAAAATCTTAGGTTGCGAGTTGGATGCGAGTTTTCAAATTTATGCAGTGGTTGGATCTAGAGATAGCAATTTCCCAAATCTAGTGGTTGCAGTTTTAAAATTTGGTGGAGCAGTTGGTTGTGGGTTGCAAGTTGGATGCGAGTCAGATTTAGGTGGTCATGGATTTCGGATCTGGAGATATCAGTCGAGGGATTGTGAAGGTGGAATACTTCCATAACAATTGCCTTCAGGTTTTATAGGTGATCTGATTTAGTGTTTTACAAGTGATCTTGAGGTATAGTTATTTATGCATTTATCTTTGTTAACCCGCCTTTTGGCAAGATACTACACAGGCAGATTTAACTCAATAGACTTCACGGTTATCGAGGCTGGAATATCATGGATTTGGTTCAAATGGATGGATGGATATCAACTATGGATAATAATACGAAGCCCGGATTAAACATAATAGGTAGGTAACAATGAAGAGTGCTTGAATTATGAATTTTGGCTTGGATAAAGAAGGATCGGCATGAGATGGTTTGCCATAATATGGATTGGCAAGACAAGAAGCAACATAGTCTGGATCGACATATTTGATTGGGTTGGGATGTTATGTTGAAGGGTTCGACATGTTTCAATAAGGAGGGTTCGGCATAGCTCAGGTCGATAGGGCTTGGAGGAAGGCGTAGCTTGGGTCGGCATAAAAGGAATAACGTTCAACATTATTGGGCTCGGCATTACTGAGCTCGGCATAGGAGGAGATCGGCTTGATTGGGGTCGGCATGGTAAGGGTCGGCGTGGTTAGAGCAAAGAAGGGATTGGCGTTAGCAAAGGCAATTGGGTCGGCATAGTTCGAGGCAAGATGGATCGACATTCTCAAAGAGAGAAGGGATCGGCATTGGTTTGGACGAGGAGGGATCGACATTGGTTCGAACGAAGAGGGATCGACATTGGTTTGGAAGTGGATGGATTGATATGCTCGGCTCATAGAAGTGGGGTCGGCATAATTGGAAAGAGATGGTTCAACATGCTTCTCAAAGAGGGGTCGGTATAACTTTTTGGAAAGGCTAATTAGTTAGCAAGGTTTTGGCATTCGTGGGTCAAAGGAGGAGGGATCGACATGAAGGAGGGGGGGTCGACGTTTGTGAAGGGATCGACATTGTACATTGGAGGAAGATAGGTTGGCATAGTAGTGTGGAAGGGGAATGATTGGCATTAATTCGAATGAAGGGACAACGTTGGTGTAGCTACGCCGATCATTATTTTTGGTCGAGTTGGGTTTGACGATCGTTATGGTGGGCCCATGTAGGTGAGAAGGTCCTGTAGCCGAAGTTTCACTTATAAATACAGCTGGTTTGGCTTCAGAAAGGGGACCTTCATTCTATTTTTCTTCATCTTCTACATTGAGGCTACTCTGGCATTTTTATTATGGAATTCTGGATTGTAACTGTAATCAAATTTCAGTATAATAAAAGGATTGTTCTAGAGTGGACGTAGGCCGGAGTTAGCCGAACCACTATAAATCTTGTCTCTTTTACTTGCTTTCATTTTAATTTGCTTATTCTTCACATTATAGTCTCTGCATCATATACTATTTGTCATCTGTGACTAGATTTTGGTGCTTTCACGTATAATTGGGTGTTGGTGGTCAATTTTGTCGCCAACATTTTGGTGCTTCCACTAAGAAAGCTTGCGCTCAGGGATTTGGGAGTTAGGATCTTGGATTTGAAAGCTTGGAAACTTGAATTTAGGAAGCAATGGCAAGGCAATCAACAAGGAGGCAGAGAACAGAGAGGAGTCATAATGGAGGAAGTTAGGAGGCTTCCTCAGGAGCAAATCAAACCTCAATCTTCATTACCAGAAACGAGATGGAAACAATGATGGATGCTATGCAGGAAAGGATGCTGGAAAGGTAGGAGGAAATGATGCAGAACCTATTCTGATAGATTGGACAAGCTAGAGTACAAAACCAAGGGAATGGAGTTGCAGGGAATACTGGAAATGTGGATCATGGAGTTGGAGCAGCAGGTACAGAGGAAGTCCAATCAGAACCAAGAAAGTGGAACAACCAGGATACGGGATAGAATGGAGCTACCGGGAGCAGCCTTTGACCAACCAGGAATGATCGGCCAAAGCAATGCCGATCGTTATAAAACGATTGGTGCCGATCGTTCCACACTTAGGGGCGTGCCCCCAGATCATATTGGCTCGATTCCAGGCGGGATACTAGGTGGTGCTGTGCAGTATGACGTTGATCGGGATACCGATGCTCGCCCAAAAGAGCAGATTTCAAGATTCCCTCGTGAACTTGGGGGGCAGGTTGGAGACAACAGACAAAGACTACCACTTGATGATAACGACAGGTTGGCAGAAATGACCAAACGGGCCATGAGAGGAGGATTGGTAAATAGAGATTTGGAGGATGGAATAGAAGCCCGATTGCTTCTACGATTCGGCAAGCTAAGAATCCACCAGAATTCAAACTACCAACGTTGGAGACATATGATGGAAGAAAAAATCCTGCTGTTCATCTGACAAGTAACATGAGGCACATGGAAGTACTGGAGGCATCGGAGGAGGTCATGGCATGGTGCTTCCCTTTGTATTTGATGGATATAGCAGCACTATGGTTCAGACAATTGGAAAGCGGCTCTATTGGCATGTGCACAGAATTGATCGAAAGGTTTATGAGGCAGTTCAGAGTTCACATCTCGAGACCCAAAAATGTGATGAGTTTGGCAACACTGAAGCAGAGGATCGGAGAGTCCCTAAGAAGTTTTCTAATGAGGTTTAATGCTGCGGCAGCATCGGTGGATCGTCCAGATCCATCCATGATTTTGATGGCAGCTGTATCTGGCATTGCTAATGGCACGAAATTCAAGGATTCACTATCACGGGATCTACCTATGGGTTTAGGGGAATTTTACCATGAAGTAGAAAGTTTTCTTTGACAGGAAGACGCACGAGCAAACAAACTATAGGTGAACTCTATGTATAGTGGAGGATCATCAGGAGATGTAATCAAGAACGATAAGGGCAAACGGAGAATGAATGACGGCAGTAATATGTCGAAAAGGCAATGGAGAGAACTGAAATTCTCTTCTTACACAAATTTGACTGAAACTCTAGAATGGATTTATTTGGATACTCGAGTGCACCTCGAGTATCGAAGGCCGGCAAAAAGGGAACCCTCCGAATACGAGTAGGCATCAGGAAAGCACTGCCTATTCCATGAGCTGGATGGGCACAATACAAATGACTGCAGGCATTTGAAGGATATCATTGAAGAACATGTGAGGAATGGTCATTTGCAACAATATATAAGGAATCAAGCTGTGGTAGTGGATCATAAGCAGCCACCGCCCACCTCAAATGAAGATGGCATTGGATCAAGGCATCATCGTCAACTTGTTATTAGCTGATTGGACTTATGGCATGGAATAAGTAATAAACCACATAGTAGAACGACTAAGTCACTTACACATGTACGAGGTCGAGGACGGTCCCTAGGCAAGCTCCGAGATGATGATGAACCATGGTGCTTGGGTTTGTGAAATCTTGTTTTTTCTGTTTACTGCAAACTCTGGTTTTTCTGGTACTATGGCTACTTAGTTTTTTTGGTTGTAAGGGATTTTATTTTATATTTTACCAACTGTACTCTGGAATGATTAAATCTAGATTAATGTAATGAATAACACAGATCACGGTTACAACCCCGACCGAAGAGATAAGGCAATAATTGCGAATTACGAGTCCCTTTGCCAGAGAGCGATAGGATAGACTCGAACACGGATAAGTCCTCGACTGGGGATCAAGGCTGGAGTAGGATACCCCATGGATAAGCCCTCGACTGGGGATCGAGGCCGAAGTAGGATACCCCACGGATTAAGTCCTCGACTGGGTAACAAGGCCGGAGTATGATACCCCATGGATAAGTCCTCGACCGTAGAGTCGAGGCCGAAGAAGTACAACCATGGATAAGCCCTCGACCGGAGAGTCGAGGCTGGACCCAGAGAGGTCCCAGATTTGGATATGGACCCGGAGAGGTCTCGAATTTGGATATGGACCCGGAGAGGTCCGGATTTGGATATGGATCCGAAGAGGTCCCGAATTTGGATAAAACGATCCGGAGAGGTCGCAGATTCGGTTAATAGGGTTGGAATGGATTCAGAATTGGATATCGACTCAGAACAGTCATGAATTTCACTAACGATCCAAAGAGATCAAGGAATTGGATTGGCAACCGATTGGATTTTGGATTGGATAATATAACGGATTACGGATTTCGGATTTTGGAGTTATGCCAATTCTAAACACGCCTTCCTATCGCAAGGCATGTTTTGTGGGGCAAAGTGTTAACCCGCCTTTTGGCAAGGCACTACGCAGGCGGATTTAACCCAATAGACTTCACGGTTATCGAGGCTGGAATATCATGGATTTGGTTCAAATGGATGGATAGATAATTAACTACGAATAATAATACGAAGCCTGGATTAAACATAATAGGTAGATAAACAATGAAGAGTGCTTGAATTGTGAATTTTGGCTTGGATAAAGAAGGATCGGCATGAGATGGTTTGACATAATATGGATCGACAAGACAAGAAGCAACATAGTCTTGATCGGCATATTTGATTAGGTTGGGAAGTTATGTTAAAGGGTTCGACATGTTTCAATAAAGAGGGATCGGCATAGCTCGGTTCGGCAGGGCTGGCGGAAGGCGTAGCTTGGGTCGGCATAGATGGAATAACGTTCGGCATTATTGGGCTCGACATAACTGAGATCGGCATAGGAAGAGGTCGGCATGATTGGGGTCGGCATGGTAAGGGTCGGCGTGGTTAGAGCAAAGAAGGGATTGGCGTTAGCAAAGGCAAATGGGTCGGCATAGTTCGAGGCAAGATGGATCGGCATTCTCAGAAAGAGAAGGGATCGACCTTTGCTTGGATGAAGGGGGATCGACATTGGCTTGGAAGAGGAGGGATCGGCATTGGTTCGAACGAAGAGGGATCGACACTTGTTTGGAGGTGGATGGATCGATATGCTCAGGTCATAGAAGTGGGGTTGGCATAATTGGAAGGAGATGGTTCGACATACTTCTCAAAGAGGGGTCGCTATAGCTTGTCGGCAAGGCTAAGTAGTTAGCAAGGTTTTGGCATTCGTGGGTCAATCAAGGAGGGATCGGCATGAAGGAGGAGGGGTCGGCGTTTGTGAAGGGATCGACATTGTACGTTGGAGGAAGATAGGTTGGCGTAGTAGTATGGAAGGGGAACGATCGGCATTAACTCGAATAAAGGGACAACGTTTGGCATAGCTATGACGATCATAATTTTTGGTCGAGTTGGGCTTGACGATCGTTATGGTGGGCCCATGTAGGTTAGAAGGACCTGTAGCCGAAGTTTCACCTATAAATACAGCTAGCTTGGCTTCAAAAAGGGGTCCTTCATTCTGTTTCTCTTCATCTTCTACCTAGAGGCTACTCTGCCATTTTTATTCTGAAATTCTGGATTGTAACTAAAATCAAATTTCAGTATAATAAAAGGATTGTTCTGGAGTGGATGTAGGTCGGAGTTAGCCGAACCACTATAAATCTTGTCTCTTTTACTTGCTTTCATTTTAATTTGCTTATTCTTCATATTATATTCTCTACATCATATACTGTAATGACCCGCCACTCATTCCACAGAATGACGCATCATTAATAAGAAAGAAAGGGGTAGAAAATAGAAAAGAAGAGAAGAAAGAAAGAAACAACAACAACGATCTCACAGCGGAACGAATAAATTATATTAATAACATCAACTATTACAAAGTATACAACACTTATCAGAGTTTACACAACTATACAACACATACTAGACAGTTATAAACATCTGTCTAGATATTACAACTCAAATACAATACAAGACTCTAACACAGATATCAACACAGCGGAATACTATATCTACGAACGCCGAAGCCTCCTGCTCCATTGCTCCTCCACAATTCGTCAAAGCTAAACCTGAATCCCTTGGCTACTCGTAAAAATTTGAGTACCCAAGAGTTTATAAAACAGAAATAAACAACTTGGGTCAGACATGGGTCTGGTGTGAGTAACAGGTTAAACTTGTTTAACTTTGAAAACCATTTGGAAAGAAAAGGTATCTCGTAAGACTTTCCGCACATAAACACGGAAAAGTTTTTACCTTACAATAACCAAAACATTTGATAGGAAATTCGATTGTATTATAATAGGGTCTAGGGTTTTCAAATAAATATGAAATAGCCGAAATTGTTACATTATTAAATTCCAGCATACATAAGTATACAATCAAGTCCGTTATCACTTATTGGAATTTGGATTTCCATACAATGGCAGAGCTACCGGGGTACCGCTCATCACAGTACGGGGCCTAGATCACCGTACCGAGGATCACTCCCAATCCCCTGCAACACAAAGCCGGAACCATCCCTTACTGGATAATTCCGAATAAAATCACCCCACAGATGGCCGTCGCCAACTGCACCACTAAGCCGAAATAAAAGAAGGAACTCTCTAGACAGGGATGACTTTACTCTCAGTGAGTGCTACCCACGAAGCCTTGCTGCACCTCCCCTGTTTTAGCCATTCCCGGTTGATGAGGCTTGAGGTTACGATTTACCTTTAAATCAGAACACATCACTTAGAATGCTCATCGTCCACTTGACGATGTTCTGAAAGCATTCAATCCATACAAGTTCGTTCCGGGTTCGAACGAAACCGAAGGCATTATCTCGTTACACTCGTTTTGGAATCACCCTCAGAGTTAACGACAATAACCCTTGCACTTTGAATCTTCATCTTCACTTGAGATTCACGACCTATCGTAAATTTGGATCGATGTGGTATTCGGGTCTCCAGACCTGGAATTCCGGTATACGGAAACCCGATCCCGGTCTCATCGAAATCCAAAACGTATCTTTTAAGGCCAAGTTGTTTTAAGGTTAAAACAATTCATTTCAGTTATCTATACTACAGGGATAGATAATTCACAACAGATAATCTACATTATCACAAACAGACAATTCATATTATCATTTCAATTTAACCAAAGCATCCATATCATAGATCAGCACATCTCTTATCAGAGATAACAACAATGCAAAGCATTCTATATTATTCATCCATCCCTAAGTAATGATTTATATCATCTCTAATTAATTTAAAGTGAATTAAATTAATTACCTCATTTTATAAATCCTTCTTACTTAATCATTAATTAAACCAATTAATTAATCATTACTCTAAGTATCTATCTTAATTAATCATTCCTGATTAATTACCCTTTAATTACTTTAAGTAATTAATACTTAATTAATCTCACAAATTAATTATCTTAAACCATTTCAGTAATTAATCCTTAATTACTTCATTTATTAATTAACTATACTTAATTACATTAATCCTCAATTAATTATAATTAATTAATTACTTTAATCACTTATTATTTATTAATTAATCTAAATTAATCAATTCTTAATTACATCATTAATTATATTAATTAATGATCCTTAATTACTCTTAATTAATTATCTTATTTAAATTAATTACATCTAATAATTAATTAGTCACATTTATTAATCACCTTTGATTAATCTTATCTAGTAATTAACTACCCTTAATTACTCTTCCATAAATTAATTTCTCATTAATTAATTATCTTTTAATTAATCCCTTGATTAATTATTTAAAGTAATTAACTCAAATTACTTTCATTATAGCATCCTTAGTTAATTACATCCACTAATTAACTTTAATTACTTTCCTAAGTAATTACACTTTCACTAATTACATTTAAGTAATTATACTTATCACATAACCAAGTGATTATCTTAAATTAATTAAATTAATTAATTTAACTTATCAAATTATTTAATTAATTACCTTAAGTAATTAATTACCTTAATTACTTCCATTAAGTAATTATACTTAACCAATTTCCATAAATGATTATTATTAATTTATTAATCAAATTGATTACCAAAATTAATCTCATTAATTAATTATTTATTTATCCTTAATTAATGATCCCTCATTAATTATTTAACAATTCTTTAATTACTTCTTTAGGTAATTAATCTTTAATCAATTATTTATTAAAACAACTTGATAAACTCTTATTTATCAATTAATTAATTAAATTATCAATTATTCTTTAATTACCTTATTAATTTAATTACTCCTATATAATTAAATCTTAATTACTTTCTGACTAAAGTATTAACCTTTAACTACTTTAGTTATTATTAACAAAAGTCTTTAAAACATTTTACTTTAAAATCTTTCTTTTAATTCATTTAAATTAAAAGATTTAAATAGATTACAATTTAACTTTAACCAATATTTAAATCAAATATACAAAATCTTTTTAAATCAAATGTTAAGAACACTTAACATTTATAAGATTTTAAACCAATTTATTTGAATTCAAAATCCTTTTTAAAATATACTTTTAACAATTTAAATTTTAAAACATCATAAATTTTATCAACCTATTTATTTCAAACAAGGATACAATTTTAAATTTGAATCCATACTTCCAAATTTGCTTTAAAACTTTGTTTAAAATTTCAGTTTCCAAAATTTTAAACCAAATT
Organism: Allium fistulosum; assembly: GCA_030737815.1. Taxonomy (NCBI): domain Eukaryota; kingdom Viridiplantae; phylum Streptophyta; class Magnoliopsida; order Asparagales; family Amaryllidaceae; genus Allium; species Allium fistulosum. Next base: position 860,278,548 of record CM060908.1, on the reverse strand, counting down.
TAAAAGTTAAAAACAAACAGGCTTAAGGCCTGTACCAACTCAAATTACCCGAGCCTACCACTAAATGCTTCGAGTAAAAACTGGAAACCCCCGAGTATCCCTTCGAGTTTTTCTTCGTTCTTATATTTAAAACTTTGTTAAGTTCAAATTTTAAAACTGTTAATCCACGCGAGTCTCCCCTGTACGAACCCGAGCCCAGTCCCCAATTTCTCGAGTACGACTTCGAGTCAAACCCATCACCTACTCGAGAACGTCTGTTTCTTCCCCAAACTCAACAGACATTGCTGCTACCTTGTGCACGTGCACAGGCAACTCGATCGCCTTCGACCACCCATGCCAACGCCGGCACATCGTCTACGACCCCCATCCACGATCCCAATCACCAGAACCTCGAACAAACTTCACCATCGAAATCGAGCATCACGATCCTCACCTGGAACCAGAACTACGATCACAAATTCAACTCGCCTCGACGATCGAGACCACCTGAGCACCAGAACTTCTGGCCAAGTCTTCGTCATCCTTCAAGCTTCAGATTCCCAGAGTTCAGATGAACTCGATCCCCTCTGGACGTCGTGACGAACATATTTCCCAACCTCACTAAAACTAGGGTTATAAACTTAGAACGAACATTGTTGCCACCACCGTGCTTTTCACCATCATCTGACATTTTTCTCGAACTCTCCAATCATCCCTCTATCTACAGTTGAAACCACAACCTCGCCAGACAACTAGATCACCAGAGACAGCTTAAAACTCCTATTTCGATCAACCTTGAACTGCTTTCTAAATTTGATGCTAAAAATTATAGTTTCACCTCTAAAATTCATGTTTTCAAACAACGATTCAGATCATATGCCTGAATCGATGAATTAAGTAATTTGAATTTTTACAAAAAATTAAAAAACTCAAGTTTCCCTGTTCTATTTAGTTTTCCAGAACAATCTCCATTTTAATCTATTTAAATAAAATTTAAACTTTAAGTTATATTTAAACAATCACTACTGGTTTGAAATCTAAGTCTAAACAGAGATTATATTAAGAGGTATTGAATTTTTATCATACTCTAAGCTACTAAAAATAGAACAGGTAAAAAAAAACAGATACCACAGTAACATACATCTATACATCCAAATCTATATATAGCAATTCAATCATATTCATTCTCCACAATACACATTTTAATCCAGAATTTCACATGCAAACAGATACTCATATATTTAAATTTTTAAGAAGAAAGTTACTCACCAGATTTCAAATGAATAACAGAGCTACTTCAGTTTTGATTTTGAAAACTTAAAATCTTTTAACTTGAGTTGCCTTGTTGCTCCTTCGATTTAAAACTTTAATTGCTTGATTTGGAAACTTGCATGTTGCTATAGCCTTGTATTGTTGATATGTTGCCTTAGATTCCAGATTTAAAGAACTTTGATTTTGCTTCCAGATTTAGAAAAATTGCAGGCTTTCAGATTTGAAGAGAGGTTACAGGTTATTTGAGATTATGGTTTGAGGATTACTGATTTTATTTGAGAACATTTCGGTTGAGAATTTGTTTGAGAATTTTGTTTTATTGAAAGAAATCTTGTTTCAGATTTTGTTTTGAGTATTCTTGTTACAGGCTGAAATCTCTTTAATTTTGAAAAAAAATTAGAAAAGAAAATGTAGATAAGAACATATGTTTATATAAGAAAAAGGTAGTTTACTAAAAAAAAAAACAAAGATTAAGAACTTGACATTTGGCATTTACTCTAATTTACTAACTAACACATGTCACCATGGTTACTTAATAAATTAACACTTGTCTTTTAATTAATTTTATTTATTGTAAATGTAAAAACCTTTTTCTTTATTTATTAAACCCTTATCTATTTATATATATTACTTATAAAGAAACAAAGCTAATTATTTTTATAAGTAAAAGTTTATATATATATTTTAAAATCCAAAACTATTTAAAACCAAAGGTGGTTTAAAATTTTAAGGTATAACTTGGGCGTAAAGGAAATAAATATGTATAAATGAGGATATACATAATATCAAAGAATGATTTGAAATATTGTATGAGTGTGTATATATCTGCAAGTTTATATGTGCTTCTATGTGTGAATTGAGGTGTGCATGTTTGTGTTATGTATATGCACCTCTGTTGTTCTTCAGGCAAGTATCATTCATAGGAAGAAAATCATACCTCAAAATATAAAACGATATAGGCTTCGATCTCTAAATGAAAAGTGATGAGAACTATGTAATACTAATTTTAAAAATAAAAACAAGCAGAATAATTAAGCAGTTTGTCTGGAAATTGGGATTTACAGTATAAAATCAAAAATAATCAAAAATTTGATATTCATAGTTGTGTGTTTTAATTATACGATCTGATTAGTATTGCGAAAATATGAATTTAGATATAGAAATCATAATTTTTAACATTGTGAATTTCGAGATATCTTGAGATGATCGTTTTGGGGTTATTCATCAAATTCTGACTAACGTCGATGAATTGTGGATCGTGCCTCTGGGCAAAGATAGCTGGGAGGATGTAGATTTTAGGAAAATTAGTGGAAGCATTTTTAGATGATCATGGCGAAGGGTTGACGTCAAACTAGGGTTCGATTCACAGTTTGGGTTGTTGTCGTTCTCGAGCAATTCTCATCGTCGATGAAGCATTATGGTCGATCGGACCAGGGGGAATGAATTTATTGTTGTGTGGCAAAGCTTTGGCCAAACTCGTGTGGATTCTGGTGAATTTGGATGGCGTGGCGAAGAGTTTTCATCGGCAAGTTTTAGTTCCGGTTGAGTTGATATGCTAAATCTCGTTTCGGAGCTGAAATCATTGATTTGGGTTATTGTGTTGATGGAAGAGTTGATCGGTGACATGATGAAGGGGAGGGCGATGATCGGAGAAGCTCCGATCATCTGTGCACGTATACGCGTGCATGTGTGGAGTCTGGGACGTTGTGATGTTTGGGGAATAAGAAGTATATCGGGTCGAGCTCGAAGCCATTGGCAGATTTTCTCGAAGCATAAGAAAGGGAGTGAGAACTCGGAGTGGGGCTCGAGAAAAATGAGTAGAAGCTCGGGTCTGTTTTAAACTAATACCAGGTTTGCAAACTGTTAAGAAAACATGTTTTCAAGTTTTAAGATTCTGAAAGTAAATTTTGTATAGATTTTAAAAGCAAAGAAAATACAAGTTTTTAATTGTAAAATAAAACAAGTATTATAATTTTATTCTTAAAGCAAATTGTTTTTATATAATAAAAGTTATTCATTTTTGGGTGGATAAAAGTGCTGTAGTTTATTTGACTTAAAATTAATTAAACTTTGTTTTCTTAAGTCTATTTTGAAATAAAAATTAATAGCCTAATTTAAGAAGCTAAATGGTTTATCTTAAAATAATGTTTTGATTTATAATTAATTTAAAGGTATTAAGTTAATTTATATGTTAACGATAATTTATTTTTAAGGGTAAATTAATGGTTAAAGGATAATTAATTAATTAGAGAATTAATTACTTAATGATGTGATTAATTAATGTAATTAATTAATGAAGGTAATTAAAATTACTTAAGGTAAGTAATTAAATGATAGTTAATTAAATTAAGTAATTAAAGGATAATTAATTAATGTGAGTAATTAAGAGTTGGATTAATTAAATTGATTAATGAAGGTGATCAATCTTGCTTATGAATGATTGAATGATGATGAGTGCTTTGAATTGGTTGATATCTCTGATATAAATTGCTTTATGATGTGATATGTTTGTTGGACAGTGATAATGTGATTATCTATCCATTATAAATTGTTGTGTAAAAGTGATATCCGGTAATTAAAGTTGAATTGTATTTAAATCAAATAACTTGGATTTAGTTGACATTGGGGTCGAAGAGACCGGGGTCGGGTATCGGTTAATACCCGAACACCACTTCGATTCTGTAGGGATTGGTATAGGCTGGTATCGAATGATTTAAGTGAATTGGACCACTTAATCTAAGTTTTGGAACTTAGAAATTGATGTGTGGAATAAGTGATGTCTATAACAAATTGTGAATCTGTAAATTGATACGAGTTACCCGGGTTTAGTTATGTTTAGACTTGATATTTCAAATTATATGGGTTTACTCACGCTGGTTTCCAGCCTGACTCGGGTGTTACTTTGATGTAATGCTCGGGTCAGCTCTGTTGGGATTACTCGTTAAGGATAGGGTCAATGGTACCCTAGAACGAGTTGAGTGTATATATATATATATGAGAGCGTAATTGTTATTTTTTTATATAAGGATTTTAAATGATTTTATATAAGAATATATTTTGATATATAAAATGATATTTCTTTCTAATAAATATTAAGGAAATTGGTTGTTAAAATATTGGAATTAATTAAGTGGTAATAGAAATACAACCAAATTTAAATTGAATGAAGATAAGTTTGAAATGGATCCAAACTGAATTTAAACTCTTGAATTTGTAGAAATGTTATCAAGAATAAAGGTAATAATGAATTGGTTTCTAGATATGATAATCTTGGTTATTATCATAAATGGTAATTGTGTTTAATAATGAATGGTGTTAATGATTTAGCAAAATGAAATGTTTAGGGAAGTAAACATTTAAGTGAGTATAACTTATAAATTGGAATGTGATATGAAAACCCAAATTGATAAGTTTTTGAATTTATAAGTGGGAAGATTATTAATATAAGGTTTAAAATTTGAATGGGAATTCAAATTGTGTAAAGTTGACCGGATTAAGTAAATTTAATTTAACTTGGAGGAAGTTAAATAAGTTGAATAAATAACTTGAATTGGAAATTTCAAGATGAAATTTAAATTTAACTTGGGCAGTTAAATGGTTAATTTAAATGGGAGTTATGAGTGATCTCAAAATGGGTTTGAGATCTGGAAATTGAAAATGGATAATAAATTAGAATCTGAAGATTAAATTATTTTTGAATTCTTATTTGAACTTTGTAATAAGTTAAGTAAAGATAATTTTTAAATAGAATTTTGGAATTTGGATTCAAAGTTAAATGGTTTAAAGATTTAAGTAGTTAAATTAAAAATAAAAGTTGATTTGATTTAAAAACAAGGGTTAATTTGACTTAAGTGATTAAATCAACATTTAAAAAAAAATATAACTCGAGTTTATGAAATTCGAGATGGTTTTAAGTGAAGATTTGAATAAAATTTGTTCAAATTGGATTGGATTTAAATTAATTAGAATTGTGATTGAAGATGTATAAGTTTAAAATTCAAATGGTAAATTAGAATTGAAATGATTTGGAATTGAAGCTGGTTCAATTTGAAATTAATCCAAATTGATTTGAAATAATTTGGAAGTGTGATTAAAATTGGATAAGTTTAAAAATCAAATGGAATTTGATTTGAATTTGGAAAGGAATTAAGGTTAATTCAACTTGAATTTGGGATTAAATAAATTTCAATGGAAATTGAAGTATTGAGTCAATTTAAATGGAAGTGGAAATTTAAGTTGAATTGATGGGGAATTAAACAGTTTGGCTCTGGATTATTTTCAAAATAAATTGTTTTAATACAAATATATTTTTCCAAACTATTTACTATACAATCTTTCTTCTTAAACCCCAAACTATCTTATACTTGTTTTAAAATTATTTTGGAACTATTTAACTATTTTGAAACTGTCTTATAAACTAATTACTATTTTTCAGTTACTTATATCTAATCACTAATTTAAAAATTATTTTGCAATTATCTAACTATTTTATACCTACTAAACTATTTTACAACTATTTTACAAACTAATAACTATTTTTCAACTACTTATCTATTTTAAACTTTTTCAAGCTATTTTTAAATTTAAATAGGTCAGAGTTCAAACTGTTTATAATTGAAGTAATAACTTAATTGGAAATGGAAGAAATTGAGAATAAGTGAATGGAATTAAAGGAAATGTGAATAGAAAAGAGAATTGATTTGGCTAATAACCAATAAAGATAAATACGTAGGATGTACGTATATTATTCTATTCGCATAGTGATTTGATCCAGATTCGAACACAGAATTTCGAGATAGTATTATCGATCCGAGTTGGGATTTTTCGCTCGATTTTCGACGGCGAACCTGGATATGGATTTTTGATTGGTTCTGGATATTCTCTATCATAGTTGTGACTATGCAAGGAGAATGATGGTTTCTAATCAAGAAACCAGATCTGAGTCCGCACTAGGAAGTCGGGTGGACGATACTAGTTCGGAAGTGAAATTGTGTGATCGATTGAGCGATCAGATTGATATTGTGTACGGATGATATGTGTACATCGTACGGATTTGAATGAAATTGATATTGAAGATTTGTGGATAAGAACTGTAAAATGGTTTTTGAAAAGAAATATGGTTAATAACTTTATAAAAGATTTATCAAATGTGAATATTTGATTTGGAATAAAATAAAGTTATATATCCTTGTTGTATAAGGTAAATCTTCCCTTGTTGAATCTATTGCTAAAAAAAAGGATTTTGAAATATTTGAAGTATAAAAAGAAGTTTTATACAGGTTTGAAGTGATCTAAAGATTTTTAAAGTATATATATATATAAAGGGTTTTATGAGAATGATTTTGGAAAAGGTTTTGGGAACCTATGAATTTGGAAAAGGCTTTTGATTTTTGGGAAAATCAATTTTGGATTTTGGAAAGCCTAGTTTGAGAATTATCGATTTTGGTAATCGATTTTGTGTAAAGGAGATTTTGATAAATCATAAAGGGTATGATTTGAAGATACTATAAGTATATAGTATAAAATGTTTTGAGAATAGCTCTGGGGAAAAAGGCGCTCCCTTAAAATGAACTTCTCAGGAGTGCCACTGGGTGGTACTGCCTTGAGCCCCAAGGGGGGTTTCTAAAGTTGATGTAACGACCCGGAAATTTCGAACCCGAAATTTCCAGATAGTTAGAAGAAAAAGAAAAGAGATAGAAGAAAGAACAGAGCAAGACACAGATTCTCACATTCGCAGCGGATAAAATATAATATCAAATAATATTCTTTACACAAAGAAAATTGTATCAGTCAATTACAATTTAATACATCAGAGTTATAACCATTTATACATGAGCTGGACAGTTATACAACTTGTTCCAGACTTCAATCTATATAGACTACATAGTCTCATATACACAGCGGAATACACTTCATACGTTCCTGCCATCCAGCTCGCCTCCTGAGCTCCAGAACGTCCTTACCTGAAATCTGTAATACTCGGTCTGACCCGAGCATTACATCAAAGTAACACCCGGGTCAGGCTGGAAACCAGCGTGAGTAAACTTATCTAACATGGAATTTCAATTCATAGAACTTATTTAAAACCCGGGTAACTCGTACATTATTACGAGTAAACAACTTATATAGTCAACACTTATTTTCACAAAGCAATATCTAAGTATCCAACTTAGTTTAAATGGTCCATTTTATCCCAACCAGCCTATTGGTTTCACATATCAATCTATGAAGTATTTTAGATGATTTCAAATCGAAGTGGTTTCGGATATTTACTAATACCCGACCCCGGTCTCTTCGAAACCAATGTCATCTTAAATCCAAGTTGTTAAGTTTAAACAATACAATTCATATTCAGGATACCATACAACAATTCAACTCAGATAGGTAACCTACATTATCACAATTTAACCCATTTGTATCACAGCACATCTCAATCGCGCATTAGAGATAAAATCAATCCAGGTCACCTGATATCATTCAACCAATTTATAACAAGTTAATTCATTCTTAATTAATTTAATTAATCTCTAATTAAATTAATTACTAACCTTTAATCACTTGGATTATCTTAATCCATCTTATTTAACATTAATTAATTACAAATTAATTAATCATTTCTTAATTAATCTTCCTCGATTAATTATCCCTTAATTTCAATAAGTAATTATTCTTTTTAATACTCATTCTTGATTAATTACTTTTTAATTACATTAAGTAATTAGCCTTTAATTAATTATATAAATGAATTAACCTTAACCATTTATAATAATTAAACTAAATCAATCCCATTAAGTAATTAATAAATAAATAAATGATCCTTTAATTACTTCCATTAATTAATTATTCTTTAATTAATTACCTCAATTAATCCATATTTAAATAAATTACACTTAAGTAATTAATCCTTAATAACTTCCATTTAATTACTTCCAAAAAGTAAGTATCTTAATTAACTTCTTATTTATCATTAAAAATCATATCAAATAAACTTTCCAAAGTTATTTAATAAATTTTTAAACCAACCTCATTTATTAATACCCACTTATTTAACCTTTTTAAAACTTATCTACTTAATATAAAAACTTATTTAAACTTATATTCTTGAAAACAATTTAGTTTTACAGAAAAAACTTGTTTTACTTTTGTTTAAAACTTAGAAACACCACCATATAATTTCTTTGGTTTTTAAACTTCAAAAACATTTCCTGTAAAATTCTTTAAGCCTGCTATTATTCAAACCCGAGCAAACCTTTAGAAAACCCGAAGCAACTCTCGAGTATCCCCACTATACTTCCTGCTTCGAGTAAAACACGAGCCATTCCCGAAGTAAAACCCATGAAAACACTTTCTTCCCCAAAACCCAAAATTCCCAGATGCACAAGAACTCGCTCGTGCACGTGCACAGGCGATCGTGACGACGTCGCTCACCGATGACACTCCGACTCCATCCACGTTCGTCCCACGACCACGTTACGATCCTCCATTTCTGATCACCAACCAAAAATCGAAAACGAGGAATATCGTGCAACACCAGTAACAACAGCCTCGCCTGAAATTTCATCGAACCCACGTCGCTGACCACCGTAGCACCTGAAACTCCTGTCACATCACCGCAAGCCATCCACGCAACTATTCCCATTGCTCCGGTGCCACTCGATCCACCATAGATGACCCCGTCATCACGTTTCCAACCACGACCAAACAAAGTGTTTAAACCCTAGTTCGTCTGACTTCCAACGCCATGGTGGATGACAAATTCATTTGACATTTTTGCCGAGACCCCCAGACTTCCTACTTCCTCCAGCGAAGTTACCGTCCATCTCGAGACCACCAATCGCCAGAAAACTCTCAAAAACTATTTTCTGGTTAACTTATGATTACTCTCTCGATATAACATTAAAAATCAAGTTTTCTCTTTTAAAAATCATATTTTTCTGAGTCTATTCAAATTATATAATTGAAACATCGAATTGCAATTCTTGAATTTAACATGTTATAAAAATTTACACTGTATATTTCTTAATTCCAGCAGATTTCAAGCCTAAAATACTTAACCATATTTTTAAAACCTAAATTATAGTTAAACAATCCTATCTTGTTTGAAAACAAAAACTTAATAAAGGATAGATGAAGAGGTTTTGAATTTTTGATGTAATTTACACTTTGTAACTTGAAAACAGAGAATCACAGAAATGAAAAATCCAAATGCAAACAACATACAGATCTACACTTATATATAAATATACATGCAGGCATAAATACATTGAGACAAATACTTTTCACAACCTTTCCATCTTATGAAATCAAAATTAAGTGGTTTACTCACCTATTTCAAAGAGGCAGAGAGTTTTGAAAGAAAACTGGAAGCTTTGAAAAACTGAAATGCTTGTTTTGAAAACTTGAAAACCATGGCCTCTGGAATTTGTAAGCTTTGAAAACTTTGCTTTGATTCCTTCAGATTTACTTGCATGCACTCTCGAAAATGGTTATAGGCTTGAAGAACAAATGGTTACAGGGTTTTGGTTCGAGAAATGTTTGCAAGTCTGATTTGAAGTATGGTTTAGTTTGTAGATTGTTGGTTTGGAGATGATTTCAGTTTTGGTTTGAGAAGATTACAATTTTCGATTGAAGAGGAAGTGTTTATAGGTCTTGCACATTTGATTTCATGTTTTGGTCTGCCATTATTTACTGGGAAGATTTCAACTAGATTCACTCCTTTTGTTTTGACTAAAGATATTTTACCTTAGTTACTGATCAAAAGAAAAATGAGATATAGGGAGAGATGTGTATATAGATTTAATTTAGGATTTATTTCAAATAAAGAAAATAAAAATGGTGACACTTGTTCAATCCCTAACATTTGTCATTTGCAAATATTTATTAACTTACACATGTTCTTATATTATGTCTTTAGCTTACATTTGTACATTTTCATGAGAAAATGTTTATATATATCTATATATATTAATTAATTAATTTCAATATATAATTTATTTTATTTTTAATGTCTTATGTATTTATTTATTACTTAAATCAATGTAATACATTTACATGTGTGTTTTCAATCTTTATATATTTACAAACTACATTTATTTCAAGTATAACCTTTTAAAGAAATACATATACCTTTACCAAATTTTACTTTAAACTAGAATACTTTTTATTAAATTCATAAGTATATGCATAGTTATTATTTTAGTGTCTAAAATCTTTAAATAAACCTTGAAAATAATAATCTTGCCAATTGAATAATTATATTAGGAGACTATCAAATAGATATTTATTCACATATTTATAATTCAGCATTTATTATAATTCAAATTCATCTATATACATATCCATATATATTCTAATTATCAAAGTTTTATTTGTTAATCCAAATAAAATCAGTATTTCTATTAATTAACCCAGTTAATTATCAATTAACAGATGTTCCAAAATCCGGGTTATCACATTAAATACATTTTAAACATTCAAATTGTTTAAAACATTTTAGATTTTAAAATTTCTTTTTATTTCAAAATTTGAAACACATATTAACTTTGACTCCATATAAATCTTTAGATTTAGAACCTATCTAAAATTTAAAACTTCATTTTTAAATTCAAACTACTTAACCCTTTTTAAAGTAGTTAAATCAATTTAATTAAAAAAAAACTTAATATTATTTAAAACTGAGATTTTAAACTTACTCCGGATTTAAGAACTAGATTTAAATCTTCTTTTTAAACTTACCTTCAATTTAAACTCAGCTTTAAAATTTTATTTTGAAATTTAAACTGAGTACCAGGTTTCTGTTGAAACCTGTTAGATTAACTAACCCGAGACACTCCCCTATATGCTTCGAGTCCACAACCCATTTTCCCCGAACAAAACAATAGGCTACTTCGAGTAAACTCCAGCAACCCAAAACTCTGACATCAATCACACCAGACCCGGCTTTCTTTGCCCAGAAAGACGCATCGTTATGAAGAAAGAAAGGGATAGAAGAAGAAAAGAAAAGAAGAAAGAACAACAACACATCAGAATCTCACAGCGGAACGAAACAAAATATAATATATCACATAACTATTACATAGTCTTTACATAATCAGAGTTACACAACTTATACAACGAAATAGACAGTTATAATTTCTGTCTATTATACAACTCAAGATATAATTCAAACAAAAGACTCAGATCAACCAACACAGCGGAATACTATCTATCTACGAATGCTGAAGCCTCCTGCTCCATATCTCCTCCATAGATTCGTCAAAGCTAACCTGAATCCCTTGGCTACTCGTAAAAATTGAGTACCCAAGAGTTTAATAAAACAGAAAATAAACACTTGGGTCAGACATGGGTCTGGTGTGAGTAAACGGGTTAAAATTGTTTAACTTCAAAACCTTTTGAAAACAAAGGTATCACGTAAGACTTCCCACACATAAACATGGAAAAGTTTTTACCTTACGCTAACCAAAACATTTGATAGGAAATCCAGTTATATTATAATAGGGTCTAGGGTTTTCAAGTAAAATACAGAAATAGCTGAAATGCTTACATCTCACATTCCAACATAGTTGGGCACAACTAATACGTACGGCACTTATTGGAGTTTGGATTCCATACAATGGCAGGGCTACTGGGGTACCGCCCGTCACAGTACGTGGCCTAGATCACCGTACCGAGGAGTACGCCCGCTCCCCTGCAACACAAAGCCGGAACCATCCCTTACTGGATAATCCCGAACAAGACAATCTCGTAGTTGGCGCGACCAACCACACACTAAGCCGAATAAAAGAAAAGGAACCTCTAGACAGGGATCTATCTTGCTCTCAGTGGGTGCTACCCACTGAGATAATAAAATAAAATTTAGAAAATTTTAATTAATTATATTAATTAATTAAGAATTTAAAATGAAAATAATTTAAACTTTAACAATATTTAAAACAATTCAAAAACCTTTTAAATTACATGATAAAGAAAATACTAATCTTATAAAAGAAATTTAAAATAATTTTTAACCAAATTCATTTTTAAATTTCAAATCATATATAAATATGCTTATCATTCATAGTTGTTTTAAAAACATTTTAAAATTTAAAAACTTCCTTTTATATCAAACTAAGATTCAAATTCATTTTGAATCCAGATTTAAACTTAAATTTAAAATCCTGTTTAAATCTTTATTCTCAGATTTTTAAAAACCATTTTATAAAATACTTTTAACATTTTTAAAGTTGTTAAAACCTTTCATTTTATAAAACTTAATTAAATTTTTTAAAACTAGATTACAAATTCAGTTTTGAATTCATATTCTAAATTTGTTCTAAATTCTGTTTTAAAACTGACTTTCAAATTTAAAATCAAATTTAAATTTGAAATAGACAGATTTCCAGAGAAACCTGTAACAATTATTAACCCGAGCCAAAACTAAATTGCTTCGAGTCAAACCCCTATATTTCCCGAGCAAAAACTCAAATGACTCGAGAAATCCCGAGTACCCAAATTCCCAAACCCATCTTCATTTGCTTCGAGAGTTCCTTCGAGTCCCCCACTCAAAATCGCGAAAACAAACCCGAGTACAAGCTTCTTTCCCAACTAATTCCAGGTGCATAAAAACGTGCACATCAACGTGCACACCTCCTTCTATCGCCGATGAACTCCATCCTGACCTCTGACGAGTCGACTATAACTACGGCAACACTCGCGAACATCCATCAAATCTCGATTTGCTCGAGAATCGAATTCCATGAAACAACCCATACAACCTGGAACAGATAAACGGAAATCACCACCAAACCTGGAAACATCACTCTTGAGATTTCATTTTCCACCTATGTTCAATATTCTCTGTTATCTTTGTTTACAGAGCCAACACAAAGTTATTTTAACTTAAATAAATTCCTAAACTCTAATTCATGATACAGCAAGCATATTCTGTTTGAATATTAAATACTAACATAGATTAGATCATGTGATAATGAGTTCTGATCAATTCTTAAACCTGAAAACTCTTCACAAACCTAAAATTCTCTTGAATCAAAACTTTCCCAAACTCAAAACAAAACATTCCTCAGGTCAAAAAAATTTAAATCCTGAAATCTTTACTGTCACGACCCGCCATCCTACGACTAGGAAGACGCATCGTTTTGAAGAAAAGAAAGAGGTGAGAAAGTAGAAAAGAAGAGAAGAAGAAAGAACAATAACAGAATCTCAACAGCGGAACGAATAATTTATATTAATAACAAAAGTATTACATCATATACAATGACTATCAGAGTTACACAGATTATACAACACAGACTAGACAGTTATAAACATCTGTCTAGTTATTACAACTTAACACAAAACTCTATTCAGAGATTAACACAGCGGAACTACTATCTATATCTACAACGCCGAAGCCTCCTGCTCCATTGCTCCTCCAGATTACTCGTCAAAGCTAACCTGAATCCCTTGGCTACTCATAAAAATTTGAGTACCCAAGAGTTTATAAAACAGAATAAACAACTTGGGTCAGACATGGGTCTGGTGTGAGTAACAGGTTAAACTTGCTTAACTTCAAAACCTTTTGAAAGAAAAGGTATCACGTAAGACTTCCCACAAATAAACATGGGTAAGTTTTTACCTTACGCTAACCAAAACATTTGATAGGAAATTCGATTGTATTATAATAGGTCTAAGGTTTTCAAATAAGTATTCACATAGCCGAAATTGTTACATTCATTAAATTCCAGCATACATAGGTATACAATCAAGTCCGTTGTCACTTATTGGAAGTTGGGTTTCCATACAATGGCAGGGCTACCGGGGTACCGCCCGTCACAGTACGTGGCCTAGATCACCGTACCGAGGATCACTCCCAATCCCCTGCAACACAAGGCCGGAACATCCCTTACTGGATAATTCCCGCACAAGATATCCCAGCAGTTGTTGCAATCAACTGCCCACACAACCGAATAATAAGAAGGGACCTCTAGACAGGGATAATCTTGTCCTACTTGGGTGCTACCCACTAACCTTGCTGCACCTCCCCTGTTTTAGCCATTCCCGGTTTGATGAGGCTTGAGGCTACGATTTACCTTTAAATTAGGACACACCACTTAGAATGCTCATCGTCCACCTGACGATGTTCTGAAAGCATTCAATCCATACAAGTTCGTTCCGGGTTCGAACGAAACCGAAGGCATTATCTCGTTACACTCGTATTGGAATCACCCTCAGAGTTAACGACAATAACCCTTGCACTCTGAATCTTCATCTTCACTTGAGATTCACGACCTATCGTTAATTTGGATCGATGTGGTATTCGGGTCTCCAGACCTGGAATACCGGTATACGGAAACCCGATCCCGGTCTCATCGAAATCCAAAACGTATCTTTTAAGGCCAAGTTGTTTTAAAGTTAAAACAATTCAATTCAATTTATCTATATACACATAGATAGATAATTCACAATAGATAATCGACATTATCATTAAAAGCAGATAATCCATATCATCTTTACTATGCAACCAATGCATCCAAATCATACAGTATCAATTATCTCATATCTGAGATTTCAAACCATTCAAGGTACACAATATCATCCATTCATAAGCAATGATTTATTTATCACCATCTATAATTAATTTAAAATGAATTAAATTAATTATTTCATCTTTAATTAATTTAAAGTAAATTAAATTAAATTACTACATCTATAAATCCTGCTTAAATCATTATTAATTAATTATCAATCAATTAATCAATCATCATCCAATTATTCAATTTAATTAATCATCCTTGATTAATTATTTAATTACATTCAAGTAATTAGTAATTATGATCAAAGCTACTTAATTATGTGAAATTCCAACTACGAGAAATTATAGCTAAGTTGATCCTACTTAATTTTCATTTTAATCTGGGAGGTTTCTAAAGCCTTGGGTATTTTCAAAATTTTTACGAGTATTTTCAAACTGGTTTGTTACAGTGGTATCAGAGGCATGTAGTAATTTTTACGAGTATTTTCAAACAGGTTTGTTACAGTGGTATCAGAGCCAAACTTGTATGGACGAATGCTTGCGAAACATCGTCAGCGGACGATGGGCATTCTAAGGGATATGTTCTCTAAAAGGTATCGTTTAGCCTCGAACCTCATCAACCGGGAATGACTGAAAATCAGGGGTTATGCAGCAAGGCTTCGTGGGTAGCTCCCACTGGAGGGTAAGGTCATCCCTGTCTAGATGTCCCTTTTTATTTCGGCTTAGTGGTGCGGTTGCTGATCCCAACCGTGGGGTGATTTTATTCGGGATCATCCAGTAAGGGATGGTTCCGGCCTTGTGTTGCAGGGGAGCGGGCGTACTCCTCGGTACGGTGATCTAGGCCACGTACTGTGATAGGTGGTACCCCAGTGCCTAGTCATTCGTTGGAAATCCATTCTTCCTACGTGCCTTGTACGGTTTTGATTGTGCCCAACTATTGTTGAAATGTGAGATGCAAGCATTTCAGCTAGATTATATTTTACTTTCTGTAGACACTATTATAATATCAGAGGATTTTGATATAAAGTGTTTTAGCTATCGTAAGGTAAAAACCCGACATGTTTATTTGTGGCGTGGTCTTACGAGATGCTTTTGTTT
Source organism: Allium fistulosum (assembly GCA_030737815.1). Classification (NCBI taxonomy): domain Eukaryota; kingdom Viridiplantae; phylum Streptophyta; class Magnoliopsida; order Asparagales; family Amaryllidaceae; genus Allium; species Allium fistulosum. The sequence continues at coordinate 860,262,689 of CM060908.1, read as the reverse complement.
TCAAAGGATTTTGAAACTTTAATAATCAATTTGAGTGTGATTTTCTCACGCTGGTTTTCCAGACTGACTCGGGTATTGTTTTATATGATGCTCGGGTCAGACCGAGATAAACAGGTTCAGGAGATGATGCTGTGGAGCTCAGGAGACGAGCTGGATGACGATACGTACTCTCGTACTTGCTATTATTTTTCCGCTGTGTATTCAGTTGTATGTTATGGATGTTGATGTACTCTGATGATGTATTGTATAAACAGATATAGTTTTGATTTGTGTAAAGATCTGTTGATATATATTATATTTTATTCCGCTGCGATGGTTAGATTCTGATGTTGTTTCCTATTTTCTTCTTCTACCTCTTCTTTTTACCCAAATGGTCCGGTTTTTCGTGTAGGAAAAACCCGGGTCGTTACACTTTATAAAGTATAATTAAATAAAAGTATAATTTGGTATGAAATGTTACATTCCAAAATAAAGCTTTATTGTTACAAAGTGGAAATTACAGAGCTTGATACTGTAACGACCACGACTTTCTCTCCACAGAAAGTCGCATCGCTAATAAGAAAGAAAGGGGTGAGAAGTAGAAAAGAGAAGAAGAGAAAAGAAACAAACACAAATACTCACAGCGGAACGAAACAAAATATAATATATCACGTAACTATTACATAGTCTTTACAAAATCAGAGTTACACAGATTCACATCACATACTAGACAGTTATAAACATCTGTCTAGTTATTACAACTCAATACAAAACAAAGATCTAAACAAGATCAACACAGCGGAAACTACTATCTATATCTACAACGCGGAAGCCTCCTGCTCCATTGCTCCTCCAGATTACTCGTCAAAGCTAAACCTGAATTCCCTTGGCTACTCGTAAAAATTTGAGTACCCAAGAGTTTATAAAACAGAAATAAACAACTTGGGTCAGACATGGGTCTGGTGTGAGTAACAGGTTAAACTTGTTTAACTTCAAAACCTTTTGAAAGAAAAGGTATCACGTAAGACTTCCCACACATAAACATGGGTAAGTTTTTACCTTACGCTAACCAAAACATTTGATAGGAAATACGATTGTATTATAATAGGGTCTAGGGTTTTCAAGTAAAATACAGAAATAGCTGAAATGCTTACATCTCACATTCCAACATAGTTGGGCACAACTAATACGTACGGCACTTATTGGAGTTTGGATTCCATACAATGGCAGGGCTACTGGGGTACCGCCCGTCACAGTACGTGGCCTAGATCACAGTACCGAGGAGTACGCCCGCTCCTCTGCAACACAAGGCCGGAACCATCCCTTACTGGATGATCCCGAATAAAATCACCCCACGGTTGGGATCAGCAACCGCACCACTAAGCCGAAATAAAAAGGGACATCTAGACAGGGATGACCTTACCCTCCAGTGGGAGCTACCCACGAAACCTTGCTGCATAACCCCTGATTTTCAGTCATTCCCGGTTGATGAGGTTCGAGGCTAAACGATACCTTTATAGCACATATCCCTTAGAATGCCCATCGTCCGCTGACGATGTTTCGCAAGCATTCGTCCATACCAGTCCGTCCTGGGTTTGAACGGAACCGAAGGCACTACTCCTACTACATCCATTTTGGAAATATCCTCAGGATTAGTAGCGACTAGCCCTTGCACTTCACAGCTCCATCTTCGACTCCGAACACGTTACACGAAACGTACAAACCGGATCGAAGTGGTATTCGAGTCTCCAGACCTAGAATCCCGGTATACGGAAACTCGATCCCGGTCTCTTCGAAACGATCAGCGCATTGGCCAATAGTGATAGTCGGTTATTTAACTATCAATTAACATCCACAAGCAACCATCACACAATAAATAATTTCCCACATTATTTATTTACCCAAATATCTTTCCAAGATATATTTCCAAATTTTCAAACTCCTTTTGAAAACAATTTCAAACAATTTCCGCTTACGGAATACATTTCCAAATATTTATTTCTCTGAAACACCAAGTACAAAACATTTTTAGATTTTAAAATAATTTAAAAACACTTTATTTTAAAATATATTTTATAACATTGAAATCAAACTACTTTAATACTTTATTAAAAATATATACTTTAAATTAAACCTCTTTATAAATATAAACTAAATTTCTCTTTTTAAAACAGAATAACAATTCACTTTTATATAATTACTATAATAATAGATTTTTAAAATATACCTACTTTGAAAATTAACATTTAGAAATAATCAATTTTCTAAAACATGCTTATTAAAACATACTTAAAACTTTTAACTTATATTTAAAATTACTTTGAAAACGTACTTGGCTATCCAGAGAAATACACTTCTCATTTCCATCTTTTAAAAATAAATCAACATTTATTTTAAACCAAACCATATCTTTTTATAAATTTCCACCTTGAATTTATATTCAAATATCCACTATATTTTATTTTACTTTATAAACCCAGTTTATAAATTCCAAAATCTCACTTCTCTTTTAAAAAAATCCCGTTTTAACGCTTAAATCAAATCCCAAATTGATTTCCGATTTACTTTACTTTGAAATAAATTCCTTGCTCATTTCATTTATTTCAAAATACTTTTAACTTAAGATTTATTTCTTTCCAAAAATCCAATTTAATACATTTTGATAATTTCTTTTTCTGAAATATTCAATCCAACCATATTATTCAATATTTCAATTACCAATAAAATCATCACAGGATATCAATATTCATAACACAGAATATAAAACAGTCTAGAAAATTTTGAGGAATCCAGTTGGATCCCTCCAACCTGTTTTCCCTGCATCCACAGACGTTAGCACAATACCAATTCCACTTCGAGGTGGAATATCGCGGTATATGGGATTTATATAAATCATCCGCTATTATGCGGCGCATAGGGTCTCATCGAAATCCAAAGCGTATCTTTTAAGGTCAAGTTGTTTTAAAGTTAAAACCATTCAATTATCTTTATACACAAAGAAAGATAATTCACAACAGATACTTAACATTATCAGATAATCCATATTATCATCACAATTCAACTAAACATCCATATCACACAGCATATATCTCATCAGAGATATTAATCAAATGCAAAACATTCAGTATTATCATCCATCCATAAGTAATGATTTATATCATCTCTAATTAATTTAAAGTAAATTAAATTAATTACTTTTATTTTATAAATCCTTCTTACTTAAACATTAATTAATTACAAATTAATTAATTATCCTCTAATTACCTTTTTCAATTAATCATCTTTGATTAATTATCTTTTAAATTACATCAAGTAATTTATCCTCAATTAATTACTTAAATTAATTATTCTTAACCACTTATAGTAATTAACCTTTAATTACTTCATTAATTAATTTACTAAAATTAATTAACTTAATCAACTATAATTAATTACATAAATCCTTAATTAATTACTTCATTTATTAATTATTACTTAATTAATCAATTCTTAATTACATCATTAATTATATTAATTAATGATCCTTAATTATAACTTAATTATTAATTACTTAATTAAATTAATTACATTAAGTAATTAATCTTTAATTAAACAACATTTATTAATCACCTTGATTAATCTTCAATCAGTAATTAACTACCCTTAATTACTTTCATTTACTAAATTAATTTTCCTTAATTAATTTCTTAATTAATCCCTTGATTAATTATTCAAAGTAATTAAACTTAAATTACTTTCCTTAATACATAACCATCAATTAATTACTTCAAGTAATTATCTTATTATTTACTTCCTAAATAATCATACCTTAATAATTACATTAAGTAATTATCATTAAATCATTTCTTAATTAATTAATCTAACTAAATCAAATTAACTTAATTAATTACAATAAGTAATTAATTCTTAATTACTTTCATTAAGTAATTCATTTAAAACAAATTCTATAATTTATTATCTTAAATTAATTAACTAATTAATTATTAAAATTAATCCTATTAATTAATTATTCAATAATCCATAGTTAATGACCTCCATTAACTATTAACAACTCTTTAATTACTTTTCTTAAGTAATTAAATTGGATTAATTATTATTAATTCCAAATTGATAAATCTTACTAACAAATTAATTTATCTCTAATTATTAAATTAATTAAGTGTTATCCATAACTTAATTAATCTTTAATTACTTTATTAATTAATTTCTAAACATTAATTAATATTCTATTTTAAAATCCTTAATTATAAATTATTTATTCCTAATTAATTTATCTTAATCATAAATAAATTAGTTTAAATCTTTAATTTATTATTTATTTAATTAATCCAAATGATTAATAAATCAAACAAATTAATTATCCCTTAATTTCCTCACAAATAATTAAGTCTTAAGAAAACATTTCCTTATAATGATATTTATCATTTTAAACATATTTGAAATATTTAACTTTCATATTTCCTTTAAATTCCATTTTAAATATGAGATGTAAAATGAATAAAATTCATTATAAGGAAATGTTTTCTTAAGACTTAATTATTTGTAATCAATTATCAGATTATCTATATGTTTCAGTTGGTATAATTACTTTGTTAATACACTTTGATACCCTATAAATAATTTATGTACATATGTTATATCAGATTATCTTAACTCCTTATATTTATAATTGTTTGTTAAATATTATTAAAATTACTAAGTATAACGAATTAATAATTAGCTCTGATACCATATGTAACGACCCGGCTTTCTTTGCCCAGAAAGACGCATCGTTATGAAGAAAGAAAGGGATAGAAGAAGAAAAGAAAAGAAGAGAGAACAACAACACATCAGAAATCTCACAGCGGAACGAGAAATATATTATCACATAAGATATTACATAGTATCATACTCATCAGAGTACACGATTTATACATCACAATATAGACAGTTATAAACTTCTGTCTATTATACAACACAACTACATAAATACGATACATCATACACAGCGGAAACTCTATATATCTACACGCTGAAGCCTCCTGCTCCACAGCTCCTCCAGAATTCGTCAAGACTAACCTGAATCCCCTTGACTACTCATACAAATTTGAGTACCCAAGAGTTTAATAAAACAGAAAATAAACACTTGGGTCAGACATGGGTCTGGTGTGAGTAAACGGGTTAAAATTGTTTAACTTCAAAACCTTTTGAAAACAAAGGTATCACGTAAGACTTCCCACACATAAACATGGAAAAGTTTTTACCTTACGCTAACCAAAACATTTGATAGGAAATCCAGTTATATTATAATAGGGTCTAGGGTTTTCAAGTAAAATACAGAAATAGCTGAAATGCTTACATCTCACATTCCAACATAGTTGGGCACAACTAATACGTACGGCACTTATTGGAGTTTGGATTCCATACAATGGCAGGGCTACTGGGGTACCGCCCGTCACAGTACGTGGCCTAGATCACCGTACCGAGGAGTACGCCCGCTCCCCTGCAACACAAAGCCGGAACCATCCCTTACTGGATAATCCCGAACAAGATAACCCCGTGCAAAAGCCTTCTTCCCCAAACTCGAAATTCAGATGCACGCAAACGTGCACGTACACCTACACTGATGAACCACGGCACTCCGACCATCGACGTCTTCCAACTATCCTTATATGTTTACAAGTGTAAATTCCCTTTTATTTTGATTTATTTAAATCCTACATGTGTATTTATAAAATATCTATATGTATATAAAAATGTATTTATCCTTTTATAATTTATGCTTTAATCAAATATTTATAACATATTTATAAATGCTTGAGCTTAACTATATATATATTTTTACAAACCATTTTGACTTTTTAAAAAGGAAAGAATGTTAAAAACAATTGAATTTTAAAAGAGAAAAGATTATTAAAATGAACTTCTTATTTTAAATCTTATTCTTGTTATTTAAATCATAAATATCATTTTCAAAAGTATTAAACCAAATTACAAATTATATATATATATATATATATATATGAGTTTGAAAACATCTTATTAAATTCAAATTCAATTGTTTTTAACATTCTTTCCTTTTTAAAAAGTCAAAATGGTTTGTAAAAATATATATATAGTTAAGCTCAAGCATTTATAAATATGTTATAAATATTTGATTAAAGCATAAATTATAAAAGGATAAATACATTTTTATATACATATAGATATTTTATAAATACACATGTAGGATTTAAATAAATCAAAATAAAAGGGAATTTACACTTGTAAACATATAAGGATAGTTGGAAGACGTCGATGGTCGGAGTGCCGTGGTTCATCAGTGTAGGTGTACGTGCACGTTTGCGTGCATCTGAATTTCGAGTTTGGGGAAGAAGGCTTTTGCACGGGGTTATCTTGTTCGGGATTATCCAGTAAGGGATGGTTCCGGCTTTGTGTTGCAGGGGAGCGGGCGTACTCCTCGGTACGGTGATCTAGGCCACGTACTGTGACGGGCGGTACCCCAGTAGCCCTGCCATTGTATGGAATCCAAACTCCAATAAGTGCCGTACGTATTAGTTGTGCCCAACTATGTTGGAATGTGAGATGTAAGCATTTCAGCTATTTCTGTATTTTACTTGAAAACCCTAGACCCTATTATAATATAACTGGATTTCCTATCAAATGTTTTGGTTAGCGTAAGGTAAAAACTTTTCCATGTTTATGTGTGGGAAGTCTTACGTGATACCTTTGTTTTCAAAAGGTTTTGAAGTTAAACAATTTTAACCCGTTTACTCACACCAGACCCATGTCTGACCCAAGTGTTTATTTTCTGTTTTATTAAACTCTTGGGTACTCAAATTTGTATGAGTAGTCAAGGGGATTCAGGTTAGTCTTGACGAATTCTGGAGGAGCTGTGGAGCAGGAGGCTTCAGCGTGTAGATATATAGAGTTTCCGCTGTGTATGATGTATCGTATTTATGTAGTTGTGTTGTATAATAGACAGAAGTTTATAACTGTCTATATTGTGATGTATAAATCGTGTACTCTGATGAGTATGATACTATGTAATATCTTATGTGATAATATATTTCTCGTTCCGCTGTGAGATTTCTGATGTGTTGTTGTTCTCTCTTCTTTTCTTTTCTTCTTCTATCCCTTTCTTTCTTCATAACGATGCGTCTTTCTGGGCAAAGATAATTGAATTTTAAATTTCAAAAGAAACTAAGTATGCCACTTGTATTATTATAAATTAGACAAATGTCCATGCAATTTTATTTAGCTTACAAGTGTTAAAATCTGATGCTAAATTTTATATCAGTGATAAATGATTGCTGTTACATAAGATTAAAATGATTATATGAAGCTGATGAGAATGCATGAATATTATTGTATACCTGTTCTCTGTTATTTTTAAGATGAATGTTGATATGAATTATCTATTGTGATAATGTTATTTATCTATCTGTTTATATCATCCTGAATATAAGTTTAATTGTTTAAAACCTTTAAACAACTTGGCCTTAAAAGATACGTTTTGGATTTCGATGAGACCGGGATCGGGTTTCCGTATACCGGATTTCCAGGTTTGGAGACCCGAATACCACATCGATCCAAATTAACGATAGGTCGTGAATCAAGTGAAGATGAAGATTCAGAGTGCAAGGGTTATTGTCGTTAACTCTGAGGGTGATTCCAAAATGAGTGTAACGAGATAATGCCTTCGGTTTCGTTCGAACCCGAAACGAACTTGTATGGATTGAATGCTTTCAGCACATCGTCAGGTGGACGATGAGCATTCTAAGTGATGTGTTCTGATTAAAGGTAATCGTGACCTCAAGCCTCATCAACCGGGAATGGCTAAAACAGGGGAGGTGCAGCAAGGTTAGTGGGTAGCACCCAAGTAGTATAAGATTCCCCTGTCTAGAGGTCCCTTCTTTTTATTCGGCTTTGTGGGCGGTTGCTAGCTACAACCGCGGGGTTTCTTATGCGGGAATTATCCAGTAAGGGATGTTCCGGCCTTGTGTTGCAGGGGAGCGGGCGTACTCCTCGGTACGGTGATCTAGGCCCCGTACTGTGATGAGCGGTACCCCGGTAGCTCTGCCATTGTATGGAATCAAATTTCCAATAAGAGCCATACGATTTAGTTGTGCCCAACTACGTTGGAATGTGAGATGTAAGCATTCCAGCTATTTCTGTATTTTATTTGAAAACACTAGACCCTATTATAATAAAATCGGATTTCCTATAAAATGTTTTGGTTATCGTAAGGTAAAAACATTTCCGTGTTTATGTGCGGGAAGTCTTACGAGATACCTTTTCTTTCAAAGGTTTTTCAAAGTTAAACAAGTTTAAACCGTTTACTCACACCAGACCCATGTCTGACCCAAGTGTTTATTTTCTGTTTTATTAAACTCTTGGGTACTCAATATTGTATTGAGTAGTCAAGGGATTCAGGTTAGCTTTGACGAATGCTGAAGGAGATTTGGAGCAGGTGGCTTCAACGTGTAGATATTATGATTTCCGCTGTGTTAGAGTTGTGTCTGTATTGTATTGATATATAGAGATGTATGATAGACAGATGTTTATAACTGTCTAATATGAGATGTATAGTTGTGTAACTCTGTTGTATAAGATACTATGTAATATTTTATGTGATATATTATATTTCATTCGTTCCGCTGTGAGTATCTGATGTTGTTGTTCTTTCTTCTTTCTTTTCTTTTCTTCTTCTATCCCTTTCTTTCTTAATTAACGATGCGACTTTCTGTGGCTAGAAAGCCGGGTCGTCACATTTGGTATCAGAGCATATTTAGTTAAGAATGGATGATAATCTTATAAAATCTTATTGATAAACATATCCTCTTTGTACAGATGAGATATATCTGTGTGCATGTCTGTTTATAGATGAGTTACCCCTGTTTTTGATTTCACAAACTAAATCAAGTTCAAAAGTATAAAGCCTGTAGCTCTGTCCTCTGTTTGCATAAAACAGGTAAGTAAATTACAATCCTTGAAAAGCTAGCTCTGATACCAACTGTAACGACCCGGAATTTTCGAACTCGAAAATTCTGGATAGTTAGGAGAAAAAGAAAAGAGATAGAAGAAAGAAACAGAACAAGACATAGATTCTCACATTCGCAGCGGATCAAAATACAATATCAAATAATAATATCAATTATACAAAGAAACTGTATCTGTTAATTTATATTCGATACATCAGAGTTACAACCATTTACAAATAGACTAGACAGTTATATTAACCTGCCCATACTACTATCAATATAACTCTCAAATACACAGCGGAATACACTCCATACGTTCCTGCCATCCAGCTCGCCTCCTGAGCTTCAGACCGAGTATTATAGATTTCTAGGTAAGGACGTTCTGAAGCTCAGGAGGCGAGCTGGATGGCAGGAACGTATGGAGTGTATTCCGCTGTGTATTTGAGAGTTATATTGATAGTAGTATGGGCAGGTTAATATAACTGTCTAGTCTATTTGTAAATGGTTGTAACTCTGATGTATCGAATATAAATTAACAGATACAGTTTCTTTGTATAATTGATATTATTATTTGATATTGTATTTTGATCCGCTGCGAATGTGAGAATCTATGTCTTGTTCTGTTTCTTTCTTCTATCTCTTTTCTTTTTCTCCTAACTATCCAGAATTTTCGAGTTCGAAAATTCCGGGTCGTTACAGTTATTTAAAGAGATGAAAGCATTAAATGCTCTGTCGGTCGCTGGAAAATAACTTCGATGATGACTGCAGCATCATCGATATTCATTTTCGAGTCTCCAAAGAAAAAATTGCTACCAAACTGTTTTAAAATTGGAATTGTTTGTGAACTAGGTTTGGTTTTAAAATTCCAAAGGGAAATGAAAATTGTCAAGGGTTTTGGATGAAGTTGATTTCAAAAGTGATTTTGAAATTTTGGAGAATTGTTTAAACTCTGGAATCATATTTAAAATGTTTATATGGAATAATAAATATGCCAAACTAAATAAAATATAAATCCTGTAGTAAAGTATTAAAATGTGAATGAAATCGATTGTAAATGAATAAAATATAGATATAAATAAATTTGGGACTTATAAAATTTGGAAGTAAAATAAATAAGCCAAATAAAACTGTTTGTAATAGTAAGGAATATAATCCAGAAATTTAAATTATAAAATAGATTGAACACTTGAAAATAGTAAAGTGTTTTTGAAATAAAAATCAAATATTAGAAATAAGTAGATTGGAAACGGGTAGTGGATCTAGAACTCAAGTTATAATTAAAAGTTAACATGAAGTGTTAACAAATTAATTATAATTGAAATTGTATCATATAAAAATGAAATTGGGTTAAAATAGAAATGGTATGAATTGCAAATAGAATCCAACTAAGTGGAAATAAATTTTAATCGAACTAAATTTAGGTGAGTTACAGATAACATTTAATTGGAATGCGTCGAGCTAAATAATCGTTGTGAATGAATTAAGATAAAAAGGAAATCCACTTGGTAATGAAGATGAACCTAAGTAGTTAAAGGGTTCGAATTCAAAATGCAATGAAAATGAGATTGTATAAATCTATTGAGTTAATATAAACAATAAAATTTGTTTTGAATCAATTGTAATGATATGAGTTTGTTTGGACTTAAAAAAAATAAATTGAAGTTAAGAAAGGAAGTTGTAAAATCATTTAAATTGAATGGGATGGTTTAAATGTTGTTGGGAAACAATTAAAATTAGTGTTGGAACATTTCATACGTGTTTATGGAAGTATATAACATGCATTGTAATAGAATCCATATTTTAGCTATTTAAATATAAGTGAAATGCTATGAACTTCCTATATTTGTCACTTACACTTTTAAATTGAGTTAGTACAGGTTCAGGGAAGCCGTATAGCTGATTTTGGGTTGCATTAATTGCTAAATAATAAGCCGCTTGCTTTAAAAATGCTAAAATAGAGGTACGCCTACGCAAAAGAATTTAATAGGAGATATGAACTGCATATATTGATATATATTGTGATTTCCGGCCTGAGGCCGATGTATATACATATTTGTGCATCCTGCGATATCGCAGAAGTCCCTCCGTACAAAGGAGACTCTGCCAAAATTTTCTAGAAATTTTGAGAGTTAGAAAATTTTTGAAAATTTTTGGAAATTTTCACTGACAACAAATGATTTAAAATTTGTTAAACAAATAAGGTTGAAACTGAGTATTGAAATCTATTTAAAATGTGAAAGTAAAGTAAGTGAAATCGAAGGAACTAACGAAAGTAAAGCTTGCAAACAAATTTTTAATTGAGATTTAAATTAATTAGTAAGTGCAACTAATTCAATATTCAAGTGGAAGATAAATTGAATTCAAGTGGAAATGTAAAAGCAAAAGTGGATAGAAATGAATAGGAACTTCAATAGTGAAGTGAAAATATGTATAAGCAGTATGTAAAAGGTTTATCTTAAACTTAAGAAATGAATAGTGAATTCTTAAGAAAATGTGGTACTGAAAGTATGCTAAGTGAATATTTGAATTAAGGTGAGACTGTAAATTGTGAAATGAGATAGTTGTGAATAAAGGGATAACAATTAAAATGAATGTGAATAAAAGAGAATTGATATAATTGGTAATCAATTGGAATTTATACGTAAGATATACGTATATTATTTTATTCGCATAGCTATTTGGTCCAGATTTCGAACACAGAATTTCGAGATAGTTTTATCGATCCGAATTAGGATTTTTCACTCGATTTTCGACGGCGAGCCTGGATATGGGTTGTTGATTGATTCTGGATATTCTCTATCATAGTTGGTGGCTATGCAAGGAGAATGACGGTTTCTGATCAAGGAACCAGATCTGAGTCCGCACTAGGAAGTCGGGTGGACGATACTAGTTCGGAAGTGAAATTGTGTGATCGATTGAGCGATCGAATGTGATATTGCGTACGGATGATATATGTGCATCGTACGGGCTTAAGTAAAACAAATATTGAAAATTTGTAAAGAAAAGTATAAAATGACTTTGGGATTGTGATTGAATATTATTGCTTAGTAGGATATACAGGTGTATAAAAGCAAAGGATAAATTGGGATTTTTTGATTTAGAAGATAAAATTTAATGGCCCGACAAAAAGGTATGAATTTGAATTTCTATATGAAATTTGATTGGGTTTTGGATCCAGCCACTTGGCTTTTTGTTTTCTTTTGAGATTGGGAGGCCGTAGAGCCATTTTGTAGTAGTACCGAGCTAGCCGCGCAAAGGAGACGCTGGCGAAATTTTTCGGAAATTTAGGGAGTTAGAAAAATTTTGAGAAAATTTTTATAATTCAAAATTTGAATTCAAATTTAAATTTGAATGGATAAGTAGGTGGTATGAGTTGAACTTATGAATAAGTTTGGGAAGTTAAAAGATGATTAGTGTATCATTAATAAAAGATTGTTATGGAAAGTTGTTAAAACTATTTGGATGGGGAAAAAGAACGGGTATCGAATCATTTCTCTTAACTGGTAATTTCGGGGACGAAATTCTTTTAAGGGGGGAGGAATGTGACGACCCGGAATTTTTGTATATTTGAAATATGAATATTTAATTTATTTTAAATATCCGAAGGTTAAATTTTAACTCTAATTTCAAATATACAGTATTTCTTTGGATAATTAATTATTAATTTAATTATCGGGATTGGGTAAAATATGGAATCTCGATTTTAAGCCTGTTAAAAATAGTTCAAAGGTTCAGAAAATTTATATTGTTAATACTGAAGATGATAGAACTTTTAAAATGGAATTTTAAAAGAGTTTTGTTCAGTTTTAAAAATATATCGTTGAAATTAAATTTAAAAATAGCTGTCCGAGGCACAGTCTCGAAATTCGACGAAACCAGTTCCATTTAATTCGTAATATTAAATTATTGCCAGATTTCAAATTTCGTAATTTTCGGAACTACCGTGTGACCGTACGAGTTAGAAACGTCTAGACAATAATTAATCGTTTTAAATTTAAATATCCTTCGTCTTTTCATCTATCAGATCTTTTTCAACTCAACCGACCTTATCTCTTTCTTTCTTCATTCTTAAGCCAGGTAACGGAAGAAAATTTTAGAGCACGTGTTCACCTAATAGAACACGCGTCCCCCTTAAAAGTAAACAACCGAACACTTCATCATTTTCGTTCAAAAGAAAATAAATGGCCAACCGAACCTTTCTAATATCTTATCCCTTTCTTCCCCTCTCAATTAAATTGAGTCTCTCTTCCAAGCATCCAAAAGAAATTTTTTAATGGCCGACTCAAATTCGTTCGAGAAAAGAAAGGAGGAGTGACCGCCTCGTTTAAAAATCAAGTGGGTCGGGGTGCGATCGAATCTCGAGGCCAAGGCGATTTACATGGAGGGGAGCGTTCAGAACTTGGCTCGCATGTGATGTCGACAGGGAGGTTCCACAAAAATCGAGCAATTGGGAAGGGGCGCCGCGATTGATGTGTCGAGGTATTGGACTCGCGATGGAAGTTTCGAAACATCGTCAGGGAACTCGCGATCGAATCGCGACTGTAGTGGGAAATCAACGACTCGTGGAGGCCACGATGAGGGGTTCGAAATGAATTCGATTTGATCGATCGAGTTCGATCAACGGCGCTGGTTTGGAGATAGTTAACCTTCGACTGGGATTAGAGATGCTCGTCGATTTAGGATTTTTGTGGTCGCATCGTCGCGTGGTATCAGCCTGTTCGAATCGTGATAACTGGCAGTAAGGTATAGTTTTATATTTATTTATTTTACTTATCTGAATTTACTAAGGATGTATATATTTACAGAAACATATATATAAGGTGTAGGCAAGGCATGATGTTAATTTAGATATGAATTGTATTATGAATTTATTTAAATAACTCAAATTGTTATTTTAGAGATTGTTAAAGGGAATTAGTTTAAAATTAAATCATCAAGTGGACTAACTCACTAGTAAATTTAATTAGCAATTAAACTTATTAAATGGAAAATATATTTTTGGAGATGGATTTGTTTAATAAACCTATTTACTTTATTTTGTTGCTAAAAAGATATTTTTAAACTATTAGCTTGAAATAAATTATGGGTTATGAAATTTATTAAATCGGTAGTAGATTGATCGATAAATTCATATAAATTTTTGTTCAAGGTCAAAAGTCGGGAAACCAAAGCAGTATGGAAGTGGATTACAAAACGCAAAGAAAAAGGTGAGTTAATCTCACTCAGCTGAATTTTTATTTTAAATTTAAATGGTTAAATTTAAATAATTGATTGGATGATTGCATTGATTGATGTGCTATACTATATATAGTAGTATATAGCAATATATACATATTGGCATATGTATATATTGGAATTGTTGATATTCCCGCATTTTATAGCGGATGAGACCCTATGCGCCGCATAATAGCGGATGATTTATATAAATCCCATATACCGCGATATTCCACCTCGAAGTGGAATTGGTATTGTGCTAACGTCTGTGGATGCAGGGAAAACAGGTTGGAGGGATCCAACTGGATTCCTCAAAATTTTCTAGACTGTTTTATATTCTGTGTTATGAATATTGATATCCTGTGATGATTTTATTGGTAATTGAAATATTGAATAATATGGTTGGATTGAATATTTCAGAAAAAGAAATTATCAAAATGTATTAAATTGGATTTTTGGAAAGAAATAAATCTTAAGTTAAAAGTATTTTGAAATAAATGAAATGAGCAAGGAATTTATTTCAAAGTAAAGTAAATCGGAAATCAATTTGGGATTTGATTTAAGCGTTAAAACGGGATTTTTTTAAAAAGAGAAGTGAGATTTTGGAATTTATAAACTGGGTTTATAAAGTAAAATAAAATATAGTGGATATTTGAATATAAATTCAAGGTGGAAATTTATAAAAAGATATGGTTTGGTTTAAAATAAATGTTGATTTATTTTTAAAAGATGGAAATGAGAAGTGTATTTCTCTGGATAGCCAAGTACGTTTTCAAAGTAATTTTAAATATAAGTTAAAAGTTTTAAGTATGTTTTAATAAGCATGTTTTAGAAAATTGATTATTTCTAAATGTTAATTTTCAAAGTAGGTATATTTTAAAAATCTATTATTATAGTAATTATATAAAAGTGAATTGTTATTCTGTTTTAAAAAGAGAAATTTAGTTTATATTTATAAAGAGGTTTAATTTAAAGTATATATTTTTAATAAAGTATTAAAGTAGTTTGATTTCAATGTTATAAAATATATTTTAAAATAAAGTGTTTTTAAATTATTTTAAAATCTAAAAATGTTTTGTACTTGGTGTTTCAGAGAAATAAATATTTGGAAATGTATTCCGTAAGCGGAAATTGTTTGAAATTGTTTTCAAAAGGAGTTTGAAAATTTGGAAATATATCTTGGAAAGATATTTGGGTAAATAAATAATGTGGGAAATTATTTATTGTGTGATGGTTGCTTGTGGATGTTAATTGATAGTTAAATAACCGACTATCACTATTGGCCAATGCGCTGATCGTTTCGAAGAGACCGGGATCGAGTTTCCGTATACCGGGATTCTAGGTCTGGAGACTCGAATACCACTTCGATCCGGTTTGTACGTTTCGTGTAACGTGTTCGGAGTCGAAGATGGAGCTGTGAAGTGCAAGGGCTAGTCGCTACTAATCCTGAGGATATTTCCAAAATGGATGTAGTAGGAGTAGTGCCTTCGGTTCCGTTCAAACCCAGGACGGACTGGTATGGACGAATGCTTGCGAAACATCGTCAGCGGACGATGGGCATTCTAAGGGATATGTGCTATAAAGGTATCGTTTAGCCTCGAACCTCATCAACCGGGAATGACTGAAAATCAGGGGTTATGCAGCAAGGTTTCGTGGGTAGCTCCCACTGGAGGGTAAGGTCATCCCTGTCTAGATGTCCCTTTTTATTTCGGCTTAGTGGTGCGGTTGCTGATCCCAACCGTGGGGTGATTTTATTCGGGATCATCCAGTAAGGGATGGTTCCGGCCTTGTGTTGCAGAGGAGCGGGCGTACTCCTCGGTACTGTGATCTAGGCCACGTACTGTGACAGGTGGTACCCCAGTGCCTAGTCATTCGTTGGAAATCCATTCTCCCTACGTGCCTGTACGGTTTTGATTGTGCCCAACTATTGCTGAAACGTGAGATGCAAGCATTTCAGCTAGATTCTAGTTTACTTTCTGTAGACACTATTATAATATCAGAGGATTTTGATATAAAGTGTTTTAGCTATCGTAAGGTAAAAACCCGACATGTTTATTTATGACGTGGTCTTACGAGATGCTTTTGTTTTCAAAGGATTTTGAAACTTTAATAATCAATTTGAGTGTGATTTTCTCACGCTGGTTTTCCAGACTGACTCGGGTATTGTTTTATATGATGCTCGGGTCAGACCGAGTATTATTAGGTTACAGGATATGATGATATGGAGCTCAGGAGACGAGCTGGATGACGATACGTACTCTCGTACTTGCTATTATTTTTCCGCTGTGTATTCAGTTGTATGATATTGATGTGATGTACTCTGATGATGTATTTGGATGTATATATATATACAGATACAGTTTGATTTGTGTAAAGATCTGTTGATATATATTATATTTTATTCCGCTGCGTATGTGAGATTCTGCTGTTGTTTTCTATTTTTCTTCTTCTACCTCTTCTTCTTAACTAAAATGGTCCGGTTTTTCGTGTTAGAAAAACCCGGGTTGTTACACTTGGTATCAGAGCTCTGATACCAAATGTAACGACCCGGCTTTCTAGCCACAGAAAGTCGCATCGTTAATTAAGAAAGAAATCTGACATATCAATACACTTATCAATATTTATAAATATGAATATAATTTCTATCACATATATACAATATTACTGTGATACCAAGTTTCCGAGTTGATACCATTAATTATATTAATTCTATCACATATATGCTATAATTATATATTTATAAATTAAATATATAATATTTTAAATATTTAAATATAATCTGAAATAATTTATACTTATATAAATTAAAGATAAATAATTCGATAATATTTATAAAGATACCAAATGTAACGACCCGGATCTTTCGAACCCGAAATTTCCAGATAGTTAGAAGAAAAAGAAAAGAGATAGAAGAAAGAAACAGAAGAAGAAGAAGATCAGAAACAACAACATCTCACATTCGCAGCGGATAAAATATAATAATAAATTATAACAGTTTTACAAAACAATATTATATCTGTCGATTACATTTTAATACATCAGAGTTACATATTTATACAGACACTGGATATACACAATTATCAAGTCTCAGATATACAATAATATAACACAGTAGAAACACTCCATACGTTCCTGTCATCCAGCTCGACTCCTGAGCTCCAGAACGTCCTTACCTGAAAATCTGTAATACTCGGTCTGACCCGAGCATTACATCAAAGTAACACCCGGGTCAGGCTGGAAACCAGCGTGAGTAAACTCATCTAATAAGAAATTCCAATCCATATAACTTATTTAAAACCCGGGGTAACTCGTACTTACTATATGTAAACAACTTATACAGTCATCACCATTTCCCACAAAACAATATCTAAGTATCCAACTTAGTTTAAATGGTCCATAATATCGTAAACCGGCCTATTGATATCACATATCAATTTCTAAAGAGTTATAGAAGATTTCAAATCGAAGTGGTTTCGGATATTTCTGATACCCGACTCCGGTCTCTTCGAATACAATATCATCCTAAATCCAAGTTGTTTAAGTGGATTCACTTTAATTTATATACAGGGTGTCACATTCACACAGCAATTTATCATCGATAGATAACCCACATTATCACAGTTCAAATCAAACATATTATTTCGCATAACATCACAAATCACATATCAGGGATATCAACTAATCTAAGCATACAATATCATTCAATTCATCCATAACAAGTTGATTCATTCTTACTTAATTTAATTAATCTCAAATTAAATTAATTACTAACCATTTATCACTTGGATTACCTTAATCCATCTTACTTAACATTAATTAATTACAAATTAATTAATCATTTCTTAATTATCTATCTTAATTAATCTTCCTTGATTAATTATCCCTTAACTACAATAAGTAATTATCCTTTAATTATCCCTTTTTATTAATCATTCTTGATTATTTACTTTACTTTTTTTTTTTTTACATTAACTAATTAAACCTTAATTATAGATTAATTATCCTCAACCATTCTCAATAATTAACTTAAATTACTTTCATTAATTAATAAATGATCTTCAGATTACTTCATTAATTAATTACTCTTTTAATTAATTACCTTAACAAGTAATTAATCACATTATTAATTTACCTTAACCCTTTAATTAATTATATTAATTAATCCTTTAATTAATTATACTAAGTGATTAATCCTTAATCACTTCCATTTAATTACTTCCATAAATGATTTCCCTTTTTACTTAATTACTTCAGTAAATTTTTTTTATATTAATTACTTCTCTAAGTAATTCTACTTAATTAATTAATAAGTGATTATCTTTAATTAATTAGACAAATTAATTAACTTAAAATTAATTACATTAATTAATCAATTAATCCCTTAAATCTCTAGTTAATGATTCATCTCTTACTTCATTAACTACCCATTAATTACTCCATTAAGTAATTATTCTTAATTACAAATAGTAATTAACCTTTAATTACTCTTATTAATTACTTTTGAAATCAACAACCTTAAACATTTTAGATTTGAAAATATATTCAATTTAAATATTCCTGAAACTTGATTGACATTTAATTTGAAAAGAACTTGCTTTTAAATTGTAAACTTGATTTTCTTTTACAAAATTTTTGCTTTTACTTAAAACCAGAATAATCCAAGCCTACCCCGAGTCAAACTCTTATTAAACCCGAGCCTACCCCGAGACAATCACCCCACTCAACTGCTTCGAGTCAAACCACGATTTCCACGAGCCAGACCCGAGAAGTCCTCGTCTTCCCCAAATCAAACATCAATCCAGATGTCCAACTGCACTCGTGCACATGCACAGGAGATCGCCGTCGCTCCGACCATTGCCAAGACTATCGCCAAGTCGCAAATGAACTCATCGACAACCCCGATCAACCAATATACTCAAACTCGCCGTGGCTCAAAATCGAGCACGACAGCACCAACTAGAACCAAACATCGATCACAAAATTCGAATCGCCTCGCCGACCAAGGCCCTCTGAAGCCTCGCCACCTCGTCCACAGCTTCACCATACGACGACGAAATAATCCCCCAAGGTCCGATCGATTCCGGTTCCACGATGACGATGATCTATCTCTTGAAACTATGACGAGCAGAACTAGGTTTAAAACCCTAAAATGACATCGCCTGATCGCTCCGATCATCAAAAAGACTTCGCACTATTTTTCATCCACTTCCCATTCTTCATCCTACCTCCGACATCAACCCTGAGCCTCCACTCCACATTGATCATCAGGAATTGACGAAAAACAGTTTCCTGATCAACTCGAGAATCCACACTATTTTTAAATCTAAAAATCTTAATCTTAACATTAAAATTCCTCATTTTACAACTCGAATCAGTTTATCAATTCAAAACAAAAGTTTGCAAGTATTGATTTTTGATTTATTTTGATTTCCTACTATGATTTATCATTTTATAAATAAGTATTCAACAACATAATTGAATTTATTTTTTTAAATTGATATCACATTGTTACTATCATTTTTCATTTAGAGATCGTAACCAGAAAAGGATTGGAAAGAAAGAAATTGATTTTTAAAACTTATTTCTTTAGCCTGTGAAAACAAACAGAGGAATGTTCATCAATATACAGGCATGCACACAGATATATCATAATTACATACATGCAAACATTTCTTCAATTCTTCTTTAATCAGTTATCACATACAATAACAGATTAAAACAGATTAATCTTTAAAAGGTGTAGTTTACTCACCTGTTTTGAACAGAGAAGCCTGTTTCTTTGATTTAAAACTGGAAACTTAGTTGACCTTTTACTTTGAAAACTGGAGATTGCTTGCTGTTATAATTTGAGTTGAATCTACTTTGTTTTGACAAGAATCTGGACTGAAGCTTGATTTTTGAACTGTTCTTGAATCTAATCTGTTTTGAACTTCTTTGTTGAGTTGAACTGGATTGAATTTGCTTCACTTCAGGTTTGAGGATAATTGATTACAGAGTTGAATTGTTAGAGGAGATGTTTTCAGGTTTTGATTCTGGTTTTATAAATGAATTACAGGGTTTTGGTTTGAGAAGATTTCAGTTTGGTTTGTGAAGATTCTCTGGTTTGATAAATTTCCAGTTTTTGGTTTTATTTTTGAAAACGTGAAAAATGAACAAAGAAAATGGAAGGAGAGAAGAATATAGATTTATATAGATTTGTTTTAAAATTAAAGAAAATAGAAATAAACTATGACACTTGTCTTTAACCTTATTTATCTTGTTAACACATGTATTTAACATGCTTAAAAATTCAACACTTGTCATTTATTTATTTTCATTTGTTTTAAAATTATTAAAAAGCCTTTATAATGAATTTTCCAAATTAATTAATACATTTCTTAATTAGTAAATGCTTTCCTATATTATACATAAATGAAATCTTTAAAAGAAAATAAAATAAAAACCCATTTATATTCTAATAAAATCATATATAATATTTAATTCATTTTTAAGTGTAAACATAAAACTTTTATATTTATTACTATTAAATAAATACTTCCCAAATTTATATAAAACAAAATCTTATTTTAAATAAAAACCTTATCCATATATTTTATATCTAAAATATTTTAAAGATATATATATCCTTTAAATTCAAGTTTAAATCCAAATTCAAATGCAATTTAAAAATCCAATTTAAAATCAACTCAACATATATTTATTTAAACACACATAAATTAAATTTGTAAACAATAATTCTATTAAAAATCTATTTATATTCATTTTTAAAAACATCATATTATTATTCTTGTTTGAAAACAACAAATTTACCAATTTTAAATAATTTATAAAGGAATTTTCACATTTTAAATTGCTTGAAGTTCCGGGATATCACATTCCTTCCCCCTTAGAATCTTTTCGTCCTCGAAAAGGAACGAAGCAAGAATTTTATTACAATGTTGATTATCAGTTAAATTATTCCTTAGACATCTTAATTCTTAACTCTTTTTGTATAAAATTTTTTTTTTCAAAATATTTTAAAATCTATATAATATTATCAAAATAGTTTTTAAAAAAAAAAAAAAAAATTTTTTTTTTTTTAACTCGATGTCTCAACCAGTCCATCCTTGTTCTCACAGAAATTCAGTCATACGTTGATCAGACGTAGGACTGAAAATCTATAAGTACTGGGTAGACCCGTTTTCAACACCCAGTGAAAACATTTGGAAAATAATTTTATTAAAAATATAGGAAACATTTTTGAAAATAGAGGAAATATCTTTGGTGAGAATGCTCTGGAAATCATCACCCCCATCCATGGTCACAGTTACATCACGGGTTACGTTGCCATCGCAGCAAAAGTCCATGTAACTGATAACAGCATGGAACCCACAACAGATCGCAGTTACATTCCAGGGTTACGTTGCCGTCGCAGCAAAAGTCCATGTAACTGTTGGCTCTCA
The DNA here is from genome assembly GCA_030737815.1 of Allium fistulosum. Classification (NCBI taxonomy): domain Eukaryota; kingdom Viridiplantae; phylum Streptophyta; class Magnoliopsida; order Asparagales; family Amaryllidaceae; genus Allium; species Allium fistulosum. The sequence continues at coordinate 860,241,091 of CM060908.1, read as the reverse complement.
GCGGCACACACGATTTCGCTGTCAAAATGAAACTCCTCCACATAGGTCGCAGTCTACCGATATAAAATCAAACGCAGACTGTTGGCTCTCAGCGGCTCAAACGACTTTCGCTATGTTACCATAGTGTCACAGTCTACCGATATAAAATCAAACGTAGACAGTTGGCTCTCAGCGGCACACATGACTTCCGCTATGGTCTGCAGTAGATCGTAGTGACATTGAGTTAAATTGTTGTCACAGCATAACTCAAATGCCTCTGTGGGCACCAGCCCCTCGACTTTCGCTACACAAATAATCCTCAGGAACTAGTTTTGTCCGGACTCCTCACAGGATCAACTTTAGAAACCCCCCTTGGGGCTCAAGGCAGTACCACCCAGTGGTACTCCTGAGAAGTTCATTTCAAGGAAGCGCCTTTTTCCCCAGAGCTATTCTCAAAACATTTTATACTATATATTTATAGTATCTTCAAATCATACCCTTTATGATTTATCAAAATCTCCTTTACACAAAATCGATTACCAAAAATCGATAATTCTCAAACTAGGCTTTCCAAAATCCAAAATTGATTTCTCAAAAATCAAAAGCCCTTTCCAAAATCCATAGGTTCCCAAAACCTTTTCCAAAATCATTCTCATAAGATCCTTTATATATATATATAGATATAGATATATATAACTTTGAAAATCTTTGGATCATTTCAAACTTTGTATAAAACCTCTTTTATACTTCAAATATTTCAAAACCCTTTTTATTCTGGCTAGATTCAATAAGGGAAGTTTATCATATTACAAAATATAACTTTATTTATTGCCAAATCAAATATTCAAGTTTGATTTCTTTATAAAGTTATTTACCATTTACTTACCTCCATAAAGTAAATTTCAACCAAAGAAATATCCAATTCCATTATATTTCACATAATATACCTTTCATTTCAAAAACCACTTCAAATTTCTTATCCACAAATTTTAAATGCCAATTTCATTCAAACCCGTACGATGTACACATATCATCCGTACGCTATATCAATCTGATCGCTCAATCGATCACACAATTTCACTTCCGAACTAGTATCGTCCACCCGACTTCCTAGTGCGGACTCAGATCTGATTTCTTGATCAGAAACCGTCATTCTCCTTGCATAGTCACAACTATGATAGAGAATATCCAGAACCAATCAACAATCCATATCCAGGTTCGCCGTCGAAAATCGAGCGAAAAATCCCAACTCGGATCGATAATATTATCTCGAAATTCTGTGTTCGAATCTGGATCAAATCACTATGCGAATAGAATAATATACGCACATCCTACGTATTTAACTTTATTGATTATTAGCCAAATCAATTCTCTTTTCTATTCACATTTCCTTTAATTCCATTCACTTATTCTCAATTGCTTCCATTTCCAATTGAGTTATTACTTTAATTACAAACAGTTTGAACTCTGACCAATTTAAATTTAAACAAATATCTTGAAAAAAAAAAAAATTTTTAAATAGATAAGTAGTTGAAAAATAGTTATTAGTTTATAAAATAGCTGTAAAATAGTTAAGTATTATAAAATAGTTAGGTAATTGCAAAATAGTTTTTTTTTTAAAATAATGATTAGATATAAGTAACTGAAAAAAAATAATTAGTTTATAAGACAGTTTCAAAATAGTTAAATAGTTCCAAAATAATTCGATACCATATGTAACGACCCGACTTCCACTTTATTTATAAATATTGATACCAAATGTAACGACCCAGGAATTATAAATATAATTTCTATCACAATATTTATATTTCTGTATTTAACTTTTAAATATTATAATTTATTATATATAACTGAAACATATGACATACCAAGTTTAACTTCACAATATAAAATTATATGTCGTTACATACAGTTGGCAGGAAGTTGATAATTACAGAGGCATTTGAGTTATGCTGTGACAACAATTTAACTCAATGTCACTGCGATCTACTGCAGACCATAGCGAAAGTCATGTGTGCCGCTGAGAGCCAACTGTCTACGTTTGATTTTATATCGGTAGACTGTGACACTATGGTAACATAGCGAAAGTCGTTTGTGCCGCTGAGAGCCAACTGTCTGCGTTTGATTTTATATCGGTAGACTGCGACCTATGTGGGAGAAGTTTCATTTTGACAGCGAAATCGTGTGTGCCGCTGAGAGCCAACAGTTACATGGACTTTTGCTGCGATGGCAACGTAACCCTGGATGTAACTGCGATCTGTCGTGGGTTCCTTGGTGTAATCAGTTACATGGACTTTTGCTGCGATGGCAACGTAACCCGTGATGTAACTGTGACCATGGATGGGAGTGATGATTTCCAGAGCATTCTCACCAAAGATATTTCCTCTATTTTCAAAAACGTTTTCGATATTTTCAAATAAAGTATTTTCCAAATATTTTCACTGGGTGTTGAAAATGGGTCTGCTAAGTACTTATAGATTTTCAGTCTTACGCCTGATCAACGTATGACCGAATTTCTGTGAGAACGAGAATGGACTTGTTGAAACATCGAGTTATAAAAGTATTTTTATAAAAACTTTTTTTGTAATATTATATAGATTTTGAAAGTGTTTTAAAAAAAAAAATGATCAAAGAATAATTTATCTGATTTTAAATTATTGAATAAAATTATGTCTTCGTTCCTTTTCGAGGACGAAAAGATTTTAAGGGGGGAGGAATGTGATAACCCGGATTTCTGGACATCTTTAATTGATATAATAATTGGGTAAATTAATAGAAATACTGAATTATAGATTGAACAAACGAATCTGATCAAATAAATATTTATATTTATAAGTTGAGCAAATTAAATATGTGTTATTATGAGCTGATTCTAAATTGAGTTTGAATTTGAATTTGAAATTCAAATTGATAAATATCTTAAAAATAAATTGGATTTTAAAAACTCTATATTTTAAAGTTAATAAGAATAATTTTCCAATATAATAATATATAGGTTTATATATATTGTATTGAAAGTTATGTTTTAAAATTTATATATGTAATGTAAGGTTGGTTTGTAAATATATAAGGTGAGATTTAATTAAAGATTTAAAAAAAAAAATACTTTTCTTTTATATACTTGGGAATAGATATAGTTAGTATATATGTAAATAAATAGAAAGCTTTGATATGTGAATATCTTTTAAAACTATAAGTATAAAATTTAAATATATACATTTTATAATTATATAAATATTACTTAAATACATGTATATAGCTTAAATAAATTATTAAAAAGGAAATAATATTTAAAACATTAATAAAACATTAGAAAATAACTTTTGTAAATATTAATAAAACATTTTAACACTTGTAAACTTTTAATGTATGTTAATGACACTTGTGAATCATGTGCATAGGTGTAAGATAATGGGAACATAGGATAGACAAATGTCCTTCTCTTTAATAATTAAATTTAAAATTTAATTGTAAAAGAAACAAAGAGTTTTATTTTCAGCAAATTTCTTTCTTCATTTTCAACCAAAACTGTAATACAAATCAGAGAAAATTATACCAAAACCTGAAACATCTTCAAACAAATTCTAGAAATTTCAAGTAAATCAAACATATAGCAAATCAGTTTCAAAATCTCTTCTACAAGATTCAAGTTTTTCAGAAATCAGCAATCTCTAACCTAAGCAAGGCAATTCAAAGTTCTGGAGCAAGCTGTTCAAATTTAAAGTTTTCAAAACATCTCAAATTTCAACACTCTGTTCAAACATCTCTATCAAGTGAGTAAACCACTTTAATCTTGATTTCATACGATGGAAAAGTTGTGAAAAGTATTAGTATAAATGTATTTATGCCTGCATGTATATATACAAGTGTAGATTTGCATGTTGTTTGTATTTGAATTTCATGTCTGTGCTTCTCTGTTTTTAAGTTACAGAGTTTAGATTAAATCAAAAATTCAAATCCTCTTTATCTATCCTCTATTAAGCTTTTGTTTTCAAACAAGATAGGATTGTTTAACTATAATTTAGGTTTTAAAAATATGGTTAAGTATTTTAGGTTTGAAATCTGCTGGAATTAAGAAATATACAGTGTAAATTTTTATAACATGTTAAATTCAAGAATTGCAATTCGATGATTCAATTATATAATTTGAATAGATTCAGAAAAATATGATTTTTAAAAGAGAAAACTTGATTTTTAATGTTATATCGAGAGAGTAATCATAAGTTAACCAGAAAATAGTTTTTGAGAGTTTTCTGGCGATCGATGGTCTCGAGATGGACGATAACTTCGCTGGAGGAAGTAGGAAGCCTGGGGGACTCGGCAAAAATGTCAAATGGATTTATTTTTCACTGTGGCATCGGAGGTCAGACGAACTAGGGTTTAAGCACCTTGTTTGGTTGTGGTTGGAAAAGTGATGACTGGGTCATCTAGGGTGAATCGAGTTTCACCAGAGCATTGGGGATGGATGCGTGGAAGTATTGCGGGGACGTGACCGGGGTTCCAGATGAGCTAAGTTATATTTAAAATTATAGCAATTATCTATAATTTATATTTATAATTACTGTAATATTATTATATATCAGCTAATATCATAATATTAAATTAATATTTAAAATAGGAATGAAGTTAATTAAATATAAAAGTGGTTACATATGATATTATAATTAAATTAATTAAATCAATATTTATAATTACAACCAAATGTCAAATAATTTAAAAAATGTTTTAGAAAATAGGTTAGTTTAACTTTATAATTTCCAAATCTCAAACCCATTTTGAGATCACTCATAACTCCCATTTAAAGCTCTGATACCAAATGTAACAACCCGACTTTTTCTCCACAGAAAGTCGCATCGTTAATTAAGAAAGAAAGGGATAGAAGAAGAAAAGAAAAGAAGAAAGAAACAACAACAACGATCTCACAGCGGAACGAGAAATATATTATCACATAAGATATTACATAGTATCATATACATCAGAGTACACAACTTATACATCACAGAATAGACAGTTATAAACTTCTGTCTATTATACAACACAAGTACATTAGTACAATACAGACTAATACAAACACAGCGGAAACTCTATATATCTACTCGCTGAAGCCTCCTGCTCCACAGCTCCTCCAGAATTCGTCAAGACTATCCTGAATCCCTCGACTACTCTAATTAAAGGTTAATTACTGTATTTGATTAAGAATAATTAATTTGTGAAATTAATTAAAGATAATTACTTAAATGTAATTAAAGAATGATTAATCAAGGTGATTAATTAAAGTGGATAATTAGAGAAAGATTAATTAATTTATTGGTAATTAATTAATGATTATATAAGTAAGATTTATGATGAAGTAATTAATTTAATTTATTTGAATGAAGTAATTAATTTAATTCACTTTAAATTAATTAAAGATAGAGATAGTTAATTTAATTCATTTTAAATTAATTATGTTGTGATTAAGTAAATCATTGCTTATATAAGAATGGATGACATTAATTTTCTTGAATGGATGTAATCTCAGAAATGAGATTGAATGTATTTCATTGTTTGATATCTCTGATGAGATATGATTGATATATGATATGGATGTTTGGTTGAATTATAATGATAATGTGAATTATCTGTTTGGGATGATAATGTAGATTATCTATTGAATTATCTATCTTTGTGTATATAGATAAATGGAATTGAATTGTTTTAACCTTAAAACAACTTGACCTTAAAGGATACGGTTTGGATTTCGATGAGACCGGGATCGGGTTTCCGTATACCGGAATTCCAGGTCTGGAGACCCGAATACCACATCGATCCAAATTAACGATAGGTCGTGAATCTCAAGTGAAGATGAAGATTCAGAGTGCAAGGGTTATTGTCGTTAACTCTGAGGGTGATTCCAAAACGAGTGTAACGAGATAATGCCTTCGGTTTCGTTCGAACCCGGAACGAACTTATATGGATTGAATGCTTTCAGCACATCGTCAGGCGGACGATGAGCATTCTAAGTGATATGTTCTGATTAAAGGTAATCGTAACCTCAAGCCTCATCAACCGGGAATGGCTAAAACAGGGGAGGTGCAGCAAGGCTTCGTGGGTAGCACCCACTGAGAGCAAGATAGATCCCTGTCTAGAGGTCCCTTTTCTTCTATTCGGCTTAGTGTGTGGTTGGTCGCGCCAACTACGGGATTGTCTTGTTCGGAATTATCCAGTAAGGGATGGTTATGGCTTTGTGTTGCAGGGGATTGGGAGTGATCCTCGGTACGGTGATCTAGGCCCCGTACTGTGATGAGCGGTACCCCGGTAGCTCTGCCATTGTATGGAAATCCAAATTCCAATAAGTGATAACGGACTTGATTGTATACTTATGTATGCTGGAATTTAATAATGTAACAATTTCGGCTATTTCATATTTATTTGAAAACCCTAGACCCTATTATAATACAATCGAATTTCCTATCAAATGTTTTGGTTATCGTAAGGTAAAAACTTTTCCGTGTTTATGTGCGGAAAGTCTTACGAGATACCTTTTCTTTCCAAATGATTTTCAAAGTTAAACAAGTTTAACCTGTTACTCACACCAGACCCATGTCTGACCCAAGTTGTTTATTTCTGTTTTATAAACTCTTGGGTACTCAAATTTTATACGAGTAGCCAAGGGATTCAGGTTAGCTTTGACGAGTAATCTGGAGGAGTAATGGAGCAGGAGGCTTCAGCGTTGTAGATAGATAGTAGTTTCCGCTGTGTTATCTCTATGATAGTGTTTTGTATTGTATCGAGTTGTAATAACTAGACAGATGTTTATAACTGTCTAGTATGTGATGTATATGTTGTATAACTCTGATAAGTGTTGTATACTATGTAACAGTTTATGTTATTAATATAATTTATTCGTTCCGCTGTGTGAGATTCTAATGTTGTTTCTTTCTCTCTTCTCTTCTTTTCTCTTTTCTACCCCTTTCTTTCTTATTAGCGATGCGACTTTCTGTGGAGAAAAGTCGGGTCGTTACAGTTGGTATCAGAGCAGTAGGTTGAGTGAATACCTAGGCTCTGAAGTGGTGTCTATCTTGAGAGCGTGTAATTGTTAGTAATATAAAAATGATTTTATATTGTGTTAATTGATCGGTTGAGTGGTATATGGATTCTGGTCAATACGAGTAGCTAACGTTATTGATAGGAATCTCTAAACACTTGAACCAGGCCAACGGACACAATATTGTTTTAAAGAGGTAGATGAAATAATTCTACCCAGAAATAATTTCTATATAAAAAAAAAAAAAAATATATATATCATTTTAAATATATATATTTATGTATTTCTACCTATTTATTGGGTTACCTGTTCGGGTTTTCCAATATAAGTTATAAAGGTAGATAAGGTGGTAGTGTGTGTAACACAATTACCAATAGTTGGAGTTTGAATGTTTGAGGTTGGAAGTATATATCGAGACTGTAAACCCAATACCGTCTCGAGTAAGCTTTGCTGTGGTGAAGGATTTCATCGATCTCCGAAGGAAACTGTTATGGTTCGGAGTTTATCTTTGAAGCGTGGATGAGTAGAGTTGGATCTGTCGATGAGGCAGAAGTGAGTGATGGTACCTTGATACCTCAGGTAATAGTAGCTGTATGATGAGATACAGTGACGATGGATGTTCCTGAAGATGTTTTCTTTGGAACAAGATTAAGGAAGTGTGTATGCTTTGGTATTGTGGCTGAGTTCAGCATGGTGTTTCTGTTTGGTTTGGAGTTCGAGTTTCTTGAAGATCTTTGGAATAGGAAGTCCTTGGCATCAGTGTCAGCAGTGCAGCTCGGAGTGTTCTGTGTGTTAGCAGGAAGTTTCTGGCTGAGTAGTTTTTTTTGAAGTTGGAGTTCAGAAGCAGCAGAGTGGATCCATTTCTTCGATAAATTGGATAAATAAGTGTAAGCTGTTCTGATTGGTAAAGAGAGAACAGTCTGTTTGGAATTAGGCTGGGTTGATCGCAAAAGTGACTTGCGATTGTCTGAGTGTTCTCTTGAGTTGTCAGAGTTTTTCTGGATGTCTTCAGAGAAGTCAGAAGTTTGTCCGCATCTGAAGGTTGAGTCTTCTTATCAACTGGATTCCAGGAGTGATACCGGTGGTTCAGTCTAGTGGAAGGATGTTTCCTAGAGATGGAGTTGGTGATGCAGCTCAAGTTTTGCTGGAGTATCTGAGTTTCCTTTATGGATCAGTGAACCTTATTTCTAGAAGTGAGTTGTCCAGTCTGTGCTTGTGTCCTACCTCAGATCAGAGTTGAGCAGCGAAAGCAGTTTGGAGTGTATCTCTGGATGGGAGAAGTAAGTTTGGAATCTACTGATATTGTGAAGTAGAGTTGTGTTTTGGTTTGGGTAGATCTTGAGAGGATCATTTTGTTGAGTAGGATCCGGAAGTTGGTTTGATGTTGGTCTAATCTGTTTCAAGAAGCATCAGCAAGGGTTAAGCTGATCAGGAAGAATGAAGTGACTCAGGATCGTCAAAGGAGTTATGCAGTTAAGAATTGATGTTGAATTTGGATATTGTTTAAGTTTTTCTCCGATCAAAGGAGATATAAGATTTGGTAAGACTGGAGAGTAAGCTCCGGAAGTATTATGAGATTTTTCTGTGTTCTTTGGAGATTAGATTTTGATCCCCAGAATTGAGTTGCCAGTTCGGATAACTGGAATTCATTTTATTTCACATATCTCTGAGGAATATGTGTATGATTCATCGAGTGATGGAATCAGCAGTTCAGAAGGATACTTGGGATGGTTTTGAGTTAGTCTGATATCTTGTTCAGATTTGTAATCTAGAAAGGAAGGACTTCTAGATTATTGTAGATAGTTAGTTTAGATCCTGTAGAACGAGACTCCCGGTATATATATATACTTGAGGAAACTCGAGTAAATTCTATCCAGATTTTGACTGGATAGTTAAATTTGTTTGATTTAATTTGTTTGCTATGATTGTTAGAATATGATTGATATGTATGGTTGCTGTTTAAAATTAAAACATTTGCTGGGTTATTAAATTATCTTTGCTTTTAAATTTCGGGGACGAAATTATTTTAAGGGGGGAGGAATGTGATATCCCGGAAATTTGGCAATATCAATTTAATAATCATTATTAATAATTAAATTAATTTGTTGATTTTATTTTATAAAATTGACAAGTTTATTCATTTTAAAGGTTAATAATATTTAATTGGCAATATTTATTAATATCTTTTCTAACAATTTAAAATTGGTAAGATTTATCTTTCAAAACTTATATAAATGTTTTCTATTTATAATGTATATATATTGGTATATATATTATAAATAGGGAGTCTTTAATTTAATAAAAGACTATGTTTTCAAATTATAATATATATGTATATATATATTGTTATTTGAAGTTATGTATTAAAATTCAATATGATGATTATCAAAACTAATGTAAAAATATTTTCCATTTAGAATATATATATTTGTATATTTATATAGAATCTTAAAGCTTATTTATAAAAAAGATAAATACATTATATACTTATAAATATTTCATAAAAACATATAAATGTCTTAAATAAATGTATTAAAAACAAGATGTACACTTGTTAGCATATTAGAGTGGTGTGAAGACATTTGTAAGAAAATAAGTAATTTGTAATTTAAAAAGCATAGGTGTAAGCAAATTAAAGAGACAAGTGGCTATAATTTTTCTTTGATAATTAAAGTTTATAAATTTTTAAATATTAAAGAGAAATCTGTTTTTTCATTTTTATATCTCAGCTCTAATCCTTCTTTTCTCTTTCAATTAAAAACGAATACAAATCAATTAAAAGAAAAGATAAAATCTGGAAACCAAATCAAAGAGAAAATAAAACTGGAAAAATCTGGAAATCCAAATCTGAAACAAGTAATCAAGGAGCAAGTGCAACAACAGTTCAAATTCTTCAAATACAATCAGACAGGAAATCAATCAACAAGCAACTAAATTAGATTCAATTTCAACCTGCAACAAATTCAACTTCATCAGTTCTAAGCATTTAAAATCAGAGATCAAGCATGCAAAGAATTCAAATTGAAAACAAACCTGGGAAAGACATGCTCTCTGTTTTATTTTTTGAAAATAGGTGAGTAAATTATTTTAAAAACAGTTTGCTATGGATTTTTACTACCATGCATGAGTTAATATTAACTTGTATTATAGTTCTTTAGTTTGAATTTATATGCATCAGTATGTATATGTTGGGTGGACTTGTCTGTTTATAACCATATATATGTTGATATGTTCTCTGTTGATCTGCTGTGAATGCTCTGCTAAAAGAAAAAAATTCAATACTAACAAATCAAATCCATATTAGGCATAAGTATGTAAATGAAAATTTGTTGTAATTGTATGATGAAGATTTTTAAATAGTTCCAGGAATTTTAAATACCATGAATCATGTTTAAATTAAAAATTAACAGGAACTGGAATTTTTGTTAAAAACCAACTATCTTAATTTCTAATTTGAACTACATGCATGTAACCGTGATAGGAAATCATGAATTTAGATATGCAATTTGTAATTTTTAGTTGGGTATTTCGTTTGAATTTGAAGTTTGTTCGAAATTGGGACTTTTGTGGATTATTGATTATCCACGCTATAATTTGTTTTGATATTTGGATCGAAGCTTGATTGTGGATGGTAGATTAAGGGAAAAATGCAGTAGAATTTTTCTAGTGACAGAATTGTTCGAATTCGAGTAAAATAGGGTTTTAGCTTTCGTATTGAAGCCGGGGTTCATCGGGAATTCTCGTCATTGATATGTGACCGGAATCGTGCGCATATGGGGGAAATTGTAGCTCGTGATGTGGAGGTTCTATGGTGAGGACGGCGAGGTGTAGCGACGTCGAGTTCGTCGGCAATGGGGGATTTTGGTGGTTTGGGTTTCTGCAGTTTTTGGTTCGAATGATCGAATTTTGACTCGCGTGTTTATTCTTCGATCTGGGTTAAGATTTTGTCTCACTCGCGATCGTGTGATGGTGTTCGATGGTCGCGACGACCTAGGTTGGCCGGAGTTAGTGGGAGACGTGCACGTGCACGATTTTTGTGCACTGGATATTTGAATTGGGGAAGACGAGTTTCGACTCGAAGGACCTTCGCGTTCCCTCGTGATCGACTCGAAGAAGAAATGAGAGGCTGGGAAACTCGGGGGCTGGCTCGTGTAGAATGAGGTGTTGCTCGGGTTTCTCGGTGACAAACTCGAAGCCAGGTAGTTGGGGAAAGCTCAGTATTTAGGTGGTATAGCTGAAATGTAAATGCAGATTTTACAAGTTGTTTAAATTAAAATAAAAGTCGAGTTAAGTTATAGAACAAGTTTATAAAGGAAACGCAATATAAAGTTAAACTTGTTGTTTTAATATGAAAATAAATCAAACATTTGGAAGTGGAAATTTAATTTATATTTCAAATTTAAGTGTGTTTTAAGATGATTGTTTTTGAAAACAATTATCTAATTAAATTGAAGTTCAATTTAAAAGAATGTTTTTAAGATATTAAATCAAAGTTTAGGTTAAAATTCTAAGTAATAATTTAAAGACTAAGTTTTCAAATTTATATTGAAAATATTTAAGTTTAAATTAAATGTTTAAGGTGTCTTAAATTTTAAAATTGATTTCTAAATGTTTTCTTTTCAAATAAGGTTATGGTTATTAATTTTGGGAACCCAATAGAATAATTTGTTGTTAAGATTATTTAAAATTTGATTTAATTCAAATAATTTAATTATGAAGATAAATAAGGTTAATTTATCTTTGTTATTAACTTGAGGATACTTATTTAATATAATTTGTTAATAAGTTAAAGTTTAGTTAAGAATAATGTTTCTTAATTTATTAAGGATTTTTAAATATAAATTGTAAATTAATTAATTGTTTAAATTATTTTAAATAATTAGTTAATTATTTATTTAATTTTAAATAATCACTTAATTATGATTTAATTAAGTATGATTACTTAATAAAGAAATTATTAGTTAATTATTGAATATAATCACTTATGGAAGTAATTAAATGGAAATTACTCATAAGAGTAATTAGTTGAAGTAATTAATGGATATTCATTTGATTAAGGAATTAATTAATATAATTGTTTTAAAGTTAATTAATTATGAGGTAATTAAATAAGAAGTGATTAAGGTTAATTACCTAGTGTTATTAATTAAATAATTTATTTAATTAAAGGATTAAGGTTAATTAATAAGGTAATTAATTATTTGTTAAGGTAATTAATTAAAAGGTAATTAACTAAGGGAAGTAATTAAGGGAAGTTAATTACTGGATTATATTAATCAAAGGTGATTAATAATTATGATTAATTAAGAATAATTACTTAATGTAATTAATAAAATAATTAAAGGTGTAATTAAAGATCATTAGTTTATAATTAATGATTTAATTAAGAATTGATTAATTAAGATTAATAAATCAAATGATAAGTGATTAATTATAATTAATTAAGAATTAAAGTAATTGATTATAATTAATTAATTAATGAAGTAATTAAATATTTTAAATAAATATATATTTTAAAAGACTTTTATAAACTAATTATATATTTTAAAAGACTTTTTATACGTGTTTTATAAACATATGTATTTATAAATATATAAAATATTATAATTGGGTTTCTATTTCAAAATATTTTATAAACATATGATAATTATTTAATAGTATTATAAATATTTTATAATATTCCAGGTCTGGAGACCCCGAAATACATATGTATCAGAGCATATGTATCAGAAAGTGTCTTTTAAGATATATATTATAGTTCTCTGATATTATATAATTATATAATTATAATTAGGTATCTGATATTAAAATTAGGTATCAGATAGCATAATTATAGTTCTCTGATGTTCTCTGATATGTCCTTAAATTTTACATATCAGAGCATAATTGTTTTAAAATATTTTACAAGTTGTTTAAAATATTTTATAAACTTATTTAATAGTATTTTAATACATATGCTCTGATACCAACTGTAACGACCCGGAATTTTCGAACCCGAAAATTCTAGATAATTAGGAGAAAAAGGAAAGAGATAGAAGGAAGAACAGAAAGAAGAAAGAAGAACAGAAACACGACATCTCACATTCGCAGCGGATAAAGTATAATATCAAATAATATCAGTTATACAAAGAAAACTGTATTTGTTAATTACATTTTAATATATCAGAGTTACAACATTCACAAATATACTAGACAGTTAGAATTAACATGTCTTTGACAACTATCAATACAACTCTCAAATACACAATGGAATATACTCCATACGTTCCTACCATCCAGCTCGTCTCCTGAGCTCCAGAACGTCCTTACCTGGAAATCTGTAATACTCGGTCTGACCCGAGCATTACATCAAAGTAACACCCGGGTCAGGCTGGAAACCAGCGTGAGTAAACTCATCTAACATGAAATTTCAATTCATAGAACTTATATAAACCTGGGGTAACTCGTACTTTACTGAGTAAACAACTTATATAGTCAACACTTATTTTCACAAAACAATATCTAAGTATCCAACTTAGTTTAAATGGTCCATATTATCCTAATCCAGCCCATTGATTTCACATATCAATCTATAAAGAATTATAGAAGATTTCAAATCGAAGTGGTTTCGGGTATTTACTGATACCCGATCCCGGTCTCTTCGAATTCAATACCATCTTTAATCCAAATTGTTTTAAGTGAATACAATTAAGTAAAAACAAACTGGATGCCACATTTCACAACAATTCATCATCGATAAATAACCTACATTATCACAGTTCAACCCAACATATCATATCATAGTACATCATAATTTATCAGACTAGAGATATTAATCACTCCAAACATCCAATAATTAAATCATCCATAAGCAAGATCAATCAATCACATAATTTATAATTCATTTAATTAATCTCAAAATAGATTAATTATATGTAAATTAATTACCTAACCCTGCTTGATTAATATTAATTAATTACAACCCATTAGTTATTAATTAATCATCCTTAATTATCCATCTTAAGTAATTATCCTCAATTACTTATATTAATTAATTATTCCTTAATTAACCACATAAATTAATTAACCATTAATTAATTAACCCTTAATTAATTATCTTTTAACCATAAATTAATTAACCTTTAATTACTAAAGTCCTTAATTAATCTAAGATAAACCATTATCTTAATCAATTACTTAATTATTATTTAAATCTTATTTAATAAACCTTGGAAATAAATTTATTATTAACATATGAATTAACGGAAGATCTTAAGTTTAATTAATGATAAAAACATTTTACTTTCTTAATTAATTACCCTTTAATTTATTTTAAATAAACTTAAGAATTAACTTAATTAATTCTAGTTAAAATAAATTATACAACTTTTGTCTATCCAAACATTTAAATAAACATTTATTATTTAAAAGAAATTTTATTTAAGAAAATAGTTTAAAACTTGATTCATTTAAAATAAAAAAAAAATCTTGATTCATTTTAATATACTTTAAAACTTGTTATTAAACAAAAGAAACCGAGCCCATAGCTAAATTTCCCGAGCCAACAAGCAAAATCTCCGTGCAACATCATTTTCTTCTCTTCCTCGAGACAAACCCTCGTTTACTTCGAGCAAAACTCGAGAAAAACCTTTCTTCCCAAACATCACCACGAACCCACATTTAAACGTGTACATGTGCTCGTGTACACCGCGGCCACCCTACTCCGACCATCGATACGATCCTCGCCAAGTCGCCCACGTCCCCACCGTCCCTCACCACCACTCAGATCGTCCAAATCGCCATAGGAACACGAACGAGAAATCGAACCCACAGGGATCAAGAACTCGACCATCTAAAACACTCGCCGTCGACGAATGCGACCACCGGAGCATCTGTTTCTCTGACCACAGTAGCATCACAGGCCATACGACGTAACCCCCCCTACGCGATCCTTCCCGATGAGCCATCTACGTCAGAAACATCTCGATTATCCAACACAACCAAACAGCACTCTAAGCCCTAGTTCACCGTACTCCGGTCACCACGGTCATTGATAAAACAGTTTGCCATTTTTCCATGGGTCATCAACCCCCCAGCCATCCTCGACATCAACCCCAAACTCCAATTCGACCTAGATCATCACCAATTTCCGAAAATCCCAAAATCACTCATCTCAGATAATCCCATCAATCCCTTATCTAAAAATCAAGATTTCTCTACCTAAATTCATGATTAAACATTACAAATCTGATCTTGAAATCAATAATTGAAATTGACATGTTTTAATTTTTCCTTATTTACTGATCATCACTGTGTTTTTATATCTCTGTAAAAATTTACTTAATATAAAATCTCGAAACAATTTTTAAAATTTAAATTACATTGTAATGATCATTTTTTTCCTGAGATCAAAGCATATATTGAATTGTATAAAGAGATTTAGAATTTTTTTTTTGAAAGTAATTTAACCCAGGTGAAGATAACAGAGACAGTCTGCAAACATACTGATATATTCACATTTAACATAACAGATCAAAGCATATATATACCCAAAACAATCATGCAAACCATCATACAACAATTTCCAGATTGATTTATCACATGCAACATTTTCTTTTCCAGTGATAACTACCAGAGACCTGTATGTATATATGCAGTATACCCAACTTGTATACCCGGACAGAAATTCAATTCCCAAACTTGCAAAACCATAACACAACATTGCTATCATTATTTATCCCTTGCATCAGTTAAATAAGCAAATTAGGCTTGAAAAAGAGTGAAGTTACTCACCTAAGTTTAAAAGATGAACAGACAGACTTGAAAATGCCTGGATTTGAACTGGAAAGCTTTAATTTGAAAAACTGAAATGTTTTGATGATACAAGTTGCAGATTTGTTGCTGGGAAAACTTGGACTTTAAAAGCTGAGATGATTAAGGCTTGAAACATAGATGATCTTGCTAGATTACAAGTTGAAGTTTGTTTTTATCTGATGATTTCAAGTTTGAAGAAAATTACAGGCTCTTCTTTTTTTTTTCTTCTTCTTATTTTCCAGATTTATGATACAGAATTTTTTTTTTTTTTTTTGCTTGGGTTTTGAAACTGAAGTTAGAAAAGAAAATGAGAGAGTCGAGTATAGATGCATTTGTAGCTTTAATTATGATTTTTATAAAAATAAAAGAAAAGTAAAAATAAATTGGTGCCACTTGTTATTTTGCATGCTATCTTAGCTTACAAATGTCTTAACATATATTATCCTTAGCTTCCACTTGTATTTTACATGCTTTATATATTTACAAATATAAAAAATTTATTTTAAATATCTCTTACGTGTATTTATATTAATATGTATTATCTATATATATATATATATACAAAGTGCATAAATTTCAAATATAAAAGAAAGTGTATTTAAACCCTTGTTAAATCTTATTTTAGGCTATTATATTTTGAACTACTAAATATTTGTTTTTATTAATCTATGATGATATATATTTCTTTATATAAAATCATAATTAAAACATGTATAAATTTTGCCAAATTGAATATTTATAAAAGAAGGTCATTAAACTAATATTGTCAAATTCAACAATTATATCAGGAGATTATCAAACAAATAATTATCCAGATATTTATTATAGTTTCAAATCCACTTATATATATATATATATATATATTCAAATATTTTTATTTATCAAGTTTTATTTGTTTAACCAAATAAAATCAATATCTCAATAGTAACAATCAGTTAATTACCAATTATCAGATGTTTAGAAATACGGGTTATCACATTCCTCCCCCCTTTAAATCTTTTCGTCCTTAAATAATTATCTAACTACCAGTTGTGACATGTAGAATAAATTTTACATATGTAAATATTGTAAATTTACATATGTATCATAATGATTGGTTATTTAATTTTACATAATAATTATACAGGATACTGATAATTTAACTTATATCAAATTTAAAATACTATTAAATAACTTTATAAACATATGTATTGATTAATTATATTAATTTATAAATATATAAAATATTACTTAACGAAAATTACTGTAACATTTATAAATAGACTGTGACACTATGGTAACATAGCGAAAGTCGTTTGTGCCGCTGAGAGCCAACAGTCTGCGTTTGATTTTATATCGGTAGACTGCGACCTATGTGGGAGAAGTTTCATTTTGACAGCGAAATCGTGTGTGCCGCTGAGAGCCAACAGTTACATGGACTTTTGCTGCGACGGCAACGTAACCCTGGGATGTAACTGCGATCTGTTGTGGATTCCATGCCGTTATCAGTTACATGGACTTTTGCTGCGATGGCAACGTAACCCGTGATGTAACTGTGACCATGGATGGGGGTGATGATTTCCAGAGCATTCTCACCAAAGATATTTCCTCTATTTTCAAAACTGTTTCTATATTTTCATAAATTATTTTCCAATTATTTTCACTGGGTGTTGAAAACGGGTTTACCAAGTACTGATAGATTTTCAGTCTTACGCCTGATCAACGTATAACCGAATTTCTGTGAGAACAAGGATGGACTGGTTGAGACATCGAGTTATAAAAAGTATTTTTATAAAAAAAATATTTTGATAATATTATGTAAATTTTTAAAAATGTTTTGAAAATTAAAATAAAGAGAGTTAAGAGTTAAGATGTCTAAGGAATAATTTAACTGTAATAAAATTCTTGCTTCATTCCTTTTCGAGGACGAAAAGATTTAAAGGGGGAAGGAATGTGATATCCCGGATTTTCGGGCATCAGATAATTGGATAGGTATCTGATTTAATTTTTAAAAATACTGAATTATAAATTTAAACAACTGAATCTGATCAAATAAATATTTATATTTGTAATTGTGTTATATATATATAGATAGATTTAAGAAGATTTTAAATAAAAATATTATTATTTTTTTTAAACAAAATGAATTTGTGATTGTTTAAGTAAATATATTTATATGAGTTGATTTTATATTGGATTTTAAATTAAATTAAATTTGAATTAGAATTCAAAGGATAAATATCTTAAATATATTTTGAATTTAAATTATATTTTAAAAGATTTTATTTAGAATAATATTTGTTTTATATTATTTTCTTTAAAAGATTTTATAGAATAAGATAATGTATTAACTTAATAATATATATATATATATATATAAGTTTAAAAAAAAAATCATTTCTAAATTTTATTTTATTTTCAAGGAAATTACACTTGTAAGTTAAGTATATATATAGTTTGACAAATGTAAATCAATGAATACATGCTAATGACAAATGTTAACAAGTGTCACCATGTTATTTTATTTCTTTTATTTTTAATAATCATAAAATTAAGTCTATGTATATATCAATATCTTCTCTTCTCCATTCTTTTTCTACCTTCATCTTTCAAAACAATGAAAACGAAAATCTGTAAAACAAAACTAAAGAAAACCAAAATCAAAAACCTGTAAACAAAAGGTTAGCAAAACAGAAATTAAATCAAAGCTTCCACTCTTTCAAACTAAATCAAACAACATTTCATCTTCAATATACAAACCTGTAGCAAATCAAAGTTTCAGTTCTATCAAGCTAGATCATCTCAACAACAAGATTTCCAGTTCCAGTTCATCAAGCATTCATCTCAGTTTTAAAATAAGTTTCCAGTTTCAAGCTTTCAAGATCAAAGCATTTTAGTTTTCAAAATCAAGCATCTCAGTTTTTAAGTCTCTGTTCATCTTCTAAAAAGGTGAGTAAACTTTACTTTAAAATCAGTTCGAATCTATTTGCAAGTGATAAATTATATGGATAGGATGTAATATGTTTGCCTAGATGATTATTTTCTGGAATATGATTGAAACTACCCGTATACATGGCTATATATATATATCTTGTCTCTGTTATCTAAAACCAGTGAGTAAACTAAAAGCTTTAAACAGTTTTAAGTCTAATGCATATGATAAATGTTGAAGTAAAATTTGTGATGTATGTTTGAATTTATGTTGCATGTTTGTTTTAAGGTGAATGCATGTGTATATGTATATAGAAAATTGTGTGCATTGCATGTACATGAGTATATCTTCTCTGTTCTGATATACAAGTAAGTAAAACCAACTTTGTTTAATTTTAAATCTGGATGCATGAATAAAATTTAGAAGTTTGATGTAAAATTGTTTGCATGATGATGTATTGTAAATATATAAATATAAACTGTGTGCATGTATTGAAGTACCAGTAATTCTTCTCTGTTTAAAAGAACAGAGTTTAAATTCTAGATCAAATCCCAATTTTCTTGATCTAGTCTCTGTTAGACTTAGGTAGTTAAATAATGTTTGTTAAAACATAAGCTAAAGTTTTTTTTTTAGTTTAACAAACTTATAAATTGCTGAAATTTGAATTTTTACATTAAAACTCAGAATTGGATAAAATGTGATTTCAACAATTTAATATCTCATATATATATGCTGAATCATCGTCAAATTTTAGGATTTTTAAAGTAAAAATCATGACTTTAATTGGGATAATTTGAGAGATATTGGTAGATGAACGGGATTTGGGTTTCATGCTTTCTCTGGTGATCGACGGCATTAGTAAGTTCGGGGTCTCGGCTGAAGCTTGCAAGATGATCTGAGATGATGGCAAAAATGATCGGAGGGATGTTAGGCGACTGTGGTGGCCAGTCGAGGTTAAACTAGGGTTTAAGGATCGAGGTTGGAATATGGTCGGCGCGGTGACTATGGGTGATCGAGTTTCACCTAGGCTCGAGTGATTGTAGTGTGTTGGCTGGCGATGCTATGGAGGGAGTTTGGAAGACTCCGGTGATCGGCGTCGATGGTTCAGGGGAGATTTCTGGTGATGTGAGTTTCCAGATTTCAACTGGAAGCTCGATTTTGATTCTGGTGATCGATCGAGTTGCTGAGTAGTTCGATGGTTTGAAGATGTCGTAGTTGACTTGGCGATAGGGGTCGAAGGTGCCGGAGCGTTGCCGGTGATGTGTGCACGTGCACAGTGGAGATGCGTGTGTTAGTTTATATCTGGAGTCGTTTGTAAGTTGGGGAAGACGAGGAGCACTCGGGTTCAAGCTCGAGAAAATGTTAATTCGACTCGAAGAAAAAGGAAAGTTGGGGTTACTCGGGTTGGGCTCGGGTAATTTACGAATTTGACTCGGAATGGGTTCCAAGTTGAACCCAAAGTAATAAAACAGTTTAAAATTTAATTGAAAACAAGTTTTTAAAATTTAAATAAATCAAGTTTGAATCTATTCTTTATATAATAAATGTGTTTAATAATTGACTTAAGTAAGTTATATAATTTGTTTAACTTGAATTTATTAAGTTAAAGTTTTAAGTTATTTTTAAACTTTATTTAGAAATGTAATTAAGTAAAAGGATAAAGGTTTTATATTTGTGTGTTAATCATAATTAAGCAATTAATAAGGAAAATAGTTTATCTTAAAGTTAATTAAGACTTTGAATAATTAAGGATTATTTAAACTAATGAGGTAATTACAGAGTAATTAATTAATTTAATTAATTAATGATTTAGGATTAATTAATTAAAAATTAAGGTTTATAAATTAATTAATTTGGGAATTAATTAATTGGAAATTTGGGATTAATTAATTGGTAATTAGAGAATAATTAATTACTTAAATAATAATTAATTAATGTAAGTAATTAAGGATTAATTTGATGAGAGTTAATTAATTTAATTAATTTTTTAGAGGATAATTAATAAATAATTAAAGGTTAATTAATTAAGTATAATTAACCAATGGCATAATTACTTAACGAAAGTAATTATGGATAATTAATTTAGATAGATAATTAAAGGAGGATTAAATCAATAGTTGAAATTAATTAATGTTATGTGAGCAGGATTAAGGTAATCCAAATAATTAAAGTTGGTAATTAATTTAATTGGAGATTAATTAAATTAATTAGAAATTATATTGAATGATGTTGAATGCCTTGGATTATGTGATATCTCTGGTATGTGATATGTGCTGCTTTGTGATATGAGATGAATGATTATAAACCTTTGGTTAAGATGACATTGGATTCGAAGAGACAGGAGTTGGGTATCAGTAAATACCCAAAACCACTTCGATTTGAAATCTTCTATAATTCTTTATAGATTGATATGTGAAATCAATAGGCCGGTTTGGGATAATATGGACCATTTAAACTAAGTTGGATACTTAGATATTGTTTTGTGAACATATGTGTTGACTATATAAGTTGTTTTACTTATAGTAAAGTACGAGTTACCCCGGGTTTTAAATAAGTTCTATAGATTGGAATTTCTTGTTAGATGAGTTTACTCACGCTGGTTTCCAGCCTGACCCGGGTGTTACTTTGATGTAATGCTCGGGTCAGACCGAGTATTACAGATTTCCAGGTAAGGACGTTCTGGAGCTCAGGAGGCGAGCTGGATGGCAGGAACGTATGGAGTATATTCCGCTGTGATATTATAGTTGTCTGAGACATGTTAATTCTAACTGTCTAGTACATTTGTGAATGTTGTAACTCTGATGTATAAAAATGTAATTAACAAATACAGGTTTTCTTTGTATAAATATTATTATTTGATATTATATTTTATCCGCTGCGAATGTGAGATGTTGTGTTTTCTGTTTTTCTTTCTTCTTTCTGTTTCTTTCTTCTATCTCTTTTCTTTTTCTCCTAACTATCTGGAATTTTCGGGTTCGAAAACTCCGGGTCGTTACACTTGGTATCAATTATATATAATTAGTTTATAAAAGTCTTTTATGTATCTGATACCATATGTAACTTTTTACATATATATTTATAAAATTTTATATCGCTACACAAAGATTTCAGTATAAATATGATTAAATATGTGAATATAATATTACAGTAATATTTTAAATATATAATTAGTTAGATATATATTTTTAAATAATTTAATGTATATATATTTCTTAATTAAATTATATATGGTTCATAAGTATATATTCGTTATTTCTAATTAATTTAATTATAATTAACTTAATTTAATCAATATTTTAAATATAATTATCTTATATTTGGAAATTAATTTAATTATAATATAAAATTCAAACTGAAAGATATAGGGTTTTGGTTGTAATTGGTCGTTTAAGTATACAATCGTTAACTTATATTGATAGAAATTATATTAATCATTTAATAAAATATATTTGTAAAACAATTTGTTTTCGAAATTTCCGGGTCGTTACACTTGGTTTGAATATTTAAAAATCACTTAATTAATTTATCATTTATATACAATCATTTAAAAATGCTATACTATATATAGTAGTATATACCAATATATATATATTGGCATATGTATATATTGGAGTTGTTGATATTCCCGCATTATATAGCGGATGAGACCCTATGCGCCGCATAATAGCGGATGATATTTTATAAAACCCATATACCGCGATATTCCACTTTGAAGTGGAATTGGTATTGTGCTAACGTTTGTGGATGCAGGGAAACAGGTTGGAGGGATCCAACTGGATTCCTCAAAATTATTTAGATTATTTGATATTCTGTTCTATGAATATTGATATCCTGTGATGATTTTATTGATGATTGAAATATTGGATGATATGGTTGGATTGAATATTTCAATAAAAAGGAGTTATCAAAATATATTGAATTGGATTTTGAAAGAAATAAAAGAGTAAATTTTAAGTAAATAATTCAAGTGAATTGGAATAAGGGAATTTCGAAATAACAAAGGAAATATTAACTTTAAACTAAAGTGATATTAAATTTAAAGAATAAAGGATTTATTTTGAATGTAAGGATTAAATTTAATTAAAGGCTAAAGAAAGAATTTTGGAAGTTTAAAATTGGTATTTTCGGTTAAAAAGGGTTTTAACTCAAATAAAGGAATAAATCTAAAAGATAATGTATTTTGAAATAAATGAAGTAGTAAAGGAAATTTATTTCAAAGTAAAGTAAAGTAAATTGGAAAATCAGTTGGAAATTGATTTAGTTGTTTAAAATTGGAATTTTAGAAGAGAAATGAGATTTTGGAATTTATAAACTGGGTTTATAAAGTAAAATAAAATATCAGTGGATATTAGAAAATATAAATTCAAGGTGGGAATTTATAAAGGAATATGAATTGGTTTAAAATAAATGTTGATTTATTTTTAAAGGATGGAAATGAGAAGTGTATTTCTCTGGATAGCCAAGTACGTTTTCAAGGTAGTTTTTAATATAAGTTAAAAGTTTTAATATGTTTTAAAAAGCATGTTTTAGAAAATTTATTATTTTTAAATGTTAACTTTTTAAAGTAAGTATTTTAAAAAAATATATTATTGTAGTAATTATATAAAAGTGATTTGCTATTATGTTTTAAAAGGAGAAATTTAGTTTATATTTATAAAGTGGTTTATTTTAAAGTATATATTTTTAATAAAGTACTAAAGTAGTTTAATTTCAATGTTATAAGATATATTTAAAATAAAGTGTTTTTAAATTATTTTAAAATCTAAGTGTTTTGTACTTGGTGTTTCAGAGAAATAAATATTTGGAAATGTATTCCGTAAGCGGAAACTGTTTGAAATTGTTTTCAAAAGGAGTTTGGAAATTTGGAAATATATCTTGGAAAGATATTTGGGCAAATAAATAATGTGGGAAATTATTTATTGTGTGATGGTTGCTTGTGGATGTTAATTGATAGTTAAATAACCGACTATCAATATTGGCCAATGCGCTGATCGTTTCGAAGAGACCGGGATCGAGTTTTCGTATACCGGGATTCTAGGTCTGGAGACTCGAATACCACTTCGATCCGGTTTGTACGTTTCGTGTAACGTGTTCGGAGTCGAAGATGGAGCTGTGAAGTGCAAGGGCTAGTCGCTACTAATCCTGAGGATATTTCCAAAATGGATGTAGTAGGAGTAGTGCCTTCGGTTCCGTTCAAACCCAGGACGGACTGGTATGGACGAATGCTTGCGAAACATCGTCAGCGGACGATGTAACGACCCGACTTTCTGGGCATAGAAAGTCGCATCATTATGAAGAAAGAAAGGGGTAGAAAATAGAAAAGAAGAGAAAGAAAGAAACAACACATCAGAATCTCACAGCGGAAACGGAACAAATTATAATATATCACATAACTAATACATAGTTTTTACATAATCAGAGTACACAACTTATACATCACTTACTAGACAGTTATAAACATCTGTCTAGACATTACAACTCAAATACAAGACAAGACACTATCACCGATATCAACCCAGCGGAAAACTATATCTACGAACGCCGAAGCCTCCTGCTCCATTGCTCCTCCAGAATATTCATCAAATCTAAACCTGAATCCCTTGGCTACTCGTAAAAATTTGAGTACCCAAGAGTTTATAAAACAGAAATAAACAACTTGGGTCAGACATGGGTCTGGTGTGAGTAACAGGTTAAACTTGTTTAACTTCAAAACTTTTTGAAAGAAAAGGTATCACGTAAGACTTCCCACAAATAAACATGGGTAAGTTTTTACCTTACGCTAACCAAAACATTTGATAGGAAATTCGATTGTATTATAATAGGGTCTAGGGTTTTCAAGTAAAATACAGAAATAGCTGAAATGCTTACATCTCACATTCCAACATAGTTGGGCACAACTAATACGTACGGCACTTATTGGAGTTTGGATTCCATACAATGGCAGGGCTACTGGGGTACCGCCCGTCACAGTACGTGGCCTAGATCACCGTACCGAGGATCACTCCCAATCCCCTGCAACACAAGGTCGGAACATCCCTTACTGGATAATTCCCGCACAAGATACCCCACGGTTGGGATCAGCAACCGCACACACTAAGCCGAAATAAGAAGGGACTTCTAGACAGAGGTAATCTTGTCCTACTTGGGTGCTACCCACTAACCTTGCTGCACCTCCCCTGTTTTAGCCATTCCCGGTTTGTGAGGCTTGAGGTCACGATTACCTTTAAACAGAACACATCTATCTTAGAATGCTCATCGTCCACCTGACGATGTGCTGAAAGCATTCAATCCATACAAGTTCGTTCCGGGTTTGAACGAAACCGAAGGCATTATCTCGTTACACTCGTTTTGGAATCACCCTCAGAGTTAACGACAATAACCCTTGCACTCTGAATCTTCATCTTCACTTGATTCACGATCTATCGTTAATTTGGATCGATGTGGTATTCGGGTCTCCAGACCTGGAAATCCGGTATACGGAAACCCGATCCCGGTCTCATCGAAATCCAAAACGTATCTTTTAAAGGCCAAGTTGTTTTAAAGTTAAAACAATTCAATTCAATTATCTTTATACACAAAGAAAGATAATTCACAATAGATAATCAACATTATCAGATAATCCATATTATCATCACAATTCAACTAACATCCATATCATACAGCATATATCTCATCAGAGATATCAATCAATGCAAAGCATTCAGTATTATCATCCATCCATAAGTAATGATTTATATCATCTCTAATTAATTTAAAGTGAATTAAATTAATTACTTCATTTTATAAATCCTTCTTACTTAACCATTAATTAATTACAATTCAATTAATTTATTATCTTCTAATATTTCATTTCAATTAATCATCTTGATTAATTATCTTTTGATAATATTCAAGTAATTTATTCTCAATTAATTACTTAAATTAATTATCCTTACCACTTATAGTAATTAACCTTTAATTACTTCATTAATTAATTAACTAAATTAATTAACTTAATCAACTATAATTAATTACATTAATCCTTAATTAATTACATTGATTAATTACTTCATTTATTAATTATTACTTAATTAATCAATCTTAATTACATCATTAATTATATTAATTAATGATCCTTAATTACAACTTAATTATTTATTACTTAATTAAATTAATTACATTAAGTAATTAACCTTTAATTAAACAACATTTATTAATCACTTTTGATTAATCTTCAATCAGTAATTAACTACCCTTAATTACTTTCATTAACTAAATTAATTACTCATTAATTAATTCCTTAATTAATCCCTTGATTAATTATTCAAAGTAATTAACTCAAATTACTTCTATTAATAAAATCATTTATTCAACTAATTACTTCCAGTAATTATCTTATTATTTACTCAAAATATAAATTTAAAATATGTGAAGAAAACTAGTTATTAACACATAAACTTTGATTTTAAAAATAAGGGTTTTAGTTTAACTAAATTCAAAATAGCGTTATAAGAAGAAAAATGCTAATTTTTAACAACTTGAGCTAAAACCAACTTTTAAATAAATCCATTGGTAAAATAATTGCTAATATACTCCCAAATTATTACGGTATTAAAAATTATTAATTTATTTCTTTAAAAATAACGATTTCCTAAAAATACTTTTAAAATGATTTAAAACTTAACCTTTAGCTAAATAAAATCTTTTTATAAACATTTACTTGGTTTTCCCAGGGAAACACTTTCCCGTTTCTAAACATTCCAAAGTACTCTTTCATATAAATCCACTGATTTATTTCAAGTCAATTATGTTTTACAACATAAATCCCAAATCCCATATTTAACTATAACTTCATCCGAAGTTCACACCCAATTTCCCATATTCGGAAATTCATTTTTAAATTATAGTTTAAAACATTTTTAAATAACAATTTGGTGGAATTTCAAATGAAAGCCGAACTTCCATTTCACTTAATTAAAATCCCAATGAAATACAACATTTCAAAATATTCTATTTTCATTTGAACTTGTTAATTTATAGTCGGAAACCCCATTTTAACATATTTTTAATTTCCGGATAACATTAGCCATTATTAAAATAAACATCGTTATTTTAAACAATTTATAATTTCATAAATTTAATTTCCAGAAAACTATCTTTCCATTTACCCATTTTATAAACTCTTGGGTACTCAAATTTTTACGAGTAGCCAAGGGATTCAGGTTTAGATTTGATGAATATTCTGGAGGAGCAATGGAGCAGGAGGCTTCGGCGTTCGTAGATATAGTTTTCCGCTGGGTTGATATCGGTGATAGTGTCTTGTCTTGTATTTGAGTTGTAATGTCTAGACAGATGTTTATAACTGTCTAGTAAGTGATGTATAAGTTGTGTACTCTGATTATGTAAAAACTATGTATTAGTTATGTGATATATTATAATTTGTTCCGTTTCCGCTGTGAGATTCTGATGTGTTGTTTCTTTCTTTCTCTTCTTTTCTATTTTCTACCCCTTTCTTTCTTCATAATGATGCGACTTTCTATGCCCAGAAAGTCGGGTCGTTACATATGGTATCAGAGCTCTGATTACATAAGGATGATTAATTAAGATGGATAATTAAAAGATGATTAATTAATTGGTTTGTAATTATAGCTGTAAAATAGTTAAGTAGGTATAAAATAGTTAGATAATTGCAAAAATAGTTTTTATTTATTTATAAAATAGTGATTAGATATAAATAACTGAAAAATAGTAATTAGTTTATAAGACAGTTTCAAAATAGTTAAATAGTTCTAAAATAATTGTAAAATAAGTATAAGATAGTTTGGGGTTTAAGAAGAAAGATTGTATAGTAAATAGTTTGAAAAAAATAGGTTTATATTAAAACAAATTACTTTGAAAATAGTCCAGAGTCAAACCGTTCAATTCCCTATCAATTCAATTTAAATTTCTACTTCCATTTAAATTGACTCAATACTTCAATTTCCATTGAAATTGATTTAATCCCAATTCAAGTTGAATTAACCTTAATTCCTTTCCAAATTCAAATCAATTTTCATTTGATTTTAAACTTATTCAACTTTAATCAAATTCCAAATTATTTCAAATCAATTTCAATTTGAACAAATTTTATTTAAATCTCAACTTAAAATCATCTCGAATTATATAAATTCGAGTTAAATATTTTAAATATTGATTTAATCACTTAAGTCAAATTAACCCTTACTTTTAAATCAAATCAATCCAAAATCCAAAATTCCATTTTAAACTATCATTACTTACATCATTATCAAATAGAAGTTTTAAAAACTAATTTCAATTTGTATCTTAAAACTTACTTTTCTAAAAATCTTAAACTTTTATTTTAAATTTAAGTTTTAAAATACAAATTGAATAATATCAATTATACTTTTATTTAATTCCAAATGTAATGACCACGACTTCTGATATTAAATTTTATATCAATATTTATAAAGATATCAAATGTAACGACCCGGATTATATTTATAATTGTTTGTTAAATTACCAACTGTATTATATGTAATAGTTTGAGACTTAATTTAATATAATTATAATTATAATATAGCAATATATCATGACCCGGATTTTAAATATATTTTAGTTAATTTAAAATATTCAATTATTTATATATTTTAATATTACTTAATTAACTTATAAAATATTTAATCTATATGTTAAATATTATATATGTAACTAACTATATATTTTAAATATATAAATAAAGTATGTAACGACCACGACTTTCTCTCCACAGAAAGTCGCATCGTTAATTAAGAAAGAAAGGGATAGAAGAAGAAAAGAAAGAAAAGAAGAAAGAACAACAACATCAGAAACTCACAGCGGAACGAATGAAATATAATATATCATATAAAATATTACATAGTATCATATACATCAGAGTTACACAACTTATACAACACATATTAGACAGTTATAAACATCTGTCTAATTCATACAACTCAAGTATCACAGATACAGACACAACATATACACAGCGGAATACTATCTATCTACGAATGCTGAAGCCTCCTGCTCCATATCTCCTCCATAGATTCGTCAAAGCTAACCTGAATCCCTTGGCTACTCGTAAAAATTGAGTACCCAAGAGTTTAATAAAACAGAAAATAAACGCTTGGGTCAGACATGGGTCTGGTGTGAGTAAACGGGTTAAAATTGTTTAATTTCAAAATCTTTTGAAAACAAAGGTATCACGTAAGACTTTCCACACATAAACATGGAAAAGTTTTTACCTTACGCTAACCAAAACATTTGATAGGAAATCCAGTTATATTATAATAGGGTCTAGGGTTTTCAAGTAAAATACAGAAATAGCTGAAATGCTTACATCTCACATTCCAACATAGTTGGGCACAACTAATACGTACGGCACTTATTGGAGTTTGGATTCCATACAATGGCAGGGCTACTGGGGTACCGCCCGTCACAGTACGTGGCCTAGATCACCGTACCGAGGAGTACGCCCGCTCCCCTGCAACACAAAGCCGGAACCATCCCTTACTGGATAATCCCGAACAAGATAATCCCGTAGTTGGCGCGACCAACCACACACTAAGCCGAATAAAAGAAAAGGGACCTCTAGACAGGGATCTATCTTGCTCTCAGTGGGTGCTACCCACGAAGCCTTGCTGCACCTCCCCTGTTTTAGCCATTCCCGGTTGATGAGGCTTGAGGTTACGATTACCTTTAATCAGAACATATCACTTAGAATGCTCATCGTCCGCCTGACGATGTGCTGAAAGCATTCAATCCATACAAGTTCGTTCCGGGTTCGAACGAAACCGAAGGCATTATCTCGTTACACTCGTTTTGGAATCACCCTCAGAGTTAACGACAATAACCCTTGCACTCTGAATCTTCATCTTCACTTGATTCACGACCTATCGTTAATTTGGATCGATGTGGTATTCGGGTCTCCAGACCTGGAAATCCGGTATACGGAAACCCGATCCCGGTCTCATCGAAATCCAAAGCGTATCTTTTAAGGCCAAGTTGTTTTAAAGTTAAAACAATTCAATTCTATTATCTATTTACATACAGATAGATAATTCACAATAGATAATCGACATTATCATTAAAAGCAGATAATCCATATCATCATCATTATACAACCAAAGCATCCAAATCATACAGTATCAATTATCTCATCTCTGAGAAACCATTCAAGGTAAATCAGTATCATTCAATATCCTTAAACCATGATTTATTAATTACCATCTATAATTAATTTAAAATGAATTAAATTAATTACTTCCATCATTAACAATCTTACTTAAGTCACTATTAATTAATTATCAATTAATTAATCATTCACCATCCAATTATTCATTTTAATTAATCATCCTTGATTAATTAACATTAAATTACATTCAAGTAATTAATACTTAAATTAATTTCACAAATTAATTATTCTTAACCTCTTATAGTAATTAACCTTTAATTACTTTATAAATTAATTAACTAAAATTAATTACATTAATCCTTAATTAATTATATTAATTAATCACTCAGTTATTAATTATTCCTTAATTAATCAATTCTTAATTACATCATTAATTATATTAATTAATGATCCTTAATTACATTTTATCATTACTTAATTATATTAAGTAATTAATCTTTAATTAAACCATAATTTATTAATCACTATTGATTAATCACATTCAGTAATTAACTACCCTTAATTACTTCTTAAAATAAATTAATTATTCCTTAATTAATTTCTTAATTAATCCCTTGATTAATTTCCATTAAGTAATTATATTTAATTAAACAATTTCACAAATGATTAACCTTAATTAATTAATATATTTAATTATCAAAATTAATTACATTAATTAATTACTTATTTAATCCCAAGTTAATGATCTACATTAACTATTAACTATTCTTTAATTATTTTCTTAAATAATTAAACTTTAATTATCCAATTTTAATTACAAATTAATTAATTCTAATTACCAATAAATTTATCTCTAATTACTTAATTAATTAAGTACCTAATAATAACTTAATTAATTCTTAATTACTTGATTAATTTATTCCTAACCATTAATTTATAATCAAATTAATGATCCTAAATTTCAAATTAATTAACCTTAATTAATTTAATCAAACCTTAATAATTTATTTTATCCTAAATTAAATATATACTTAATCACAATTAAAATATGTAATCAATTAACTATATAAATATAAATACTTAATGAAATTATAAATATTTAATATCTATATTGAAAATATTATATATACAATCAACCATTAAATTTTTTATAATTGCTATATTTATAATTTAACTAAAATTTATTATAAATTCCGGGTCGTTACAGTTGATAACCCGGATTTCTGGACATCTTTAATTGATATAATAATTGGGT
Organism: Allium fistulosum; assembly: GCA_030737815.1. Classification (NCBI taxonomy): domain Eukaryota; kingdom Viridiplantae; phylum Streptophyta; class Magnoliopsida; order Asparagales; family Amaryllidaceae; genus Allium; species Allium fistulosum. The sequence continues at coordinate 860,209,989 of CM060908.1, read as the reverse complement.
AAATTAATAGAAATACTGAATTATAGATTGAACAAACGAATCTGATCAAATAAATATTTATATTTATAAGTTGAGCAAATTAAATATGTGTTATTATGAGCTGATTCTAAATTGAGTTTGAATTTGAATTTGAAATTCAAATTGATAAATATCTTAAAAATAAATTGGATTTTAAAAACTCTATATTTTAAGGTTAATAAGAATAATTTTCCAATATAATAATATATAGGTTTATATATATTGTATTGAAAGTTATGTTTTAAAATTTATATATGTAATGTAAGGTTGGTTTGTAAATATATAAGGTGAGATTTAATTAAAGATTTAAAAAAAAAATACTTTTCTTTTGTATACTTGGGAATAGATATAGTTAGTATATATGTAAATAAATAGAAAGCTTTGATATGTGAATATCTTTTAAAACTATAAGTATAAAATTTAAATATATACATTTTATAATTATATAAATATTACTTAAATACATGTATATAGCTTAAATAAATTATTAAAAAGGAAATAATATTTAAAACATTAATAAAACATTAGAAAATAACTTTTGTAAATATTAATAAAACATTTTAACACTTGTAAACTTTTAATGTATGTTAATGACACTTGTGAATCATGTGCATAGGTGTAAGATAATGGGAACATAGGATAGACAAATGTCCTTCTCTTTAATAATTAAATTTAAAATTTAATTGTAAAAGAAACAAAGAGTTTTATTTTCAGCAAATTTCTTTCTTCATTTTCAACCAAAACTGTAATACAAATCAGAGAAAATTATACCAAAACCTGAAACATCTTCAAACAAATTCTAGAAATTTCAAGTAAATCAAACATATAGCAAATCAGTTTCAAAATCTCTTCTACAAGATTCAAGTTTTTCAGAAATCAGCAATCTCTAACCTAAGCAAGCTGTTCAAATTTAAAGTTTTCAAAACATCTCAAATTTCAACACTCTGTTCAAACATCTCTATCAAGTGAGTAAACCACTTTAATCTTGATTTCATACGATGGAAAAGTTGTGAAAAGTATTAGTATAAATGTATTTATGCCTGCATGTATATATACAAGTGTAGATTTGCATGTTGTTTGTATTTGAATTTCATGTCTGTGCTTCTCTGTTTTTAAGTTACAGAGTTTAGATTAAATCAAAAATTCAAATCCTCTTTATCTATCCTCTATTAAGCTTTTGTTTTCAAACAAGATAGGATTGTTTAACTATAATTTAGGTTTTAAAAATATGGTTAAGTATTTTAGGTTTGAAATCTGCTGGAATTAAGAAATATACAGTGTAAATTTTTATAACATGTTAAATTCAAGAATTGCAATTCGATGATTCAATTATATAATTTGAATAGATTCAGAAAAATATGATTTTTAAAAGAGAAAACTTGATTTTTAATGTTATATCGAGAGAGTAATCATAAGTTAACCAGAAAATAGTTTTTGAGAGTTTTCTGGCAATCGATGGTCTCGAGATGGACGATAACTTCGCTGGAGGAAGTAGGAAGCCTGGGGGACTCGGCAAAAATGTCAAATGGATTTATTTTTCACTGTGGCATCGGAGGTCAGACGAACTAGGGTTCCAGATGATCTGGTGGTCGGAAACGTGATGGCGAGACGATTTCTTCCAGGTGATGTCAAACTTCTGTTTGAGTTGAAGACTCGATTTCGATCTAGGCTTGATACTTTTGTTTGGATGTTCGAAGTCGAATATCGTGATGCTTTACGATTTGTCGAAGGTAGTCGAGTTCATCGGAGATGGCCAGATCGCCTGTGCACGTGCACAGCGTTGATCTCGTGTACCAGGAATGAGTTCGTGGGATGACTCGAAGAGGAATCGTGAGGGAAGGTTTAGCACGTTGTAAAAGATTTTTATAAAATAAAAGTTTGGAATTTTATAATGGTTCTATGTTTAAAACTTTTCTAAACGTTCTTAAGCTTTATTTTTAATAGTATGTTTATTAAATTTAAGTTTGTTAAAAGCTTAAATAAAAATGTTTTAAACTTAATCATTTTATAAATATATTTAAATGTTAATTTAAGGTTAAGTTGATAAGGGATTAAGTAATTAATAAGGAAAATGATTTATTAAAGATAATTAAGATTTTGATAATTTAATAAAGAGTAATTAATTATTTTAATAATAAATAAATAGTTAAAGATTATAATTAATTAATTAGAGTTTAATTAATTTGAAATTAAGAATTATTAATTAGATAAAAAAAAAAGTTAATTTATAAATAATTAGTAGATAATTAATTAAGAAATTAATTAAGGATTAATAATTAATTAAGTAATTAATTGGTAATTAGTAATTAATCAATTGATAATTTAAGGATTAATTAATTAATGAAAGTAATTAAAAAGATAATTTCTTAATAGATAATTACTTAATATAGGTAATTAAAGATTGATTGGAGGTTAATTAAATTAATGATTAAGGTTAATTAAATGATGATTAAAGGTTAATTAATTAATAACTAAAAGATAATTAATAAGCATGATTAATTAAGGTTAATTAATCAATGTAATTAATTAAGGAGTGGTTATAATTAATTTAAGTTAATTAAGCATGATTAAAGGTAATTAATTTAATCTATATTAGGTGATTAAATTAAATTAATTGTTTAAGTATTAATTTTGCCTATAGATGATAACTTGAATCGAATACCTTGGTTTGTATGAATATCTCTGATGTTGAGTTGTGATGTATTGTGATATGATATGATGGGTTAAACTTTGATATTATGAGTTATCTATCGATAATTGATTTGCTGTGAGAATATGAGAACCTATGTTTAAAGCTGATTTGTATCCACTTAAACAACTGGGATTAAGATGACATTGAATTCGAAGAGACCGGGGTCGGGTAGCCGTAAATACCCGAAACCACTTCGACTTGAAATCTTCTATAAATCTTTATAGGTTGATATGTGAAATCAAATAGACCGGTTTGGGATAATATAGACCATTTGAACTAAGTTGGATACTTAGATATTGTTTTGTGAAAATAAGTGTTGATTATATAAGTTGTTTACTTATAGAAAAGTACGAGTTACCCGGGTTTAAATAAGTTCTTTGGATTGAAATTTCATGTTAGATGAGTTTACTCACGCTGGTTTCCAGCCTGACCCGGGTGTTACTTTGATGTAATGCTCGGGTCAGACCGAGTATTACAGATTTCAGGTAAGGACGTTCTGGAGCTCAGGAGGCGAGTTGGATGGCAGGAACGTATGGAGTATATTCCGCTGTGATTTTATAGTTGTCTGAGACATGTTAATTCTAACTGTCTAGTACATTTGTGAATGTTGTAACTCTGATGTATTAAAATGCAATTAACAAATACAGTTTTCTTTGTATAACTGATATTATTATTTGTTATTATATTTAATCCGCTGCGAATGTGAGATGTTGTGTTCTCTGTCCTTCTTTCTTCTTTCTGTTTCTTTCTTCTATCTCTTTCTTTTTCTTCTAACTATCTGGAATTTTCGGGTTCGAAAATTCCGGGTCGTTACAGTGGTATCAGAGTATTAATTTGGATTCCATACAAAGCTCTGATACCAACTGTAACGACCTGGAATTTTCGAACTCGAAAATTCTGGATAGTTAGGAGAAAAAGAAAAGAGATAGAAGAAAGAAACAGAACAAGACACAGATTCTCACATTCGCAGCGGATCAAAATACAATATCAAATAATAATATCAGTTATACAAAGAAACTGTATCTGTTAATTTATATTCGATACATCAGAGTTACAACCATTTACAAATAGACTAGACAGTTATATTAACCTGCCCATACCACTATCAATATAACTCTCAAATACACAACGGAATACACTCCATACGTTCCTGCCATCCAGCTCGCCTCTTGAGCTCCAGAACGTCCTTACCTGGAAATCTGTAATACTCGGTCTGACCCGAGCATTACATCAAAGTAACACCCGGGTCAGGCTGGAAACCAATTCATTATTATCTTTATTCTTGATAACACTTCTACAAATCCAAGATTTTAATTTCAGTTTGAATTCTATTTCAAACTTATCTTCATTTAATTTCAATTTCGTTGTATTTCTATTACCACTTAATTCTTATTATCTTATTTAATTCCAATGATTCAACACCAATTTCTTTAATATATTAAAAGAAATATTGCTTTATATATCAAATATAATCTTATATAAAAATCATTTGAAATTTTTATATATGAAAATAACAAATACGCTCTCATATATATATACACTCAACTCGTTCTAGGGTACCATTGACCCTATCCTTAACGAGTAATCCCGACAGAGCCAAGGTTCTCGCTTAACCTTCCGCTCTGATACCAACCACCGGAACCCACGCCAACTCGCCACCAACATCGCCTGACCATCCTCTTCCTATTCCCCTAACTCCGGCCCACTCCGATGCTACGGTGAAGTCGCGATCGCCATGCAAACGACCTCGACCACAACAATACCTTAAACCCTACATCTCCCTCTGTACGACACTACGGCGATCTAAAAATCCACCGACCAAATTTCCCACGATCCCCGACCCTCGAACTTCGTCCAGCATCAACCCCGACTACCCCCGATCTTCGATCGTCGAGAAATCACCCAAAACCCGGTTTCTGTTCAACTTGCAATTCCTCACAAATTACTAATCTAAAAATCAAGAATCTACCACCAAAAATCATAGTTTTCAAAAACCAATTTGATTATGTAAGAGAAACAAAAAATTAAGATAATTGATTTTTATGTTATGGTTCGTTTCTTACTGTAAAATTCATTTTTCCAGAGAAATACTTAATAAACTTACTTGAATTTATTTTTAAAAATAGGATTTCATCAATACAAACAAATCTTCTTTAGTCACCATAACCTATAATTGCTTAGATGAAGAGAATTGGATTTTTGAATGCTATTTGGGTCTATTAAACAAAAACAGAGGTCGGAGCTTATATACACAGACATGCACAAAGTACTTCATATTTTTATACATGCAAACATATTAATTCATCCATGCAAAACATTTCTATAACATTACTTCAATTACTTATCACATGCATCAGATGATTTAGTTTATAAGATTCAAGTTTACTCACCTGTTATTTGGAAACAGAGAAGCTGAGAAGAAAGTCAAAATGATATTTGATTTTAAAACTTTTGAAAACTAGGTTGATCTGATCTTGCATGTTTGATCGTACTGAATTATATTTGAATCTGAAACTGATCTTGCTTCCCAGATTTGCTTTGTTTTCAGATTTGAACTTTGTTTTAATCTCCATTTCATTTTAATCTTAGGCTTGGGTTTTGGTTTTCTCAGGTTAGTAAAATGGTTACAGGCTTTTGTTCTTTGAGTTTTTGAAATGAAAGGTATATTATGTGAAATATAATGGAATTGGATATTTCTTTGGTTAAAATTTACTTTATGGAGGTAAGTAAATGGTAAATAACTTTATAAAGAAATCAAATTTGAATATTTGATTTGGCAATAAATAAAGTTATATTTTGTAATATGATAAACTTTCCTTATTGAATCTAGCCAGAATAAAAAGGGATTTTGAAAATATTTGAAGTATAAAAGAGGTTTTATACAGAGTTTGAAGTGATCTAAAGATTTTTAAAGATATATATATATATATAAAGGATCTTATGAGAATGATTTTGAAAAAGGTTTTGGGAACCTATGAATTTGGAAAAGGCTTTTGATTTTTGGGAAAATCAATTTTGGATTTTGGAAAGCCTAGTTTGAGAATTATCGATTTTGGATATCGATTTGTGTAAAGGAGATTTTGATATAAATCATAAAGGGTATGATTTGAAGATACTATAAATATATAGTATAAAATGTTTTGAGTATAGCTCTGGGGAAAAAGGCGCTTCCTTGAAATGAACTTCTCAGGAGTGCCACTGGGTGGTACTGCCTTGAGCCCCAAGGGGGGTTTCTAAAGTTGATCCTGTGAGGAGTCCGGACAAAACTAGTTCCTGAGGATTATTTGTGTAGCGAAAGTCGAGGGGCTGGTGCCCACAGAGGCATTTGAGTTATGCTGTGACAACAATTTAACTCAATGTCACTGCGATCTACTGCAGACCATAGCGGAAGTCGTGTGTGCCGCTGAGAGCCAACTGTCTACGTTTGATTTTATATCGGTAGACTGTGACACTATGGTAACATAGCGAAAGTTGTTTGAGCCGCTGAGAGCCAACTGTCTACGTTTGATTTTATATCGGTAGACTGCGACCTATGTGGAGGAGTTTCATTTTGACAGCGAAATCGTGTGTGCCGCTGAGAGCCAACAGTTACATGGACTTTTGCTGCCGTCGCCATTTTATTTATAGTGTATTTATAGTTAGATTTAACGATGTATTAAAATATTTTAAAATCAAAATTACTTTCATTTTATTTGGTTTATAATTAATCATATAGCTATATCCTTAAAATCTTGATGCTGATTAAGTATAAATACTTAATGAAATTAATAAGAGTAATTACTGTAAGTAATTAATGTACAATTACAAGATGTAATTAATTTAAAGGATAATTACTTAATGAGAAGTAATTAAGGATTTATTACTTGATGTAATTAATTAAAGGATTAATATAATTAATTAAGAAGTTAATTAATTAAGGTAAGTAATTATAGGATGATAATTACTGTTATGATAAATTAAGGTGGATTAATAGAAATGATTAATTAAAGTTTAATTAATTAAAGCAATTAATTAAGGGTCAATGTAATTAATTATAGTTAATTAATGGAAGTAATTAATTAAGGATCATTAATTAATGTAATTAATGAAAGTAATTAAAGACTAATTTCTGTATTTGGTTAAGAATAATTAATTTGTGAAATTAATTAAAGATAATTACTTAAATATAATTAAGAATAATTAATCAAGGTGATTAATTTAAGTGGATAGTTAGAGAATGATTAATTAATTTATTTGTAATTAATTAATGATTATATAAGTAAGATTTATAATGATGAAGTAATTAATTTAATTTATTTTAAATTAATTAGAAATGAAGTAATTAATTTAATTCACTTTAAATTAATTAAAGATAGAGATAGTTAATTTAGTTCATTTTAAATTAACTATGTTGTAATTAAGTAAATCATTCCTTATATAAGAATGGATGACATTGATTTGTCTTGAATGAATGTATCTCAGAAATGAGATAAGATGTTGTGTAGTATGAATGCTTGGTTGCATTATGATGGTAATATAGATTAACTATAAACATGTTGATATGGATTACCTATCGGTTATGAATCATCTGTTTAATTGATAATGTGATTATAAATTGTGGATTGTGAATTATCTATCTGTATGAATATAGATAAGTTAAATTGTTTAAACCTTTAAACAACTTGGCCTTAAAAGATACGTTTTGGATTTCGATGAGACCGGGATCGGGTTTCCGTATACCGGTATTCCAGGTCTGGAGACCCGAATACCACATCGATCCAAATTAACGATAGGTCGTGAATCTCAAGTGAAGATGAAGATTTAGAGTGCAAGGGTTATTGTCGAACGAAACCGAAGGCATAATTAATTAAGGATTAATCAACTGGTAATTAAGGATTGATTAATTAATGATTAGAGATAAAATAACTAAGTAATTAAGATTTATTAATTTATGATTAGAGATTAATTAATTTAGTAATTAAATTGTAATTAGAGGTAAATAAATTGGTAATTAAGAAATACTTAATTAGTAATTAAGTTTTATTAATTATTAATTAAGGGGTGATTAATTTGTAATTAAATGATACTTAAAGATTAATCAACTTATAATTAAGGATTAATTAATTTATTATTAAGTTTTATTAATTGATAATTAAGGTTTATTAATTAATGATTAAAAGAATAATTAATCTGTAATTAAAGATTAATTAATTTGTTTAAAGGTAATTAAGGGATGAATTACTCAAGTGTAATTAGTAAAATGAATGTGATTAATTTAAGTTAATTAATTTGTAAATTAATTAAAGATAATCACTTGATAAAGAAATTAAGTATAAATACTTAATAAGATTGATAAGTGTAATTACTTAGAGTAAGTAATTAATAAATAAATTACAGGATGTAATTAATTAAAGGGAATTACTTAATGAGAAGTAATTGAAGTATAATTACTTTATAAAAGTAATTAAGGATAAATTATTTGGTAATTAATTAAAGGATTAAAGTAATTAATTAAGAAGTTAATTAATTAAGGAAAGTAATTATAGGATGATAATTACTGTATATGATTAATTAAGGTGATTAATTAAAGTTTAATTTATTAATGTAATTAATTAAGGGTCAATATAATTAATTATAGTTAATTAATTAATGGAAGTAATTAATTAAGGATTATTAATTAATGCAATTAATAAGAGTAATTAAAGGTTAATTACTGTTAATGGTTAAGAATAATTAATTTGTGAAATTAATTAAAGAACAATTACTTTATGTAATTAATGAATAATTAATCAAGGATGATTAATATTTAATGAATAATTAATTAATTAAAGGTTTGTAATTAATTAATGATTGATTAAGCAAGGTTAGATAATTAATTCTTAAGTAATTAATTTGATTTAAGATAATTAAATTAATTATAACATAGGGTTAATAATGGTTGCTTATATATGATTGTTGTGTAGAATATCTGAATTGGATGATATCTGTTGGATGATATGCTATGATATGCTTTGATATGATATTGGATATATCTGTGATAAATGTGTGATATTTATCTATGTTAAATGCTGTGTGAATTCAAGTATTGAATTGAATTGTTTAAACCTTTAAACAACTTGGCCTTTAAAAGATACGTTTTGGATTTCGATGAGACCGGGATCGGGTTTCCGTATACCGGATTTCCAGGTCTGGAGACCCGAATACCACATCGATCCAAATTAACGATAGGTCGTGAATCAAGTGAAGATGAAGATTCAGAGTGCAAGGGTTATTGTCGTTAACTCTGAGGGTGATTCCAAAACGAGTGTAACGAGATAATGCCTTCGGTTTCGTTCGAACCCGGAACGAACTTGTATGGATTGAATGCTTTCAGAACATCGTCAGGTGGACGATGAGCATTCTAAGTGATGTGTTCTTTTCTAAGGTAATCGTGACCTCAAGCCTCACAAACCGGGAATGGCTAAAACAGGGGAGGTGCAGCAAGGTTAGTGGGTAGCACCCAAGTAGGACAAGGTTACCTCTGTCTAGATGTCCCTTTCTATTTTCGACTTAGTGGTGCGGTTGCTGATCCCAACCGTGAGGTATCTTGTGCGGGAATTATCCAGTAAGGGATGTTCCGACCTTGTGTTGCAGGGGATTGGGAGTGATCCTCGGTACGGTGATCTAGGCCACGTACTGTGACGGGCGGTACCCCGGTAGCCCTGCCATTGTATGGAATCCAAAATCCAATAAGTGCCGTACGTATTAGTTGTGCCCAACTATGTTGGAATGTGAGATGTAAGCATTTCAGCTATTTCTGTATTTTACTTGAAAACCCTAGACCCTATTATAATATAACTGGATTTCCTATCAAATGTTTGGTTAGCGTAAGGTAAAAACTTTTCCATGTTTATGTGTGGGAAGTCTTACGTGATACCTTTGTTTTCAAAAGGTTTTGAAGTTAAACAATTTTAACCCGTTTACTCACACCAGACCCATGTCTGACCCAAGTGTTTATTTTCTGTCTTATAAACTCTTGGGTACTCAAATTTTTACGAGTAGCCAAGGGATTCAGGCTTAGTTTTGACGAATATTCTGGAGGAGCAATGGAGCAGGAGGCTTCGGCGTTCGTAGATATAGTATTCCGCTGTGTTGATATCTGTGATAGTGTCTTGTCTTGTATTTGAGTTGTAATGTCTAGACAGATGTTTATAACTGTCTAGTAAGTGATGTATAAGTTGTGTACTCTGATTATGTAAAGACTATGTATTAGTTATGTGATATATTATAATTTGTTCCGTTTCCGCTGTGAGATTCTGATGTGTTGTTTCTTTCTTTCTCTTCTTTTCTATTTTCTACCCCTTTCTTTCTTTATAATGATGCGACTTTCTGGCCATAGAAAGTCGGGTCGTTACATATGGTATCAGAGCAATGGAGCCTAATTAAACTTCATCAGTTCTAAGCAACTAAATTAGATTCAATTTCAACCTGCAACAAATTCAACTTCATCAGTTCTAAGCATTTAAAATCAGAGATCAAGCATGCAAAGAATTCAAATTGAAAACAAACCTGGGAAAGACATGCTCTCTGTTTTATTTTCTGAAAATAGGTGAGTAAATTATTTTAAAAACAGTTTGCTATGGATTTTAACTACCATGCATGAGTTAATATTAACTTGTATTATAGTTCTTTAGTTTGAATTTATATGCATCAGTATGTATATGTTGGGTGGACTTGTCTGTTTATAACCATATATATGTTGATATGTTCTCTGTTGATCTGCTGTGAATGCTCTGCTAAAAGAAAAAAATTCAATACTAACAAATCAAATCCATATTAGGCATAAGTATGTAAATACTGTAACGACCCGACTTTTCTCCACAGAAAGTCGCATCGCTAATAAGAAAGAAAGGGGTAGAAAAGAGAAAAGAAGAGAAGAGAGAAAGAAACAACATTAGAATCTCACACAGCGGAACGAATAAATTATATTAATAACATAAACTGTTACATAGTATACAACACTTATCAGAGTTATACAACATATACATCACATACTAGACAGTTATAAACATCTGTCTAGTTATTACAACTCGATACAATACAAAACACTATCATAGAGATAACACAGCGGAAACTACTATCTATCTACAACGCTGAAGCCTCCTGCTCCATTACTCCTCCAGATTACTCGTCAAAGCTAACCTGAATCCCTTGGCTACTCGTATAAAATTTGAGTACCCAAGAGTTTATAAAACAGAAATAAACAACTTGGGTCAGACATGGGTCTGGTGTGAGTAACAGGTTAAACTTGTTTAACTTTGAAAATCATTTGGAAAGAAAAGGTATCTCGTAAGACTTTCCGCACATAAACACGGAAAAGTTTTTACCTTACGATAACCAAAACATTTGATAGGAAATTCGATTGTATTATAATAGGGTCTAGGGTTTTCAAATAAATATGAAATAGCCGAAATTGTTACATTATTAAATTCCAGCATACATAAGTATACAATCAAGTCCGTTATCACTTATTGGAATTTGGATTTCCATACAATGGCAGAGCTACCGGGGTACCGCTCATCACAGTACGGGGCCTAGATCACCGTACCGAGGATCACTCCCAATCCCCTGCAACACAAAGCCGTAACCATCCCTTACTGGATAATTCCGAACAAGACAATCCCGTAGTTGGCGCGACCAACCACACACTAAGCCGAATAGAAGAAAAGGGACCTCTAGACAGGGATCTATCTTGCTCTCAGTGGGTGCTACCCACGAAGCCTTGCTGCACCTCCCCTGTTTTAGCCATTCCCGGTTGATGAGGCTTGAGGTTACGATTACCTTTAATCAGAACATATCACTTAGAATGCTCATCGTCCGCCTGACGATGTGCTGAAAGCATTCAATCCATATAAGTTCGTTCCGGGTTCGAACGAAACCGAAGGCATTATCTCGTTACACTCGTTTTGGAATCACCCTCAGAGTTAACGACAATAACCCTTGCACTCTGAATCTTCATCTTCACTTGAGATTCACGACCTATCGTTAATTTGGATCGATGTGGTATTCGGGTCTCCAGACCTGGAATTCCGGTATACGGAAACCCGATCCCGGTCTCATCGAAATCCAAACCGTATCCTTTAAGGTCAAGTTGTTTTAAGGTTAAAACAATTCAATTCCATTTATCTATATACACAAAGATAGATAATTCAATAGATAATCTACATTATCATCCCAAACAGATAATTCACATTATCATTATAATTCAACCAAACATCCATATCATATATCAATCATATCTCATCAGAGATATCAAACAATGAAATACATTCAATCTCATTTCTGAGATTACATCCATTCAAGAAAATTAATGTCATCCATTCTTATATAAGCAATGATTTACTTAATCACAACATAATTAATTTAAAATGAATTAAATTAACTATCTCTATCTTTAATTAATTTAAAGTGAATTAAATTAATTACTTCATTCAAATAAATTAAATTAATTACTTCATCATAAATCTTACTTATATAATCATTAATTAATTACCAATAAATTAATTAATCTTTCTCTAATTATCCACTTTAATTAATCACCTTGATTAATCATTCTTTAATTACATTTAAGTAATTATCTTTAATTAATTTCACAAATTAATTATTCTTAATCAAATACAGTAATTAACCTTTAATTACTTCATTAATTAATTAATTATAATCAATTACTTTAATTCTTAATTAATTATAATTAATCACTTATCATTTGATTTATTAATCTTAATTAATCAATTCTTAATTAAATCATTAATTATAAACTAATGATCTTTAATTACACCTTTAATTATTTTATTAATTACATTAAGTAATTATTCTTAATTAATCATAATTATTAATCACCTTTGATTAATATAATCCAGTAATTAACCCAGATATGGGCTCTGATACCAACTGTAACGACCCGGAATTTTCGAACCCGAAAATTCCAGATAGTTAGAAGAAAAAGAAAGAGATAGAAGAAAGAAACAGAAAGAAGAAAGAAGGACAGAGAACACAACATCTCACATTCGCAGCGGATTAAATATAATAACAAATAATAATATCAGTTATACAAAGAAAACTGTATTTGTTAATTGCATTTTAATACATCAGAGTTACAACATTCACAAATGTACTAGACAGTTAGAATTAACATGTCTCAGACAACTATAAAATCACAGCGGAATATACTCCATACGTTCCTGCCATCCAACTCGCCTCCTGAGCTCCAGAACGTCCTTACCTGAAATCTGTAATACTCGGTCTGACCCGAGCATTACATCAAAGTAACACCCGGGTCAGGCTGGAAACCAGCGTGAGTAAACTCATCTAACATGAAATTTCAATCCAAAGAACTTATTTAAACCCGGGTAACTCGTACTTTTCTATAAGTAAACAACTTATATAATCAACACTTATTTTCACAAAACAATATCTAAGTATCCAACTTAGTTCAAATGGTCTATATTATCCCAAACCGGTCTATTTGATTTCACATATCAACCTATAAAGATTTATAGAAGATTTCAAGTCGAAGTGGTTTCGGGTATTTACGGCTACCCGACCCCGGTCTCTTCGAATTCAATGTCATCTTAATCCCAGTTGTTTAAGTGGATACAAATCAGCTTTAAACATAGGTTCTCATATTCTCACAGCAAATCAATTATCGATAGATAACTCATAATATCAAAGTTTAACCCATCATATCATATCACAATACATCACAACTCAACATCAGAGATATTCATACAAACCAAGGTATTCGATTCAAGTTATCATCTATAGGCAAAATTAATACTTAAACAATTAATTTAATTTAATCACCTAATATAGATTAAATTAATTACCTTTAATCATGCTTAATTAACTTAAATTAATTATAACCACTCCTTAATTAATTACATTGATTAATTAACCTTAATTAATCATGCTTATTAATTATCTTTTAGTTATTAATTAATTAACCTTTAATCATCATTTAATTAACCTTAATCATTAATTTAATTAACCTCCAATCAATCTTTAATTACCTATATTAAGTAATTATCTATTAAGAAATTAATTAAGGATTAATAATTAATTAAGTAATTAATTGGTAATAAAATAGGTTAGGCTTTTAAAGGTGAAGTTTACTCACTGTTAAAAGATGAACAGAGTATCCTGGAAGATGATTTTTGAAACTGAGTTGTTGAATCCTTTAAAACTGAAGCTTGCAACTTGTTTTTGATGTTTGATTGAATTGCTAGCTTGATCTCAGGTTTAAAACTTGGAAACTGATGTTGTATTTCTTCTGATTTCAGGTTTGCAAATTTGGTCACGGCTTTTGATTTTGCTACAGATTGCATTTTGAAGATAAAATCTTGTTTGATACTTTTCTGGTTTGAGAAATTTTTTTTTGTTACAGGATTTGATTTCCTGGTTTTAAATTTCCAGGTTTAACTTCTCTGGTTTTTTTTCTTTTTCGTTTTCTTGAGAAGGATGAAAGAAGATTATACAATAGCCTGGTTTAACATTTTGATTTTTATTTTCAAAATGCAATCTGTAGCAAAATCAAAAGCCGTGACCAAATTTGCAAACCTGAAATCAGAAGAAATACAACATCAGTTTCCAAGTTTTATACCTGAGATCAAGCTAGCAATTCAATCAAACATCAAAAACAAGTTGCAAGCTTCAGTTTTAAAGGATTCAACAACTCAGTTTCAAAAATCATCTTCCAGGATACTCTGTTCATCTTTTAACAGTGAGTAAACTTCACCTTTAAAAGCCTAACCTATTTTATTATCACATGCATGCTAATGACAAATGTTAACAAGTGTCACCATGTTATTTTATTTCTTTTATTTTTAATAATCATAAAATTAAGTCTATGTATATATCAATATCTTCTCTTCTCCATTCTTTTTCTACCTTCATCTTTCAAAACAATGAAAACGAAAATCTGTAAAACAAAACTAATACAAACCAAAGGTCAGAAACGTGGTCACCGTGGTGTCTCGGAGTGATCGAGCTTCACCAGAACTTGGGAGATGATAGTGTGAAGGCTATCGAGGATGTGGCCGGAGTTCATGATGATCTGGTAGTCGTAGGCGGCGGCGCGGAGTGGTTTCATCGATCGAGTTTGGGTTCCAGGCACTCGCAGTTGTTCGTTTTCGATTTGCCGAGTCGATCGATGATCTGGAAGTTCGTGACGATTCAGGGGAAGATCGCTGGCTTGTGGATGGTCGGAGCATTGGACGGAGTTGGCCTGATCGCGTGTGCACGTGCACTCGTGTATGTTGTTGTCTGGGTTGTTCGTGGTATTTGGGGAAGAAAGATTTATATCGAGTAAAACTCGAAGTAGATAAGGGGTTGCCTCGAAGTAGCTGGAGATTGTGAATGACTCGGTGGGGTCTTCGGGTTTTTAAAGTTTTTGCTCGGGTTTGATTTGCTTTGGATTGTACAGGTTTAAATTTTGTAAAGAAGAATCAAGATTTCCAATTTAAAGGCAAGTTCTTTCCTAAATAAATGTAAATCAAGTTTCAAGAGTATTTAATTGGATATATTTCCAAATTTAAAATGTTTAAAGTTGTTGATTTCAAAGGTAATTAACTAAAGTAATTAATGAGATAACTAAAGGTTAATTACTATTGTAATTAAGAATAATTACCTAATGGGTAGTTAGTAGATAGTTAATGAACTAGAAGATGAATCATTAACTAGAGATTAAATGATTTATTGATTTTAAGTTAATTAATTTGTCTAATTAATTTAAAATAATCATTTATAAATTTATTAAGTATAATTACTTAGAGAAGTAATTAATGAATAATTACTTAATGTAATTAAGTAAAAAGGGAAATAATGTATGGAATTAATTAAGGATTAATCCCTTAGTATAATTAATTAAAGGGTTAGTTAATATAATTAATTGTTGGTTAATTAATAATGTGATTAATTACTTGTTGAGGTAATAAATTAAAAGAGTAACTAATTAATGAAGTAATTAGAAGATCATTAATTAATTAATGGAAGTAATTATAGATAATTATTGAATGGTTAAGGATAATTAATCTATAATCAAGGTTTAATTACTTAATGAAATTTAAAAAGTAATTAATCAAGAAAGATTAATTAAGACCTAGAGAGTAAGTAATTAATTAATTTGAAATTAATTAATGTTAAGTAAGATGGATTAAGGTAATCCAAGTAATTATAGGTTAGAAATTAAATTAATTTGAGATTAAATTAATTAAGAATAAATCAACTTGTTATGGATGAATTGAATGATATTGTATGCTTAGATTAGTTGATATCCCTGATATGTGATTTGTGATGTTATGCGAAATAATATGTTTGATTTGAACTGTGATAATGTGGGTTATCTATCGATGATAAATTGCTGTGTGAATGTGACACCCTGTATATAAATTAAAGTGAATCCACTTAAACAACTTGGATTTAGGATGATATTGTATTCGAAGAAACCGGAGTCGGGTATCAGAAATATCCGAAACCACTTCGATTTGAAATCTTCTATAACTCTTTAGAAATTGATATGTGATATCAATAGGCCGGTTTACGATATTATGGACCATTTAAACTAAGTTGGATACTTAGATATTGTTTTGTGGGAAATGGTGATGACTGTATAAGTTGTTTACATATAGTAAGTACGAGTTACCCCGGGTTTTAAATAAGTTCTATAGATTGGAATTTCTTGTTAGATGAGTTTACTCACGCTGGTTTCCAGCCTGACCCGGGTGTTACTTTGATGTAATGCTCGGGTCAGACCGAGTATTACAGATTTCCAGGTAAGGACGTTCTGGAGCTCAGGAGGCGAGCTGGATGGCAGGAACGTATGGAGTATATTCCGCTGTGATATTATAGTTGTCTGAGACATGTTAATTCTAACTGTCTAGTACATTTGTGAATGTTGTAACTCTGATGTATAAAAATGTAATTAACAAATACAGGTTTTCTTTGTATAAATATTATTATTTGATATTATATTTTATCCGCTGCGAATGTGAGATGTTGTGTTTTCTGTTTTTCTTTCTTCTTTCTGTTTCTTTCTTCTATCTCTTTTCTTTTTCTCCTAACTATCTGGAATTTTCGGGTTCGAAAACTCCGGGTCGTTACACTTACTGTGACGACCCGGCTTTTTCTCCACAAAAAGTCGTATCATCAAGAAGAAAGAAAGGGATAGAAAAGACATAAGATAGAGAAGAAAGAAAGAAACACATCAGAATCTAAACAGCGGAACGAATAAATTATATTAATCAAATAAGATATTACATTGTATCATATACATCAGAGATACACAGCTCATACAACACATACTAGACAGTTATAAACATCTATCTAGTCACTACAACTCAAATACACTCAACAAATGACTCATACAGACTAACACAGCGGAACACTATCTACGAACGCTGAAGCCTCCTGCTCCATTGCTCCTCCAAAGATTCGTCAAAGCAAACCTGAATCCCTTGGCTACTCGTAAAAATTTGAGTACCCAAGGTTTAATAAAACAGAAAATAAACACTTGGGTCAGACATGGGTCTGGTGTGAGTAAACGGTTTAAATTGCTTAACTTCAAAACCTTTTGAAAACAAAGGTATCACGTAAGACTCCCCACAAATAAACATGGGTAAGTTTTTACCTTACGCTAACCCAAAACATTTGATAGGAAATCCAGTTATATTATAATAGGGTCTAGGGTTTTCAAGTAAAATACAGAAATAGCTGGAATGCTTACATCTCACGTTCCAACATAGTTGGGCACAACTAAATCGTACGGCACTTATTGGATTTTGGATTCCATACAATGGCAGAGCTACCGGGGTACCGCTCGTCACAGTACGTGGCCTAGATCAACGTACCGAGGATCACTCCCAATCCCCTGCAACACAAGGCCGGAACATCCCTTACTGGATAATTCCCGCATAAGAAACCCCGTGGTTGCGGCCAAACAACCACCCACACAGCCGAAATAAAAAGGGACTCTAGACAGAGGAATCTTATACTACTTGGGTGCTACCCACTAGCCTTGCTGCACCTCCCCTGTTTTAGCCATTCCCGGTTTGTGAGGCTTGAGGCTACGATTACCTTTAATCAGAACACATCACTTAGAATGCTCATCGTCCACCTGACGATGTGCTGAAAGCATTCAATCCATACAAGTTCGTTCCGGGTTCGAACGAAACCGAAGGCATTATCTCGTTACACTCATTTTGGAATCACCCTCAGAGTTAACGACAATAACCCTTGCACTCTGAATCTTCATCTTCACTTGATTCACGACCTATCGTTAATTTGGATCGATGTGGTATTCGGGTCTCCAGACCTGGAAATCCGGTATACGGAAACCCGATCCCGGTCTCATCGAAATCCAAAACGTATCTTTTAAAGGCCAAGTTGTTTAAAGGTTTAAACAATTCAATTCAATACTTGAATTCACACAGCATTTAACATAGATAAATATCACACATTTATCACAGATATATCCAATATCATATCAAAGCATATCATAGCATATCATCCAACAGATATCATCCAATTCAGATATTCTACACAACAATCATATATAAGCAACCATTATTAACCCTATGTTATAATTAATTTAATTATCTTAAATCAAATTAATTACTTAAGAATTAATTATCTAACCTTGCTTAATCAATCATTAATTAATTACAAACCTTTAATTAATTAATTATTCATTAAATATTAATCATCCTTGATTAATTATTCATTAATTACATAAAGTAATTGTTCTTTAATTAATTTCACAAATTAATTATTCTTAACCATTAACAGTAATTAACCTTTAATTACTCTTATTAATTGCATTAATTAATAATCCTTAATTAATTACTTCCATTAATTAATTAACTATAATTAATTATATTGACCCTTAATTAATTACATTAATAAATTAAACTTTAATTAATCACCTTAATTAATCATATACAGTAATTATCATCCTATAATTACTTTCCTTAATTAATTAACTTCTTAATTAATTACTTTAATCCTTTAATTAATTACCAAATAATTTATCCTTAATTACTTTTATAAAGTAATTATACTTCAATTACTTCTCATTAAGTAATTCCCTTTAATTAATTACATCCTGTAATTTATTTATTAATTACTTACTCTAAGTAATTACACTTATCAATCTTATTAAGTATTTATACTTAATTTCTTTATCAAGTGATTATCTTTAATTAATTTACAAATTAATTAACTTAAATTAATCACATTCATTTTACTAATTACACTTGAGTAATTCATCCCTTAATTACCTTTAAACAAATTAATTAATCTTTAATTACAGATTAATTATTCTTTTAATCATTAATTAATAAACCTTAATTATCAATTAATAAAACTTAATAATAAATTAATTAATCCTTAATTATAAGTTGATTAATCTTTAAGTATCATTTAATTACAAATTAATCACCCCTTAATTAATAATTAATAAAACTTAATTACTAATTAAGTATTTCTTAATTACCAATTTATTTACCTCTAATTACAATTTAATTACTAAATTAATTAATCTCTAATCATAAATTAATAAATCTTAATTACTTAGTTATTTTATCTCTAATCATTAATTAATCAATCCTTAATTACCAGTTGATTAATCCTTAACTACCATTTATAATCAATTAAATAATCTTTAATTAAATAAGTATAACCCTTAATTAATAAATTAATTAATCCTTAATCATTAATTAATTTAATTAATTAATTATACTTAAATTACTTTATTAACTTTAGTAATTTCAAATTATTAAAACCTTAATTATCCTTTTTAAGGTAAACCATTATATTAATTAATGACTTAATTTTCATTAAAAACATTTTTATCTTTAAAATTAACTTCCTTAATTAAATCATTTAATTAAGTTTTGAAATAAAATAAACATTTAACTTGATAAATTAAAGTTACCAAATCATAATTTTCTTTAAATACTTAAAACATTATCAAGTAATAGTTTAAAACTTCAAACTAGGTAACAATTAAAACAACCCGAGCCTAACAAAAGAAAACCCGGAGCAAAAACACGAATCACTCGCGTTCACTTCCTACTTCAAGTCATACGCGAGAAAAATCAAGGAAAACCCCGAGCCTAACATCTTCGTTCCCAAACCCAGAACTTCTCCTGACACCAAAACGTATACGTGCACGTGCACAGAGAATTGGTCAACTCCGACACCTCGCCGACCATGCTCACCAGTTGACGACGATCACCACCAGTCCCCCGACCATCCAGCTTCGTCAAAGTCACCAGGATAACGAATCGGCTTCTCGAGACCATAGGAACCCAAAACCCATCGTCGGAAAACTTCCAATCACCGTCGATTCCGACCCCGAGGACCCACGCCGACCTCACCAGAACTCCGCCTCGACTCCAGCTCCGATTTCCCCCTATCGCGATCGAGTATGGGTAACTGACTTTTTCGAGATTTCCTCGACATCCAACTTGACCAAAATCCATCATCAAACCCTAAATCACCTCCGCTATGTCGCCTCGCTCAATGG
Organism: Allium fistulosum; assembly: GCA_030737815.1. Classification (NCBI taxonomy): domain Eukaryota; kingdom Viridiplantae; phylum Streptophyta; class Magnoliopsida; order Asparagales; family Amaryllidaceae; genus Allium; species Allium fistulosum. Next base: position 860,189,740 of record CM060908.1, on the reverse strand, counting down.
AAAAATCTCCATCCATTTTTCCTGACTTCCTCCACTCCACATCTTCCTTCAGACCAAACCCCAAAGAGAATATCGCCGCCGATCAACACCAATCGACGAAAATGCAAAAATCGATCATCCCTGAATATCTCAATAATTACTACACTAAAATCATGATTTTTAGTGTCTAAATTCATCATTTTGCTCCACGAACCAGATTATATAATCAAAGATTGGAATTGGCATTATCGATTTAAACCCATTTTTAATTTTCACTGTAATTTATAAAGTTCTGAGATAAATGCTTAATATAAAATCTTGAATCCATTTTTAAAATTTATAATACATTGTTAGAGACCTTTTCCATTTACAAACCCTAGACTAAAATCAAATGGATGGGAAGATAGGAATTTTTCTTATAAAATCTGAAGCCTATACTGTTATAAACAGAGATATGCACATGGTTACAGACATGCACACTTCAACACATTCATATATCCAAGAATCTATATACATGCAAGCATAATTTCTATCACACATTAACAGATCATCACATGAAAACCAGTGATTCAAACAAACTCAGGTTAAAATACGAGCTTACTTACTTTAAACAAAGAAAACTTGAGAAGTTTTCAAAACTGGAAGCTATACAGGGAGTATCTCACAGTATCTCTGTCTATAAAAACATATATTTTCTTTAAAGTAACATGCATGCAAAATTTTCAACCATACATCACAATTTTAAATCTAGCATTTATCACAAGCATATAAACAAAAACCATTTTGTTTAGTTTACTCACTAAAGAAAACAGAGACCAGGTTTTGTATATACAGACCTGCTCATACTATATGTACATATATGTCAACACAGTTTATATTCAAGTGAAAACATCATGCAACAAATTTTATCCACAGATTTATCACATGCAGTAAAGTTTAGTTCCAGATTTAAACTGTTTTTAAAAGAAAAAGCTTACTCACCAGACATAAGCAGAGAACAGTTCTGTTCTTGTTTTCCTGGAGCTTTGTATTTGAATCTTATTATTGAATTGATCCTTATTGCTTGCTGTTGTTGAATTTGAACCGAAGTTGATTTACTTGTTTCTTCAGTTTGAGAATGTTTTACAGGCTTTAGTTTTTGAGAATGCTTTTAAACTTGAATTTGTTTTTGAGGAATGAATTCAGGTTTAAATATCAGAGTTTTGTATTTGAGATGAGGAGTATGTCAGGTTTTTGGTTTTGAGGAAGTGATTTGTAAGTGTAACGACCCGTATTTTTACGGATCGACAAGTTCGTCAAAATCTGGAATTTTTGCATTTTTAAGTCATTTCAGATTTTTGTGGAAATTTGTCTAAGTCCTAGGTCGTGGACGACCTAAGAGCTAAGTCGTGACCGAGTTAAGGACTTGCGAGTTAGTGTTAGGTCGTGGGTTAGTTGGAGCGACCTATAAAATTGTGCAACCTAGGATTTAGTTAAGTAATTAGGTCGGCAGGGCGAGTTAACGACCTAAAGACTGACCGACTTAAGAAGTTTAGGCGACCTAAGAGAATGTTGTGAGCGACCTAAGTTTTGTTAAGTGTTAGGTCGGCTGGGAAAGTTAGCGACCTAGTAGTTGCCGAGTTAGCGACCTAGTAGTTGCCGAGTTAGCGACCTAGTAGTTGCCGAGTTAGCGACCTAGTAGTTGCCGAGTTAGCGACCTAGTAGTTGCCGAGTTAGCGACCTAGTAGTTGGCGACCTAAGGACCTAAGGAGTTAACAAGTTGGCGACCTTAGGAGTTAGGCTAAGTGTTAGGTCGCGTGGAGGCTTAAGGAATTAGGTCGTAACCTGTTAAGTCGTAGGTCGCTGGGTTTCGTCTAAGTGTTAGCGTAGTTAGGTCGTTAGATCTGTGTTGAGTTAGGTCGTAGACGACCTAAGATGGTTAGGTCGCGTGTGTGTTAGGTCGCGAGTTTGCTGAGTCGTAGGTCGCGTGAGTTGTTAGGTCGCTAGAATAGTTTAAGTGTTAGGTCGCGTGGATCTAACTGTTAGGTCGTATGTTGTTTTAGGTCGACATGTGTTAGGTCGCGTAGGAGCCTAAGTTGTTAGGTCGCAACCCAACTGAGTCGTAGGTTGTTAAGTCGCTTAGATAGTTTAAGTGTTAGGTCGTAGCCTATGCTTTAAGACGAAAGCGACCTAGGAGTTAAGTGTTAGGTCGTAACATCGTTAGGTCGTAAGATGGGGAGGCCTGTTAGGTCGCTAAGCGCGTAAGAGGTTAGGTCGCGCGTGCGATGAGTCGCTGGGTCTGGCTAAGTCGTTAGGTCGGAGAGGCTTAGGTCGGAAACGACCTAGGGAGATAGCCGAGTTACGACTTAGAGCAGTTTTCAGCTATAAATAGGAGGGGTTGTTCTCACTTTTTGGGATCCGGATTTTTGAAGCGACGAAGTGCTGCCATTTTGAGAGCTCGACTTCTACACTTCTTCACTTCTTTTCTCCACTCTAATCTAGTGCTTCCATCCATCCAAATCGAAGATCAAGATTAAAGATTCAAGAGCTTAGATTGAAGATCTTCATCTTTTCAAGAGAGATTTCATCGTTTGAAGTGAGATCTTGTCGGATCTAGCTTAGTTCTTCGCTGTCCAGATCTGAAGTTGATATCTTTTGGATTGTTTAGGTGATTTGGTGAGTGGTGATTATCTCTCACACGGATCCAAAGGAGTATATCGGATTGTTGGCTCGTTTTGGTGTTAAAATAGAGATTTCCATGCATTTTCTTCATCCTATGTGTAGATCCATATAGATCCATTGTTCATGATGATGTTGTATCCATTTTATCATATGTTAACCTATGCAAGTTCATTCATCAAGTTTGTAGAGATATAATACATGTTTTCATGCTTATTGGACTTTCAACTCTTTAATTACGAAAATGCCATTATTGTTATAATTGTCTACTTAGATCATTTTTGAATGCTTGATTGCTTGGATTGATGTTTGATTTGATTGATTATTATGAACTAGATGATTGATGATTAGATTTAGACCAAAGGTGATTCAAAAGCTAAGGGAAAGGCTCTTGGATTGGGAAAGCTGCTCGTGGCATATGTAGCGGGATGATGAAGCTCTTATGCATAGATTTGACGATGTGATGTTGAGATGAGGCTTCGCGAGGATGTTATGAAGCGAGGCAATCATATGATGAAGACTTGGTCTAATCCAGGCGGGATCATTCCAAGCATGTTGATAACTCGGTGATATGATTCGAGTTGAGGATAATGGATGCTCGAGAGGCGCTTGAGCTAGTATGGCAATAGTCGTCGAGGAGGATGACTAGGAGGTTGAGATCTCATCGTTGTTGAAGGTTCTAGCATGCTCTAAGCAAGAGTACATGGGGACGCCCAAAAGACTAAGTTGATGGTCAAGTACTCTGGGTAGATTCGATAATCCTAGGCACGGGTCACGATGACGTGCGGGAGTTATGTCTAGAACCGGGGTTACCATTAGCCCTTGACGGACGGCTGAAAGAATGTGCCGGTCATTCAATTAACGGTGATATCGCAACAATGATAACAGTGATAGCCGAGTCATGGATGTTTGGTTGTATCATCATTCGGTCTCAAGAGCGGTATTTCCTGGGTGCTTATCTGACCTTGGTTTTAGACCTTGGGATTTGTACTTGGAAAACATCGCTCTTGACTCGAGTGACAATTGCTTTACTTTAAATTGTATGCTCTGCTATGTTTGCTTCTGCTTAGTGTGTGTCTGGGGGCTATCACTGTAGAATGAGGTTGGAGTGGGAGGGTTGTATTCCTATTCCTTTTCCTTTATGCTCTTTTGGTATGTTGTTAGTTAATTTACTGCTCACTAAGACTGTTGTCTGACTCAAGGCTTTATGTTTTAATTCTTATTGCCTTGGGCTGTTCGTCCATTTTGGGACGGGCAGACTAGGTAGCAGGTGACAGGTGCTGTTCTCTTCTCACGATGCTGATATCGAAGACGAGCTAGAGGGTTGCATATTATCTTCTTATATGTACTGGATTTTTCCGCTGTTTTGTATTCTCTGAGAGTTATGTAGTGAGGCTGGATGTATTGACTATATGGATGCTTGTATTCAACTATTATGGAGTTTTATATGATGTCATTTTGTTCTGTAAAGCTTCACTATACATATGTTCTATTGTATTTTGTCCATGCGCTGTGAGTAATACGATAGATTCTTTTGTTTTAAATCTTACCTTGACAATCGTCCATGGTCGCCTGGCACACTTTACAGCGCACTATCTCTAGATTCGGTGCAGGGGTCATGGGCGGTCGTCACATTTGGTATCAGAGCATTGGTTAATCGATTTTACCCAACGCTCGCTGTCGTAACTACGTATGAGAGACGTAATTGTATTTTGATGGATGATTACTATATATAATATAGTGGCTTAGTAGAATTTGAGTCCTTTATGCAGTTGATTCTCTAGATGTTCTAATCATTCCTTCTTATAGATATTGAGAATGAGTCGAAGAGGGAGACCAGCTGCTAGGGGAGGTCGTGCTACTGAAGAGACTGCTGATTATGCAGCCATGTTCGAAGCTATGATGACTTCGATCATGAGAAGGATACCAGTTCCGGGGGCGGCAGTTGATGTTGGAGTTCAAGTCCAAACTCCGAAACCAGTGGATTTTGCTAAGCTGGGCAAGGATTATACTGCTCTTGGAGGGAAGGTTTTCTTGGGAACAGAATCTACCATTGAGGTCCAGAGATGGATAGATGCTTGTAGAAGGATCTTTGGTGATTTGGGAATTGATGATGCAACTAAGAGGAAGTTGGCATCAAGGCAGCTTCAAGGGAGAGCCTCTGATTGGTGGAATTCTATTACCATCGATACTGCGGAGGAAGAGATTACTTGGGAGCAATTCCAAGCTAGATTTGAAGCTAAGTTCATTTCTACATCTCAGAAGTCTGTTCTGTTCAAGAAGTTTGTAGAGCTCAAGCAGGGTGGAAGATCTGTTCTTGAGTATGTTTCTGAGTTCGAAGCTTTGTCCAAGTATGCCCGGTCGTATATTGAATCTGCTTATCAGAAGAATGAGAAGTTTGTGACCGGCTTGGATAGTTATCTTGGGAGACAGTTGGTGGATCATTTGGACGATTCATTTGAGAAGCTTGTGGAGAAAGCTCTTAGGCATGAGAGTCTGTTTCCTAAGGAAGGACCTGTTGTTGCTGTTACCAAGGGAGAATCTAAACCACAGCAGGGTGGAAACCAGAAGAGGAAGCAGCAGCAGCAGAAGGGTAAGGATGGCCAGAAGAAGCCGAAAGGCGAGGTAACTTGCTACAATTGTCAGCAGAAGGGCCATTTCTCTAAGGATTGTAAGAATCCGAAGGCACCGATGAAGTGTCACAACTGTGACAAGCCGGGACATTTCAGGAAGAATTGTCCAGAACCAAGGAAGGACAGGCAGATTGTGCAAGCCTATGCTTTGGGGGCTGTTCCGTCGTCTTCGAAAGCTCCTACTGCTGAAGAAAAGGGAAAGAGTGTGGTTGTTCAAGGTACTCTTTTCCTATGTGGTGTTCCAGTTAGAGTTCTGTTTGATACTGGAGCGTCGCATTCGTTTGTTTGTAATGAACTCGTTGGCCGGTTAGGTTTGACACCGGATATTGTTGATAGGCCATTGGTCGTGACTAATCCAGTTGGGGGTTCGTCTTGTTTGTGTATGTTATGCCGTGGTCTGGTTGTGTCGAGTCATGGTTGCTCTTTTGTTTGTGATTGCTTTGTTCTGAACTTTGCGGGGTTCGGAATTATTTTGGGTATGGACTGGCTTAGGAAGTATGCGGCTAAGGTTGATTGCGAAAGGTTGGAAGTGACAGTCGAGAATGTGGAAGGGCGAAAGATTGTGATACGATGTAAGCATGAAGAAGGCGTCTTCATGAGCTTCATGTATTCGCTAGTTGTTCCACGGGATGGACTGTCATCAGTGCCGATCGCTAATGGATTCGAGGATGTCTTTGACGAAGTCAAAGGGTTGCCGCCGCATAGAGAGATCGAGTTTCGAATAGATCTAGTTGAAGGAGCCAGACCTGTTGTGATGCCTCTTAGGCGGATGGCGCCTAGGGAACAGCAAGAGTTGAGGGTGCAAGTTGATGATCTTTTGCAGAAAGGATTCATTCGGCGTAGTGTGTCCGAGTGGGGTGCACCAGTTGTGTTTGCAACCAAGGCAGATGGATCGTTGAGATTGTGTGTGGATTATCGTGAGCTGAATAAGGTGACTAAGAAGAACAAGTATCCATTGCCGAGAATAGATGACTTGTTTGATCAGCTTCACGAGGCTAAGGTGTTTTCTCAATTGGATTTGGCAACGGGATTTCACCAGTTGAGAGTGGCTAAGGATAGTGTGCCGAAGACTGCTTTTAGGACACCATCCGGTTTCTTTGAGTGGCTGGTAATGCCGTTTGGATTGACTAACGCGCCAGCATATTTTGTGGATCTTATGAATAGAGTGTTCAGAGATCAGTTGAACAAGTTCGTACTTGTGTTCGTGGATGATATTCTGATTTATTCCAGAACGGAAGAAGAGCACAAGACGCACTTGCGTATTGTTTTGGAAATCTTGCGGAAACATCAGCTGAAGGCTAAGTTTTCGAAGTGTCACTTCTGGAAGAGTGAAGTGAGGTTCTTAGGCCATGTGATTTCTGGAAATGGAATAGCGGTTGATCCCGCTAAGGTGGCAGCAATCCAGGATTGGGTTAGACCTAAGAATGCATCTGATGTGAGAAGTTTTCTTGGATTAGCAGGATATTATCGACGGTTTATCAAAGACTTCTCCAAGATAGCTGCACCGTTAACAGGATTGACGAAGAAGAACCAAGTGTTCAGTTGGGATGCTAAGTGTGAGCAAGCTTTCGGAATCCTGAAAGAGAGATTGACGAGTGCTCCTGTTTTGACTATTCCAAGTGGGAATGATGAGATGGTGGTTTACACCGACGCATGTGGTACGGGACTTGGAGCAGTGCTGATGCAGAGAGATAAAGTGGTTGCGTATGCCAGTCGACAACTGAAGCCGCATGAAAGGAATTACCCAACTCATGATTTGGAGTTAGCGGCGATTGTATTTGCTCTGAAGATGTGGAGGCATTATCTGTTGGGAGTTCGATTCGAGTTGTTTACAGATCATAAGTCGTTGAAGTATCTTTTCTCCCAGAAGGATTTGAATCTTCGGCAGCAACGTTGGCTAGAGTTTTTGGCATCATATGATTTTGGTATAGCTTATACTCCGGGAAAAGGTAACGCAGTGGCTGATGCGTTAAGTCGAAGACATGCAGGATTGGGAGCCATGTTTTCTGAATGGAAGAGTCTCGAGTATTTAGCTGGATTTGACTTCAGGCCTAGATGCGAATTGGAACCTGAGATGCTGGCAAACTTATCAATAAGACCCACTCTTGTGGAAAGGATTGGTGAGAGCCAAAAGCGAGATGATAAGCTTGTCAAGATTATCCGTGAGTTGGAATCTGGATTGGATCCAGAAAAGGATAAAGGATTCGAGGTCGATCGAGAGGGTTGGCTTCGGAAGCAAGGACGACTAGTTGTTCCCGATATAGATGAGTTGAGGAGTGAAGTTCTGAAGGAAAGTCATCACTCGAGGTTGACAATTCATCCAGGTGGAAATAAGATGTATCGGGATATGAAGAGAACCTACTATTGGGAAGGTATGAAGAAGGATGTTGGAAATTTTATTTCCAAGTGTATGAACTGCCAGTTGATTAAAGCTGAACAGAAGAAGCCAAGTGGATTGCTTCAACCATTAGAAGTTCCTACATGGAAGTGGGAACAAGTGTCGATGGATTTCATCGATGGATTGCCTAGAACCAGAACGGGAAATGAAGGGATTTGGGTCATTGTGGATCGTCTGACTAAGAGTGCACGATTCATTCCTGTTCGATCGACTAGGACTGCATCAAAGTTGGCTGAGTTGTATGTGAAGTGGATAGTTCGATTCCATGGTATTCCGAAGAATATAGTGAGCGATCGAGATCCATTGTTCACTAGTGGATTTTGGAAGAGCTTCCAGGAAGTTTTGGGAACCGAGTTGTGTTTGAGTACAGCTTATCATCCCCAAACAGATGGTCAGACCGAGAGAGTCAACCGAGTTTTGGAAGATCTCCTCAGAGCATGTGTTTTGGATTTCGGAGGATCATGGGAAGATCACCTTCATTTGGTGGAGTTTGCGTACAACAACAGTTACCAGTCAAGCCTTGGTATGGCACCGTATGAGGCGTTGTATGGAAGACCGTGTAACTCTCCGACATGTTGGTTGGAAACTGGAGAAAAGCTGATACTTGGGCCAGAGATGATTCGACAGACTTCGGATTGCATAGAGATCATTCGGCAACGAATGAAGGCAGCCCAAGACCGTCAGAAGAGTTATGCTGATAAGCGTCGAAAGGATTTGGAATTCGACGTAGGAGATATGGTTTTTGTGAAGATTTCTCCACTGAAGAATGTTATCCGATTCGGGAAGAAAGGAAAATTGACTCCGAGATTTGTTGGACCATTCCCGATTATCGAGCGAATTGGAAAGCTCGCTTACAGATTGGAGTTACCAGAGAAGATGTCGAGTGTGCACAATGTTTTTCATGTATCATATCTACGGAAGTATGTGCACGACTCGAGAACAGTGGTTTCTGCTGATAGCTGTGAAGACTTAGAAGTTGATCCAGTTGATAGAAGACCTCGTAAGCCACTTCGTGTTGTGGAAACCGACACGAAACAGCTTAGGAGGAAGGTAGTTAAGTTGCTCAAGGTACAATGGAGTGATGATGATAACGACTGTACGTGGGAGGTGGAAGAGAGGATGAAAGCAGCTCATCCTGAACTCTTCAAGGTATGGCCCTAAGGTGTCGTCTCATCTCGCGATATTGTAACTTGTTCTAAGTTTTAGAATTCTGTACGCTAAGTTAGAATTGGATGCATGGTTTGTTGATTGCTATGGATGGTAGGCGTACAGAATAGTTTTGATTGCTTGGAATTTCGGGGGCGAAATTCCTAAGGGGGAGAGAATGTAACGACCCGTATTTTTACGGATCGACAAGTTCGTCAAAATCTGGAATTTTTGCATTTTTAAGTCATTTCAGATTTTTGTGGAAATTTGTCTAAGTCCTAGGTCGTGGACGACCTAAGAGCTAAGTCGTGACCGAGTTAAGGACTTGCGAGTTAGTGTTAGGTCGTGGGTTAGTTGGAGCGACCTATAAAATTGTGCAACCTAGGATTTAGTTAAGTAATTAGGTCGGCAGGGCGAGTTAACGACCTAAAGACTGACCGACTTAAGAAGTTTAGGCGACCTAAGAGAATGTTGTGAGCGACCTAAGTTTTGTTAAGTGTTAGGTCGGCTGGGAAAGTTAGCGACCTAGTAGTTGCCGAGTTAGCGACCTAGTAGTTGCCGAGTTAGCGACCTAGTAGTTGCCGAGTTAGCGACCTAGTAGTTGCCGAGTTAGCGACCTAGTAGTTGCCGAGTTAGCGACCTAGTAGTTGGCGACCTAAGGACCTAAGGAGTTAACAAGTTGGCGACCTTAGGAGTTAGGCTAAGTGTTAGGTCGCGTGGAGGCTTAAGGAATTAGGTCGTAACCTGTTAAGTCGTAGGTCGCTGGGTTTCGTCTAAGTGTTAGCGTAGTTAGGTCGTTAGATCTGTGTTGAGTTAGGTCGTAGACGACCTAAGATGGTTAGGTCGCGTGTGTGTTAGGTCGCGAGTTTGCTGAGTCGTAGGTCGCGTGAGTTGTTAGGTCGCTAGAATAGTTTAAGTGTTAGGTCGCGTGGATCTAACTGTTAGGTCGTATGTTGTTTTAGGTCGACATGTGTTAGGTCGCGTAGGAGCCTAAGTTGTTAGGTCGCAACCCAACTGAGTCGTAGGTTGTTAAGTCGCTTAGATAGTTTAAGTGTTAGGTCGTAGCCTATGCTTTAAGACGAAAGCGACCTAGGAGTTAAGTGTTAGGTCGTAACATCGTTAGGTCGTAAGATGGGGAGGCCTGTTAGGTCGCTAAGCGCGTAAGAGGTTAGGTCGCGCGTGCGATGAGTCGCTGGGTCTGGCTAAGTCGTTAGGTCGGAGAGGCTTAGGTCGGAAACGACCTAGGGAGATAGCCGAGTTACGACTTAGAGCAGTTTTCAGCTATAAATAGGAGGGGTTGTTCTCACTTTTTGGGATCCGGATTTTTGAAGCGACGAAGTGCTGCCATTTTGAGAGCTCGACTTCTACACTTCTTCACTTCTTTTCTCCACTCTAATCTAGTGCTTCCATCCATCCAAATCGAAGATCAAGATTAAAGATTCAAGAGCTTAGATTGAAGATCTTCATCTTTTCAAGAGAGATTTCATCGTTTGAAGTGAGATCTTGTCGGATCTAGCTTAGTTCTTCGCTGTCCAGATCTGAAGTTGATATCTTTTGGATTGTTTAGGTGATTTGGTGAGTGGTGATTATCTCTCACACGGATCCAAAGGAGTATATCGGATTGTTGGCTCGTTTTGGTGTTAAAATAGAGATTTCCATGCATTTTCTTCATCCTATGTGTAGATCCATATAGATCCATTGTTCATGATGATGTTGTATCCATTTTATCATATGTTAACCTATGCAAGTTCATTCATCAAGTTTGTAGAGATATAATACATGTTTTCATGCTTATTGGACTTTCAACTCTTTAATTACGAAAATGCCATTATTGTTATAATTGTCTACTTAGATCATTTTTGAATGCTTGATTGCTTGGATTGATGTTTGATTTGATTGATTATTATGAACTAGATGATTGATGATTAGATTTAGACCAAAGGTGATTCAAAAGCTAAGGGAAAGGCTCTTGGATTGGGAAAGCTGCTCGTGGCATATGTAGCGGGATGATGAAGCTCTTATGCATAGATTTGACGATGTGATGTTGAGATGAGGCTTCGCGAGGATGTTATGAAGCGAGGCAATCATATGATGAAGACTTGGTCTAATCCAGGCGGGATCATTCCAAGCATGTTGATAACTCGGTGATATGATTCGAGTTGAGGATAATGGATGCTCGAGAGGCGCTTGAGCTAGTATGGCAATAGTCGTCGAGGAGGATGACTAGGAGGTTGAGATCTCATCGTTGTTGAAGGTTCTAGCATGCTCTAAGCAAGAGTACATGGGGACGCCCAAAAGACTAAGTTGATGGTCAAGTACTCTGGGTAGATTCGATAATCCTAGGCACGGGTCACGATGACGTGCGGGAGTTATGTCTAGAACCGGGGTTACCATTAGCCCTTGACGGACGGCTGAAAGAATGTGCCGGTCATTCAATTAACGGTGATATCGCAACAATGATAACAGTGATAGCCGAGTCATGGATGTTTGGTTGTATCATCATTCGGTCTCAAGAGCGGTATTTCCTGGGTGCTTATCTGACCTTGGTTTTAGACCTTGGGATTTGTACTTGGAAAACATCGCTCTTGACTCGAGTGACAATTGCTTTACTTTAAATTGTATGCTCTGCTATGTTTGCTTCTGCTTAGTGTGTGTCTGGGGGCTATCACTGTAGAATGAGGTTGGAGTGGGAGGGTTGTATTCCTATTCCTTTTCCTTTATGCTCTTTTGGTATGTTGTTAGTTAATTTACTGCTCACTAAGACTGTTGTCTGACTCAAGGCTTTATGTTTTAATTCTTATTGCCTTGGGCTGTTCGTCCATTTTGGGACGGGCAGACTAGGTAGCAGGTGACAGGTGCTGTTCTCTTCTCACGATGCTGATATCGAAGACGAGCTAGAGGGTTGCATATTATCTTCTTATATGTACTGGATTTTTCCGCTGTTTTGTATTCTCTGAGAGTTATGTAGTGAGGCTGGATGTATTGACTATATGGATGCTTGTATTCAACTATTATGGAGTTTTATATGATGTCATTTTGTTCTGTAAAGCTTCACTATACATATGTTCTATTGTATTTTGTCCATGCGCTGTGAGTAATACGATAGATTCTTTTGTTTTAAATCTTACCTTGACAATCGTCCATGGTCGCCTGGCACACTTTACAGCGCACTATCTCTAGATTCGGTGCAGGGGTCATGGGCGGTCGTCACAGTAAGTCTGGCCATATTTTCTTGTTTGAGAAAGTTTCAGGTTTTTGAAATGAGATTAGAAAAGAAATAGGAAGGGAAGATGAATGATTATATAAACTAATTTATGGTTTATTTAACATTAAAGAAATAAATAAATAAAATAAATTGTGTGACACTTGTCTTTTACCTTGATTAATATGTTAACACATGGTATTTAAGAGGTTTATATACTAACACATGTAACTTTACATGCATAATTAAATTTTAAATGATTTTTAAAGCTTTTAAATTAAATTTCCTAAATAGATAAATACATATCTTATTTAATAAATGCTTTTCTTAATTTATAAAAATAAAACCTTTAAAAGAAAATAAAAGAAAAACCAATCATATCTTAAATAAAATTATATATAACATATTTAATCCATTTTAAATGTTAATATAAAACTTTTATATTTATCTACTATCAACTAAATACTTTATAAATTCATATAAATAAATTCCTTTAAGGAAAATGATATAAAAGAAATCTTATTTTTAAATAAAAACTTTATTCATATATTTTTAAATCCAAACTATATTTTTAATTAACTCTTTATTAAATATGAATAGGTTAAACTGTGATAATGTAGATTACCTATCTGAGATGAATTGTTGTATGATATCCTGGATTTAAATTGTATTGTTTAAATTTTAACAATTTGGATTAGAGATGACATTGAATTCGAAGAGACCGGGGTCGGGTATTAGTAAATGCCCGAAACCACTTCGATTTGTAATTTACAATAATTCTTTATAGATTTGATATGTGAAATCAAATAGGCTGGAATTGGAATAAATGATATAAACTTGGTCATTTAATCTGAGTAATAATGTTTTGATATGATTGTAAGATGTGTATTTGACTATAGCAAGACGTGTAAACAAGTTTTAAAGATCTTTAATAATTTATTTTATTTAATGAGATTTAAATGTTAAAATTAAGTGATCAGTGAATATAAGAATTTATCTTAAAGGATCATTATTGATTCTTAACGAAGGATGATTTCTTAATGAAGTTGATGAAATTAATAAAAGATTATTACTTAATGTAATTGAGGCATAATTATTTTGTGTAATTATATTTAAGAACAATTAATTAATTAAGTTTAATTAATGATAAGTAAATAAAAAAAAAAGTAATTAATTACCCAAATGTAACGACCCGGAAATTTCGATCCCGAAATTTCCAGATAGTTAGAGAAAAGAAGAAGAGATAGAAGAAAAAGAAGAAGCAGAAGCATCAAAACACAGAAACCTCACATTCGCAGCGGATAAAATATAATAACAAATAATAGCATTTATACAAAGAAAAGCTGTAATTGTTACTTTACATTCAATACATCAGAGTTACAACATTCACAAATGTACTAGACAGTTAGAATTAACATGTCTCAGACAACTATAATATCACAGCGGAATATACTCCATACGTTCCTGCCATCCAGCTCGCCTCCTGAGCTCCAGAACGTCCTTACCTGGAAATCTGTAATACTCGGTCTGACCCGAGCATTACATCAAAGTAACACCCGAGTCAGACCGAGTATTACAGATTTCCAGGTAAGGACGTTCTGGAGCTCAGGAGGCGAGCTGGATGGCAGGAACGTATGGAGTATATTCCGCTGTGATATTATAGTTGTCTGAGACATGTTAATTCTAACTGTCTAGTACATTTGTGAATGTTGTAACTCTGATGTATTGAATGTAAAGTAACAATTACAGCTTTTCTTTGTATAAATGCTATTATTTGTTATTATATTTTATCCGCTGCGAATGTGAGGTTTCTGTGTTTTGATGCTTCTGCTTCTTCTTTTTCTTCTATCTCTTCTTCTTTTCTCTAACTATCTGGAAATTTCGGGATCGAAATTTCCGGGTCGTTACATTTGGTATCAGAGCATCACACATCAGAGATATAGATCAATTCAAAGCATTCAACATTATTCAATCATCCATAAGCAAGATTTATCACTTCCAAACTTAATTTAATTTATCTCTAAGTAAATTAATTACTAGTTTTTAATCACTTGGTTTACCTTTTCTTAACATTAATTAATTCCAAATCAATTAATTAATCATCCATCTTAATTAATCATCCTTGACTAATTATCCTTTAACTATAATTAAGTAATTAACCCTTAATTAATTACACAAATTAATATCCTTAACCATTTACAGTAATTATCCTTTAATTACTCTCATTCATTAATTAAAAATTACTTATATTAATAAATGATCCTTTAATTCCAATAAATGATTATCCTTAATCAATTTCATAAATAAATTAACCTTAATTATTTCCATTTAGTGTTAAAATTATTTAGTATTAAATGATTAATCATCACTTAATCTTAAATTAATTTATTTCTTAATTACCTTCATTTCCACTGATTACTTCATTAAGTAATTGTCCTTAATTACAATAAGTAATAAATCTTTAATTTATTTTACTCATTAATTATCCTTGATTAATCTCCACTTTTAAAGATAAACTCTTCATTTAAATTAAATACTTATTTCTATCTTTAACTTCATTTAAACCATTTAGAAAACAAGTATATATTTGAAATATATAATTTTACTTAAGAACAACACAATTTAAACATTTAAATTTGATATATTTAAAATCTTTGAAAACCCTTTTCAAACTTGCTTAAATAAATTTTATTCTTAAAAACTTAATTATAATATCTTTTAAACTCACTATTTAAAATATAATTTAAAACTTGTTAAATCTTTATCTTTGATAACTAATCATTTCCATAATTTAAAACATGTTTTTACTTTGCCTTGAAACATATTTATTTAAAATCCACTTTAATTTGACTAATTATTCTTTGGAAATTAAATAAATTTAACTTGCTCCTCGTCTCACTCGCGAACCTTTCCTTCTCCGAGTCAACTCACGAAACAACTCGAGCCCGACCCGAGAAAAAGCATCATCTTTCTAAACTCAGACTTCACCTGACACTGACGTACACGCGTGCACGTGCACGGCGGCGTCCCATCGCTTCGACCAACCACGATGGCTCCAACGTCTCACCGTCGACTCCCACAGTCCCTCCGACAACTCAGATCGGCGAGGATGCGAGCAAAACGAAATCGAACTCTTCGATCCCCATGCCAGAAGCTAATCCAATCGGAAAACTATCCATCGCCGAAGAACCCAACCACGATAAACCTCGCTATCCTCATCGAAGCATCGTCTCGATCTCCAGCAACCTCCTGCATCTTCGCGAACGACTCCGGTATCTCCACGAAAATACACGAACCACAAAAACTTCGACGAACAAAAACCGGAACAAAACCCTACCTGACCTATTTCCGACCACCACGTCGCACTAAAAATCATGCGACCATTTTTCCTCTGATCGCCGATCTACCCTTCTTAAGGGAAAAATGAGACCATGTCCGAAGAACAACTAATCGACCTTAGTCCCATACTTCAAAATAGACAAAACTCTCTTAGTTGGTATCAGAGCAGTAGGTTGAGTGAATACCTAGGCTCTGAAGTGGTGTCTATCTTGAGAGCGCGTAATTGTTAGTTTTATAAAAATGGTTTTATATTGTGTTAATTGATCGGTTGAGTGGTATATGGATTCTGGTCAATACGAGTAGCTAACGTTATTGATAGGGATCTCTAAACACTTGAACCAGGCCAACGGACACAATATTGTTTTAAAGAGGTAAATGAAATAATTTTACCCAGAAATAATTTCTATAAAAAAAAATATCATTTTAAATATATATATTTATTTATTTCTACCTATTTATTGGGTTACCTGTTCGGGTTTTCCAATATAAGCTATAAAGGTAGATAAGGTGGTAGTGTGTGTAACACAATTACCAATAGTTGGAGTTTGAATGTTTGAGGTTGGAAGTATATATCGAGACTGTAAACCCAATATCGTCTCGAGTAAGCTGGAAGTATGGAGTAAGGATGTCTCGGATCTTTGAAGAAAATCCTTTTCAAGATTTGGAGTCCATTATTGGAATATAAGATTGGTTGAGCTCGGGTGAGCAGATTTTCTAGAGTTGAATCTATCAGTTGTGCAGAAGTAAGTGATGGTAGCTTGGCGACTTCAGGAAGGAGCAGTTGTGTGATAAGACGCAGTATCTATGGATGTTCCCGAAGGAGATTTTCTTTTTGGAACAAGATTAAGAAGGTATTGGAGGAACAGTTGATGTCTACCGCAGGAAAGACTCGACTGTATAGGAATTCTCTGATATCAAGTAAGAGAGTTTTGTCTATTTTGAAGTATGGGACTAAGGTCGATTAGTTGTTCTTCGGACATGGTCTCATTTTTCCCTTAAGAAGGGTAGATCGGCGATCAGAGGAAAAATGGTCGCATGATTTTTAGTGCGACGTGGTGGTCGGAAATAGGTCAGGTAGGGTTTTGTTCCGGTTTTTGTTCGTCGAAGTTTTTGTGGTTCGTGTATTTTCGTGGAGATACCGGAGTCGTTCGCGAAGATGCAGGAGGTTGCTGGAGATCGAGACGATGCTTCGATGAGGATAGCGAGGTTTATCGTGGTTGGGTTCTTCGGCGATGGATAGTTTTCCGATTGGATTAGCTTCTGGCATGGGGATCGAAGAGTTCGATTTCGTTTTGCTCGCATCCTCGCCGATCTGAGTTGTCGGAGGGACTGTGGGAGTCGACGGTGAGACGTTGGAGCCATCGTGGTTGGTCGAAGCGATGGGACGCCGCCGTGCACGTGCACGCGTGTACGTCAGTGTCAGGTGAAGTCTGAGTTTAGAAAGATGATGCTTTTTCTCGGGTCGGGCTCGAGTTGTTTCGTGAGTTGACTCGGAGAAGGAAAGGTTCGCGAGTGAGACGAGGAGCAAGTTAAATTTATTTAATTTCCAAAGAATAATTAGTCAAATTAAAGTGGATTTTAAATAAATATGTTTCAAGGCAAAGTAAAAACATGTTTTAAATTATGGAAATGATTAGTTATCAAAGATAAAGATTTAACAAGTTTTAAATTATATTTTAAATAGTGAGTTTAAAAGATATTATAATTAAGTTTTTAAGAATAAAATTTATTTAAGCAAGTTTGAAAAGGGTTTTCAAAGATTTTAAATATATCAAATTTAAATGTTTAAATTGTGTTGTTCTTAAGTAAAATTATATATTTCAAATATATACTTGTTTTCTAAATGGTTTAAATGAAGTTAAAGATAGAAATAAGTATTTAATTTAAATGAAGAGTTTATCTTTAAAAGTGGAGATTAATCAAGGATAATTAATGAGTAAAATAAATTAAAGATTTATTACTTATTGTAATTAAGGACAATTACTTAATGAAGTAATCAGTGGAAATGAAGGTAATTAAGAAATAAATTAATTTAAGATTAAGTGATGATTAATTGAATAATTAATGTAATTAATTTTAGGTTAATTAATTAGTCTAATTAATTAAAGATAACCACTTATGATTAATTAAGTGTAATTACTTAGTAAAGTAATTAATGGATAATTACTAAATGTAATTAAGAAAATAGAAATTACTTATGGAAGTAATTAAATGGAAGTGATTAAGGGTTAATTACTTGATGTTATTAATTAAAGGATTAATTAATATAATTGATTTGGAGTTAATTAATTGAAGAGTAATTAATTAATTAGAGGATTAAGGTTAATTAATAATGTAATTAATTACTTGTTCAGGTAATTAATTAAGAGAGTAATTAACTAATGAAAGTAATTAGAAGATAATTAATGGAAGTAATTAAGGGTTAATTACTTAGCAAATTTGATTAATTAATTAGTATGATTAATTAATTAATGGATGAGATTAATTTAAGATTAATATAATTAATTAAGGAGTTAATTAATTAAGGTAAGTAATTACAAGATAGTTAATTACTAATTATGATTAATTAAGACTAATTAATGAGGGTGGTTAATTAAAGATTAATTAATTAAAAGGTTAAATAATTAATGAAGTAATTAGAGGATTAATATAATTAATTATAGTTAATTAATTTATGAAGGTTCATTAATTATTGTAATTAATGATAGTAATTAAAGGTTAATTACTGTATATGGTTAAGGATAATTACTTGATGTAATTAAAGATAAATAATCAAAGGAGATTAATTAAGAAAGATCATTAAGAGATGATAAATTAATTTGTAATTAATTAATGTTAGTAAGCAGGATTAAGATAATCCAGGTGATTAAAGGATAGTAAATTAATTTAATTAAAGGTTAATTAAATTGATTTGGAGTTAATCAATTCTCCTTTTGAATGATTGGTTTATATTGGATGATTGATATTGGGTGATTGGTTGATATTGGATGATTTGGATATGATATCTATGATATGTGATATGCTGCTTTGTGAGATGAATGTTGATATGAATTATCAATTGTGATAATATGATTTATCTATCTGTTTATATCATCCTGAATAAGTTTAAATGTTTAAACCTTTAAACAACTTGGCCTTAAAAGATACGTTTTGGATTTCGATGAGACCGGGATCGGGTTTCCGTATACCGGTATTCCAGGTCTGGAGACCCGAATACCACATCGATCCAAATTAACGATAGGTCGTGAATCTCAAGTGAAGATGAAGATTTAGAGTGCAAGGGTTATTGTCGTTAACTCTGAGGGTGATTCCAAAACGAGTGTAACGAGATAATGCCTTCGGTTTCGTTCGAACCCGGAACGAACTTGTATGGATTGAATGCTTTCAGCACATCGTCAGGCGGACGATGAGCATTCTAAGTGATATGTTCTGATTAAAGGTAATCGTAACCTCAAGCCTCATCAACCGGGAATGGCTAAAACAGGGGAGGTGCAGCAAGGCTTCGTGGGTAGCACCCACTGAGAGCAAGATAGATCCCTGTCTAGAGGTCCCTTTTCTTTTATTCGGCTTAGTGTGTGGTTGGTCGCGCCAACCACGGGATTGTCTTGTTCGGGATTATCCAGTAAGGGATGGTTCCGGCTTTGTGTTGCAGGGGAGCGGGCGTACTCCTCGGTACGGTGATCTAGGCCACGTACTGTGACGGGCGGTACCCCAGTAGCCCTGCCATTGTATGGAATCCAAACTCCAATAAGTGCCGTACGTATTAGTTGTGCCCAACTATGTTGGAATGTGAGATGTAAGCATTTCAGCTATTTCTGTATTTTACTTGAAAACCCTAGACCCTATTATAATACAATCGGATTTCCTATCAAATGTTTTAGTTAGCGTAAGGTAAAAACTTACCCATGTTTATTTGTGGGAAGTCTTACGTGATACTTTTGTTTTCAAAGGTTTTCAAAGTTAAACAACTTTAACCCGTTTACTCACACCAGACCCATGTCTGACCCAAGTGTTTATTTTCTGTTTTATTAAACTCTTGGGTACTCAATATTGTATTGAGTAGTCGAGGGATTCAGGTCAGTCTTGACGAATACTGGAGGAGCTGTGGAGCAGGAGGCTTCAGCGTGTAGATATATAGAGTTTCCGCTGTGTATGATGTATTGTATTGATATAGTTGTGTTGTATAATAGACAGAAGTTTATAACTGTCTATATTGTGATGTATAAGTTGTGTACTCTGATGTATATGATACTATGTAATATCTTATGTGATATAATATATTTCTCGTTCCGCTGTGAGATTTCTGATGTGTTGTTGTTCTTTCTTCTCTTCTTTTCTATTTTCTACCCCTTTCTTTCTTATTAACGATACGACTTTCTGGGCATAGAAAGTCGGGTTGTTACAGTTGGTATCAGAGCAGTAGGTTGAGTGAATACCTAGGCTCTGAAGTGGTGTCTATCTTGAGAGCGCGTAACTGTTAGTTTTATAAAAATGGTTTTATATTGTGTTAATTAATTATTTAGTATTAAATGATTTAGTATTAAAAATTTTAACCCTAGTTTTAACTTAATCTTAAATAATTACCAAGTGTAACAACCCGGGTTTTTCCTGCATCCACAGACGTTAGCACAATACCAATTCCACTTCGAGGTGGAATATCGCGGTATATGGGTTTATAAAATATCATCCGCTATTATGCGGCACATAGGGTCTCATCCGCTATATAAATGCGGGAATATCAACAACTCCAATATATACATATGCCAATATGTATATATTGCTATATACTACTATATATAGTATCATATCAACCAATGCAATCATCCAATCAATTATTTAAATTTAACCAATTAAATTTAAAATAAAAATTCAGCTGAGTGAGATTAACTCACCTTATTCCATTTGCATTCCACTTCCAATATTGCCTTGGTTTCTTGATTTTTGACCTCACTGCTGACACCACTCAGCATCGAGCCCGCCTCGTACTAATATTCACCATCGAACTCCACAATTCCAGCTTCGATTCGAACTCCCCTTGTGACACTGCATGACCTCCAATAGAGCCGGAGATGCTTCCTTCCCAGGGAAGTCCAAAGACCATGCCAGATTTGCGAATCGACTCGCCCATCCTCCATGTCGCTATCGGTTCTCGCGAAACCCTAATCGAGACGCCGAAGCTCGAAACCCAAACTCGCGGCGACCCATCATCCTACCTGCGACGCCGACCTCGAGCTCGTGCCCCCATACCCGAACGCGAATCGAACAAGTCGAGCCTCTCCATCAAGAAGCCTATCAACTCCCTACGCTCGCTCCTCGACTCGCGCATACTGGTTCGCGACTTCGTCGCGTTTGATTTGAGGAGAAGTCGTTTTTTTTATATACGAACCGATCTCATGGAATTAGGCGGAAAGAGGCAGCCATTTCTTTAATTTGATTTTGATTTTTAATTGAAGGAAGGAGAAAAATGTTGCGTGAGTTAATAAAACAAGGACAAGGGAACAGGATGAAATGTTGCGTACGAAGGAAGGCTTCAGTGGTGTGAAAAGAAAGTAAAAGATCTGATGTTAATATAGTTTTGACTGGACAAAGAATATATTATACTTTATCTTCAAATTGTCTCGAATAATTATTTCAAGACATTTATATACCGTACGCTCACACACTAACTCTTTCAAATTCAATTTTAACAGTTCTAATATCTTCAATATTATAAATATAAATTTTACGAGCTTTCAAATTATTTTTATCAAGCTTAAAATTTCAGATTCACTAATTTACCCAATTCCGAAAATTAAATTCAGCAATTAATTATCCAATAAATACTGATATTTGAAATTAAAGTTAAAATTTAACCTTCGAATATTTAAAATAAATTAAATATTCACATTTCAAATATACAAAAATTCTGGGTCGTCACATTCCTTCCCCCTTAAAAGAATTTCGTCCCCGAAATTACTAGTTAGGAAGAATGATTCAATCCCCGTTAACTATTCCCCAAATTCAAACAGTTTTAACAATACTCAAACAATCTTTTATTAATGATACACTAATCATCTTTTAACTTCCCAAACTTATTCATAAGTTCAACCCATACCACCTACTTATCCATTCAAATTTAAATTTGAATTCAAATTTTGAATTATCAAAATTTTCCAAAATTTTTCTAACTCCCTAAATTTCCGAAATATTTCGCCAGCGTCTCCTTTGCGCGGCTAGCTCGGTACTACTACAAAATGGCTCTACGGCCTCCCAATCTCAAAAAGAAAACAAAAACCCAAGTGGCAGGATCAAAAACCCAATCAAATTTCATATAGAAATTCAAATACATACAAAAATAATTTGGGTAAAATTATTTCATTTACCCTACTTTAAAACAATACTGTGTCGAATTGTTCTATACAAGTGTTTAGAGATCCCTATCAATGTTGTGGCGTCCCACACATCGACCAGAATCCATAAACTACTCAATAAACCAATCAACACAATATAAAACAATTTTATATTCACTAACAAATACGCGCTCATATCTACAAGTGTTAACATCTAAATCATGCTAAGTAACATGTGTTAAGTAATTAGGTAAGGTTGAAGACAAGTGTCACATTTATTTTATTTTTCTTTTATTTTTAATTAAATCTAAATTTACTTATATAAACATATATCTTCCTCTTCATTTCCTTTTTTCTATCTTCTCATTCCTAAAACAAAGAAAAACTCAAAACCTAAACTGTAAAATAATCACCGGATCAAACTCAAACATTTTAACAACTCAAACCTGAAGTTCATTCCTCAAACAAAAATAACCAGCCCTGTAACTCAAGCTTCAACCTTCTCAAAGCAACATCAAGTATTTTCCAGTAAAACCAATCAAAGTCTTCAATCATCTCTGCAATTCAAAGTTTTCAAAGCTTCAGTTTTTCAAATTCCAGAAATCAAGCAGATCGGTTTTCAAAATCAATAAATTTCCAGATCAAATAAAGAAAAAAACCTGTTTCTCTGTTCAACATTTTCTGGTGAGTAAATTTTCTTTTAAAAACAGTTTAAACATACATTGATTAATTACTTCATTTATTAATTATTACTTAATTAATCAATTCTTAATTACATCATTAATTATATTAATGATCCTTAATTACAACTTAATTATTAATTACTCAATTAAATTAATTAAGTAATTAACCTTTAATTAAACAATATTTATTAATCACCCTTGATTAATCTTCAATCAGTAATTAATTACCCTTAATTACTTTCATTAACTAAATTAATTACTCCTTAATTAATTTCTTAATTAATCCCTTAATTATCTTTAAACAAATTAATTAATCTTTAATTACAGATTAATTATTCTTTTAATCATTAATTAATAAACCTTAATTATCAATTAATAAAACTTAATAACAGTTTAATTAATCCTTAATTACTATTTGATTAATTGTAACGACCCGTATTTTACGGATCGACAAGTTCGTCAAAATCTGGAATTTTTGCATTTTTAAGTCATTTCAGATTTTTGGGGAAATTTGTCTAAGTCCTAGGTCGTGGACGACCTAAGAGTTAAGTCGTGACCGAGTTAAGGACTTCGGCGAGTTAGTGTTAGGTCGTGGGTTAGTTGGAGCGACCTATAGAATTGTGCAACCTAGGATTTAGTGAAGTAATTAGGTCGGCAGGGCGAGTTAACGACCTAAAGACTGACCGACTTAAGAGGTCTAGGCGACCTAAGGAATGTGGTGAGCGACTTAAGTGAAGTATTGGATAGTTAAGTCGTCTAGACGACTTAGAGGGTTTAGGTCGTAGACGACCTAAGAGATAGGAGACTTAAGAGTTTCTGGCGAGTTAAGGTTTCGAGCGACCTATAGGATGTACTTAGTATAGTTAGGTCGGCAACGACCTAGAGGAGTTGGGATAGCAGGTTAACGACTTAGTAGTTAAGTCGTTGGACGACCTAAGGGGTTAGTATCTTGTTGTATTGGCTAAGTCTTAGGTCGCGTATTGGCTTAAGTGTTAGGTCGCGAGATTGTTAAGTCGCGCATAGGCTAAGTCGTTAGGTCGAAGACTGTTAGGTCGCGTGGGTTGCTGAGTTGTTAGGTCGCAAGGTTTTATGAGTCGTAGGTCGTAGAGAGGCAGTCTGTGTTAGGTCGCTGGATTTCGTCTAAGTGTTAGGTCGTAAGTCGTATAAGTGTTAAGTCGTGCATAGTTAAGTCGCGCGGTGTTAAGTCGAATGGTGCTAAGTTGTTAAGTCGTCCAGGCGACTTAGGAGTGAAGCGCGCATAAGTTAGGTCGCGCGCATGTTAAGTCGTAGGCTTGGTCTGTTAGGTCGGAAGGGTTAGGTCGGAGGCTCTGTTAAGTCGTGGGGGTTTTTAGGTCGTAGGTCGGCATAGTGTTAAGTCGGCAGCGACTTAAGGAGATAGCCGAGTTACGACTTAAGGGCAGTTTTCAGCTATAAATAGGAGGGGTTGTTCTCACTTTTTGGGATCCGGATTTTTGAAGCGACGAAGTGCTGCCATTTTGAGAGCTCGACTTCTACACTTCTTCACTTCTTTTCTCCACTCTAATCTAGTGCTTCCATCCATCCAAATCGAAGATCAAGGTTGAAGATTCAAGAGCTTAGATTGAAGATCTTCATCTTTTCAAGAGAGATTTCTTCGTTTGAAGTGAGATCTTGTCGGATCTAGCTTAGTTCTTCGCTGTCCAGATCTGAAGTTGATATCTTTTGGATTGTTTAGGTGATTTGGTGAGTGGTGATTATCTCTCACACGGATCCAAAGGAGTAGATCGGATTGTTGGCTCAATTTGGTGTTAAATTAGTGATTTCCATGCATTTTCTTCATCCTATGTGTAGATCCATGTAGATCCATTGTTCATGATGATGTTGCATCCATTTTATCATATGTTAACCTATGCAAGTTCATTCATCAAGTTTGTAGAGATATAATCCATGTTTTCATGCTTATTGGACTTTCAACTCTCTAATTACGAAAATGCCATTATTGTTATAATTGTCTACTTAGATCATATTTGAATGCTTGATTGCTTGGACTGATGTTTGATTTGATTGATTGTTATGAACTAGATGATTGATAATTAGATTAGATCGAAGATGATTCAAAAGCTAAGGGAAAGGCTCTTGAATTGGAAAAGCTGCTCGTGGCATATGTAGCGGGATGATGAAGCTCTTATGCATAGATTCGAGGATGTGATGATGAGATAAGGCTTTGCGAGGATGTAATGAAGCGAGGCAATCATGTGACGAAGACTTGGTCTAATCCAGACGGGATCATTCCAAGCATGTTGATAACTCGGTGATATGATTCGAGTTGAAGATAATGAATGGATATGAGAATAGTCGTCGAGGAGGATGACTAGGAGGCTTGGATAGCATCGTTGTTGAAGGTTCTAGCATGCTCTAAGCAAGAGTACATTTGGGCAGATTCGATAGTCCCAACGGCCAACTGTTGGTGGTCGAGTACTCTGGGCAGATTCGATAGTCCTAGGCACGGGCTGCGACGACGTGCGGGAGTTATGTCTAGAACCGGGGTTTTCATTAGCCCTTGACGGACGGCTGAAAGAATGTGCCGGTCATTCAATTAACGGTGATATCGAAGCAATGATAACAGTGATAGCCAGAGTCATGGATGTTTGGTTGTATCGTCATTCGGACTCAAGAGCGGCATTTTCTGGGTGCTTATCTGATTTAGGCCTTGGTACTTGGAAAACATCGCCCTTGACTCGAGTGATAGTAGTTTTACTTTAAATTGTATGCTCTGCTATGTTTGCTTCTGCTTAGTGTGTGTCTGGGGGCTATCACTGTAGAATGAGGTTGGAGTGGGAGGGTTGTATTCCTATTCCTTTTCCTTTATGCTCTTTTGGTATGTTGTTAGTTAATTTACTGCTCACTAAGACTGTTGTCTGACTCAAGGCTTTATGTTTTTAATTCCTATTGCCTTGGGCTGTTCGTCCATTTTGGGACGGGCAGACTAGGTAGCAGGTGACAGGTGCTGTTCCCTTCTCACGATGCTGATATCGAAGACGAGCTAGAGGGTTGCATATTATTTTCTTATATGTACTGGATATTCCGCTGTTTTGTATTCTCTGAGAGATATGTAGTGAGGCTGGATGTATTGATTATATGAATGCTTGTATTCAACTATTATGGAGTTTTATAAGATGTCATTTTGTTCTGTAAAGCTTCACTATACATATGTTCTATTGTATTTTGTCCATGCGCTGTGAGTAATACGATAGATTCTGTTGTTTTAATCTTACCTTGACAATCGTCCATGGTCGCCTGGCACACTTTACAGCGCACTATCTCTAGATTCGGTACAGGGGTCATGGGCGGTCGTCACATTTGGTATCAGAGCGAGGTTAATCGATTTTACCCAACGCTCGCTGTCGTAACTACGTATGAGAGACGTAATTGTAATTTGATGGATGATTACTATATATAATATAGTAGTTTAGCAGTAAGTGAGTCCTTTATGCAGTTGTTTCTCTAGATGTTCTAATCATTCCTTTTTATAGATATTGAGAATGAGTCGAAGAGGGAGACCAGCTGCTAGGGGAGGTCGTGCTACTGAAGAGACTGCTGATTATGCAGCCATGTTCGAAGCTATGATGACTTCGATCATGAGAAGGATACCAGTTCCGGGGGCGGCAGTTGATGTTGGAGTTCAAGTCCAAACTCCGAAACCAGTGGATTTTGCTAAGCTGTGCAAGGATTATACTGCTCTTGGAGGGAAGGTTTTCTTGGGAACAGAATCTACCATTGAAGTCCAGAGGTGGATAGATGCTTGTAGAAGGATCTTTGGCGATTTGGGAATTGATGATGCAACTAAGAGGAAGTTGGCATCGAGGCAGCTTCAAGGGAGAGCTTCTGATTGGTGGAACTCTATTACCATCACTACTCCGGAAGAAGAGATTACTTGGGAGCAATTCCAAGTCAGATTTGAAGCTAAGTTCATTTCTACAGCTCAGAAGTCTGTTCTGTTCAAGAAGTTTGTAGAGCTCAAGCAGGGTGGAAGATCTGTTCTTGAGTATGTTTCTGAGTTTGAAGCTTTGTCCAAGTATGCTCGGTCATATATTGAATCTGCTTATCAGAAGAATGAGAAGTTTGTGACCGGCTTGGATAGTTATCTTGGGAGACAGTTGGTGGATCATTTGGACGATTCATTTGAGAAGCTTGTGGAGAAAGCTCTTAGGCATGAGAGTCTGTTTCCTAAGGAAGGACCTGTTGTTGCTGTTAC
Organism: Allium fistulosum; assembly: GCA_030737815.1. Lineage (NCBI taxonomy): Eukaryota > Viridiplantae > Streptophyta > Magnoliopsida > Asparagales > Amaryllidaceae > Allium > Allium fistulosum. The sequence goes on along the minus strand of CM060908.1, from coordinate 860,163,139 downwards.
CAAGGGAGAATCTAAACCACAGCAGGGTGGAAACCAGAAGAGGAAGCAGCAGCAGCAGAAGGGTAAGGATGGCCAGAAGAAGCCGAAAGGCGAGGTGACTTGCTACAATTGTCAACAGAAGGGCCATTTCTCTAAGGATTGTAAGAATCCGAAGGCGCCGATGAAGTGTCACAACTGTGACAAGCCGGGGCATTTCAGGAAGAATTGTCCAGAACCGAGGAAGGACAGGCAGATTGTGCAAGCCTATGCTTTGGGAGCTGTTCCGTCGTCTTCGAAAGCTCCTACTGCTGAAGAGAAGGGAAAGAGTGTGGTTGTTCAAGGTACTCTTTTCCTATGTGGTATTCCAGTTAGAGTTTTGTTTGATACTGGAGCATCGCATTCGTTTGTTTGTAATGAACTAGTAGGCCGGTTAGGTTTGAAGCCGGATATTGTTGATAGGCCATTGGTAGTGACTAATCCAGTTGGGGGTTCGTCCTGTTTGTGTATGTTATGCCGTGGTCTAGTTGTATCGAGTCATGGTTGCTCTTTTGTTTGTGATTGCTTTGTTCTGAACTTTGTGGGGTTCGGAATTATCTTGGGTATGGACTGGCTTAGGAAGTATGCGGCTAAGGTTGATTGCGAAAGGTTGGAAGTGACAGTCGAGAATGTGGAGGGGCGAAAGGTTGTGATACGATGTAAGCATGAAGAAGGCGTCTTCATGAGCTTCATGTATTCGCTAGTTGTTCCACGGGATGGACTGTCATCAGTGCCGATCGCTAATGGATTCGAGGATGTCTTTGACGAAGTCAAAGGGTTGCCGCCGCATAGAGAGATCGAGTTTCGTATAGATCTAGTTGAAGGAGCCAGACCTGTTGTGATGCCTCTTAGGCGGATGGCGCCTAGGGAACAGCAAGAGTTGAGGGTGCAAGTTGATGATCTTTTGCAGAAAGGATTCATTCGGCGTAGTGTGTCCGAGTGGGGTGCACCAGTTGTGTTCGCAACCAAGGCAGATGGATCATTGAGATTGTGTGTTGATTATCGTGAGCTGAACAAGGTGACTAAGAAGAACAAATATCCATTGCCGAGAATAGATGACTTGTTTGATCAGCTTCACGAAGCTAAGGTGTTTTCTCAGATGGATTTGGCAACGGGTTTTCACCAGTTAAGAGTAGCTAAGGATAGTGTGCCGAAGACTGCTTTTAGGACACCATCCGGTTTCTTTGAGTGGCTGGTAATGCCGTTTGGATTGACTAACGCGCCAGCATATTTTGTGGATCTTATGAATAGAGTGTTCAGAGATCAGTTGAACAAGTTCGTACTTGTGTTCGTGGATGATATTCTGATTTATTCCAGAACGGAGGAAGAGCACAAGACGCACTTGCGTATTGTTTTGGAAATCTTGCGGAAACATCAGCTGAAGGCTAAGTTTTCGAAGTGTCACTTTTGGAAGAGTGAAGTGAGGTTCTTAGGCCATGTGATTTCTGGAAATGGAATAGCGGTTGATCCCGCTAAGGTGGCAGCAATCCAGGATTGGGTTAGACCTAAGAATGCATCAGATGTGAGAAGTTTTCTTGGATTAGCAGGATATTATCGACGGTTTATCAAAGACTTCTCCAAGGTAGCTGCACCATTAACAGGATTGACGAAGAAGAACAAAGTGTTCAGTTGGGATGCTAAGTGTGAGCAAGCTTTCGGAATCCTGAAAGAGAGACTGACGAGTGCTCCTGTTTTGACTATTCCAAGTGGGAATGATGAGATGGTGGTTTACACCGATGCATGTGGTACTGGACTTGGAGCAGTGCTGATGCAGAAGGATAAAGTTGTTGCGTATGCCAGTCGACAACTAAAGCCGCATGAAAGGAATTACCCAACTCATGATTTGGAGTTAGCGGCGATTGTATTTGCTCTGAAGATGTGGAGGCATTATCTGTTGGGAGTTCGATTCGAGTTGTTCACGGATCATAAGTCGTTGAAGTATCTTTTCTCCCAGAAGGATTTGAATCTTCGGCAGCAACGTTGGCTAGAGTTTTTAGCATCATATGATTTTGGTATAGCTTATACTCCGGGAAAAGGTAACGCAGTGGCTGATGCGTTAAGTCGAAGACATGCAGGATTGGGAGCCATGTTTTCTGAATGGAAGAGTCTCGAGTATTTAGCTGGGTTTGACTTCAGGCCTAGATGCGAATTGGAACCTGAGATGTTGGCAAACTTATCAATAAGACCCACTCTTGTGGAAAGGATTGGCGAGAGTCAAAAGCGAGATGATAAGCTTGTCAAGATTATCCGTGAATTGGAATCTGGATTGGAGCCAGAAAAGGATAAAGGATTCGAGGTCGATAGAGAAGGTTGGCTTCGAAAGCAAGGACGACTAGTGGTTCCCGATATAGATGAATTGAGGAGTGAAGTTCTGAAGGAAAGTCATCACTCGAAGTTGACAATTCATCCAGGTGGAAATAAGATGTATCGGGATATGAAGAGAACCTACTACTGGGAAGGCATGAAGAAGGATGTTGGAGATTTCATTTCCAAGTGTATGAATTGCCAGTTGGTAAAAGCCGAACAGAAGAAGCCAAGCGGATTGCTTCAGCCATTAGAAGTTCCTACATGGAAGTGGGAACAAGTTTCGATGGATTTTATTGATGGATTGCCTAGAACCAGAACGGGAAATGAAGGGATTTGGGTCATTGTAGATCGTCTGACTAAGAGTGCACGATTCATTCCTGTTCGATCGACTAGGACTGCATCAAAGTTGGCTGAGTTGTATGTTAAGTGGATAGTTCGATTCCATGGTGTTCCGAAGAGTATAGTGAGCGATCGAGATCCATTGTTCACTAGTGGATTTTGGAAGAGCTTCCAGGAAGTGTTGGGAACCGAGTTGTGTTTGAGTACAGCTTATCACCCTCAAACAGATGGTCAGACTGAGAGAGTCAACCGAGTTTTGGAAGATCTCCTCAGAGCTTGTGTTTTGGATTTCGGAGGATCATGGGAAGATCACCTTCATTTGGTGGAGTTTGCCTACAACAATAGTTACCAGTCAAGCATTGGTATGGCACCGTATGAGGCATTGTATGGAAGACCGTGTAACTCTCCAACATGTTGGTTGGAAACTGGAGAAAAGCTGATGCTTGGGCCAGAGATGATTCGTCAGACTTCAGATTGCATAGAGATCATTCGGCAACGAATGAAGGCAGCCCAAGATCGTCAGAAGAGTTATGCTGATAAACGTCGTAAGGATTTGGAGTTCGACGTAGGTGAAATGGTTTTTGTGAAGATTTCTCCACTGAAGAATGTTATTAGATTCGGGAAGAAAGGAAAATTGACTCCGAGATTTGTTGGACCATTCCCGATCATCGAGCGAATTGGAAAGCTCGCTTATAGATTGGAGTTACCGGAGAAGATGTCGGGTGTGCACAATGTTTTTCACGTATCGTATCTACGGAAGTATGTGCATGACTCGAATGCAGTGGTTTCTGCTGATAGCTATGAAGATTTTGAAGTTGATCCAGTTGATAGAAGACCTCGTAAGCCACTTCGTGTTGTGGAAACCGACACGAAACAGCTTAGGAGGAAGGTAGTTAAGTTGCTCAAGATACAATGGAGTGATGATGATAACGACTGTACGTGGGAGGTAGAAGAGAGGATGAAAGCAGCTCATCCTGAACTCTTCAAGGTATGGCCCTAAGGTGTCGTGTCATCTCACGATATTGTAACTTGTTCTAATTTTAGAATTCTGTACGCTAAGTTAGAATTGGATGCATGGTTTGTTGATTGCTATGGATGGTAGGCGTACAGAATAGTTTTGATTGCTTGGAATTTCGAGGGCGAAATTCCTAAGGGGGAGAGAATGTAACGACCCGTATTTTACGGATCGACAAGTTCGTCAAAATCTGGAATTTTTGCATTTTTAAGTCATTTCAGATTTTTGGGGAAATTTGTCTAAGTCCTAGGTCGTGGACGACCTAAGAGTTAAGTCGTGACCGAGTTAAGGACTTCGGCGAGTTAGTGTTAGGTCGTGGGTTAGTTGGAGCGACCTATAGAATTGTGCAACCTAGGATTTAGTGAAGTAATTAGGTCGGCAGGGCGAGTTAACGACCTAAAGACTGACCGACTTAAGAGGTCTAGGCGACCTAAGGAATGTGGTGAGCGACTTAAGTGAAGTATTGGATAGTTAAGTCGTCTAGACGACTTAGAGGGTTTAGGTCGTAGACGACCTAAGAGATAGGAGACTTAAGAGTTTCTGGCGAGTTAAGGTTTCGAGCGACCTATAGGATGTACTTAGTATAGTTAGGTCGGCAACGACCTAGAGGAGTTGGGATAGCAGGTTAACGACTTAGTAGTTAAGTCGTTGGACGACCTAAGGGGTTAGTATCTTGTTGTATTGGCTAAGTCTTAGGTCGCGTATTGGCTTAAGTGTTAGGTCGCGAGATTGTTAAGTCGCGCATAGGCTAAGTCGTTAGGTCGAAGACTGTTAGGTCGCGTGGGTTGCTGAGTTGTTAGGTCGCAAGGTTTTATGAGTCGTAGGTCGTAGAGAGGCAGTCTGTGTTAGGTCGCTGGATTTCGTCTAAGTGTTAGGTCGTAAGTCGTATAAGTGTTAAGTCGTGCATAGTTAAGTCGCGCGGTGTTAAGTCGAATGGTGCTAAGTTGTTAAGTCGTCCAGGCGACTTAGGAGTGAAGCGCGCATAAGTTAGGTCGCGCGCATGTTAAGTCGTAGGCTTGGTCTGTTAGGTCGGAAGGGTTAGGTCGGAGGCTCTGTTAAGTCGTGGGGGTTTTTAGGTCGTAGGTCGGCATAGTGTTAAGTCGGCAGCGACTTAAGGAGATAGCCGAGTTACGACTTAAGGGCAGTTTTCAGCTATAAATAGGAGGGGTTGTTCTCACTTTTTGGGATCCGGATTTTTGAAGCGACGAAGTGCTGCCATTTTGAGAGCTCGACTTCTACACTTCTTCACTTCTTTTCTCCACTCTAATCTAGTGCTTCCATCCATCCAAATCGAAGATCAAGGTTGAAGATTCAAGAGCTTAGATTGAAGATCTTCATCTTTTCAAGAGAGATTTCTTCGTTTGAAGTGAGATCTTGTCGGATCTAGCTTAGTTCTTCGCTGTCCAGATCTGAAGTTGATATCTTTTGGATTGTTTAGGTGATTTGGTGAGTGGTGATTATCTCTCACACGGATCCAAAGGAGTAGATCGGATTGTTGGCTCAATTTGGTGTTAAATTAGTGATTTCCATGCATTTTCTTCATCCTATGTGTAGATCCATGTAGATCCATTGTTCATGATGATGTTGCATCCATTTTATCATATGTTAACCTATGCAAGTTCATTCATCAAGTTTGTAGAGATATAATCCATGTTTTCATGCTTATTGGACTTTCAACTCTCTAATTACGAAAATGCCATTATTGTTATAATTGTCTACTTAGATCATATTTGAATGCTTGATTGCTTGGACTGATGTTTGATTTGATTGATTGTTATGAACTAGATGATTGATAATTAGATTAGATCGAAGATGATTCAAAAGCTAAGGGAAAGGCTCTTGAATTGGAAAAGCTGCTCGTGGCATATGTAGCGGGATGATGAAGCTCTTATGCATAGATTCGAGGATGTGATGATGAGATAAGGCTTTGCGAGGATGTAATGAAGCGAGGCAATCATGTGACGAAGACTTGGTCTAATCCAGACGGGATCATTCCAAGCATGTTGATAACTCGGTGATATGATTCGAGTTGAAGATAATGAATGGATATGAGAATAGTCGTCGAGGAGGATGACTAGGAGGCTTGGATAGCATCGTTGTTGAAGGTTCTAGCATGCTCTAAGCAAGAGTACATTTGGGCAGATTCGATAGTCCCAACGGCCAACTGTTGGTGGTCGAGTACTCTGGGCAGATTCGATAGTCCTAGGCACGGGCTGCGACGACGTGCGGGAGTTATGTCTAGAACCGGGGTTTTCATTAGCCCTTGACGGACGGCTGAAAGAATGTGCCGGTCATTCAATTAACGGTGATATCGAAGCAATGATAACAGTGATAGCCAGAGTCATGGATGTTTGGTTGTATCGTCATTCGGACTCAAGAGCGGCATTTTCTGGGTGCTTATCTGATTTAGGCCTTGGTACTTGGAAAACATCGCCCTTGACTCGAGTGATAGTAGTTTTACTTTAAATTGTATGCTCTGCTATGTTTGCTTCTGCTTAGTGTGTGTCTGGGGGCTATCACTGTAGAATGAGGTTGGAGTGGGAGGGTTGTATTCCTATTCCTTTTCCTTTATGCTCTTTTGGTATGTTGTTAGTTAATTTACTGCTCACTAAGACTGTTGTCTGACTCAAGGCTTTATGTTTTTAATTCCTATTGCCTTGGGCTGTTCGTCCATTTTGGGACGGGCAGACTAGGTAGCAGGTGACAGGTGCTGTTCCCTTCTCACGATGCTGATATCGAAGACGAGCTAGAGGGTTGCATATTATTTTCTTATATGTACTGGATATTCCGCTGTTTTGTATTCTCTGAGAGATATGTAGTGAGGCTGGATGTATTGATTATATGAATGCTTGTATTCAACTATTATGGAGTTTTATAAGATGTCATTTTGTTCTGTAAAGCTTCACTATACATATGTTCTATTGTATTTTGTCCATGCGCTGTGAGTAATACGATAGATTCTGTTGTTTTAATCTTACCTTGACAATCGTCCATGGTCGCCTGGCACACTTTACAGCGCACTATCTCTAGATTCGGTACAGGGGTCATGGGCGGTCGTCACATTAATCCTTATTTAATCTTTAATTACAAATAAATCACCCCTTAATTAATAATTAATAAAACCTAATTAATAATTAATAAACTTAATTACAAATTAAGTACATCTTAATTACTAATTAATTAACCTCTAATTACAAATTAATTAATCTTTAATTACTAAATTAATAAATCTCTAATCATTAATTAATTAGTTTCTAATTACTTAACTAATTATCCTTAATTACAATTAATTAATCTTTAATTAATTAATTATAACCCTCAATTAATTAATCCTTAATCATCATTAATTAAATTAATTAATTATACTTAATTTCCCTAATTAACTTAATTAATTTCAAGATAATAAAACTTTAAATTATCTTAAAATAAAACATTATCTTATTTATGCCTTAATTATCATTAAAACATCTTATCTTAATAACTAACTTTTCTTAATTAAATCATTAATTAAAGTTTAAAAGAAATAATCATTTAACTTGATAAATTAAAGTTAATAAAACATATCTTCCTTTAAATGTTTAAAATAAATTTCAAAAACCTTATTTTAAAATTTTATAAAACTTGGTTTAAAAGCTACTTCGGGTCGAACACAAAAATCACTTGGGTCAAACCCGAGTTTCCCTTCCTTTTCCCATTTTTAAAACTTATATTTATAAACTTAAAACCTGGAAATAAATTTACTGGAACTACCCGAGTTCCCTCCCGAGTCATCCCCTACAAAACTCGAACCCAACCTCAACATTTAAACTCCAACTATTGGTAATTGTGTTTCACACACCATTACCCCATCTACCTTTATAACTTATATTGGAAAACCCGAACAGGTAACCCAACAAATAGGTAGAAATATATATATATATATATATATATATATATATATATATATTTAAAATGATACTTTTTATATAGAAATTATTTCTGGGTAAAATTATTTCATTTACCTCTTTAAAACAATACTGTGTCGAATTGTTCTATACAAGCGTTTAGAGATCCCTATCAATGTTGTGGCGTCCCACACATTGACCAGAATCCATAAACTACTCAATAAACCAATCAACACAATATAAAAAATTTTATATTCACTAACAAATACGCGCTCATATCTATTAATACACTCAAATTCCCACCAGAGCCAAGGTTGTCGCCAGCCTAAGCTCTGATACCATATGTATAAGAATGTTGTAATATGGTTGCTTAAACGTTTTTATTTGGAATATGGATTAAACTGCTATGAACATCTGTGTGTAGGATGATCTTCCTTTGATATTTGTATTCACAGACTAGAAAATATGTTCTTTGTCCTCTACTTTAAACTTGTGAGTAAACAAGCTTTATAAAATCTTTAACCTTTCAAATCTGAATGGTTGTGATTAATACCTAAAGTATGTTTGCATGATTGAAAATATGCTTGCAAGTATATACATACCAAATGTAACGACCCGGAATTTTCGAACCCGAAAATTCCAGATAGTTAGGAGAAAAAGAAAAGAGATAGAAGAAGAAACAGAACAAGACACAAATTCTCACATTCGCAGCGGATCAAAATACAATATCAAATAATAATATCAGTTATACAAAGAAAACTGTATCAGTCAATTACATTTTAATACATCAGAGTTACAACATTTCTTAATCACTGGACAGTTAAAATAACTCGTCCCAATAAATAACAATATATCACACTCCATACGTTCCTGCCATCCAGCTCGCCTCCTGAGCTCCAGAACGTCCTTACCTGGAAATCTGTAATACTCGGTCTCTCCTTCGAGTCGAACACGAGAAACAACGCTTCTCTCCCGATCCAATACTTCTTCCCCAAATCCACAGACGTGCACACGTGCACGTGCACCAACCCACGGCAACTCTCCGACCATCCCTGCCGCCTTCGACACGTCGACGATCGTCACGAAAAACATCTCCGATCATCAATCCACAAGCGTAAGCTCCTGATCGAAATCGAGCATTCCAAACGAAACCTGGAACGTAACTATTCGCCAGAAACGCCTCGACCCCAACGTCCCCGACCACCAGAGTCACTGGAACTCCGGCCACACGTCCCCCGATCATCCACGCTGCTCTTCCATTTTTCCTATGCTCTACAACACTCCAGCCACTTCTAGGCCAAAACTCGCCAAACATTATCACGCCGATCATTTGATTTTCTCAATAACCCATTTCAAATTTCTATATGAATTAATCCCAATTCCCGTCTCGAGTAAGATTAAGATAATTAAGGATTGTATGAGACAAGTGTCATAGTTTATTTTATATTTAATTCATTTATAAGTGTAAATATATCTTTTGTACTAAATTTACTATTAATTAAATACTTTCTAAATTTATATGAATAAAATTCCTTTTAGCATTAAAATTCATACATATTAAAAATAATACATTATACTTGTTATTTGAAAATAACATATTTTATAATTTAAACAAGAGATTATATTATCAAGAAATATTTAAAAGAAATAAAACAAACAAATTTTGTAAATCTTATTTATTTAAACTTAAGTAAAATATATCTTAACCAATTAAAAGATTTATCTAAAGTATAATTAAAACTAAAATGTTATTTATTTAAATAACTTTGAAAAGTCCAGATTAAATTAAATATAAATTTCCAATTTATCAAAGCTTCTATTTACAATATATATATATAAATATATATATTCAAATAGGAAATATCTTATTAACTTTTAAAAGATAAAATCACCAATTAATACTAATTTAATCAGATTATTAAATTAAATTCAAATCTTATTATCAAAGATCATCAATATCAATTTAATTATTTAACAGATTATTAAATTGATATTGTTAAAATTTCCGGGATATTACATTCCTTCCCCCTTAAAATAATTTCGTCCCCGAAATTTAAACAAAGGTAATTTAATAATCTTATTAAAGATTTTAATTTAAAACACAAGCATATACTATCATCCATATGCTAGTAACCATAGCAACCAATTCATTCAATCAAACAATTCTAACTATCTAGACTAAATTCTAGATAAAATTCCTCGAGTTTCCCCAAGTATATATATATATACCGGGATACTCGCTCTACAAACAATCTAAACTATTAAGCTATAGATCTCCTATTCATCTAGACCTACAGAACTAAACAGAATATCAGACTACAGACGAGTCTGACTCAACTACCAAACTTCCCAAAATTGCAGATTCTAAAACCAAAGATAGATCAAATACGTATTCCCTCAGAGATACGTAAAACTCAATGAATTCCAGTTATCCAAACTGACCATTCAATTCAGAAGTCCAAATACTTATCCAAATCAGAACACAGACTAGATCCAAACATAACTCTACTTCACAACATCATTAGATTCCAAACTTACTTCTCCTATCCAGAGAAATACTCCCAAACTGCTTTCGCTACTCAACTCTAATCTGAGGTAGAACACAAACACAGACTGGACAACTCATTCCAGAAATAAGGTTCACTGATCCATAAAGAAAACTCAGATACTCCAGCAAAACTTGAGCTGCTTCACCAAACTCTATCTCTAGGAAAACATCCTTCAACTAGACTGAACCACTGGTATCACTCATGGAATCCAGTCGATAAGAAAACTCAACCTTCAGATGCGGACAAACTCCTGACTTCTTTGAAGACATCCAGAAAAATTCTGACAACCCAAGAGAACACTCAGCAATCGCAAGTCACTTTTGCGATCAACCCAGCCTAATTCCAAACAGACTGTTCTCTCTTTACCAATCAGAACAGCTTACACTTATTTATCCAATTTATCGAAGAAATGGATCCACTCTGCTGCTTCTGATCTTCACTTCCAGAAAAACTGCTCATCCAGAAAACTTCCTGCCATCACAGAACACTCCGAGCTGCACTGCTGACACTGATGTTCTTATCCAAAGCTCTTCGAGAAACTCGGACTCCAAACCAAAGCAGAAACTTCATGCTGAACTCAGTCACAACACCGAAGCATACACACTTCCTTAATCTTGTTCCAAAGAAAACATCTTCAGGAACATCCATCGTCACTGTATCTCGTCATACAGCTACTATTACCTGAGGTATCAAGATACCATCACACACTTCTGCACATCCGACAGATCCAACTCTACTCATCCACACTTCAAGATAAACTCCGAACCATTACAGTTTCCTTCGGAGATCGATGAAATCCTTCACCACAGCAAAGCTTACTCGAGACGGTATTGGGTTTACAGTCTCGATATATACTTCCAACCTCAAACATTCAAACTCCAACTATTGGTAATTGTGTTTCATACACCACCTCCCTATCTACCTTTATATCCTATATTGGAAAACCCGAACAGGTAACCCAACAAATAGGTAGAAATATATATATATTTAAAATGATACTTTTTATATAGAAATTATTTCTGGGTAAAATTATTTCATTTACCTCTTTAAAACAATATTGTGTCCGTTGGCCTGGTTCAAGTGTTTAGAGATCCCTATCAATAACGTTAGCTACTCGTATTGACCAGAATCCATATACCACTCAACCGATCAATTAACACAATATAAAATCATTTTATATTCACTAACAAATACGCGCTCATATCTATTAATACACTCAAATTCCCACCAGAGCCAAGGTTATCGCTAGCCTCAGCTCTGATACCACGTGTGACGACCCGACTTTCCACTCCCGGAAAATCGCATCGACAGTAAGAAAGAAAGGGGTGAGAAGTAGAAAAGAGAGGAAGAGAAAAGAAACAACAACAACGATCTCACAGCGGAACGAATAAATTATATTAATAACATAAACTATTACATAGTATACAACACTTTACAGAGTTACACAACATATACATCACTTACTAGACAGTTATAAACATCTGTCTAGACATTACAACTCAATACACTACAGAGATACAGACACAGCGGAACTACTATATATATATCTACAACGCTGAAGCCTCCTGCTCCATTGCTCCTCCACAATTCGTCAAAGCTAAACCTGAATCCCTTGGCTACTCGTAAAAATTTGAGTACCCAAGAGTTTATAAAACAGAAATAAACAACTTGGGTCAGACATGGGTCTGGTGTGAGTAACAGGTTAAACTTGTTTAACTTCAAAACCTTTTGAAAGGAAAGGTATCACGTAAGACTTCCCACAAATAAAAATGGGTAAGTTTTTACCTTACGCTAACCAAAACATTTGATAGGAAATTCGATTGTATTATAATAGGGTCTAGGGTTTTCAAGTAAAATACAGAAATAGCTGAAATGCTTACATCTCACATTTCAACATAGTTGGGCACAACTAATACGTACGGCACTTATTGGAGTTTGGATTCCATACAATGGCAGGGCTACTGGGGTACCGCCCGTCACAGTACGTGGCCTAGATCACCGTACCGAGGATCACTCCCAATCCCCTGCAACACAAGGTCGGAACATCCCTTACTGGATAATTCCCGCACAAGATACCTCACGGTTGGGATCAGCAACCGCACCACTAAGTCGAAATAGAAAGGGACATCTAGACAGAGGTAACCTTGTCCTACTTGGGTGCTACCCACTAACCTTGCTGCACCTCCCCTGTTTTAGCCATTCCCGGTTTGTGAGGCTTGAGGTCACGATTACCTTTTAAAAAGAACACATCACTTAGAATGCTCATCGTCCACCTGACGATGTGCTGAAAGCATTCAATCCATATAAGTTCGTTCCGGGTTCGAACGAAACCGAAGGCATTATCTCGTTACACTCGTTTTGGAATCACCCTCAGAGTTAACGACAATAACCCTTGCACTCTGAATCTTCATCTTCACTTGATTCACGACCTATCGTTAATTTGGATCGATGTGGTATTCGGGTCTCCAGACCTGGAAATCCGGTATACGGAAACCCGATCCCGGTCTCATCGAAATCCAAAGCGTATCTTTTAAGGCCAAGTTATTTTAAAGGTTAAACAATCCAATTTATTATCTTTATACACAAAGAAAGATAATTCACAATAGATAATCAACGTTATCAGATAATCCATATTATCATCACAATTCAACTAACATCCATATCATACAGCATATATCTCATCAGAGATATCAATCAATGCAAAGCATTCAGTATTATCATCCATCCATAAGTAATGATTTATATCATCTCTAATTAATTTAAAGTGAATTAAATTAATTACTTCATTTTATAAATCCTTCTTACTTAACCATTAATTAATTACAATCAATTAATTAATTATCCTCTAATAGTTCATTTTAATTAATCATCTTTGATTAATTATCTTTTAATTACATCCAAGTAATTTATCTTTAATTAATTACTCAAATTAATTATCATTAACCATTTATAGTAATTACCTTTAATTACTTCATTAATTAATTTACTAAAATTAATTAACTTAATCAACTATAATTAATTACATTAATCCTTAATTAATTACATTAATTAATCACTTCATTTATTAATTATTACTTAATTAATCAATTCTTAATTACATCATTAATTATATTAATTAATGATCCTTAATTACAACTTAATTATTAATTACTCAATTAAATTAATTACATTAAGTAATTAACTTTTAATTAAACAACATTTATTAATCATCCTTGACTAATCTTCAATCAGTAATTTACTACCCTTAATTACTTTCATTTACTAAATTAATTTTCCTTAATTAATTTCTTAATTAATCCCTTGATTAATTATTCAAAGTAATTAAACTTAAATTACTTTCCTTAATACATAACCATCAATTAATTACTTCAAGTAATTATCTTATTATTTACTTCCTAAATAATCATACCTTAATAATTACATTAAGTAATTATCATTAAATCATTTCTTAATTAATTAATCTAACTAAATCAAATTAACTTAATTAATTACAATAAGTAATTAATTCTTAATTACTTCCATTAAGTAATTCATTTAAAACAAATTCTATAATTGATTATCTTTAAATTAATTAATCTATACTTAATCTTACTCGAAACGTTACAAAAGAAAAAAAATGGAAGAAGGGAAACTCGGGATTGACTCGAGTAAGAAACGGGTTTGACCCGAAGCAGCAACTCTTAAACAGTTTTAAGAAGACTTTAAAAAGATTTTAAAAATCGAGTTTTGAAAGTAATTTTAAGGGTTTATATAAAGACAAGTTTCAGATTCAAATATAATTCAGTACGATCAAACATGCAAGATCAGATCAACCTAGTTTTCAAAAGTTTTAAAATCAAATATCATTTTGACTTTCTTCTCAGCTTCTCTGTTTCCAAATAACAGGTGAGTAAACTTGAATCTTATAAACTAAATCATCTGATGCATGTGATAAGTAATTGAAGTAATGTTATAGAAATGTTTTGCATGGATGAATTAATATGTTTGCATGTATAAAAATATGAAGTACTTTGTGCATGTCTGTGTATATAAGCTCCGACCTCTGTTTTTGTTTAATAGACCCAAATAGCATTCAAAAATCCAATTCTCTTCATCTAAGCAATTATAGGTTATGGTGACTAAAGAAGATTTGTTTGTATTGATGAAATCCTATTTTTAAAAATAAAAACAAGTTGCAAGATAAATCAACCACACCATCTCTAATTAATTTAATTAATCACCAATGAATTAAATCAATTGCTTTAATTACTTTTAAATTATAAACTGATATGTGATATGTATGGCTTTGTGTTATGAGAATGATTTTATATAAGAATAATTAATCAAGGATGATTAATTAAGATGAATATTAAGGGATGATTAATAAATTGGTTTGTAATTAATTAATGTTAAGTATACAGGATTTAAAAGTAATTAAAGCAATTGATTTAATTCATTGGTGATTAATTAAATTAATTAGAGATGGTGTGGTTGATTTATCTAATAATTAATTACCTTATATTAAATCTTAATCAAAGGTGATTAATAATTATGATTAATTAAGAATAATTACTTAATGTAATTAATAAAATAATTAAAGGTGTAATTAGGGATCATTAGTTTATAATTAATGATGTAATTAAGAATTAATTTTAAATTGAATTTATTTTAAATAAGTTTAATGATTTAAAATCAATTATAATAAAGATTTACATATGTAAATTTGAATTTGAAGGAAATTTAGATAATTAAATTATTTTAATTATCAAGTGTTATTGGTAAATAATTGATTTAATTAAGATAATAGTTTCTTAATTAAGAACCTTTAATATAGTAAGTTAAGAATCATTTAATTAAATTTAAATGATTAAGTTAAATTAATAATTAATTAATTAATTAATTTGTGATTAATTAAGAAAATCATTTATAAATTAATTAAGTATAATTAATTAATGAAGTAATTTAGGAATAATTACTGGATGTAATTAAGTAAAGATAGATCCCTGTCTAGAGGTCCCTTTTCTTTTATTCGGCTTAGTGTGTGGTTGGTCGCGCCAACTACGGGATTGTCTTGTTCGGGATTATCCAGTAAGGGATGGTTCCGGCTTTGTGTTGCAGGGGAGCGGGCGTACTCCTCGGTACGATGATCTAGGCCACGTACTGTGACGGGCGGTACCCCAGTAGCCCTGCCATTGTATGGAATCCAAACTCCAATAAGTGCTGTACGTATTAGTTGTGCCCAACTATGTTGGAATGTGAGATGTAAGCATTTCAGCTATTTCTGTATTTTACTTGAAAACCCTAGACCCTATTATAATACAATCAGATTTCCTATCAAATGATAAGTGATTAATTGTAATTAATTAAGAATTAAAGTAATTGATTTTAATAAGTGTAACAACCCGAGTTTTTCTAACACGAAAAACCGGACCATTTTAGTTAAGAAGAAGAGGTAGAAGAAGAAAAA
This sequence comes from Allium fistulosum, assembly GCA_030737815.1. Classification (NCBI taxonomy): domain Eukaryota; kingdom Viridiplantae; phylum Streptophyta; class Magnoliopsida; order Asparagales; family Amaryllidaceae; genus Allium; species Allium fistulosum. The sequence goes on along the minus strand of CM060908.1, from coordinate 860,147,584 downwards.
TAGAAAACAACAACAGAATCTCTCATACGCAGCGGAATAAACTATAATAGGTAATAACAGATCTTTACACAAAAAGAAATCTATATCTGTTTATATATACATCATCCCAATACATCATCAGAGTACATCACATCAATATCATACAACTGGACAGTAATCATATCTTGTCCTCACAATCTGAATACACAGCGGAATATATAACTCAAATACGAAAGTACGTATCGCCATCCAGCTCCACAGCATCATTTCCTGTAATTTATAATACTCGGTCTGACCCGAGCATCATATAAAACAATACCCGAGTCAGTCTGGAATACCAGCGTGAGAAAATCACACTCAAATTGATTATTAAAGTTTCAAATCTTTTGAAAACAAAAGCATCTCGTAAGACCACGCCACAAATAAACATGTCGGGTTTTTACCTTACGATAGCTAAAACACTTTATATCAATATCCTCTGATATTATAATAGTGTCTACAGAAAGTAAAATAGAATCTAGCTGAAATGCTTGCATCTCACATTTCAACAATAGTTGGGCACAATCAAAACCGTACAGGCACGTAGGGAGAATGGATTTCCAACGAATGACTAGGCACTGGGGTACCACCTATCACAGTACGTGGCCTAGATCACCGTACCGAGGAGTACGCCCGCTCCCCTGCAACACAAGGCCGGAACCATCCCTTACTGGATGATCCCGAATAAAATCACCCCACGGTTGGGATCAGCAACCGCACCACTAAGCCGAAATAAAAAGGGACATCTAGACAGGGATGACCTTACCCTCCAGTGGGAGCTACCCACGAAGCCTTGCTGCATAACCCCTGATTTTCAGTCATTCCCGGTTGATGAGGTTCGAGGCTAAACGATACCTTTTAGAGAACATATCCCTTAGAATGCCCATCGTCCGCTGACGATGTTTCGCAAGCATTCGTCCATACCAGTCCGTCCTGGGTTTGAACGGAACCGAAGGCACTACTCCTACTACATCCATTTTGGAAATATCCTCAGGATTAGTAGCGACTAGCCCTTGCACTTCACAGCTCCATCTTCGACTCCGAACACGTTACACGAAACGTACAAACCGGATCGAAGTGGTATTCGAGTCTCCAGACCTAGAATCCCGGTATACGGAAACTCGATCCCGGTCTCTTCGAAACGATCAGCGCATTGGCCAATATTGATAGTTGGTTATTTAACTATCAATTAACATCCACAAGCAACCATCACACAATAAATAATTTCCCACATTATTTATTTGCCCAAATATCTTTCCAAGATATATTTCCAAATTTCCAAACTCCTTTTGAAAACAATTTCAAACAGTTTCCGCTTACGGAATACATTTCCAAATATTTATTTCTCTGAAACACCAAGTACAAAACACTTAGATTTTAAAATAATTTAAAAACACTTTATTTTAAATATATCTTATAACATTGAAATTAAACTACTTTAGTACTTTATTAAAAATATATACTTTAAAATAAACCACTTTATAAATATAAACTAAATTTCTCCTTTTAAAACATAATAGCAAATCACTTTTATATAATTACTACAATAATATATTTTTTTAAAATACTTACTTTATTGTAAAGAAACTTCCCTTGTAAATTAAAACGGTTTTAGAACTTTGGTAAAATAAATCTTCTTATCCTATATATACTCCTGTTTTTAACAGTTTATAACTAACATATATATTACTATTATTATCTTAAACGGAAATGAGATAATTTTAGAGTTGAACATTTCAAATTTCAAATCGAAGAAGAAAGCAAAAAGCTGCTTACCTCAAATATGATCGACTCGCGACCATTGATACGCTAGGCCACTCGAGTTGCACGCGAACTGGAATTCGTCACCCCCTTCCAGTCATCGCTTCTCCAATCAACGTGCCACCACCCGCCCCATCTGCTGCCACCATGACTTGGCCTCACGCCAACATTCCCACTTGGCTTCTCCATTCTTCTTTTAATAAGCACGTTGCAGAATTTTATAAAAATAAAATTTCAAAGAGAAAATAGTGGTGGATATCTTCGTTTCCTTTTTTTCATTTTCACGAGTTCGATACTAAAAAGAGAACGACCTCTCCTCAAATCAAAACCCAAATTCATTTTCCCTCTTTCGATTTTAATTAAATCGAATCAGTTCGCGATTCTATTAAATCGCATAGAGGAGTAGAATCTCATCCCAGCTTCGTGACTTCGCGAGCGAATTTGGATCGAGGATGAGGCAATAGTCGAAGTGAAGCAGCTATCGCGAGTTCGATTCGAGATGGGGAAGCATGCGAATTAATAATAAGTCGGCCCAAATGTGTAACTTATATTTACAGATGTTAATTGTACATAGGTATCTGATACATTGGGTATAAGAAATAAAATTTTAAAAGTTGTTTGTTTCAGTAAATTATAACCAAAACTAGAATTATCGTTAACTAAGATAAACATTTTAAAGATGTTTAAATAATTTAATACAAATTTATTTATTTCACATTTGGATTCAAATTAAATTGAATCCATACTTTAAATTTGAGTTTAAAACTTTATTTAAAATCCCACTTTACAAATTTAAACTTATTTTAAATTTTTAAAACACGGTCAGGTTTCACTTCTGTTATCAACAAATCTACCCGAGCCAACTCAGTTTTTCCCCGAGTCCAAATCCTATTTGCTTCGAGTTTCCTCCTCCTTATTTTCCTTCGAGTCACACTCGGCAATTACTCGAGATCAACCCCGAGTTCAAGCTTCTTCCCCAACTAGCATACTTCCAGATGCACAGGACATACACGTGCACATGCACCGATCGACCAACCATCTCCGGCCATCCACGACCATCCCTACACGTCGACGATCCTCCTCATACTCCATTCTGACCATTAGAACATCGATATCTCACGTATTCGAAAACGAGTAGCTCAGCACCACCTGGAACCAAAAGCAAACCTGGAAAAAATGCTCGAATCCTTTTCTCCGATCGCCTGAACATCTGAGCTTCCAACCAAAGCTTCGTCAACGTCTCCACTTCAATTCCCCAAAATCTAGTGGAACTCGATCCACCAGAGGAGTCGCAAAAAATCAAGCTTCCGGCCTACCTATAAACTAGGGTTCTAGAAAAGATTCTACTGCCGCAACCTCCACCATGAATTTCATCACCAACTATGATTTTTCCCAGAGCTATTTTCAAAATACTTTATACTATATACTTATAGTATCTTCAAATCATACCCTTTATGATTTAACAAAATCTCCTTTGCACAAAATCGATTACCAAAATCGATAATTCTCAAACTAGGCTTTCCAAAATCCAAAATTGATTTTCCCAAAAATCAAAAGCCTTTTCCAAATTCATAGGTTTCCAAAATCTTTTTCAAAATCATTCTCATAAGATCCTTTATATATATATAGATATAGATATATATAACTTTGAAAATCTTTGGATCACCTCAACTTGTATAAAACCTCTTTTATACTTCAAATACTTCCAAAATCCCTTTTTATTCTGGCTAGATTCAATAAGGGAAGTTTATCATATTACAAAATACAACTTTATTTATTGCCAAATCAAATATTCAAGTTTGACTTCTTTATAAAGTTATTTACCATTTACTTATCTCCATAAAGTAAATTTCAACCAAAGAAATACCCAATTCCATTATATTTCACATAATGTACCTTTCATTTTCGAAAACCATTTCAAATTTCTTATCCTCAAATTTTAAATGCCAATTTCATTCAAACCCGTACGATGTACACATATCATCCGTACGCTATATCAATCTGATCGCTCAATCGATCACACACAATTTCACTTCCGAACTAGTATTGTCCACCCGGCTTCCTAGTGCGGACTCAGATCTGGTTTCCTGATCAGAAACCGTCATTCTCCTTGCATAGTCATAACTATGATAGAGAATATCCAGAACCAATCAACAATCCATATCCAGGTTCGCCGTCGAAAATCGAGCGAAAAATCCTAACTCGGATCGATAATACTATCTCGAAATTCTGTGTTCGAATCTGGATCAAATCACTATGCGAATAGAATAATATACGTATATCCTACGTATTTATCTTTATTGGTTATTAGCCAAATCAATTCTCTTTTCTATTCACATTTCCTTTAATTCTATTCTCTTATTCTCAATTGCTTCCATGTCCAATTGAGTTATTACTTCAATTACAAACAGTTTGAACTCTGACCAATTTAAATTTAAAAATAGCTTGAAAAGGTTTTAAAATAGATAAGTAGTTGAAAAATAGATATTAGTTTGTAAAATAGCTGTAAAATAGTTAAGTATTATAAAATAGTTAGGTAATTGCAAAATAGTTTTTAAAATAGTGATTAGATATAAGTAACTGAAAAATAGAATTAGTTTATAAGACAGTTTCAAAATAGTTAAATAATTCTAAAATAATTGTAAAATAAGTATAGATAGTTTGGGGTTTAAGAAGAAAGATTGTATAGTAAATAATTTGAAAAAAATAGGTTTATATTAAAACAAATTACTTTGAAAATAGTCCAGAGTCAAACCGTTCAATTCCCTATCAATTCAATTTAAATTTCTACTTCCATTTAAATTGACTCAATACTTCAATTTCCATTGAAATTGATTTAATCCCAATTCAAGTTGAATTAACCTTAATTCCTTTCCAAATTTAAATCAATTTTCATTTGATTTTTAAACTTATTCAACTTTAATCACAATTCTAATTAATTCAAATCAAATTCAATTTGAACTAATTCTATTAAATTCTTAACTTAAAACCATCTCCAATTATATAAATTCGAGTTAAATTTTAAATGTTGATTTAATCCTTTAAATCAAATTAACCTTTACTTTTAAATCAAATCAACCTTAATTTTTTAATTTAACAACTTAAATCTTTAAACCATTTAATTCTGAATCCAAATTCCAAAATTCCATTTTAAAATTATCTTTACTTAACTTATTATAAATTTCAAATAAGAAAAAAACAATTAAATTTCAGATTATAATTTATTATCCATTTTCAATTTCCAAATCTCAATCCCATTTTGAGATCACTCATAACTCCCATTTTAATCAACCATTTAACTTCCCAAGTTAAATTTTAATTTCATCTTGAAATTTCTAATTCAAGTTGTTCATTCTAAACTCATTTAACTTTCCTTAAGTTAAATTCAATTTATCTTTACCCAAATTGAATTCCCATTCAAATTTTAAACTTTATATTTAATAATCTTTCCACTTATAAGTTCAAAAACTTATCACTTTGGGTTTTCATATCACATTCCAAGGAAAAATTTAAAACTCAACACTTAGAGTTTATTTCAAATTATCTTTGATATTATATATATTCCTCATATATACATTTTCTTTACACACCAAGTTATACTTTAAATTTTTAAACCACCTTTGTTTTTAATTCAAAACAACTTCTTTAAAACAATTTCAAGTTTTCTGGATTTAGATTTAAAATTTCACAATTTTAAATTCTCTTCAATTCTAATTTATAAGTTATACTCACTTAAATGTTTACTTCCCTAAACATTTCATTTTGCTAAATCATTAACAACATTCATTATTAAACACAATTACCATTTATGATAATAACCAAGATTATCATATCTGGAAACTAATTCATTATTACCTTTATTCTTGATAACATTTCTACAAATTCAAGATTTTAATTTTAGTTTGAATTCATTTCAAACTTATCTTCATTCAATTTTAATTTGGCTTTATTTCTATTACCACTTAATTTAATTCCAATATTTTAACAACCAATTACCTTAATATTTATTAGAAAGAAATATCATTTTATATATCAAAATATATTCTTATATAAAATCATTTTAAAATCCTTATATAAGAAAATAACAATTACGCTCTCATATATATATACACTCAACTCGTCTTAGGGTACCATTGACCCTATCCTTAACGAGTAATCCCAACAGAGCCAAGGTTCTCGCTTAACCTTCAGCTCTGATACCAACTGTAACGACCCGGAATTTTCGAACCCGAAAATTCCAGATAGTTAGAAGAAAAAGAAAGAGATAGAAGAAAGAAACAGAAAGAAGAAAGAAGAACAGAGAACACAACATCTCACATTCGCAGCGGATTAAATATAATAACAAATAATAATATCAGTTATACAAGGAAAACTGTATTTGTTAATTACATTTTAATACATCAGAGTTACAACATTCACAAATGTACTAGACAGTTAAAATTAACATGTCTCAAACAACTATAATATCACAGCGGAATATACTCCATACGTTCCTGCCATCCAGCTCGCCTCCTGAGCTCCAAAACGTCCTTACCTGGAAATCTGTAATACTCGGTCTGACCCGAGCATTACATCAAAGTAACACCCGGGTCAGGCTGGAAACCAGCGTGAGTAAACCCATCTAACATGAAATTCCAATGTATAGAACTTAATTAAAACCCGGGGTAACTCATTCATTCTACCAGTTCACAACTTGTTATAGTCAACACTTATATTCACAAATCAATCCCTAGTACCTTCACTTAGTTTCAAATGGTCCAGTCATTTAAATTGTTCCATTACAGCCTATTGATATCACACATCAATCTATAAAGAATCATTGTAGCTTATAAGTTCGAAGTGGTTTCGGGTATTAGTTGATACCCGACCCCGGTCTCTTCGAAATCAATGTCATCTTTATCTAAGTTGTCTAAATGAACACATATCAAATTAAATACAGGGTATCATATTCACACAACAATTCATTATCGATAGATAACCCACAATATTACTGTTCAACCCATCATATCATATCATAGTACACCACCATTCATATATCAGAGATATTCAGACAACCAAGGTATTCAATTTAGGTTTATCATCTATATGCAAGATTAATAGTTACCATTCTCAATTAATTTATCATTTATTAATTATTAAATAATCCCTAATTAATGATCCCTCATTAATTATTAATAATTCTTTAATTACTTTCTTTAAGTAATTAAACTTTAATCAACTATTTATCGATTATAACTTAATAAATGCTTAATTACCAATTAATAAATCTCTAATTATTTAATTAATTACTTAATTAATCTCTAATCACTTGATTAATTAATTTGGGATTTAGAATCATTTGTTAAATAAGTATGAGTTATTAATAAATGATTAGGAATTAATTAATCAAGTGATTAGAGATTAATTAAGTAATTAATTAAATAATTAGAGATTTATTAATTGGTAATTAAGCATTTATTAAGTTATAATCGATAAATAGTTGATTAAAGTTTAATTACTTAAAGAAAGTAATTAAAGAATTATTAATAATTAATGAGGGATCATTAATTAGGGATTATTTAATAATTAATAAATGATAAATTAATTGAGAATGGTAACTATTAATCTTGCATATAGATGATAAACCTAAATTGAATACCTTGGTTGTCTGAATATCTCTGATATATGAATGGTGGTGTACTATGATATGATATGATGGGTTGAACAGTAATATTGTGGGTTATCTATCGATAATGAATTGTTGTGTGAATATGATACCCTGTATTTAATTTGATATGTGTTCATTTAGACAACTTAGATAAAGATGACATTGATTTCGAAGAGACCGGGGTCGGGTATCAACTAATACCCGAAACCACTTCGAACTTATAAGCTACAATGATTCTTTATAGATTGATGTGTGATATCAATAGGCTGTAATGGAACAATTTAAATGACTGGACCATTTGAAACTAAGTGAAGGTACTAGGGATTGATTTGTGAATATAAGTGTTGACTATAACAAGTTGTGAACTGGTAGAATGAATGAGTTACCCCGGGTTTTAATTAAGTTCTATACATTGGAATTTCATGTTAGATGGGTTTACTCACGCTGGTTTCCAGCCTGACCCGGGTGTTACTTTGATGTAATGCTCGGGTCAGACCGAGTATTACAGATTTCCAGGTAAGGACGTTTTGGAGCTCAGGAGGCGAGCTGGATGGCAGGAACGTATGGAGTATATTCCGCTGTGATATTATAGTTGTTTGAGACATGTTAATTTTAACTGTCTAGTACATTTGTGAATGTTGTAACTCTGATGTATTAAAATGTAATTAACAAATACAGTTTTCCTTGTATAACTGATATTATTATTTGTTATTATATTTAATCCGCTGCGAATGTGAGATGTTGTGTTCTCTGTTCTTCTTTCTTCTTTCTGTTTCTTTCTTCTATCTCTTTCTTTTTCTTCTAACTATCTGGAATTTTCGGGTTCGAAAATTCCGGGTCGTTACAGTTGGTATCAGAGCTGAAGGTTAAGCGAGAACCTTGGCTCTGTTGGGATTACTCGTTAAGGATAGGGTCAATGGTACCCTAAGACGAGTTGAGTGTATATATATATGAGAGCGTAATTGTTATTTTCTTATATAAGGATTTTAAAATGATTTTATATAAGAATATATTTTGATATATAAAATGATATTTCTTTCTAATAAATATTAAGGTAATTGGTTGTTAAAATATTGGAATTAAATTAAGTGGTAATAGAAATAAAGCCAAATTAAAATTGAATGAAGATAAGTTTGAAATGAATTCAAACTAAAATTAAAATCTTGAATTTGTAGAAATGTTATCAAGAATAAAGGTAATAATGAATTAGTTTCCAGATATGATAATCTTGGTTATTATCATAAATGGTAATTGTGTTTAATAATGAATGTTGTTAATGATTTAGCAAAATGAAATGTTTAGGGAAGTAAACATTTAAGTGAGTATAACTTATAAATTAGAATTGAAGAGAATTTAAAATTGTGAAATTTTAAATCTAAATCCAGAAAACTAGAAATTGTTTTAAAGAAGTTGTTTTGAATTAAAAACAAAGGTGGTTTAAAAATTTAAAGTATAACTTGGTGTGTAAAGAAAATGTATATATGAGGAATATATATAATATCAAAGATAATTTGAAATAAACTCTAAGTGTTGAGTTTTAAATTTTTCCTTGGAATGTGATATGAAAACCCAAAGTGATAAGTTTTTGAACTTATAAGTGGAAAGATTATTAAATATAAAGTTTAAAATTTGAATGGGAATTCAATTTGGGTAAAGATAAATTGAATTTAACTTAAGGAAAGTTAAATGAGTTTAGAATGAACAACTTGAATTAGAAATTTCAAGATGAAATTAAAATTTAACTTGGGAAGTTAAATGGTTGATTAAAATGGGAGTTATGAGTGATCTCAAAATGGGATTGAGATTTGGAAATTGAAAATGGATAATAAATTATAATCTGAAATTTAATTGTTTTTTTCTTATTTGAAATTTATAATAAGTTAAGTAAAGATAATTTTAAAATGGAATTTTGGAATTTGGATTCAGAATTAAATGGTTTAAAGATTTAAGTTGTTAAATTAAAAAATTAAGGTTGATTTGATTTAAAAGTAAAGGTTAATTTGATTTAAAGGATTAAATCAACATTTAAAATTTAACTCGAATTTATATAATTGGAGATGGTTTTAAGTTAAGAATTTAATAGAATTAGTTCAAATTGAATTTGATTTGAATTAATTAGAATTGTGATTAAAGTTGAATAAGTTTAAAAATCAAATGAAAATTGATTTAAATTTGGAAAGGAATTAAGGTTAATTCAACTTGAATTGGGATTAAATCAATTTCAATGGAAATTGAAGTATTGAGTCAATTTAAATGGAAGTAGAAATTTAAATTGAATTGATAGGGAATTGAACGGTTTGACTCTGGACTATTTTCAAAGTAATTTGTTTTAATATAAACCTATTTTTTTCAAATTATTTACTATACAATCTTTCTTCTTAAACCCCAAACTATCTATACTTATTTTACAATTATTTTAGAATTATTTAACTATTTTGAAACTGTCTTATAAACTAATTCTATTTTTCAGTTACTTATATCTAATCACTATTTTAAAAACTATTTTGCAATTACCTAACTATTTTATAATACTTAACTATTTTACAGCTATTTTACAAACTAATATCTATTTTTCAACTACTTATCTATTTTAAAACCTTTTCAAGCTATTTTTAAATTTAAATTGGTCAGAGTTCAAACTGTTTGTAATTGAAGTAATAACTCAATTGGACATGGAAGCAATTGAGAATAAGAGAATAGAATTAAAGGAAATGTGAATAGAAAAGAGAATTGATTTGGCTAATAACCAATAAAGATAAATACGTAGGATATACGTATATTATTCTATTCGCATAGTGATTTGATCCAGATTCGAACACAGAATTTCGAGATAGTATTATCGATCCGAGTTAGGATTTTTCGCTCGATTTTCGACGGCGAACCTGGATATGGATTGTTGATTGGTTCTGGATATTCTCTATCATAGTTATGACTATGCAAGGAGAATGACGGTTTCTGATCAGGAAACCAGATCTGAGTCCGCACTAGGAAGCCGGGTGGACAATACTAGTTCGGAAGTGAAATTGTGTGTGATCGATTGAGCGATCAGATTGATATAGCGTACGGATGATATGTGTACATCGTACGGGTTTGAATGAAATTGGCATTTAAAATTTGAGGATAAGAAATTTGAAATGGTTTTCGAAAATGAAAGGTACATTATGTGAAATATAATGGAATTGGGTATTTCTTTGGTTGAAATTTACTTTATGGAGATAAGTAAATGGTAAATAACTTTATAAAGAAGTCAAACTTGAATATTTGATTTGGCAATAAATAAAGTTGTATTTTGTAATATGATAAACTTCCCTTATTGAATCTAGCCAGAATAAAAAGGGATTTTGGAAGTATTTGAAGTATAAAAGAGGTTTTATACAAGTTGAGGTGATCCAAAGATTTTCAAAGTTATATATATCTATATCTATATATATATAAAGGATCTTATGAGAATGATTTTGAAAAAGATTTTGGAAACCTATGAATTTGGAAAAGGCTTTTGATTTTTCGGAAAATCAATTTTGGATTTTGGAAAGCCTAGTTTGAGAATTATCGATTTTGGTAATCGATTTTGTGCAAAGGAGATTTTGTTAAATCATAAAGGGTATGATTTGAAGATACTATAAGTATATAGTATAAAGTATTTTGAAAATAGCTCTGGGAAAAAAGGCGCTTCCTTGAATGAACTTCTCAGGAGTACCACAGGGTGGTACTGCCTTGAGCCCCAAGGGGGGTTTCTAAAGTTGATCCTGTGAGGAGTCCGGAATAAACTAGTTCCTGAGGATTATTTTTGTAGCGAAAGTCGAGGGGCTGGTGCCCACAGAGGCATTTGGGTTATGCTGTGACGACAGTTTAACTCGATGTCACTGCGATCTACTGCAGACCATAGCGAAAGTCATGTGTGTCGCTGAGAGCCAACTGTCTACGTTTGATTTTATATCGGTAGACTGTGACACTATGGTAACATAGCGAAAGTCGTTTGTGCCGCTGAGAGCCAACAGTCTGCGTTTGATTTTATATCGGTAGACTGCGACCTATGTGGGAGAAGTTTCATTTTGACAGCGAAATCGTGTGTGCCGCTGAGAGCCAACAGTTACATGGACTTTTGCTGCGACGGCAACGTAACCCTGGGATGTAACTGCGATCTGTTGTGGGTTCCATGCTGTCATTAGTTACATGGACTTTTGCTACGATAGCAACGTAACCCGTGATGTAACTGTGACCATGGATGGGAGTGATGATTTCCAGAACATTCTCACCAAAGATTATCCTCTATTTTCGAAAATATTTTCAATATTTTCAATAAAAGTATTTTTCAAGTATTTTCACTGGATGTTGGAAACAGGTTTACCAAGTACTTGTAGATTTTCAGTCTTACGCCTGATCAACGTATGACCGAATTTCTATGGGAACAAGGATAGACTGGTTGAGACATCGAGTTATAAAAAGTATTTTTATAAAAACTATTTTGATAATATTATGTAGATTTTTAAATGTTTTGAAAAATTTAAATAAAAAGAGTTAAGAGTTAAGATGTTTAAGGAATAATTTAACTAATAATCAACATTATAATAAAATTCTAGCTTCGTTCCTTTTCGAGGACGAAAAGATTTTAAGGGGGGAGGAATGTGATAACCCAGATTTTTGACAGCTGTTAATCTGTAATTAAACTGGATTTGATTTATTAAAACACTGATTTATTAATTTAACAAATAAGTCCGATAATAAATATTTATATCTGGATAAATATTTATTTGATAATCTATTGGTATAATCATTTAATTGGAAAAATTATTATTTTCAAACAAATTGGATTTGTGTTTGTTTAAATGTATATATATTTGGGTTGATTTTAGATTGGATTTTTTTTTTTTTTTTTTTTTAAATAGAATTTGAATTTGAATTTGAATTCAAAAGATAAATATCTTAAAATAAATTGAATATATATGATTTTATTAGTATATAATTAGTTTTATATATCATTTTCTTTAAAAGATTTTATAAATTTAAATAAGATAATGTATTAACTAAATAGAAAATAAAGTATAAAGTTTATAAAAAAAAACATATTATAAATTTATTAACACATGCAAAATACAAGTGTTGAAATATTAGAATATAATTTGACAAATGTAAGTAAATGAATAAGGACTAATGACAAGTGTAATTAGTTACTTAACAATTTAACAAGTGTCTTTTATATCTTTTTATTTTTTTCAAAATAATTAATAAGAGGTAATATAAACATTTTCATACCTATATCTCATTCTCTTTAAGCAGTTAAAATTCTGAAACAATGAGAAAAACCTGTAACTCAAAAATCAGTAAATAGAAATCAAGAAAAATCAAAGAATTCTCTTCCCAAAAATCAAACTAGTAACAATTTCAAGTTCTCGGTATCAAGCAACTCCAGATTCAATTTAAGCAAATCATTTCAACAACTAAATCAGAGACTCAAAGCAAGATTAAATCAATAAAAGTTCAGCTAACAATTCAAGGTTCAAAGGCAAGATGAATGCGACAGATAAAAATAAATCAAATTCCAGGCTTTCAAATAAGGCTCTGTTCTTCTTCAACAAGTGAGTAACAGTATTTTTAAAATTTTAATGTTGAAATCTGGTTGCATGCTTATCTTTAAAATAAGTTTATCTGTGAATACATTTTTAAGCAAATATCTGTGCATGTATGTACTTAAATAAATTGGTGTGCATGTCTGTTATTGATGTGTATCTCTGTTCCCAGTTTAAGTTTAAGTTTTGATTTAGAAATCCTGTATCTTTCGACCTAGTTAATATTTTGATTTAAGTTATAACAATAATTGTTTGTTATATCATATATTAGAGTATAAAACTTTATTTAAGTTAAAACAAAATAAGAATTGGCCTGGAAAACTAAATAGAGCAGGAAACTTAAGTTTTTGTTAAAATTCGAACTTCTAGATTTATTGATTCAGATATATGATCTGAATCATTGTTTGAAAACATGAATTTTAGAAGTGAAATTACAATTTTTAGCATTAAGTTGAGTGAGCAGTTTGTGGTTTCCTGTTTTTGGCATTTCGAGTTGCCGTGGTTGATCTAGACGACTGGAAGGGGTGGATTTTTGTCTGAAGGTGGAGGAGTCTGCCGTGGGTCGGGGAAAAATCATAGTTGGTGATGAAATTCATGGTGGAGGTTGCGGCAGTAGAATCTTTTCTAGAACCCTAGTTTATAGGTAGGCCGGAAGCTTGATTTTTTGCGACTCCTCTGGTGGATCGAGTTCCACTAGATTTTGGGGAATTGAAGTGGAGACGTTGACGAAGCTTTGGTTGGAAGCTCAGATGTTCAGGCGATCGGAGAAAAGGATTCGAGCATTTTTTCCAGGTTTGCTTTTGGTTCCAGGTGGTGCTGAGCTACTCGTTTTCGAATACGTGAGATATCGATGTTCTAATGGTCGGAATGGAGTATGAGGAGGATCGTCGACGTGTAGGGATGGTCGTGGATGGCCGGAGATGGTTGGTCGATCGGTGCATGTGCACGTGTATGTCCTGTGCATCTGGAAGTATGCTAGTTGGGGAAGAAGCTTGAACTCGGGGTTGATCTCGAGTAATTGCCGAGTGTGACTCGAAGGAAAATAAGGAGGAGGAAACTCGAAGCAAATAGGATTTGGACTCGGGGAAAAACTGAGTTGGCTCGGGTAGATTTGTTGATAACAGAAGTGAAACCTGACCGTGTTTTAAAAATTTAAAATAAGTTTAAATTTGTAAAGTGGGATTTTAAATAAAGTTTTAAACTCAAATTTAAAGTATGGATTCAATTTAATTTGAATCCAAATGTGAAATAAATAAATTTGTATTAAATTATTTAAACATCTTTAAAATGTTTAAAGTATAATAAAAAAAAGGGTTTGAATATCTTATAAAATTCCTTTATAAATGTTAAGTATTTCTTAACATTTAGATTTAATAAAATTTTGTAAATTGATTTAAATTTGGTAAAGTTAATTTGTAATTTATTTTAAATCTTTAATTTAAAATGAATCAAAAGAAGTTTAGAAGTGAATGGTTTTAACTTGAAATATTTTAAGCCTTTTGTTAATAATAAGTATAGTGGTTATAAAGGCTAATTTTTTTATTTTAAAGATTAAGTAAGGTTTAATGATTTTGGTTCATTAAATTAATAAGTAATTAAAGAATAATTTAATAATTTAATTAATTAATAAATGGTTTAGTGTTAATTAATTAAATAATTAGGATTATAAGTAAATTAATTAAGTGTTAATTAATTTGGGATTTAGAATCATTTGTTAAATAAGTATGAGTTATTAATAAATGATTAGGAATTAATTAATCAAGTGATTAGAGATTAATTAAGTAATTAATTAAATAATTAGAGATTTATTAATTGGTAATTAAGCATTTATTAAGTTATAATCGATAAATAGTTGATTAAAGTTTAATTACTTAAAGAAAGTAATTAAAGAATTATTAATAATTAATGAGGGATCATTAATTAGGGATTATTTAATAATTAATAAATGATAAATTAATTGAGAATGGTAACTATTAATCTTGCATATAGATGATAAACCTAAATTGAATACCTTGGTTGTCTGAATATCTCTGATATATGAATGGTGGTGTACTATGATATGATATGATGGGTTGAACAGTAATATTGTGGGTTATCTATCGATAATGAATTGTTGTGTGAATATGATACCCTGTATTTAATTTGATATGTGTTCATTTAGACAACTTAGATAAAGATGACATTGATTTCGAAGAGACCGGGGTCGGGTATCAACTAATACCCGAAACCACTTCGAACTTATAAGCTACAATGATTCTTTATAGATTGATGTGTGATATCAATAGGCTGTAATGGAACAATTTAAATGACTGGACCATTTGAAACTAAGTGAAGGTACTAGGGATTGATTTGTGAATATAAGTGTTGACTATAACAAGTTGTGAACTGGTAGAATGAATGAGTTACCCCGGGTTTTAATTAAGTTCTATACATTGGAATTTCATGTTAGATGGGTTTACTCACGCTGGTTTCCAGCCTGACCCGGGTGTTACTTTGATGTAATGCTCGGGTCAGACCGAGTATTACAGATTTCCAGGTAAGGACGTTTTGGAGCTCAGGAGGCGAGCTGGATGGCAGGAACGTATGGAGTATATTCCGCTGTGATATTATAGTTGTTTGAGACATGTTAATTTTAACTGTCTAGTACATTTGTGAATGTTGTAACTCTGATGTATTAAAATGTAATTAACAAATACAGTTTTCCTTGTATAACTGATATTATTATTTGTTATTATATTTAATCCGCTGCGAATGTGAGATGTTGTGTTCTCTGTTCTTCTTTCTTCTTTCTGTTTCTTTCTTCTATCTCTTTCTTTTTCTTCTAACTATCTGGAATTTTCGGGTTCGAAAATTCCGGGTCGTTACAGTAAGGAAAACTGTATATAATATAATATTATATATTTTCTGATACATATGCTCTGATACATATGTATTTCGGATAACAGTTGGTATCTGGACTTTTGTTCCCCATCTCAAATTCGATTTATTCCTTTATTTGGTTTAAAAATATTTGAGATAAAATACACCATATAAATATTTCCTTAAAAATATTTGGTTTATAATTAATCATTATCTCAAATAGGTAGAAATGACATTTTATTAAAATATTTTATAAATAACACATTGGGTATAAGAAATCACATTGGGTCGTCACACGTGGTATTTGAGTTAAAACAAACAACATATGGTATCAGAGCTTAGGTTGGCGATAACCTTGGCTCTGGTGGGAATTTTGAGAGTATTAATAGATATGAGCGCGTATTTGTTAGTGAATATAAAATTGTTTTATATTGTGTTGATTGGTTTATTGAGTAGTTTATGGATTCTGGTCGATGTGTGGGACGCCACAACATTGATAGGGATCTCTAAACACTTGTATAGAACAATTTGACACAATATTGTTTTAAAGAGGTAAATGAAATAATTTTGCCCAGAAATAATTTCTATATAAAAAGTATCATTTTAAATATATATATATTTCTACCTATTTGTTGGGTTACCTGTTCGGGTTTTCCAATATAGGATATAAAGGTAGATAGAGTAGTGGTGTGTGTAACACGACTACCAATAGTTAGAATTTGAGTATTGAGGTTGGAAGTGTATCTGTCGAGACTGTAGACCCAATACCGTCTCGAGTAAGTTTTGCTATGGTAAAGGATTTCATCGATCTCCGAAGGAAACTGTAATGGTTCGGAGTTTATCTTTGAAGTTTGGATGAGTAAGGTTGGATCTGTCGGGTAGGCAGAAGTGAGTGATGGTACCTTGATACCTCAGGTAATAGTAGCTGTATGATGAGATACAGTGACGATGGATGTTCCCGAAGATGTTTTCTTTGGAACAAGCTTAAGGAAGTATATCTGCTTCGGTGTTGTGGCTGAGTTCAGCATGGTGTTTCTGTTTTGTTTGAGGTTCGAGTTTCTCGAAGAGCTTTGGATAGGAGCATCTGTGTCAGCAGTGCTACTCGGAGTGTTCTATGATGGCAAGAAGTTTTCTGGATGAGCAGTTTTTCTGGAAGTGAAGATCAGAAGCAGCAGAGTGGATCCATTTCTTCGATAAATTGGATAAATAAGTGTAAGCTGTTCTGATTGGTAAAGAGAGAGCAGTCTGTTTGGAATTAGGATGGGTTGATCGCAAAAGCGACTTGCGATTGTCTGAGTGTTCTCTTGGGTTGTCAGAATTTTTCTGGATGTCTTCAGAGAAGTTAGAGATTTGTCCGCATCTGGAAGTTGAGTTTTCTTATCGATTGGATTCCAGGAGTGATACCGGTGGTTCAGTCTAAGTGGAAGGATGTTTCCTAGAGATGGAGTTGGCGAAGCAACTCAAGTTTTGCTGGAGTATCTAAGTTTTATTTATGGATCAGTGAACCTTATTTCTGGAATGAGTTGTCCAGTCTGTGCTTGTGTCCTACCTCAGATCAGAGTTGAGCAGCGAAAGTAGTTTGGAGTGTATCTCTGATAGGAGGAATAAGTTTGGAATCTACTGATAGTTGTGAAGTAGAGTTATGTTTAGATCTAGTTTGTGTTCTGATTTGGATAAGTATTTGGACTTCGGAACTGAATGGTCAGTTTGGATAATTGGAATTCATTGTGTTTTACGTATCTCTGAAGGAGTACGTATTTGATCTATCTCTGGTTTTAGAATCAGCAGTTCTGGAAGTTTGGTAGTTGAGTCAGACTCGTCTGTAATCTGATAGTCTGTTTAGTTCTGTAGATCTAGATGAGTAGGAGATCTATAGCTTAGTAGTTTAGATTGTTTGTAGAGCGAGTATCCCGGTATATATATATACTTGGGGAAACTCGAGGAATTTTATCTAGAATTTAGTCTAGATAGTTAGAATTGTTTGATTGGATGAATTGGTTGCTATGGTTGCTAGCATATGGATGATAGTAGATGCTTGTGTTTTAAAATTAAAATCTTTAATGGGATTATTAAATTACCTTTGTTTTAAATTTCGGGGACGAAATTCTTTTAAGGGGGGAGGAATGTGATATCCCGGAATTTTAGGCAATATCAATTTAATAATCTGTATTAAAAATTAAATTGATTTGATAATTATTGTTAAATAAGAGTTGGATTGATTTAATAATCCAGATTTAATAAATATTTAATTTGTAGATTTCATCTTTTAAAAAACTAATTAAATTGTTTTCTATTTATAATGTATATATAATTGTAT
This sequence comes from Allium fistulosum, assembly GCA_030737815.1. Taxonomy (NCBI): domain Eukaryota; kingdom Viridiplantae; phylum Streptophyta; class Magnoliopsida; order Asparagales; family Amaryllidaceae; genus Allium; species Allium fistulosum. The sequence continues at coordinate 860,129,415 of CM060908.1, read as the reverse complement.
ATGTTGTTAATAGAAAAGCTTTGGATTAAATTTAACAAATAAAACATAATTTTCAATTTCTAATATATCTTGGTAATATATGTAACGACCCGACTTTCTATGGCCAGAAAGTCGCATCATTATAAAGAAAGAAAGGGGTAGAAAATAGAAAAGAAGAGAAAGAAAGAAACAACACATCAGAATCTCACAGCGGAAACGAACAAAATATATTATATCACATAAATATTACATAGTATCATATACAACCCTTATCAGAGTTACACAGATTACATATCATATACTAGACAGTTATAAACATCTGTCTAGTTATTACATCTCAATACAATACAGAGATCAATACAAAATCAACACAGCGGAAACTACTATCTATCTACAACGCCGAAGCCTCCTGCTCCATTGCTCCTCCACAATTCGTCAAGGCTAACCTGAATCCCTTGGCTACTCGTAAAAATTTGAGTACCCAAGAGTTTATAAAACAGAAATAAACAACTTGGGTCAGACATGGGTCTGGTGTGAGTAACAGGTTAAACTTGTTTAACTTCAAAACCTTTTGAAAGAAAAGGTATCACGTAAGACTTCCCACAAATAAACATGGGTAAGTTTTTACCTTACGCTAACCAAAACATTTGATAGGAAATTCGATTGTATTATAATAGGGTCTAGGGTTTTCAAGTAAAATACAGAAATAGCTGAAATGCTTACATCTCACATTCCAACATAGTTGGGTACAACTAATACGTACTGCACTTATTGGAGTTTGGATTCCATACAATGGCAGGGCTACCGGGGTACCGCCCGTCACAGTACGTGGCCTAGATCACCGTACCGAGGATCACTCCCAATCCCCTGCAACACAAGGTCGGAACATCCCTTACTGGATAATTCCCGCACAAGATACCTCACGGTTGGGATCAGCAACCGCACACACTAAGCCGAAATAAGAAGGGACTTCTAGACAGAGGTAATCTTGTCCTACTTGGGTGCTACCCACTAACCTTGCTGCACCTCCCCTGTTTTAGCCATTCCCGGTTTGTGAGGCTTGAGGTCACGATTACCTTTTAAATAAGAACACATCACTTAGAATGCTCATCGTCCACCTGACGATGTGCTGAAAGCATTCAATCCATACAAGTTCGTTCCGGGTTCGAACGAAACCGAAGGCATTATCTCGTTACACTCATTTTGGAATCACCCTCAGAGTTAACGACAATAACCCTTGCACTCTGAATCTTCATCTTCACTTGATTCACGACCTATCGTTAATTTGGATCGATGTGGTATTCGGGTCTCCAGACCTGGAAATCCGGTATACGGAAACCCGATCCCGGTCTCATCGAAATCCAAAGCGTATCTTTTAAGGCCAAGTTGTTTTAAGGGTTAAAACAATTCAATTCAATTATCTTTATACACATAGAAAGATAATTCACAATAGATAATCAACATTATCAGATAATCCATATTATCATCACAATTCAACTAAACATCCATATCATACAGCATATATCTCATCAGAGATCAAACAATGCAAAGCATTCCATATTATTTATCCATCCATAAGTAATGATTTATCTCATCTCTAATTAATTTAAAATAAATTAAATTAATTACTTCATTCTATAAATCCTGCTTACTTAACCCTTAATTAATTTTAAATTAATTAATTAATTATCCTCTAATTATTCATTTCAATTAATCATCCTTGATTAATTATCTTTTAATTACATTCAAGTAATTAGCCTTAAATTAATTTCACAAATTAATTATCCTTAATCAAATATAGTAATTAACCTTTAATTACTTCATTAATTGATTAACTATAATCAATTACATTAATCTTTAATTAATTATATTAATTAATTACTCTATAATCACTTATTATTGATTAATTAATCTTAATTAATCAAACTTAAATTATATTAATTATATTAATTAATAATCCTTAATTTATTCTTAATTAATTATCCTATTTAAATTAATTACATTAAGTAATTATTCTTTAATTAATTACAGAAATTAATTAACTATTAATCACTTACCTTTAATTAATTATACTAAGTAATTATTCCTTAATTACTCCCATTAATTAATCTCAAATCATTTCCATTAAGTAATTATTCACAAATTACTTTCATTAATTTTTCACTAATTACTTTTAAATTAAGTAATTATCCTTTTATTAATCATCTCTATTAATTAATCCATTAATTAATTTAAACTTAATAAATCACATTTATTAATTAATTAACCTTAATTTATCACATTAATTATCCTTAATTAATCATATTAATTATCCTTAATTAATTATCTCTATTAATTAATCCATTAATTAATTTAAACTTAATAAATCACATTTATTAATTAATTAACCTTAATTTATCACATTAATTACTTACACTAAGAAATTTAATTAATTAATTTCATAAATCAATTATTACTTAAACCAAATTCAAAGTTTTATCCTTAATTTATTAAACTAATTAATGATCTTAAAATAATTACCTTAATTAATTATTCCAAATTACTTGTTAATGATCCCATCATTAACTACCCATTCTTCCCATTAATTAATTACCATAAGTAATTTTAATTAACTCATCATTAATTAATTACATTAATTAATTTTATTAAGTGATAAATCTTTTAATTAATCTCACTAATTAGTTACCCTTAATTAACCACAACTTTAATTAAATTTAAAGATAAATTCTTTATCTTTATTAAATTCTTATTTACATCATTTAACTTCCATTTGAAACCATTTTGCAACTCAATCTTATATTTGAAAGATATAAGATTTTCTTTAAACCAAACAATTTAAACATTAAATTTTAAAACTTAAATAAACATTCCTTTTAAAACATCTCACTCTAAATTCATCTTAAAATTTAGTTAATCATTTATTTTAAACTAAATTATTTTCAATATACATTTAAACTTGTTTAAACATTTCCCTTTTAAAACAAATTGTTTAAATAACTTAAAAACTTTTAAACATTTTTAAAACTTGGTTTTATTTATTTTTAAACTTGAACCCAGATTCGCAAACTCACCCGAGCCTCACACTCCAACACTCGAGACTTTCCACGAATTCCACACGAGTCTCTCGCAATCTCACTCCTGCTTCGAGTCATTATGCTATCAACACGAGAAAACTCCTGAGCCGACTCTTCTTCCCCAAACATCGATCGAACCCAGATTCACAAACGTGCACGTGCACGTGCACACAAGTTCGCCGCCCCTCCGGCCAACTTCGCCGTCGCCTACAAGTCGATGATCACCGCGTCGTCACACCTGGTCTCATAAATCCACGAATACAACAGCAAAACAAAAACGAACACTTCGATCGAAAACTGGAACCAATCCCTACGACACATCACCTCGCCGACGACGAACCGGATCACCAGAATCCACGCCGACCACACCAGAGCCACGTCACGAATCCAAGCGACGATTTCCCCCTGTCCGATCGTCTCCGATGCTTCCCAGATGACACACGAACTCGACAAATCATGCCTACCAAAATCAGTCCTTAAACCCTACTTCTACCTCGCCGCTCCACCACGGCGATCAGGAAATTCGCCCAACATTTTTCCTGAATTCGTCAACCTCCCAGCTACCTCCAGAAACAATTCCGATGACCCACCTCAACGTCGATCATCGGCAAACACGAAAATACCCAAATTCGAACAACTCCTATTATCTCGATTTAAAAAATCTTAAAAATCTTGATACTAATGTCTAAAATCATCATTTAACAACACGATTCTGTTAAGATAATCAAAAATTCAAATTAACATGATCGATTTTTGACATATATTTGATTAGTTCTGTTTATTTATAAATTTTGAGGCAATTACTCAATATAAATTCCTGAAACTATTTTTAAAATTAACATTACACTGCTAAAATCATTTTTTATTCAAAGATCAAAGCTTAAATTTTATTGTATTAGGAGATATGAAATTTTGAAGGAAGTTCTTTGGGCCTGTGAAAGCAACAGAGGCTTATATATAAACATATATTCAAACATTCACAAACCAGATTTCGGTAATTCATTTTTTCAACTTCAAAAATATTATATATAAGGAAATATCTGGAAATTTTTACGAGTAGCCAAGGGATTCAGGTTTAGCTTTGACGAGTAATCTGGAGGAGCAATGGAGCAGGAGGCTTCGGCGTTGTAGATATAGATAGTAGTTTTCCGCTGTGTTGATCTTTGTATTGATCTGTATTGTGTTGAGATGTAATAACTAGACAGATGTTTATAACTGTCTAGTATGAGATGTGTAATCTGTGTAACTCTGATAGATGATGTATATGATACTATGTAATATTTATGTGATATATTATATTTCGTTTCGTTTCCGCTGTGAGTATCTGTTGTTGTTTTCTTTTCTCTTCTTCTCTTTTCTATTTCTCACCCCTTTCTTTCTTTCTGTCGATGCGATTTTCCAGGAGTGGAAAGTCGGGTCGTCACACGTGTGACGTAGTATCTGGACTTTTATATAAAATTATATATGTATCGTTAACTAAATTTTATATTAGGACCCGTTACAGTTGGTATCTGGACTTAACTTTAAAATTTCATATTTTAAATCCAAATAAAAATCAAGTTATATATATGCATATATAACTACCATTTATATTTAAAATAACCATTCTATTTTATTAAAGTCTATTCATATTTAAAAAAACAAAGTATTATAATTATTAAAGTGAAAAATCCTTATTAACATTTTAAATATATATATACTCATTAAATAAAAAGGACACATGTTATTTTCCTAAGACCTCATTTAAACAAGTGTTAAATTATGAGTAAGGGATAATGACAAGTGTCATTTAATTTTGTTTTTCTTTTATTTTTATTTATTTTATAATTTCAGCTTATATAAACTTTGCCTTCCTCCTTCCATTCTTTTTCTATTTCATTTGCCAAACTAAGAAAAAATTCAGCTGTATAATAACTCAAAGCAAATCTGAAATTCACTCCTCAAAACCAGAAATCCATCCAAACATAATAACCCTGTACAAACTCCTCTAAACAAAATCTGTAAGTAAATCCTCAAACCACTATCTATTCAAATTCAATAGCCTGTTAAGCATCTTCAAAAATCAAAACATCAAAAGCTTGAACTCATTTCATAAACCTGGAAATAAAGTCTGAACATCATTCTTCAACTCTGTTTTAAAAAGCAAACTCAAAATCAAAGTCTGTTTTCATCTTCAATACCTGGAATCAAGCCTACATTCTTCAAACCTGGATCTTCAAAAGCAGAGATCATCAAAGCAATTTCTTCTCTGTTTTAAAAGGGCAAAATCATTTCAGCTTGCATGCAATTTTTCCAACCTGAGATGCAGACAGAAGCAAGTAGAAACTCATCTGTAAATTCAAGTTTAAAGTTTTAAAAGAAATGGCAATGCAAATTTCCAATTCTCAAGTTTTCAAAAGACAAATTCCAGCAACTAAATCTCTTAAGGTTTTCAAGCTTTTCAAAAATCTGGAGGCTCTGCTTCTTTTAAAATAGGTGAGTAACAATCATTTTTAAAATATAAGTTTGAATACCTATTTGCATGTTGATTACTGGAATAAGAATGCATTGCATGTGTATGTGTTGGTGAATCTGTTATGAGTATATGAATGCGTATATGTATGCTGATATGTATCTGTTTCTTGTCTGTTCTTATTTTTAAATTAAGAATTTGGTGAATATTACATTATCATTGATTCGATCTTTATTAGGATATAGAATTAAAACAAAAGTTGTTGTTTTATCTTAGATTTTAGTTTAAAATTTTAGTTAAGTTGAAATAATTTTACATTGTCTCTGGAAATCTGGAATAACATAAAAAATCTACTATAAGTCAAAATTCAAACCTCATGATTTATTATTTTAGACTTAGGATCTGAAACCTCATACTAAAACATGAATTTTAAATCAAATATCATAATTTTTTTTACTTAGAATCGTAGCTGCAGTTCTAGTTTGAACTAGAAATGAAAATCTGAGATTTCCCTGGTGATCCAAGTGATAGGAGAGGTCAGGACTTTGGGTAGTGATGAAGAAGTGAATGTAGTTGATGGGAAAAATACTGGTTGGTGATGTATATCATCAAGGAGGCAGTGGTGGCGAGATTCAATTGGGAACCCTAGTTTTAAACTAGGTATAATAAATCGATCATCACGACCATTTGGATTGATCGAGTGTAGAGGAGTTTTGGGAGATGGAAGATGGGTCGAAGGCGAAGTCGTGGCCGGAGTATCAACATTTCTGGTGATCGGAGGCCAGGGTTTGAAGCGTTGCCAGGTTCTAGTTTGTAAAGTGAGTACTGTTTCCAGGTTTGGGATGGAGACTCGAATTCGACTTCGAGATTTAGGGTTCGATCTGATGATCGAGTTGGGATGTTGGAGTGGTTTTGGATGGAAAAAGATCATCACCAATGATCGGAGATGATCAGTGTCACCGTGCATGTGCACGGTGCACTTTCAAACTTTCTGATGAAGTTGGTTTTGGGGGAAAATGGGTACTTGGGAATTTCTCGGGTCAAAATTTGTTTTGCTCGGGTAAATAGCAATTTGTCTCGAAGCAAATTTAGGTGAAACTCGAGTATAAAACTGTTACAGGTTTCTACTTAAAAACTGTCAGTTTTTCAAATTTAAAATTTATTTTAAGTTTGAAAGTAAGTTTTTAAATGCAGAATTTAAAACTAAATTTAAAATATAGATTCAAAACTGAATTGTAATCTAGTTTTAAAATTTAAATTAAGCTTTATAAAATTGAAGGTTTTAACAACTTTAAAAATGTTAAAAGTATTTTATAAAATGTTTTTAAAAAAATCTGAGAATAAAGATTTAAACGGGACTTTAAATTTGAGTTTAAATCTGGATTCAAAAATGAATTTGAATCTTAGTTTGAATTAAAAAGGGAGTTTTTAAATTTTAAAATGTTTTTTAAAACAACTTTGAATGATAAGCACATTTATATATGATTTGAAATTTAAAAATGAATTTGGTTAAAAATTCTTTTAAATTTCCTTTATAAGATTAGTATTTACTTTATCATGTAATCTAAAGGTTTTTAAATTGTTTGAACATTACTAAAGTTAAAATTAATCTCATTTTAAATCTTATATTTAAAATGAAATTTGAAAGTAAATGTAAAACAAATTGTTGTTAAAATGTTTTGCAAATGATAATTTAATCATTAATGAGATTAAGGTTTATCTTAAAGATATTTAGAACTTAATGATTTATAATTCAATAAATTATTAAGATAATTAAAGAATAATTAATCAATTTAATAAATTAATAATTGGGTTAATAAATTTAGTAATTATGGGTTCAAAATTTAGTAATTAAGGTTTAATTAAGTTATAGTTAAGTACTTAATTAATTAAGTAATTAGAGATTAATTTATTAATAATTAAAAATTAATTAAGTTGTAATTAATAATGGTTAATTAATGTTTAATTATTTTAGAAAGATAATTAAAATAGTTAATAGTTAATGTAGATCATTAACTAAGGATAATTAGTTAATGTGATTAATTTAGATAATTAATTAGATTAATTAATTTAAAAGATAATCATTTGTGAAATTGTTTAATAAAATTACTTAATGAAAGTAATTAAGAAATTAATTACTCATTGTAATTAATTGAGTTTAAATTGATAAGTTAAGTTAATTAATTTAGTTTAATTAATTTAAGATAATCATTTAATGATTTGTATAATTACTTAATGTAATTTAAGGAGGTATAATTACTTAGGAAAGTAATTAATGGATAATTACTGATGTAATTAATAAAGTAATTAAGGGTAGTTAATTACTTAATGGAAGTTAATCAAGGGATTAATTAAGAAATTAATTAAGGAATAATTAATTTATTTTAAGAAGTAATTAAGGTTAGTTAATTACTGAATGTGATTAATCAATAGTGATTAATAATTATGGTTTAATTAAAGATTAATTACTCAATGTAATTAATTTAAATAAAGTAATTAATGATAAAATGTAATTAAGGATCATTAATTTATATAATTATGATGTAATTAAGAATTGATTAATTAAGTAATAATTATAAATGAAGTGATTAATTAATGTAATTAAGGAGTAATGTAATTAATTATAGTTAATTAATAAAAGAAGTAATTAAAGGTTAATTACTATAAGTGGTTAAGAATAATTAATTTGTATAATTAATTTAAGTACTAATTACTTGAATGTAATTAAATGTAATTAATCAAGGATGATTAATTAAAATGAATAATTGGATAAGGGTGGATTAATTAATTTATAATTAATTAATAGTGACTTAAGCAAGATTGTTAATGATGAAAGTAATTAATTTAATTTACTTTAAATTAATTAGAGATGAAGTATTTAATTTAATTCATTTTAAATTAACTATATATGTGATTAATAAATCATTGCTTAAGGATATTGAATGATATTGATTTACCTTGAATGGTTTGAGATCTCAGAGATGAGATAATTGATACTGTATGATTTGGATGCATTGGTTGCATAGTAAAGATGATAAGAATTATCTGCTTATAATGATAATGTTGATTATCTATTATGAATCTGTGAATTATCTATCTATGTGTTAATAGATAGTAGAATTAAATTGTTTTAACCTTTAAAACAACTTGGCCTTAAAAGATACGCTTTGGATTTCGATGAGACCGGGATCGGGTTTCCGTATACCGGAATTCCAGGTCTGGAGACCCGAATACCACATCGATCCAAATTTACGTTAGGTCGTGAAATCAATTGGAGCAAGTGAAGACTCGAGGTGTAAGAACGATTCTTTGTCAATATAACTCTGAGGGTGATTCCGTAATGAGTTGACGGAGATAGTACTTTCAGATTGGAGATGAAGATTCAGAGTGCAAGGGTTATTGTCGTTAACTCTGAGGGTGATTCCAATACGAGTGTAATGAGATAATGCCTTCGGTTTCGTTCGAACCCGGAACGAACTTGTATGGATTGAATGCTTTCAGAACATCGTCAGGTGGACGATGAGCATTCTAAGTGATGTCCTGATTAAAGGTAATCGTAGCCTCAAGCCTCATCAAACCGGGAATGGCTAAAACAGGGGAGGTGCAGCAAGGTTAGTGGGTAGCACCCAAGTAGGACAAGATTATCCCTGTCTAGAGGTCCCTTCTTATTATTCGATTGAGTGGGCAGTTGAATTGCAACAACTGCTGGGATATCTTGTGCGGGAATTATCCAGTAAGGGATGTTCCGGCCTTGTGTTGCAGGGGATTGGGAGTGATCCTCGGTACGGTGATCTAGGCCACGTACTGTGACGGGCGGTACCCCGGTAGCCCTGCCATTGTATGGAAACCCAACTTCCAATAAGTGACAACGGACTTGATTGTATACCTATGTATGCTGGAATTTAATGAATGTAACAATTTCGGCTATGTGAATAACTATTTGAAAACCTTAGACCTATTATAATACAATCGAATTTCCTATCAAATGTTTTGGTTAGCGTAAGGTAAAAACTTACCCATGTTTATTTGTGGGGAGTCTTACGTGATACCTTTTCTTTCAAAAGGTTTTGAAGTTAAGCAAGTTTAACCTGTTACTCACACCAGACCCATGTCTGACCCAAGTTGTTTATTCTGTTTTATAAACTCTTGGGTACTCAAATTTTTACGAGTAGCCAAGGGATTCAGGTTAGCTTTGACGAGTAATCTGGAGGAGCAATGGAGCAGGAGGCTTCGGCGTTGTAGATATAGATAGTAGTTCCGCTGTGTTAATCTCTGAATAGAGTTTTGTGTTGAGTTGTAATAACTAGACAGATGTTTATAACTGTCTAGTATGTGTTGTATAATCTATGTAACTCTGATAGTCGTTGTATATTATGTAATACTTTTGTTATTAATATAATTTATTCGTTCCGCTGTTGAGATTCTGTTGTTGTCCTTTCTTTCTTCTCTTCTTTTCTACTTTCTCACCTCTTTCTTTTCTTCAAAACGATGCGTCTTCCTAGTCGTAGGATGGCGGGTCGTTACAGTGGTATCAGAGCACTTTAACAAATACTTTATAAAATATAATTTGGTTTTAAAATATAATTTCAAAGTGGGAATTTATAAAAGGATATGATTTGGTTTAAAAATAAATGTTATTTTATTTTTAAAAGATGGGAGTGAGAAGGATATTTCTCTGTATAGCCAAGTACGTTTTCAAAGCAATTTTAATATAAGTTAAAAGTTCTAATTGTATTTTTAAAAGCATATTTTAGAAAATTTATTATTTCTAAATGTTAATTTCCTAAGTAAGTATGTTTTAGAAAACCTATTCTTTTTAAATATTAAACTTTAAAGTAAGTATTTTTCAAAGATCTATTATTGTAGTAATTATATAAAAGTGATTTGGTATTATATTTTAAAAAGAGAAATTTAGTTTATATTTGTAAAGTGGTTTCATTTTAAATATTTCTTAAGTATATATTTTGTTAAGGTATTAAAGTAAATTTTTTAAATTTCAATATTATTAAGTATATTTATAGTAAAGTGTTTTAAGATTATTTTAAAATCTAAGTGTTTTGTACTTGGTGTTTCAGAGGAAATAAATATTTGGAAATGTATTCCGTAAGCGGAAACTGTTTTGAAATTGTTTTCAAATGAGTTTTGAAAATTCGGAAATATATCTTGGAAAGATATTTGGGCAAATAAATAATGTGGGAAATTATTTATTGTGTGATGGTTGCTTGTGGATGTTAATTGATAGTTAAATAACCGACTATCAATATTGGCCAATGCGCTGATCGTTTCGAAGAGACCGGGATCGAGTTTCCGTATACCGGGATTCTAGGTCTGGAGACTCGAATACCACTTCGATCCGGTTTGTACGTTTCGTGTAACGATTTCGGAGTCGAAGATGGAGCAGTGAAGTGCAAGGGCTAGTCGCTACTAATCCTGAGGATATTTCCAAAATGGATGTAGTAGGAGTAGTGCCTTCGGTTCCGTTCAAACCCAGGACGGACTTGTATGGACGAATGCTTGCGAAACATCGTCAGTGGACGATGGGCATTCTAAGGGATATGTTCTCTAAAAGGTATCGTTTAGCCTCGAACCTCATCAACCGGGAATGACTGAAAATCAGGGGTTATGCAGCAAGGCTTCGTGGGTAGCTCCCACTGGAGGGTAAGGTCATCCCTGTCTAGATGTCCCTTTTTATTTCGGCTTAGTGGTGCGGTTGCTGATCCCAACCGTGGGGTGATTTTATTCGGGATCATCCAGTAAGGGATGGTTCCGGCCTTGTGTTGCAGGGGAGCGGGCGTACTCCTCGGTACGGTGATCTAGGCCACGTACTGTGATAGGTGGTACCCCAGTGCCTAGTCATTCGTTGGAAATCCATTCTCCCTACGTGCCTGTACGGTTTTGATTGTGCCCAACTATTGCTGAAACGTGAGATGCAAGCATTTCAGCTAGATTCTAGTTTACTTTCTGTAGACACTATTATAATATCAGAGGATTTTGATATAAAGTGTTTAGCTATCGTAAGGTAAAAACCCGACATGTTTATTTGTGGCGTGGTCTTACGAGATGCTTTTATTTCAAAGGATTTTGAAACTTTAATAATCAATTTGAGTGTGATTTTCTCACGCTGGTTTTCCAGACTGACTCGGGTATTGTTTTATATGATGCTCGGGTCAGACCGAGTATTATAAATTACAGGAAATGATGCTGTGGAGCTGGATGGCGATACGTACTTTCGTATTTGAGTTATATATTCCGCTGTGTATTCAGATTGTGAGGACAAGTTATGATTACTGTCCAGTTGTATGATATTGATGTGATGTACTCTGATGATGTATTGGGATGATGTATATATAAACAGATATAGATTTCTTTTTGTGTAAAGATCTGTTATTACCTATTATAGTTTATTCCGCTGCGTATGAGAGATTCTGTTGTTGTTTTCTATTTTTCTTCTTCTTCTACCTTTTCTTCTTAACTCAAATGGTCCGGTTTTTCGTGTATGAAAAACTCGGGTTGTTACAGGTGTACGATCACACGACAACTCCAAATACTACGAAAATTGAAATCCAATAATAATACAATATTACGGATCCAATGGAATTATATTATTTTATATATTAATAATTATCATATGTTTATAAAATATTTTATTATAATAATTAATTAAATATTTAATTAATTATCTAACCTTAACTAATTATCAGTATAATTATATATTTTAAGTCAATATGTTGTTGTAAGTTTACACAATTATTTATAAATATTTTTAATAGATAAGTGTTTATTTCTGTTTTATAAACTCTTGGGTACTCAAATTTTTACGAGTAGTCAAGGGATTCAGGTTTAGCTTTGACGAATATTCTGAAGGAGCAATGGAGCAGGAGGCTTCGGCGTTCGTAGATATAGTATTCCGCTGTGTTGATATCTGTGATAGTGTCTTGTCTTGTATTTGAGTTGTAATGCCTAGACAGATGTTTATAACTGTCTAGTATGTGTTGTATAGTTGTGTAAACTCTGATAAGTGTTGTATACTATGTAATAGTTTATGTTATTAATATAATTTATTCGTTCCGCTGTGAGATCGTTGTTGTTGTTTCTTTCTTTCTTCTTTTCTTTTCTTCTTCTATCCCTTTCTTTCTTAATTAACGATGCGACTTTCTGTGGAGAAAAAGTCGGGTTGTTACATTTAGTGTAACGACCCGGAATTTGCGAACCCGAAAATTCCAGATAGTTAGAAGAAAAAGAAAGAGATAGAAGAAAGAAACAGAAAGAAGAAAGGAGAACACAACATCTCACATTCGCAGCGGATTAAATATAATAACAAATAATAATATCAGTTATACAAAGAAAACTGTATTTGTTAATTACATTTTAATACATCAGAGTTACAACATTCACAAATGTACTAGACAGTTAGAATTAACATGTCTCAGACAACTATAATATCACAACGGAATATCACTCCATACGTTCCTGCCATCCAGCTCGCCTCCTGAGCTCCAGAACGTCCTTACCTGAAATCTGTAATACTCGGTCTGACCCGAGCATTACCACAAAGTAACACCCGAGTCAGGCTGGAAACCAGCGTGAGTAATCCCATATAATTTTTAATGCCAAGTTATAAACTTATTTGCAAACCAGGGTAACTCGTTCCTTAGTACGAGTTCTTAACTAGTTATAGCCAACACTTATTCCACAAAACAATACTAAGTAGCGTTACTTAGTTTAAATAGTCCGGTTTACTTAAATTTATCTCATTCCAGCCTATTAGATTCCATATTCACATCTATAATGAATTAAAGATTACTAATCGAAGTGGTTCCGGATATTGTTGATATCCGACCCCGGTCTCTTCGAATTCAATGTCATCCTTAAAACCAAGTTATTCAAATGAAATTCAATTCAGACTTTAAATACAGGGTGTCACCTTTACACAGTAATTCATCATCGATAGATACCCACATTATCACAGTTTAAACCAAACATATCATAGCATCACATATCAGCATATCATCTATCTAAGGCATACAATATCATTCAATCATTCATAAGCAAGATAATTTAGTCACACTATTCCAACCAATAAATTAAATTAATTACAAATTAATTAAATCATTTCTTAATTATTTATCTTAATTAATCTTCCTTGATTAATTATCCCTTTTTATTAATCATTCTTAATTATTTACTTTTTAATTACATTAAGTAATTAGCCTTTAATTAATTATACAAAGGATTTAACCTTAACCATTTACAATAATTAACCTTTAATCAATCTTATTTATTTATTAATAAATGATCCTCTAATTGCTTCCATTAATTAATTATTATTTTTAATTAATCACCTCAATTAATCCACCCTTAAATAAATTATACTTAAGTAATGAATCCTTAATTACTTCCTTTTAATTACTTTCAAAAAGTAATTATCTTCTAATTAATTATATTCAGTAACTATCCATTAATTACTTCATTAAGTAATTATACTTAACCAACTTACACTAATGAGTATCCTTAATTAATTAATCTAATTAATTATTTTAAAGAAATCACATTAATTCATAATTACTAGTTAATAATCTTAAATTTACTAAAATCATTAACTATTCTCTAATTACTTCTATTAAGTAATTATACCTTTATCATTATTATCGTCAAGTAATTAATCTTTAAAGATCTCAATAAGTGATTACCCTTAAATTAATTATACTTAATTAATCATCTTTAATTAGTCACAACCCTATTAAACTTTATGACATCCTTAACTTTTTTTTTTATATATAAACAAAACACTTTAAACCTTAAATTTTATCATTTAAAGTTTTTGAAAACTTATTCAAATTTAAACCTATTTGATTAATCCTTCTTCTCTGAAAATAAGTTATTTTAAAATCTTTAAACTTGTTTAAATGCCTTGCTTAGGACTTAAATCATATTTAAAATTGAAAACCTGTTTTCTTTGCTGTAAACATTTACATAAATTATAAAATCTGGAAACACACCAGATAACCCGAGCCATATTCACAAAAACTCGAACAAAATTCCGAGTTCAAACCCGAGTTCAACGCTACCCAAAAACTTCGAGCCAAAACGAAATCTACCCGATACCATTCCCGAGCCTCTTCCTTTCTCTCTTCTAAACTCAGCAACACCCAAAACAGACACACTGTCACACGTTCACGTGTACACATGATCGGAACCCCTCCGACCATTGTCGCTACCACCAGTCAGTCGTTGGTATCCCCCTCAGTCGACTTGAACGTCCAAAACTTCAATCGACTTTGCCTATCGAAAACGAGCTAGTCAGCCACCACATAAACCCAGAACTGATCATCAAATCCTTCTCGCGCCACCGCCTACGACCACCTGAGAACTCACCGATCGACCAAAAGCTTCGCCGTAGTCCCACGCTTCTATTCCCCTCAGTCCGGTCCATCCCGATGCACCCATGACAATGCTACGCCCTCGAACACAACGACGACTAAAACTGGTCGTTAAACCCTAACTTGCCGCCTACCAGCCACCACAGTCATCAGAAAATTTTCCGGCTAATTTGGCCGTGACCCTCGTTTCCCAAACCAACTTCAGCCAAAACCTCGATGATCCATTCTCCTCCGTTCGACGAAAATCGATGATTTTTCCAATACCGTTCAACCCAAAATTCCCCACAAACCACAATCTTAAAAATCAAGATATAACCATTAAAAATCATGGTTTTACAGGGCGAATAAGATTATATAAGAAAATCTTAGAATTAAGGAAATCGAAATTTTGAAATGCATGATTTTTTTTTTTTTTTTTTTACTGTAATGTTTAAATTTCGAAATAACTACTAATTATTTTTTTTTCGAATCTATTTTTAAAAGTAATGTTACACATAAACAAGCAATTTTCATTCAGAGATTATATTCAGAAATGGAATGGAGAAAGAGAATTGAATTTTTGAACTTATTTAGTCTGTTGAAATCAAAAACAGAGGCAAGTTTATCTATATACAGACATGCACACAGTACCTCATATTTATATTCATATAAGCATCTAAATCTAACCATGCAAAGATGTTTCACATCATACTTCAAAGATTATCACATGCTAATCAAGATGTAACAGATTTTAAAAGTTGTTTACTCACCTTTAGCTTGAACAGGGAACAGAGGAAAAGAACTCTGATCTGGACTGTCTTGCCTAAATCTGAAGCTTGTTCGATTTACTTGATGTTTGATCCTGAATTGATCTGATTTTTGAGTTCAATCTGCTTTGATCATTTGATTTGCTTCAGGTTTTCAAACTGTAAAGATGATTGATAGTTGGTTGCTTGCTGTTTTGAATTTTAATTGATCTGATTTGAAATCTTGATTGTTGAGATGAATTGAACTTGATTTTCACCTTTGTTTTTGTTTACAGGTTCTACTTCTTTTCTGATTTTGTGTACAGGTTTGGTTCTCTCTTTTTATTTATTTATTTTGTGAATGAAAGAGATAAGAAAAGGAGGGTAGAGATATTTTATATTTTCATTTTCTTTTTATCTATTATTTTAGAAATAAAAATGGAATAAATGACATTTGTTCATCTCCTACTTTAAAATCCTAACACTTGTCAATAGGCTTACTTATTAATTAACATTTGTCTTTGTATATGAATTACTTATTTTTCATTTGTACATTTTCATGAGAAAATGTTTATATATATATATATTATTTTTGTTAATGCCTTATGTATTTATTTATTACTTAAATCTATGCAATATATTTATACATGTGTGTTTTCAATCTTCATATATTTACAAACTACATTTATTTCAAGTATAACCTTTTAAAGAAATACATGTACCTTTACCAAATTTTACTTTAAACTAGAATACTTTTTAAATTCATAAGTATATGCATAGGTACTATTTTAGTGTCTAAAAAATTTTTAAATGTACCTTGAAAATAATAATCTTGCCAATTGAATAATTATATTAGGAGATTATCAAATAGATATTTATTCACATATTTATAATTCAGCATTATTATAATTCAGATTCATATATATATTTCCAGATATATCTCAGAATTTCATTTGTTCAATTTACAAATAAATATTTTAATAAATTTAAATCTGTTAATTTCCAATTAACAGATGTCCAAAAATTCGGGTTATTACATTCCTCCCCCCTTTAAATCTTTTCGTCCTCGAAAAGGAACGAAGCCAGAATTTATTATAGTTAAATTATTCCTTAGACATCTTAACTCTTAACTCTCTTTATTTAAATTTTCAAAACATTTTTTTAAAAAAATTTACATAATATTATCAAAATATTTTTTTATAAAAATACTTTTTATAACTTGATGTCTCAACCAGTCCATCCTTGTTCTCACAGAAATTCGGTCATACGTTGATCAGGCGTAAGACTGAAAATCTATCAGTACTTGGTAAACCCGTTTTCAACACCCAGTGAAAATAATTGGAAAATAATTTATGAAAATATAGAAACAGTTTTGAAAATAGAGGAAATATCTTTGGTGAGAATGCTCTGGAAATCATCACCCCCATCCATGGTCACAGTTACATCACGGGTTACGTTGCCATCGCAGCAAAAGTCCATGTAACTGATAACAGCATGGAACCCACAACAGATCGCAGTTACATCCCAGGGTTACGTTGCCGTCGCAGCAAAAGTCCATGTAACTGTTGGCTCTCAGCGGCACACACGATTTCGCTGTCAAAATGAAACTTCTCCCACATAGGTCGCAGTCTATCGATATAAAATCAAACGCAGACTGTTGGCTCTCAGCGGCACAAACGACTTTCGCTATGTTACCATAGTGTCACAGTCTACCGATATAAAATCAAACGTAGACAGTTGGCTCTCAGCGGCACACATGACTTTCGCTATGGTCTGCAGTAGATCGCAGTGACATTGAGTTAAATTGTTGTCACAGCATAACTCAAATGCCTCTGTGGGCACCAGCCCCTCGACTTTCGCTACACAAATAATCCTCAGGAACTAGTTTTGTCCGGACTCCTCACAGGATCAACTTTAGAAACCCCCCTTGGGGCTCAAGGCAGTACTACCCAGTGGTACTCCTGAGAAGTTCATTTCAAGGAAGCGCCTTTTTCCCCAGAGCTATTCTCAAAACACTTTATACTATATACTTATAGTATCTTCAAATCATACCCTTTATGATTTATCAAAATCTCCTTTACACAAATTCGATTACCAAAATCGATAATTCTCAAACTAGGCTTTCCAAAATCCAAAATTGATTTCTCAAAAATCAAAAGCCCTTTTCCAAATTATATAGGTTCCCAAAACCTTTTCCAAAATCATCCTCATAAAATGCTTTATATATATATAGATATAGATATATATAACTTTGAAAATCTTTGGATCATTTCAAACTTGTATAAAACCTCTTTTATACTTCAATTATTTCAAAACCCTTTTTATTAGCAATAGATTCAACAAGGGAAGATTTACCTTATATAACAAGGATATATAACTTTATTTTATTCTAAATCAAATATTCACATTTGATAAATCTTTTATAAAGTTATTAACCATATTTCTTTTCAAAAACCATTTTACAGTTCTTATCCATAAATCTTCAATATCAATTTCATTCAAATCCGTATGATGTACACATATCATCCGTACACAATATCAATCTGATCGCTCAATCGATCACACAATTTCACTTCCGAACTAGTATTGTCCACCCGACTTCCTAGTGCGGACTCAGATCTGGTTTCTTGATTAGAAACCGTCATTCTCCTTGCATAGTCACAACTATGATAGAGAATATCCAGAACCAATCAAAAATCCATATCCAGGTTCGCCGTCGAAAATCGAGCGAAAAATCCCAACTCGGATCGATAATACTATCTCGAAATTCTGTGTTCGAATCTGGATCAAATCACTATGCGAATAGAATAATATACGTATATCCTACGTATTTATCTTTATTGGTTATTAGCCAAAATAATTTCTCTTTTCTATTCACTTTTCCTTTAATTTCATTTACTCATTCTCAATTGCTTCCATTTCCAATTGAGTTATTACTTCAATTACAAACAGTTTGAACTCTGACCTTTTTAAATTTAAAAATAGCTTGAAAAAGTTTAAAATAGATAAGTAGTTGAAAAATAGTTATTAGTTTATAAAATAGCTGTAAAATAGTTAAGTAGGTATAAAATAGTTAGATAACTGCAAAATAGTTTTTTTTTTAAAATAGTGATTAGATATAAGTAACTGAAAAATAGTAATTAGTTTATAAGACAGTTTCAAAATAGTTAAATAGTTCCAAAATAATTGTAAAATAAGTATAAGATAGTTTGGGGTTTAAGAAGAAAGATTGTATAGTAAATAGTTTGGAAAAATATATTTGTATTAAAACAATTTGTTTTGAAAATAAACCAGAGTCAAATTGTTCAATTCTCATCAATTCAATTTAAATTTTCCACCTCCATTTAAATTAACTCAATTCCAATTTAAATAATTTCAATTTCCATTGAAATTGATTTAACCTCAATTCAAGTTGAATTAATCCTCAATTTCTTTCCAAATTCGAATCAAATTCCATTTGATTTTTAAACTTATTCAACTTTAATCACAATTCCAAATTATTTTAAATCAATTTGGATTTATTTCAAATTGAACCAGCTTCAATTTCCAAATTCAAATCATTTTAATTCTAATTTACCATTTGAATTTTTAAACTTATACATCTTCAATCACAATTCTAATTAATTCAAATCAAATTCAATTTGAACTAATTTAATTCAAATCTCAATTTAAAACTATCTCGAATTATATAAATTCAAGTTAAATATTTTAAATGTTCATTTAATCCCTTAAGTCAACTTAACCCTTATTTTTAAATCAAATCAATCTTTATTTTTAATTTAACAACTTAAATCTTTAAACCATTTAATTCTGTATCCAAATTCCAAAATTCCATTTTAAAATTATCTTTACTTAACTTATTACAAAGTTCAAATAAGAACTCAAAAACAATTTAATTTTTAGATTCTAATTTATTATCCATTTTCAATTTCCAGATCTCAAACCCATTTTGAGATCACTCATAACTCCCATTTAAATTAACCATTTAACTACCCAAGTTAAATTTAAATTTCATTTTGAAATTTCCAATTCAAGTTATTCATTCAAACTTATTTAACTTCCTCCAAGTTAAATTAAATTTACTTAATCCGGTCAACTTTACACAATTTAAATTCCCATTCAAATTTTAAACTTCAGATTAATAATCTTTCCACTTATAAGTTCAAAAACTTATTACTTTGGGTTTTCATATCACATTCCAAGGAAAAATTTAAAACTCAATACTTAGAGTTTATTTCAAATCATCTTTGATATTATGTATATCTTTATATATACATTTTCTTTACACATCAAGTTATACCTTAAATTTTTAAACCATCTCTGGTTTTAATTCAAAAATAATTTCAAGTTTTCTGGATTTAAAACTTCACAATTTAAAATCCACTATAATTTATAAGTCTTGCTTGCCTAAATGTTTTACTTCCCTAAAACATTCCATTATTAAACACAACAACCATTTACATGAACTGGACAGTTATACAACTTGTTCCAGACTTCAATCTATACAGACCACATAATATCATATACACAACGGAATACTTCATTTCAAACTTATCTTTATTAAATTTTAATTTGGTTGTATTTCTATTACCACTTAATTTAATTCCAATATTTTTAACAACCAATTATCTTAATATTTATTAGAAAGAAAGACCATTTTATACATCAAAATATATTCTTAAATAAAATCATTTAAAATTCTTATATAAGAAAATAACAATTACGCTCTCATATATATATATACACCCAACTCGTTCTAGGGTACCATTGACCCTATCCTTAACGAGTAATCCCAACAGAGCCAAGGTTCTCGCTTAACCTTCAGCTCTGATACCAAGTGTAACGACCCGGAATTTGCGAACCCGAAAATTCCAGATAGTTAGAAGAAAAAGAAAGAGATAGAAGAAAGAAACAGAAAGAAGAAAGGAGAACACAACATCTCACATTCGCAGCGGATTAAATATAATAACAAATAATAATATCAGTTATACAAAGAAAACTGTATTTGTTAATTACATTTTAATACATCAGAGTTACAACATTCACAAATGTACTAGACAGTTAGAATTAACATGTCTCAGACAACTATAATATCACAACGGAATATCACTCCATACGTTCCTGCCATCCAGCTCGCCTCCTGAGCTCCAGAACGTCCTTACCTGAAATCTGTAATACTCGGTCTGACCCGAGCATTACCACAAAGTAACACCCGAGTCAGGCTGGAAACCAGCGTGAGTAATCCCATATAATTTTTAATGCCAAGTTATAAACTTATTTGCAAACCAGGGTAACTCGTTCCTTAGTACGAGTTCTTAACTAGTTATAGCCAACACTTATTCCACAAAACAATACTAAGTAGCGTTACTTAGTTTAAATAGTCCGGTTTACTTAAATTTATCTCATTCCAGCCTATTAGATTCCATATTCACATCTATAATGAATTAAAGATTACTAATCGAAGTGGTTCCGGATATTGTTGATATCCGACCCCGGTCTCTTCGAATTCAATGTCATCCTTAAAACCAAGTTATTCAAATGAAATTCAATTCAGACTTTAAATACAGGGTGTCACCTTTACACAGTAATTCATCATCGATAGATACCCACATTATCACAGTTTAAACCAAACATATCATAGCATCACATATCAGCATATCATCTATCTAAGGCATACAATATCATTCAATCATTCATAAGCAAGATAATTTAGTCACACTATTCCAACCAATAAATTAAATTAATTACAAATTAATTAAATCATTTCTTAATTATTTATCTTAATTAATCTTCCTTGATTAATTATCCCTTTTTATTAATCATTCTTAATTAGAAATATGGTTAATAACTTTATAAAAGATTTATCAAATGTGAATATTTGATTTAGAATAAAATAAAGTTATATATCCTTGTTATATAAGGTAAATCTTCCCTTGTTGAATCTATTGCTAATAAAAAGGGTTTTGAAATAATTGAAGTATAAAAGAGGTTTTATACAAGTTTGAAATGATCCAAAGATTTTCAAAGTTATATATATCTATATCTATATATATATAAAGCATTTTATGAGGATGATTTTGGAAAAGGTTTTGGGAACCTATATAATTTGGAAAAGGGCTTTTGATTTTTGAGAAATCAATTTTGGATTTTGGAAAGCCTAGTTTGAGAATTATCGATTTTGGTAATCGAATTTGTGTAAAGGAGATTTTGATAAATCATAAAGGGTATGATTTGAAGATACTATAAGTATATAGTATAAAGTGTTTTGAGAATAGCTCTGGGGAAAAAGGCGCTTCCTTGAAATGAACTTCTCAGGAGTACCACTGGGTAGTACTGCCTTGAGCCCCAAGGGGGGTTTCTAAAGTTGATCCTGTGAGGAGTCCGGACAAAACTAGTTCCTGAGGATTATTTGTGTAGCGAAAGTCGAGGGGCTGGTGCCCACAGAGGCATTTGAGTTATGCTGTGACAACAATTTAACTCAATGTCACTGCGATCTACTGCAGACCATAGCGAAAGTCATGTGTGCCGCTGAGAGCCAACTGTCTACGTTTGATTTTATATCGGTAGACTGTGACACTATGGTAACATAGCGAAAGTCGTTTGTGCCGCTGAGAGCCAACAGTCTGCGTTTGATTTTATATCGGTAGACTGCGACCTATGTGGGAGAAGTTTCATTTTGACAGCGAAATCGTGTGTGCCGCTGAGAGCCAACAGTTACATGGACTTTTGCTGCGACGGCAACGTAACCCTGGGATGTAACTGCGATCTGTTGTGGGTTCCATGCTGTTATCAGTTACATGGACTTTTGCTGCGATGGCAACGTAACCCGTGATGTAACTGTGACCATGGATGGGGGTGATGATTTCCAGAGCATTCTCACCAAAGATATTTCCTCTATTTTCAAAACTGTTTCTATATTTTCATAAATTATTTTCCAATTATTTTCACTGGGTGTTGAAAACGGGTTTACCAAGTACTGATAGATTTTCAGTCTTACGCCTGATCAACGTATGACCGAATTTCTGTGAGAACAAGGATGGACTGGTTGAGACATCAAGTTATAAAAAGTATTTTTATAAAAAAATATTTTGATAATATTATGTAAATTTTTTTAAAAAAATGTTTTGAAAATTTAAATAAAGAGAGTTAAGAGTTAAGATGTCTAAGGAATAATTTAACTATAATAAATTCTGGCTTCGTTCCTTTTCGAGGACGAAAAGATTTAAAGGGGGGAGGAATGTAATAACCCGAATTTTTGGACATCTGTTAATTGGAAATTAACAGATTTAAATTTATTAAAATATTTATTTGTAAATTGAACAAATGAAATTCTGAGATATATCTGGAAATATATATATGAATCTGAATTATAATAATGCTGAATTATAAATAATGGACTGTAACGACCACGACTTTCTCTCCACAGAAAGTCGCATCGTTAATTAAGAAAGAAAGGGATAGAAGAAGAAAAGAAAGAAAAGAAGAAAGAACAACAACATCAGAAACTCACAGCGGAACGAATGAAATATAATATATCATATAAAATATTACATAGTATCATATACATACGAGTTACACAACTTATACAACACATATTAGACAGTTATAAACATCTGTCTAATTCATACAACTCAAGTATCACAGATACAGACACAACATATACACAGCGGAATACTATCTATCTACGAATGCTGAAGCCTCCTGCTCCATATCTCCTCCATAGATTCGTCAAAGCTAACCTGAATCCCTTGGCTACTCGTAAAAATTGAGTACCCAAGAGTTTAATAAAACAGAAAATAAACGCTTGGGTCAGACATGGGTCTGGTGTGAGTAAACGGGTTAAAATTGTTTAATTTCAAAATCTTTTGAAAACAAAGGTATCACGTAAGACTTTCCACACATAAACATGGAAAAGTTTTTACCTTACGCTAACCAAAACATTTGATAGGAAATCCAGTTATATTATAATAGGGTCTAGGGTTTTCAAGTAAAATACAGAAATAGCTGAAATGCTTACATTTCACATTCCAACATAGTTGGGCACAACTAATACGTACGGCACTTATTGGAGTTTGGATTCCATACAATGGCAGGGCTACTGGGGTACCGCCCGTCACAGTACGTGGCCTAGATCACCGTACCGAGGAGTACGCCCGCTCCCCTGCAACACAAAGCCGGAACCATCCCTTACTGGATAATCCCGAACAAGATAATCCCGTAGTTGGCGCGACCAACCACACACTAAGCCGAATAAAAGAAAAGGGACCTCTAGACAGGGATCTATCTTGCTCTCAGTGGGTGCTACCCACGAAGCCTTGCTGCACCTCCCCTGTTTTAGCCATTCCCGGTTGATGAGGCTTGAGGTTACGATTACCTTTAATCAGAACATATCACTTAGAATGCTCATCGTCCGCCTGACGATGTGCTGAAAGCATTCAATCCATACAAGTTCGTTCCGGGTTCGAACGAAACCGAAGGCATTATCTCGTTACACTCGTTTTGGAATCACCCTCAGAGTTAACGACAATAACCCTTGCACTCTGAATCTTCATCTTCACTTGATTCACGACCTATCGTTAATTTGGATCGATGTGGTATTCGGGTCTCCAGACCTGGAAATCCGGTATACGGAAACCCGATCCCGGTCTCATCGAAATCCAAAGCGTATCTTTTAAGGCCAAGTTGTTTTAAAGTTAAAACAATTCAATTCTATTATCTATTTACATACAGATAGATAATTCACAATAGATAATCGACATTATCATTAAAAGCAGATAATCCATATCATCATCATTATACAACCAAAGCATCCAAATCATACAGTATCAATTATCTCATCTCTGAGAAACCATTCAAGGTAAATCAGTATCATTCAATATCCTTAAACCATGATTTATTAATTACCATCTATAATTAATTTAAAATGAATTAAATTAATTACTTCCATCATTAACAATCTTACTTAAGTCACTATTAATTAATTATCAATTAATTAATCATTCACCATCCAATTATTCATTTTAATTAATCATCCTTGATTAATTAACATTAAATTACATTCAAGTAATTAATACTTAAATTAATTTCACAAATTAATTATTCTTAACCTCTTATAGTAATTAACCTTTAATTACTTTATAAATTAATTAACTAAAATTAATTACATTAATCCTTAATTAATTATATTAATTAATCACTCAGTTATTAATTATTCCTTAATTAATCAATTCTTAATTACATCATTAATTATATTAATTAATGATCCTTAATTACATTTTATCATTACTTAATTATATTAAGTAATTAATCTTTAATTAAACCATAATTTATTAATCACTATTGATTAATCACATTCAGTAATTAACTACCCTTAATTACTTCTTAAAATAAATTAATTATTCCTTAATTAATTTCTTAATTAATCCCTTGATTAATTTCCATTAAGTAATTATATTTAATTAAACAATTTCACAAATGATTAACCTTAATTAATTAATATATTTAATTATCAAAATTAATTACATTAATTAATTACTTATTTAATCCCAAGTTAATGATCTACATTAACTATTAACTATTCTTTAATTATTTTCTTAAATAATTAAACTTTAATTATCCAATTTTAATTACAAATTAATTAATTCTAATTACCAATAAATTTATCTCTAATTACTTAATTAATTAAGTACCTAATAATAACTTAATTAATTCTTAATTACTTGATTAATTTATTCCTAACCATTAATTTATAATCATTAATAAGAGATAGGTTTATCTTAAAGATAATTAAGATTTAATAATTTAGGATAAAATAAATTATTAAGGTTTGATTAAATTAATTAAGGTTAATTAATTTGAAATTTAGGATATGATTAAATATATTTACATATAAGGTTAGTTACATCATTAATAAAAGATTGTTATGGAAAGTTGTTAAAACTATTTGGATTGGGAAAAAGAACGGGTATCGAATCATTTCTCTTAACTGGTAATTTCGGGGACGACCCGTATTTCTAAAATTAATTCTTTTACATATGTATCAGAGCATATGCTATCTGATATTATAATTAGGTATCTGATATTATATAAAATTAGGTATCAGATATTAAATTATAATTAGGTATCTGATATTATAATTAGGTATCTGATATTATAATTAGGTATCTGATATTATAGTACAAGCATGCAAAGATTTCAAGTTTGCAAGTTTCAGGAAATCAAAAATATTCAAGCCTGGAAACACTGCTCTGTTTTGTTCTTTGGAAAGGAAAAAAAAAAAAGGTGAGTAAACCTTTTTAAAAACAGTTTGATTTGGATTTAACTTTAATGCATGTAAGAATATTGGTTTGTATGGAAGTGCTTCAGCCAGAAATTTATTTGAAAATTGATATGTATGTTGTGTGAGCATGTTTGTTTATATATATTCCAGATCCTGTTCACTGTTGTTTCACAGTTTCTGATTTCCTTCTAAAATTCAAATCTCCCAATCTAAACCATATTAGACTTTGATATCCCGGGATTTTGGACAATATAAATTTAATAATCTGTATTGATAATTTAATTGGATTGATAATTTTCTTTATAATTTTAATTTAATTTGGTAATTAAATCTTTTAAAGGCTAATAAATATTTAATCTGGAATATTTAAATTGGTAATACTTATCTTTTCTAATAATTTAATATTGATGAGATTTGTTTGTTAAAATTAATAATTTCTTAATCAAGTAGTTAAAGATTAATTAATCAAAGATTAATATAAGATAGTAATTAATTTAATTAAAGGTTAATTAAATTGATTAAGAGTTAATCAATTCTGTTTAAAGAATGATTGGTTAATATTGATTAACTGATATTGGATGATTGATTTATATTGGATGATTGATATTGGGTAATGGTTGATATTGGATGATTTGGATATGATATCTATGATAGGTGATATGCTGCTTTGTGAGATGAATGTTGATATGAATTATCTATTGTGATAATGTTATTTATCTATCTGTTTATATCATCCTGAATATAAGTTTAATTGTTTAAAACCTTTAAACAACTTGGCCTTAAAAGATACGTTTTGGATTTCGATGAGACCGGGATCGGGTTTCCGTATACCGGATTTCCAGGTTTGGAGACCCGAATACCACATCGATCCAAATTAACGATAGGTCGTGAATCAAGTGAAGATGAAGATTCAGAGTGCAAGGGTTATTGTCGTTAACTCTGAGGGTGATTCCAAAATGAGTGTAACGAGATAATGCCTTCGGTTTCGTTCGAACCCGGAACGAACTTGTATGGATTGAATGCTTTCAGCACATCGTCAGGTGGACGATGAGCATTCTAAGTGATGTGTTCTGATTAAAGGTAATCGTGACCTCAAGCCTCATCAACCGGGAATGGCTAAAACAGGGGAGGTGCAGCAAGGTTAGTGGGTAGCACCCAAGTAGTATAAGATTCCCCTGTCTAGAGGTCCCTTCTTTTTATTCGGCTTTGTGGGCGGTTGCTAGCTACAACCGCGGGGTTTCTTATGCGGGAATTATCCAGTAAGGGATGTTCCGGCCTTGTGTTGCAGGGGAGCGGGCGTACTCCTCGGTACGGTGATCTAGGCCCCGTACTGTGATGAGCGGTACCCCGGTAGCTCTGCCATTGTATGGAATCCAATTTCCAATAAGAGCCATACGATTTAGTTGTGCCCAACTACGTTGGAATGTGAGATGTAAGCATTCCAGCTATTTCTGTATTTTATTTGAAAACACTAGACCCTATTATAATAAAATCGGATTTCCTATAAAATGTTTTGGTTATCGTAAGGTAAAAACATTTCCGTGTTTATGTGCGGGAAGTCTTACGAGATACCTTTTCTTTCAAAGGTTTTTCAAAGTTAAACAAGTTTAAACCGTTTACTCACACCAGACCCATGTCTGACCCAAGTGTTTATTTTCTGTTTTATTAAACCTTGGGTACTCAAATTTTTACGAGTAGCCAAGGGATTCAGGTTTGCTTTGACGAATCTTTGGAGGAGCAATGGAGCAGGAGGCTTCAGCGTTCGTAGATATAGTGTTCCGCTGTGTTAGTCTGTATGAGTCATTTGTTGAGTGTATTTGAGTTGTAATGACTAGACAGATGTTTATAACTGTCTAGTATGTGTTGTATAAGCCGTGTATCTCTGATATATATGATACAATGTAATATCTTATTTGATTAATATAATTCATTCGTTCCGCTGTGAGTATCTGATGTTGTTGTTCTTTCTTCTTTCTTTTCTTTTCTTCTTCTATCCCTTTCTTTCTTAATTAACGATGCGACTTTCTGTGGCTAGAAAGCCGGGTCGTCACAGTTGGTATCAGAGCAACTGTAACGACCCGGAATTTTCGAACCCGAAAATTCCAGATAGTTAGAAGAAAAAGAAAGAGATAGAAGAAAGAAACAGAAAGAAGAAAGAAGGACAGAGAACACAACATCTCACATTCGCAGCGGATTAAATATAATAACAAATAATAATATCAGTTATACAAAGAAAACTGTATTTGTTAATTGCATTTTAATACATCAGAGTTACAACATTCACAAATGTACTAGACAGTTAGAATTAACATGTCTCAGACAACTATAAAATCACAGCGGAATATACTCCATACGTTCCTGCCATCCAACTCGCCTCCTGAGCTCCAGAACGTCCTTACCTGAAATCTGTAATACTCGGTCTGACCCGAGCATTACATCAAAGTAACACCCGGGTCAGGCTGGAAACCAGCGTGAGTAAACCCATCTAACATGAATTACAAAAGCATACAACTTATATATATAACCCGGGGTAACTTGTATCAATTACAAATTCACAAATTGTTATAGACATCACTTATTTCACTCACTAATTTCTAAGTACCAAAACTTAGATTTAATGGTCCAATTCACTTAAATCATTCCATTCCAGCTTATTGATTTCACATATCAATCTATAAAGAATCACAGTGGTTTCGGGTATTTACTAATACCCGACTCCTGTCTCTTCGAATCCAATGTTATCTTAACCCAAGTTATTCAAGTGAAATACAATTCAACTTTAAATAGGATGTCACTTATACACAGCAATTTATCATCGATAAATAACTACATTATCACTGTCCACCTAATCATATCATATCACAAAAACATTTCATATCAGAGATATCAACCAATTCAAGGAATTTAACATCGTTCAATCTTTTATAAACAAGATTGATTACTTCCAAAATAAATTTAATTTATCTCTAATTAAATTAATTACAAATCTTTAATCACTTAAGTTACCTTTACTAAAAATTAATTAATTACAACCCAATTAATTAACCATCCTTTAATTATCCATCTTAATCAATCACCTTTGCTTAATTATCCTTTAATTACTATACCTAATTAATTTACTTAAATTAATCACATTAATTTAATTAATTACATTGAGTAATTAATCCCTTTAATTACTTCCATTAATTTATTACTCCTTAATTAATTACCTTCAATTACTTAGACTATTTAACCTTTAATTAATTAAGTAATTACTACCTTAATTAATTAACCAATTATCTTTAATTAATTTATATTAACTAATTATCTCTTAACCATTGCTAATGTTCCTTAATTTAAGTTATATTCATTTACTATCCCTTATCAACTTAACCTTAAATTAACATTTAAATATATTTATAAAATGACTATGTTTAAAACTTTTCTAAACGTTCTTAAGCTTTATTTTTAATAGTATGTTTATTAAATTTAAGTTTGTTAAAAGTGTAACGACCCGGAAATTTCGAACCCGAAATTTCCAGATAGTTAGAAGAGAAAAAGAAAGAGATAGAAGAAGAACAGGAACAAGACACAGAAACCTCACATTCGCAGCGGATCAAAATATAATATCACATAAACAACAGTTTTACAAAAGAACTGTATCAATACACTTATACATTATACATCAGAGTTACAACATTTCATAATCACTATACAGTTAAAATAACTCGTCCCAATAATTAACAATATATCACACTCCATACGTTCCTGCCATCCAGCTCGCCTCCTGAGCTCCAGAACGTCCTTACCTGAAATCTGTAATACTCGGTCTGACCCGAGCATTACATCAAAGTAACACCCGGGTCAGGCTGGAAACCAGCGTGAGTAAACCCATAATATGAAATACCAAGCTATATAACTAAGGTGAATTTCCAGGGTAACTCGTACTTTTCTACGAGTTCTAATCTTATTTAAGTCAATCATTTATCTCGAAACAATATCCAGGAATCATTATCAGTTTTTAAATATCCATGATACTTAGCTTATTTCATTCCAGCCTGTTTGCTTCCAAACTCACATTTATAAAGAATCGAAGTGGTTTCGGGTATTTACTGATACCCGACCCCGGTCTCTTCGAATCCAATGCCATCTTAACCAAAGTTATTCAAGTGAACACAATTCAATTTTTAATACAGGGTAACATATTTGCACAGCAATTCATCATCAGTAGATAACACGCATTATCCAGTTCAACCCAAACATATCATCACAGTACATTACAAGTTATCAGACTAGATATTTAACTAATCATCCAACACAATTCAATCATCTATAAACAAGATCAATTTATCATCACTCTTAATTAATTAAGTTTAATCACCAAATAAATTGAATTAATTACCTTTAGATCATGCTTAAATAATATTAATTCATTTATTATTATTTTAATTAATTAATTAATCACCCTTTAATTATTCACATAAATTAATTTACCTTTAATTGCTTACATAAATTAATTATCCTTTGATTAATTATTCTTAATTACTTTCATTAAGTAATTATTTTTAAGTAATTAACTTTCATAAAAAAAAAATTAACTTAGATTTTAAAAGTTAATTAACAATTAAAACATCTTTTATTAATTAACTTATTAATATTAATAAGTTTATTTAAAATAAACTTTCAAAATAAAGGTTATATGTATCTCATTAACCACTTAATTCCATTACTAAGTTTAAAATAAACTTTAAAACAAAGGTTATACATATCTTAAATACCTTTAAACTTAGCTAATATAAAATAATTTATTTAAAACCTTTTAACCAATTCAACACTTGAATAAACACTTAACATTTACAAAAGAATTGGTCTTAACAATTTATTTCAAAATAAAACTTGATTTGTTTAAAGTTTAAAACTGTATTATATTAAAAGCTACAGACCCGAGACACATCCCAAATTCCCCGAGAAAAATTCTAAATTACTCGAGTCCAACCCGAGCAATATGCTTCCACACTTTCCTTCGAGTATACATCTTCTTCCCCAAACCCAATTCTAATGATGCACCATTGATACAGGTGCACGTGCACACTTGACTGTCGTGTTTCCGATCATCATCACTGATGCCAACAAGTCGCGTACGACTTACTCCATCGATCCCGACCATCTACCCTACCCAATTTATCGCGAAAGCGAAAACGACCTACTGGAACTAAACTGGTCAGAAACCACTGACCAAAATCCACCTCGTCTTGACGACTCTGACCAACAGCACCACCGAAACTCCGCCCATAGGTTCGCTGAAGACCACACTTCGTTTTCCCCCACGATCGGTTAACTCCGGTGCCCTGTCAACGGCGCTACATCTCGATATTCCACCTCAACCATCATCAGTGATAAAACCCTAAATCGAAGATCTCCGACCGCCATGGTGGTCGTAAAATCCAGCGATTAATTTTGCCGTGGCCCCCAACCTTCCATCCTGCTTCAGCAATGATCGTTATCACCAAAAACTTCGCCGATCATCAGAGATCGATCAAAACCCACTCCACGTTTAACTCGCAATTTCTCCCTTATTACTCAACAAAAATTCCTGATTTCATTTTTAAAATTCATGGTTTTCAATTTCAAATCAAGTTATATTCTTAAAACTTTTCATTATTAAAATTGAATTTTTTTGATAAAATCAAGCTTTTACTGTAATTTATCTCCCAGTGGAAAACTGCCTACAAACCTTACTTGAAACTATTTTTAAAAATTGAATCTGACAATTACAAACACTTTTCTTTCAAAGATCATAACATAAAAGTATTTATATAGGGAGATTTGGATTTCTGAATTTGAATAAGCTGGTTAAAATCAAACAGATCTCAGTTTTATACATACACAAAGACACATATATATGAATATACAAAGAGATTTCAGCTATTTCACCAGATTTCATTCATGTAACTCATTTACAATATTGGCTTAAGAGATTTCACATGCATCAGAGATAAACAGATGAAGTTTGTAGATTAAAAGTTTACTCACAGTTTAACTTTAGAACAGAGAACAAGTTTTCCTTTTTGATATAAAATGTTCATTACTAAAATTTTCCAATTTTAAAATATTCACTCAATAAATATACTTGAAACTATTTTTAAAATTGGTATTACAGAATTATAATCACTTTTCATTTAGAGATTGAAACCTAAATTCATTTAGATGGACTGGTTTGAATTTTTAAACAGGTTTAAGCCTGTAAATGTTTAGAACAGAGAACTTATGTATGTTCTCTGACATGCACAGGAATTCTTTACATATATATCTACTTATATTTGCTTACATGTAAACACACTATGATTTTATTTCAATCATCATCACAAACAACCAGTCATATTTCAAATTTTAAAGTAGTTTACTCACCTTACTAAAAGAACAGAGAAGCCTGGAAATGCTTGAATTTGCAACTAAAAACTTGGTTTTGATCTTTTAACTTTGAAAACTGGAAATGTGCTTTGATTTACATCAGGTTGAAAAAGTGGTTGCTTGATTCCTGTTGTATTTTTGCTTTACATTTGAGTTGAACTTGAATTTGCTTGAATCAGGTTGCAAAAAATCTTGGCAGAACAGAGAAGCCTGAAATACTTCTGCCCTTGAACAGAAAATTCGAGTTTCCCTTGATTTTTGATTTGCTTACTGATCTGGATTTGCCTTTAAACTGATTTGATCTTGCTTGCTGATGATTATAATTGATTTCTTGAAATGATTTTGCTTGAAGATGTTTACAGTTTTGGTACATTTTTTTTTCTGATTTAAACGTGGCTGCAGTTTGCTTTCTTAGAAAAATGAGATAGAAAAAAAATGAAAGAAGAATAAGAAGTATTGTTATATAGATTTAGTCTTTGATTTATTAAAATTTAAAGAAATAAAATAAAAATGTGACACTTGTCACTAAACTCTTTTGATAACTTAACACATGTTATTTAGAGTGTTTATATGTTAACACATATATCTCTCATGCATAATTATATATTTTTTTATTTAAATAAAGCTTTTTAATTTATTTTACTAATAACTAAATACATATATTAATTATATAAATGGAAATCTTTTAAAAGAAATGAAATAAAACAAACTATATTTATACAAAAATCATTTACACATACCTTTAAATTCAAAATATATATATTAAGATATATATATCATCTTTTTGAAATCCAAATATAAGTTCAAACCAATTATTAAATAAAATTTTAAAATCAATCTTAAAATCAATTTGATATATATATTTAAACATCCATCACATTAATTTGAAATAAGTACTCTATTTAAAAATCTATATTCACTCACACATATATATACAATATACAATACATTTTTATTATTTGAATATAACAATTTTGCCAAATTTAATTAATTTATTAAAGGAGATTATCATATTTAATTTTCTTTGAAATTCCCGGGATATCACATTCCTCCCCCCTTTGAATCTTTTCGTCCTCGAAAAGGAACGAAGCAAGAATTTTATTACCATATTGATTATTAGTTAAATTATTCCTTAGACATCTTAACTCTTAACTCTTTTTATTTAAATATTTCAAAACATTTTAGAAAAATTTACATAATATTATAAAAATACTTTAAAATCTATATAATATTACAAAAAAAAAATAGTTTTTATAAAAATACTTTTATAACTCGATGTTTCAACAAGTCCATCCTTGTTCTCACAGAAATTCGGTCATACGTTGATCAGACGTAGGACTGAAAATCTATAAGGACTCAGCAAACCCGTTTTCAACACCCAGTGAAAATACTTGGAAAATAATTTATGAAAATATAGAAAACATTTTTTTTTTTTTTTTTTTTTTTGAAAATAGAGGAAATATCTTTGGTGAGAATGCTCTGGAAATCATCACCCCCATCCATGGTCACAGTTACATCACGGGTTACGTTGCCATCGCAGCAAAAGTCCATGTAACTGATAACAGCATGGAACCCACAACAGATCGCAGTTACATCCCAGGGTTACGTTGCCGTCGCAGCAAAAGTCCATGTAACTGTTGGCTCTCAGCGGCACACACGATTTCGCTGTCAAAATGAAACTTCTCCAACATAGGTCGCAGTCTACCGATATAAAATCAAACGCAGACTGTTGGCTCTCAGCGGCACAAACGACTTTCGCTATGTTACCATAGTGTCACAGTCTACCGATATAAAATCAAACGTAGACAGTTGGCTCTCAGCGGCACACATGACTTTCGCTATGGTCTGCAGTAGATCGCAGTGACATTGAGTTAAATTGTTGTCACAGCATAACTCAAATGCCTCTGTGGGCACCAGCCCCTCGACTTTCGCTACACAAATAATCCTCAGGAACTAGTTTTGTCCGGACTCCTCACAGGATCAACTTTAGAAACCCCCCTTGGGGCTCAAGGCAGTACCACCCAGTGGTACTCCTGAGAAGTTCATTTCAAGGAAGCGCCTTTTTCCCCAGAGCTATTCTCAAAACACTTTATACTATATACTTATAGTATCTTCAAATCATATCCTTTATGATTTATCAAAATCTCCTTTACACAAAATCGATTACCAAAATCGATAATTCTCAAACTAGGCTTTTCAAAATCCAAAATTGATTTTTCAAAAATCAAAAGCCTTTTCCAAATTATATAGGTTCCCAAAACCTTTTCCAAAATCATTCTCATAAAATGCTTTATATATATATAGATATAGATATATATAACTTTGAAAATCTTTGGATCATTTCAAACTTGTATAAAACCTCTTTTATACTTCAATTATTTCAAAACCCTTTTTATTAGCAATAGATTCAACAAGGGAAGATTTACCTTATATAACAAGGATATATAACTTATTTTTATTCTAAATCAAATATTCACATTTGATAAATCTTTTATAAAGTTATTAACCATATTTCTTTTCAAAATCCATTTTACAGTTCTTATCCACAAATCTTCAATATCAATTTCATTCAAATCCGTACGATGTACACATATCATCCGTACGCTATATCAATTTGATCGCTCACTCGATCACACAATTTCACTTCCGAACTAGTATCGTCCACCCGACTTCCTAGTGCGGACTCAGATCTGGTTTCTTGATCAGAAACCGTCATTCTCCTTGCATAGTCACAACTATGATAGAGAATATCCAGAACCAATCAACAATCCATATCCAGGTTCGCCGTCGAAAATCGAGCGAAAAATCCCAACTCGGATCGATAATACTATCTCGAAATTCTGTGTTCGAATCTGGATCAAATCACTATGCGAATAGAATAATATACGTATATCCTACGTATTTATCTTTATTGGTTATTAGCCAAATCAATTCTCTTTTCTATTTATATTTCCTTTAATTCCATTCACTTATTCTCAATTGCTTCCATTTCCAATTGAGTTATTACTTCAATTATAAACAGTTTGAACTCTGACCAATTTAAATTTTAAAAATAGCTTGAAAAAGTTTAAAAATAGACAAGTAGTTGAAAAATAGTTATTAGTTTATAAAATAGCTGTAAAATAGTTAAGTAGGTATAAAATAGTTAGATAATTGTAAAATAGTTTTTAAAATAGTGATTAGATATAAATAACTGAAAAATAGTAATTAGTTTATAAGACAATTTCAAAATAGTTAAATAGATCCAAAATAATTGTAAAATAAGTATAAAATAGTTTAGAGTTTAAGAAGAAAGATTGTATAGTAAATAGTTTGGAAAAATATATTTGTACTAAAACAATTTATTTTGAAAATAAACCAGAGTCAAACTGTTCAATTCTCATCAATTCAATTTAAATTTCCACCCCATTTAAATTAACTCAATTCCAAATTTAAATAACTTCAATTTCCATTGAAATTGATTTATCCTTAATTCAAGTTGAATTAATCCTCAATTTCTTTCCTAATTCAAATCAAATTCCATTTGATTTTTAAACTTATTCAACTTTAATCACAATTCCAAATTATTTCAATTCAATTTGGATTAATTTCAAATTGAACCAGCTTCAATTTCAAATCATTTCAATTCTAATTTATCATTTAAACTTATGCTTATCCATCTTATATCATAATTCTAATTAATTCAAATCAAACTCAATTTGAACAAATTCTATTCAAATCTCAACTTAAAACCATCTTGAATTATATAAATTTGAGTTAAATATTTTAAATGTTGATTTAATCCTTTAAATCAAATTAACATTTACTTTAAAATCAAATCAACCTTTATTATTATTATTTAACAACTTAAATTTTTAAACCATTTAATTCCGAATCCAAATTTCAAAATTCCATTTTAAAATTATCTTTACTTAACTTATTACAAAGTTCAAATAAGAAATCAAAAACAATTTAATTTTCAGATTCTAATTTATTATCCATTTTCAATTTCCAAATCTCAAACCCATTTTGAGATCACTCATAACTCCCATTTCAATTAACCATTTAACTACCCAAGTTAAATTTAAATTTCATCTTGAAATTTCCAATTCAAGTTATTTATTCAAACTTATTTAACTTCCTCCAAGTTAAATTTACTTAATCCGGTCGACTTTTCACAATTTGAATTCCCATTCAAAATTTAAATTTCAGATTAATAGTTTTTCCCCTTTTTAAGTTAAAAAAAAACTTACTTTACTTTGGGTTTCACATCACATTCCAATTTAAAACTCAACACTAAGTGTTTATTTCAAATCATCATTGGTATTATGTATATTCCTCATATATACATTTTCTTTATACACCAAGTTATACTTTAAATTTTTAAACCACCTTTGGTTTTAATTCAAAACAAACTTCTTTAAAACAATTTCAAGTTTTCTGGATTTAGATTTAAAATTTCATAATTTTAAATTATCTTCAATTCCAATTTATAAGTTATACCCACTTAAATGTTTACTTCCCTAAAACATTTCATTTTGCTTAATCATTAACAACATTCATTATTAAACACAACTACCATTTATGATAATAACCAAGGTTATCATATCTGGAAACCAATTTATTATTATCTTTATTTCTACAAATTCAAGATTTTAATTTCAGTTTGAATTCATTTCAAACTTATCTTCATTCAATTTTAAATTGGTTGTATTTCTATTACCACTTAATTTAATTCCAATATTTTAACAACCAATTACCTTAATATTTATTAGAAAGAAATATCATTTTATATATCAAAATATATTCTTATATACAATCATTTAAAATCCTTATATAAGAAAATAACAATTACGCTCTCATATATATATATATATATATACTCAACTCGTTCTAGGGTACCATTAACCCTATCCTTAACGAGTAATCCCAACAGAGCCAAGGTTCTCGCTTAACCTCGCTCTGATACCAAGTGTAACGACCCGGAAATTTCGAACCCGAAATTTCCAGATAGTTAGAAGAGAAAAAGAAAGAGATAGAAGAAGAACAGGAACAAGACACAGAAACCTCACATTCGCAGCGGATCAAAATATAATATCACATAAACAACAGTTTTACAAAAGAACTGTATCAATACACTTATACATTATACATCAGAGTTACAACATTTCATAATCACTATACAGTTAAAATAACTCGTCCCAATAATTAACAATATATCACACTCCATACGTTCCTGCCATCCAGCTCGCCTCCTGAGCTCCAGAACGTCCTTACCTGAAATCTGTAATACTCGGTCTGACCCGAGCATTACATCAAAGTAACACCCGGGTCAGGCTGGAAACCAGCGTGAGTAAACCCATAATATGAAATACCAAGCTATATAACTAAGGTGAATTTCCAGGGTAACTCGTACTTTTCTACGAGTTCTAATCTTATTTAAGTCAATCATTTATCTCGAAACAATATCCAGGAATCATTATCAGTTTTTAAATATCCATGATACTTAGCTTATTTCATTCCAGCCTGTTTGCTTCCAAACTCACATTTATAAAGAATCGAAGTGGTTTCGGGTATTTACTGATACCCGACCCCGGTCTCTTCGAATCCAATGCCATCTTAACCAAAGTTATTCAAGTGAACACAATTCAATTTTTAATACAGGGTAACATATTTGCACAGCAATTCATCATCAGTAGATAACACGCATTATCCAGTTCAACCCAAACATATCATCACAGTACATTACAAGTTATCAGACTAGATATTTAACTAATCATCCAACACAATTCAATCATCTATAAACAAGATCAATTTATCATCACTCTTAATTAATTAAGTTTAATCACCAAATAAATTGAATTAATTACCTTTAGATCATGCTTAAATAATATTAATTCATTTATTATTATTTTAATTAATTAATTAATCACCCTTTAATTATTCACATAAATTAATTTACCTTTAATTGCTTACATAAATTAATTATCCTTTGATTAATTATTCTTAATTACTTTCATTAAGTAATTATTTTTAAGTAATTAACTTTCATAAAAAAAAATTAACTTAGATTTTAAAAGTTAATTAACAATTAAAACATCTTTTATTAATTAACTTATTAATATTAATAAGTTTATTTAAAATAAACTTTCAAAATAAAGGTTATATGTATCTCATTAACCACTTAATTCCATTACTAAGTTTAAAATAAACTTTAAAACAAAGGTTATACATATCTTAAATACCTTTAAACTTAGCTAATATAAAATAATTTATTTAAAACCTTTTAACCAATTCAACACTTGAATAAACACTTAACATTTACAAAAGAATTGGTCTTAACAATTTATTTCAAAATAAAACTTGATTTGTTTAAAGTTTAAAACTGTATTATATTAAAAGCTACAGACCCGAGACACATCCCAAATTCCCCGAGAAAAATTCTAAATTACTCGAGTCCAACCCGAGCAATATGCTTCCACACTTTCCTTCGAGTATACATCTTCTTCCCCAAACCCAATTCTAATGATGCACCATTGATACAGGTTAATGTTTAACTTATATCAAATTTAAAATACCTTATTATAATAAAATTTAATAATTATAAAATATAACTTATACAAGTGTTGTAATAATTTAATAGTATAAGTTGTGTACTCTGATGTATCTGATACCATATGTAACAACCCGACTTTCTATGCCCAAAAAGTCGCATCATTATGAAGAAAGAAAGGGATAGAAGAAGAAAAGAAAAGAAGAAAGAACAACAACAACACGTCAGAAATCTCACTTAATTAGGTATCTGATTTTACAAATACATGAGCGAATACCTAAGCTATTGGTTAAGTGAACATCAGAGAACTAGGTTGAGTGAATACCTAGGTTCGGAAGGGTTGTTCATTAGAGATAGGATCTGTAGCAACCTGTTTTAGTCTGAGTGTATATATATATACGAGAGCGCGTATTTGTTAGTTATATAAAATGGTTTTATATTGTGTTAATTGATCGGTTAAGTGGTATATGGATTCTGGTCAATACGAGTAGCTACCGTTATTGATAGGGATCTCTAAACACTTGGACCAGGCCAACGGACACAATATTGTTTTAAAAAGGGAAGGTGAAATAATTTTACCCAGATATATTTTCTATATATAAAAAGTATCATTTTAAAAGTATATGGTATTCATAATGATTGGTTGAGATGATAATAATTTATCATCTAAGATTAGGAGTCTGAGTGTTGAGGTTGGAAGTATATTTGTCGAGACTGTAAACCTAATACCGTCTCGAGTAAACTTTACTGTGGTAAAGAATTTCATCGATCTCCGAAGGAAACTGTTATAGTTCGGAGTTTATCTTTGTAGTTTGGATGAGTAGAGTTGGATATGTCGGTTGGACAGAAGCGAGGGATGGTATCTTGATACTCCTGGAAGAAGTAGCTGCGTGATGAGATGCAGTGACTATGGATGTTCCCAAAGATATTTTCTTTGGAACAAGTTAATGAAGTGTGTCTGTTTCGGTGTTGTGGCTGAGTTCAGCAAGATGTTTTTGTTCTGTTTGAAGTCCGAATTTCTCAAAGAACCTTGGATTGAGAAGTCTGTGGCATCTGTGGCAGTAGTGTAGCTCGGAGTGTTCTGTTTTCGGCAGAAGTTTTTCTGGCTGAGCAGTTTTTCTGAAGGTGAAGTTCAGAAGCAGCAGAGAGGATCCATTTCTTCGATGGATAGGATAGTCAAGTGTGAGCTGTTCTGATTGGTAAAGAGAGAACAGTTTTATTTGGATTTTGGCTGGGTGGATCGCAAAAGTGACTTGCGATAGTTTGAGTATTCTTTTGAGTTATCCGATATTTTCTGGGATGTGTTGTCCAGTTTGTGCTTGTGTTCTTCATCAGCATTCTACTCCAGATCAGAGTGGTGCAGCAGAAGCAGTTTGGGAGTGCATTTCTGGATAGAAGAAGTAAGTTTGGAATCTACTGATGGAGTAGAGTTGTGTTTTGGATTATGGGTAGATCTTGGAGAGATCATTCTATTGAGTTATCTTTGGTCCTGTTTGTTTCAAGAAGCATCAGCGAAGGTTGAGTTGATCAGGAAGGATTTGTAGTCAGCACAGGATCGTCTGAAGGATTTTGTAGATAGGAGACGGAGGAATTTGGAATTCGAAGTTGGAGACTTCGTTGTTGTGAAGTTTTTCTCTGGTAAAAGGGAGCTATAAGATGGGTAAGTCTGGGAAGTCAGCTCCGAGGAATATTGGATCTTTTCTATATTCTGTTTTGGATAAGAGTTTGGTCTACTGGATTGAATTGTCAGTTTGGATAACTGGAATTCATTGTGTTTTACGTATCTCTGAGAGAGTACGTGTTTGATTTATCTCTGGTTGTGGAACCAGCAGTTTTGGAGGATTTGGTTGTTGAGTCAGACTCGTCTGTAGTCTGATATCTTGTTTAGTTTTGATCTAGAGAGTAGAAGCTCTATAGCTTAGTAGTATTGTTTGTTGGATTCTGTAGAGCGAGTATCCCGATATATATATATACCTGGGGAAACTCGAGGAAATTTTATCCAGAATTTTATCTGGATAATTAGAATTGTTTGATTAGGAGAATTGTTTGCTATTGTTGTTAGCATATAAATAATAATATATGCTTGTGATTTAAATAGATTATTAAATTACCTTTGTTTTAAATTTCGGGGACGAAATTATTTTAAGGGGGAAAGAATGTAATATCCCGGAAATTTAGGGCAATATCAATTTAATAATCTGTTTAAATAATTAAATTGATTGATAATTTTCGATAATAAAATTTGAATTGAATTAATAATCTAATAAAAAAAAAAATTTAATTAGTGAATTTTTCTAATAAAATGATTTCTATTTATAATATATATATTTAATTGTATATATTGTAAATAGATAAGCTTGGATTTAAAATTTAAAATAAATAAGATCTTGTTTTTAAATTCTAATATATATTGATAAATTGGAAATTAGGATTAATCAATATAAGCTTTTAAAAGCTATTTAAATAAATAACAATATGGTTTTAAAATACTCAAGGTAACTGTTAATTGATTTAAATTGATTTTAGCTTAAGTTTAAATTTAAATTAATTAGCAAAAAGATTGTTTTATTTTATTTTTGAATATAGCTTTTAAATATGATTTGAATATATATATATATAAAGTTTAGAATACAATTTACATATGATATGTTAATTAAATTGGTAATAGTAGTAAATTAATAATCTCTTTTATAAATTATTTTAATATTGATAAAATGTTATTTTCAAACAATAATTATAATATATTGTTTTATATACAAATATAAATAGATTTTTATTTAAATAGGATTTTTATTTTCAAATTGAATGTGTTATGTTAAATTGGCTTTAAATTGGATTTCAAAATATATGTAAACTTTTATTTATAATAATTAGTTTTGTTTCTTTATAAGTTATATATATAAATAAATAAGTAATAAGTATTTAATAAATAAAGAAAAAGGTTTTTACATTTAAAATAAATATAAATTAAATAAAAAGACAAGTGTAAATCTCTAAGGCAATGGAATAACATGTGTTATAAGAATAAGGCATGTGAAAGACAAGTGTCATTTTGTTTTTAATTTTTCTTTTATTTCTAAAATAAACCATTTATATTTATAAAAAGATGTTTTCCTCCTTCTCATTTTCTTTTGGCAAATCTTCATTTTCTAAAACAAAGAGACTTCAGCCTGCAAACAAAATTTCTCCAAAAACAAATTCTGATAATCAATATACTCATCGAACCAGAAATATAAACAAATCTGAGATAAAATCTTCAGCTATTTTCAAAACCAAACTCAATAAACATCTTTCTCAAATGCCCTGTTCTTCTTGTCAAAAATCTGGGAGACAACTCAAGCTGTCTGCCTTCATTTTTTTTCAAATCTGGAAACAAGCAATAATCTGGAATTTTAAGCAACATCTCAACAAGATTAGCCTGCATGCAAGTTTTTCAACAAGCAACCAAGTTTAAAATCAAATAGCATTCCAGTTTTCAGACCAAATCAAGCACTAAAGTTTTAAAGCAAAAAAAGGATTTCAGTTTTCAAAGTTTTTCAAAACATATCTGGAAGCTCTGTCTTCTTCAAATGGTGAGTAACTTCACTTTTAAACTTAAAGTATATTTTTGGTTGCATGTTATTGCTGTGGTTAATATTGTATTGTGAAGTGTATGTATATTTATATGGTTGAATTTATGATGTATGATGTATGCATGTCTGAACTTCTCTGTTCTTAGTATTAAACTAAGATTTTGGTTAAAATTCCATTATCACTTGATCTGATCTTTATTAGGATTTAAGATTCAAACAAAAGTTGTTTGTTTCAGTATAAATTAATGTTTAAAAATTTAATTAATTCCAATTGTATAAAATTGTATAAAATTATATATGTAAAAATTTGAGTACCCAAGAGTTTATAAAACAGAAATAAACAACTTGGGTCAGACATGGGTCTGGTGTGAGTAACAGGTTAAACTTGTTTAACTTCAAAACCTTTTGAAAGAAAAGGTATCACGTAAGACTCCCCACAAATAAACATGGGTAAGTTTTTACCTTACGCTAACCAAAACATTTGATAGGAAATACGATTGTATTATAATAGGGTCTAGGGTTTTCAAGTAAAATACAGAAATAGCTGAAATGCTTACATCTCACATTCCAACATAGTTGGGCACAACTAATACGTACGGCACTTATTGGAGTTTGGATTCCATACAATGGCAGGGCTACTGGGGTACCGCCCGTCACAGTACGTGGCCTAGATCACCGTACCGAGGATCACTCCCAATCCCCTGCAACACAAGGCCGGAACATCCCTTACTGGATAATTCCCGCACAAGATACCTCACGGTTGGGATCAGCAACCGCACACACTAAGCCGAAATAAGAAGGGACTTCTAGACAGAGGTAATCTTGTCCTACTTGGGTGCTACCCACTAACCTTGCTGCACCTCCCCTGTTTTAGCCATTCCCGGTTGATGAGGCTTGAGGTCACGATTACCTTTAAATAGAACACATCTATCTTAGAATGCTCATCGTCCACCTGACGATGTGCTGAAAGCATTCAATCCATACAAGTTCGTTCCGGGTTCGAACGAAACCGAAGGCATTATCTCGTTACACTCGTTTTGGAATCACCCTCAGAGTTAACGACAATAACCCTTGCACTCTGAATCTTCATCTTCACTTGATTCACGACCTATCGTTAATTTGGATCGATGTGGTATTCGGGTCTCCAGACCTGGAAATCCGGTATACGGAAACCCGATCCCGGTCTCATCGAAATCCAAAACGTATCTTTTAAGGCCAAGTTGTTTTAAAGGTTAAAACAATTCAATTCTACTATCTATTTACACACAGATAGATAATTCATAGATTTACAAAAGATAATCAACATTATCATTATAACAGATAATCCATATCATCATCACTATGCAACCAAAGCATCCAAATAATACAGTATCAATTATCTCATATCTGAGATCTCAAACCATTCAAGATAAATCAATATCATTCAATATCCTTAAGCAATGATTTATTAATCACCATATATAGTAAATTTAAAATGAATTAAATTAAATACTTCATCTCTAATTAATTTAAAATAAATTAAATTAATTACTTTCATCATTAACAATCTTGCTTAAGTCACTATTAATTAATTATCAATTAATTAATCAACCCTTATCCAATTATTCATTTTAATTAATCATCCTTGATTAATTACATTCAAGTAATTAGCATTAAATTAATTTCTCAAATTAATTACTCTTAACCACTTATAGTAATTAACCTTTAATTACTTCATTAATTAATTTACTAAAATTAATTAACTTAATCAACTATAATTAATTACATAAATCCTTAATTAATTACTTCATTTATTAATTATTACTTAATTAATCAATTCTTAATTACATCATTAATTATATTAATTAATGATCCCTAATTACATTTTTATTATTAATTTATGTAACGACCCGGCTTCCTATGCCCAGAAAGTCGCATCATTATGAAGAAAGAAAGGGGTAGAAAATAGAAAAGAAGAGAAGAAAGAAAGAAACAACAACAACGATCTCACAGCGGAATGAATAAATTATATTAATAACATAAACTATTACATAGTATACAACACTTATCAGAGTTTACACAACTATACAACACATACTAGACAGTTA
Source organism: Allium fistulosum (assembly GCA_030737815.1). Lineage (NCBI taxonomy): Eukaryota > Viridiplantae > Streptophyta > Magnoliopsida > Asparagales > Amaryllidaceae > Allium > Allium fistulosum. Next base: position 860,084,945 of record CM060908.1, on the reverse strand, counting down.
TAAACATCTGTCTAGATATTACAACTCAAATACAATACAAGACTCTAACACAGATATCAACACAGCGGAATACTATATCTACGAACGCCGAAGCCTCCTGCTCCATTGCTCCTCCATAATTCGTCAAAGCTAAACCTGAATCCCTTGGCTACTCGTAAAAATTTGAGTACCCAAGAGTTTATAAAACAGAAATAAACACTTGGGTCAGACATGGGTCTGGTGCGAGTAAACGGGTTAAAATTGTTTAACTTCAAAACCTTTTGAAAACAAAGGTATCACGTAAGACTTCCCACACATAAACATGGGTAAGTTTTTACCTTACGCTAACTAAAACATTTGATAGGAAATCCAGTTATATTATAATAGGGTCTAGGGTTTTCAAGTAAAATACAGAAATAGCTGAAATGCTTACATCTCACATTCCAACATAGTTGGGCACAACTAATACGTACGGCACTTATTGGAGTTTGGATTCCATACAATGGCAGGGCTACTGGGGTACCGCCCGTCACAGTACGTGGCCTAGATCACCGTACCGAGGAGTACGCCCGCTCCCCTACAACACAAAGCCGGAACCATCCCTTACTGGATAATTCCGAACAAGACAATCTCGTAGTTGGCGCGACCAACCACACACTAAGCCGAATAAAAGAAAAGGGACCTCTAGACAGGGATCTATCTTGCTCTCAGTGGGTGCTACCCACGAAGCCTTGCTGCACCTCCCCTGTTTTAGCCATTCCCGGTTGATGAGGCTTGAGGTTACGATTACCTTTAATCAGAACATATCACTTAGAATGCTCATCGTCCGCCTGACGATGTGCTGAAAGCATTCAATCCATATAAGTTCGTTCCGGGTTCGAACGAAACCGAAGGCATTATCTCGTTACACTCGTTTTGGAATCACCCTCAGAGTTAACGACAATAACCCTTGCACTCTAAATCTTCATCTTCACTTGAGATTCACGACCTATCGTTAATTTGGATCGATGTGGTATTCGGGTCTCCAGACCTGGAATACCGGTATACGGAAACCCGATCCCGGTCTCATCGAAATCCAAAACGTATCTTTTAAGGCCAAGTTGTTTAAAGGTTTAAACAATTTAACTTATCTATATTCATACAGATAGATAATTCACAATCCACAATTTATAATCACATTATCAATTAAACAGATGATTCATAACCGATAGGTAATCCATATCAACATCACAATAGTTAATCTATATTACCATCATAATGCAACCAAGCATTCATACTACACAACATCTTATCTCATTTCTGAGATACATTCATTCAAGACAAATCAATGTCATCCATTCTTATATAAGGAATGATTTACTTAATTACAACATAGTTAATTTAAAATGAACTAAATTAACTATCTCTATCTTTAATTAATTTAAAGTGAATTAAATTAATTACTTCATTTCTAATTAATTTAAAATAAATTAAATTAATTACTTCATCATTATAAATCTTACTTATATAATCATTAATTAATTACAAATAAATTAATTAATCATTCTCTAACTATCCACTTAAATTAATCACCTTGATTAATTATTCTTAATTATATTTAAGTAATTATCTTTAATTAATTTCACAAATTAATTATTCTTAACCAAATACAGAAATTAGTCTTTAATTACTTTCATTAATTACATTAATTAATGATCCTTAATTAATTACTTCCATTAATTAACTATAATTAATTACATTGACCCTTAATTAATTGCTTTAATTAATTAAACTTTAATTAATCATTTCTATTAATCCACCTTAATTTATCATAACAGTAATTATCATCCTATAATTACTTACCTTAATTAATTAACTCCTTAATTAATTATATTAATCCTTTAATTAATTACATCAAGTAATAAATCCTTAATTACTTCTCATTAAGTAATTATCCTTTAAATTAATTACATCTTGTAATTGTACATTAATTACTTACAGTAATTACTCTTATTAATTTCATTAAGTATTTATACTTAATCAGCATCAAGATTTTAAGGATATAGCTATATGATTAATTATAAACCAAATAAAATGAAAGTAATTTTGATTTTAAAATATTTTAATACATCGTTAAATCTAACTATAAATACACCATATGTATTTCGTTTCGTTAAATCTAACTATAAACCACTATAAAGGATATATTTATATGGTGTATTTTAACTATAAATACACCATATGTTTCTTTAGACTTTAATTGACCATATAAAATACATCGTTAAATCTAACTGTATATAAATAACACCATATAATTCATCTCACATTGGGTATAAGATTCGAGATGGGGAAAAAGGCTCTGATACCACGTGTGACGACCCGACTTTCCACTCCTGGAAAATCGCATCGACAGAAAGAAAGAAAGGGGTGAGAAATAGAAAAGAGAAGAAGAGAAAAGAAAACAACAACAGATACTCACAGCGGAAACGAAACGAAATATAATATATCACATAAATATTACATAGTATCATATACATCATCTATCAGAGTTACACAGATTACACATCTCATACTAGACAGTTATAAACATCTGTCTAGTTATTACATCTCAACACAATACAGATCAATACAAAGATCAACACAGCGGAAAACTACTATCTATATCTACAACGCCGAAGCCTCCTGCTCCATTGCTCCTCCAGATTACTCGTCAAAGCTAAACCTGAATCCCTTGGCTACTCGTAAAAATTTGAGTACCCAAGAGTTTATAAAACAGAAATAAACAACTTGGGTCAGACATGGGTCTGGTGTGAGTAACAAGTTAAACTTGTTTAACTTCAAAACCTTTTGAAAGAAAGGTATCACGTAAGACTTCCCACAAATAAACATGGGTAAGTTTTTACCTTACGCTAACCAAAACATTTGATAGGAAATTCGATTGTATTATAATAGGGTCTAGGGTTTTCAAGTAAAATACAGAAATAGCTGGAATGCTTACATCTCACGTTCCAACATAGTTGGGCACAACTAATACGTACGGCACTTATTGGAGTTTGGATTCCATCAATGGCAGGGCTACCGGGGTACCGCCCGTCACAGTACGTGGCCTAGATCACCGTACCGAGGATCACTCCCAATCCCCTGCAACACAAGGTCGGAACATCCCTTACTGGATAATTCCCGCACAAGATACCCCACGGTTGTCATGATTCAACCGCACCACTAAGTCGAAAATAGAAAGGGACATCTAGACAGAGGTCATCTTGTCCTACTTGGGTGCTACCCACTAACCTTGCTGCACCTCCCCTGTTTTAGCCATTCCCGGTTTGTGAGGCTTGAGGTCACGATTACCTTAGAAAAGAACACATCACTTAGAATGCTCATCGTCCACCTGACGATGTTCTGAAAGCATTCAGTCCATACAAGTTCGTTCCGGGTTCGAACGAAACCGAAGGCATTATCTCGTTACACTCGTTTTGGAATCACCCTCAGAGTTAACGACAATAACCCTTGCACTCTGAATCTTCATCTTCACTTGATTCACGACCTATCGTTAATTTGAATCGATGTGGTATTCGGGTCTCCAGACCTGGAAATCCGGTATACGGAAACCCGATCCCGGTCTCATCGAAATCCAAAACGTATCTTTTAAGGCCAAGTTGTTTTAAAGGTTAAAACAATTTAATTCAATTATCTTTATACACTTAGAAAGATAATTCACAATAGATAATCAACATTATCAATATCATCAGATAATCCATATTATCACAATTCAACTAAACATCCATATCACATAGCATATATCTCATCAGAGATATCAATCAAATGCAAAGCATTCAGTATTATCATCCATCTATAAGTAATGATCTATATCATCTCTAATTAATTTAAAGTTAATTAAATTAATTACTTTTATTTTATAAATCCTTCTTACTTAAACATTAATTAATTACAAATTAATTAATTATCCTCTAATTACCTTTTTCAATTAATCATCTTTGATTAATTATCTTTTAATTACCTTCAAGTAATTTATCTTTAATTAATTACTCAAATTAATTAACCTTAACCACTTATAGTAATTAACCTTTAATTACTTCATTAATTAATTAACTATAATTAATTAAATTAATCACTATAATTAATTATATTAAATCTTAATTAATTACAAATTAATCACTTCATTTATTAATTATTTCTTAATTAATCAATCTTAATTACATCATTAATTATATTAATTAATGATCCTTAATTACAACTTAATTATTAATTACTTAATTAAATTAATTACATTAAGTAATTAACTTTAAATTAAACAACATTTATTAATCACCTTGATTAATCTTCAATCAGTAATTAACTACCCTTAATTACTTTCATTTACTAAATTAATTCTCCTTAATTAATTTCTTAATTAATCCATTGATTAATTCACAAGTAATTAAACTCAAACTACTTTCATTAATACATCACCATTCAATTAATTACTTCCAGTAATTATCTATTATTTACTTCCCTAAATAATATACCTTAATAATTACAATTTAGTAATTATTATCAAATCATCTCCTGATTATTCTAAATTAATTAAACCAACTGTGACGACCCGGCTTTTTCTCCACAAAAAGTCGTATCATCTTGAAGAAAGAAAGGGATAGAAAAGAGAAAAGATAGAGAAGAAAGAAGAATCAATATCAGAATCTAAACAGCGGAACGAATAAATTATATTAATCAAATAAGATATTACATTGTATCATATACATCAGAGATACACAACTTATACAACACATACTAGACAGTTATAAACACCTGTCTAGTTATTACAGCTCAAATACAACTCAACAAATGACTCAGAGAAACTAACACAGCGGAACACTATATCTACGAACGCTGAAGCCTCCTGCTCTATTGCTCCTCCAGATAACTCGTCAAAGCTAACCTAAATCCCTTGGCTACTCGTAAAAATTTGAGTACCCAAGAGTTTATAAAACAGAAATAAACACTTGGGTCAGACATGGGTCTGGTGTGAGTAAACGGGTTAAAGTTGTTTAACTTCAAAGCCTTTTGAAAACAAAGGTATCACGTAAGACTTCCCACACATAAACATGGAAAAGTTTTTACCTTACGCTAACCAAAACTTGATAGGAAATCGAGTTATATTATAATAGGGTCTAGGGTTTTCAAGTAAAATACAGAAATAGCTGGAATGCTTACATCTCACATTCCAACATAGTTGGGCACAACTAAATCGTACGGCACTTATTGGATTTTGGATTCCATACAATGGCAGGGCTACCGGGGTACCGCCCGTCACAGTACGTGGCCTAGATCAACGTACCGAGGAGTACGCCCGCTCCCCTGCAACACAAGGTCGGAACATCCCTTACTGGATAATTCCCGCATAAGAAACCCCAGCGGTTGTAGCTATTCAACCGCCCACACAGCCGAATAAAAAGAAGGGACCTCTAGACAGAGGAATCTCATACTACTTGGGTGCTACCCACTAACCTTGCTGCACCTCCCCTGTTTTAGCCATTCCCGGTTTGATGAGGCTTGAGGCTACGATTACCTTTAAACAAAACACATCACTTAGAATGCTCATCGTCCACCTGACGATGTGCTGAAAGCATTCAATCCATACAAGTTCGTTCCGGGTTCGAACGAAACCGAAGGCATTATCTCGTTACACTCATTTTGGAATCACCCTCAGAGTTAACGACAATAACCCTTGCACTCTGAATCTTCATCTTCACTTGAGATTCACGACCTATCGTTAATTTGGATCGATGTGGTATTCGGGTCTCCAGACCTGGAATACCGGTATACGGAAACCCGATTCCGGTCTCATCGAAATCCAAAACGTATCTTTTAAGGCCAAGTTGTTTAAAGGTTTAAACAATTTAACTTATCTATATTCAATACTTGAATTCACACAGCTTTAACATAGATAAATATTACACATTTATCACAGATATATCTAATATCATATCACAGAATATCATAGTATATCATCCAATAGATATCAACCAAATCAGACATTCTACTCAACCATCATTCATAAGCAACCATTTATTAATCTCTATTATAATTAATTTAATCAACTTAAATTAAATTAATTACTTAAGAATTAATTCCTATTCTTTGCTTAATCAACATTAATTAATTACAATCCATTTAATTAATTAATCATTAAATATTAATCACTCTTGATTAATTATTTATTACATAAAGTAATTATCCTTAATTAATTTCACAAATTAATTATTCTTAACCATTAACAGTAATTAACCATTAATTACTTTTATTAATTGTATTGATTAATTATCCTTAATTAATTATTTCCATTAATTAATTAATTTTCCTTAATTAATTACTTTAATTTATTAAACTTTAATTAATCCTTTCTATTAATTCACCTTAATTAATCATATACAGTAATTATCATCCTATGATTACTTACCTTAATTAATTAACTTCTTAATTAATTATATTAATCCTTTAATTAACTATACCAAGTAATAAATCCTTAATTAATTACTTTATTAATTACTTTTTTATTTAATTATACTTAGTAATTAATCTTAAATTAAACACATTTAATTAATCACATTAATTTATTAACTAAAATAATTAAATAATTAACTCTTAATTACTTACATAAGTAATTATCTTTTAATTACTTCCATTAATAATCTGGATTACTTTCTTAATTAATTACTTAACAAATAAGTAATTCCATTACTAAATAATCCTTAATTCATTTATTTAATTAACTACTCCAAAATTAATTAATCTCAACAATTATATAAATCAACTTCTTAGATTAATAACATCAAGTGATTACCCTTTTATCACTTTAATTAATTACCCCATGAGTAATTATCCTATTAATTACTTCCATTAATAATTTCATTCAATAATTAACCAATAATTACTTTATTAAGTAATTACACTTAATTAATCCATAATTAAGTGATTATTTAAAATTAAATAAATAATTAACTAATTATTTAAAATTAATTAAACAATTAATTAATTAACATTCTATATTTAAAAATCCTTAATTCATTTATGAAACCATTATTCTTAATTAAACTTTACTTAAATTCTATTTAAATTAAGTATTCTTAAATTCATATTAATACTAATTTAACCTTATTATCCTTATAAATAAATTATTTGAATTATTTTAAATCTTATTATTCAAAGCAATTTATTTACAAATCATAATAATAATCTTACTTAGAGATAAAGCATTTATAAATTATTTCCAAATTTACCAAATACTTGAAAACTTGTTTATTCTTTAAATTTTAAAACCCAAATATAATTTACTTTTAAATTTCAAAACCAAGTTCCTGGGATTAAAACAACCCGAGTCATACCCCTAATAAACCCGAGCTAGCTTCGAGTCTCTCCCCCCACGTATCTGCTTCGAGTCGCACGCGATGAAAACACGAACCCAACCCGAGTGACCTCGTCTTCCCCAAATCGAACACTCCTGTACACGAACGTGCACACGCACGTCGATCTGAACGTCTCCGACATTTAAAACAAAAGATAATCCAACTTAAAAGACACTTTCTGATACATATGCTCTGATACATATGTAATTAGTTAAATAACTTTTTCAAAATTAAATATAATTATGCTCATATGATACATATGTAATTAGGTATCTGATTTAATTTTTAAATAACCAATCATTATATAATATCAGATAGCATAATTATCTTACCAAGTGTAACGACCCGGGTTTTTCATACAAGAAAAACCGGACCATTTTAGTTAAGAAGAAGAGGTAGAAGAAGAAAAATAGAAAACAACAGCAGAATCTCACATACGCAGCGGAATAAAATATAATATATATATCAACAGATCTTTACACAAATCAAACTGTATCTGTATATATATATATACATCCAAATATATCATCAGAGTACATCTCATCAATATCATACAACTGAATACACAGCGGAAAAATAATAGCAAGTACGAGAGTACGTATCGTCATCCAGCTCGTCTCCTGAGCTCCACATCATCATATCCTGTAATTTATAATACTCGGTCTGACCCGAGCATCATATAAAACAATACCCGAGTCAGTCTGGAAAACCAGCGTGAGAAAATCACACTCAATTGATTATTAAAGTTTCAAAACCCTTTGAAAACAAAAGCATCTCGTAAGACCACGCCACAAATAAACATGTCGGGTTTTTACCTTACGATAGCTAAACACTTTATATCAAAATCCTCTGATATTATAATAGTGTCTACAGAAAGTAAAATATAATCTAGCTGAAATGCTTGCATCTCACATTTCAACAATAGTTGGGCACAATCAAAACCGTACAAGCACGTAGGGAAAATGGATTTCCAACGAATGACTAGGCACTGGGGTACCACCTATCACAGTACATGGCCTAGATCACCGTACCGAGGAGTACGCCCGCTCCCCTGCAACACAAGGCCGGAACCATCCCTTACTGGATAATTCCGAATAAAATCACCCCACGGTTGGGATCAGCAACCGCACCACTAAGCCGAAATAAAAAGGGACATCTAGACAGGGATGACCTTACCCTCCAGTGGAAGCTACCCACGAAGCCTTGCTACATAACCCCTGATTTTCAGTCATTCCCGGTTGATGAGGTTCGAGGCTAAACGATACCTTTTAGAGAACATATCCCTTAGAATGCCCATCGTCCGCTGACGATGTTTCGCAAGCATTCGTCCATACCAGCTTATATTACTCATTGAGTTAATTTCATCTCATAATTATAATCCCAGAATTTAACTTTCATTCCTTTCCTATTTCAATCAACTTCATTCTATACTTTATTTTGTTGATTCATTTAAATTTCTACATTTATATTTAAAATAGAATTCCCAGAATTCAATTGCTCGGTTTTTATTTCAAAAACCATTTTGAATCCATAAATAACTCATACACACCTGGTATATCACATCAAATCCCAATTTCCAAAATAATCTGCTTTTACCAAACAATTTTCCCTTTGAATTTTAAAACCAACTCAATTCACAATCATTTTCAATTTAAAACAGTTTGGTAGCAATTTCTCTTAGGAAACTCGAAAATAGATATCGATGATGCTGCAGTCATCACCGAAATTATTTTCCAGCGACCGAAAGAGAATTTAATGCTTTTATCTCTTTAAAACCTTTCAAATATTTTAAATCCCAAATCTCTCTAGATCTCAAATTCGATTCAAAAATATTTCTCAAATAATTCCACTATTATTTCTCCAACACCTTTGAAAACCATTTTAAATCCAAAGGAATTTTAAATCCTTCCAAATTCTCAACTCATCCCATTCATGTTTAAACATTACCTTGAAATTCTATTTCAAATTACAAATTTCATTTGTTTATGAACTTATCTCATTGATTATAAATCACATTTGTAATTCACATTTGTATATAAAGTTTATCTCAATTTATAAATTGCATTTAGTCTATATTTCAAATTCCATTTGTTATATAAATTTATTCTTCAACTTAGGTTATAAGTTTCAATTTCTACTCAATAATGAGACTAACTTATTATTGTCATTTTCTAACAACCAAGCATCCAAATTTTCAAACTCCTTTTGAAATCAATTTCAAAACAGTTTCCGCTTACGGAATACATTTCCAAATATTTATTTCTCTGAAACACCAAGTACAAAACACTTAGATTTTAAAATAATTTAAAAACACTTTATTTTAAATATATCTTATAACATTGAAATTAAACTACTTTAGTACTTTATTAAAAATATATACTTTAAAATAAACCACTTTATAAATATAAACTAAATTTCTCCTTTTAAAACATAATAGCAAATCACTTTTATATAATTACTACAATAATATATTTTTGAAAATACTTACTTTAAAAAGTTAACATTTAAAAATAATAAATTTTCTAAAACATGCTTTTTAAAACATATTAAAACTTTTAACTTATATTAAAAACTACCTTGAAAACGTACTTGGCTATCCAGAGAAATACACTTCTCATTTCCATCCTTTAAAAATAAATCAACATTTATTTTAAACCAATTCATATCTCTTTATAAATTTCCACCTTGAATTTATATTCAAATATCCACTGATATTTTATTTTACTTTATAAACCCAGTTTTATATCTCCAAAATCTCACTTCTTTTAAAATTACAATTTTAAATAACTAAATCAATTTCCAATTGATTTTCCAATTTACTTTACTTTACTTTGAAATAAATTTCCTTTACTACTTCATTTATTTCAAAATACATTAACTTTTAGATTTATTCCTTTATTTGAGCTAAAACTTTCTCTTCACCTTCATATTTCTTTCATTCATTTTCAAATCTGGAAATTCAAAACAAAGAAAAGGAACAAAAGAAAATCAAAACCTGTTCAAGTAATAAATCAAAAGAAATTCAAAGCTTCAGTTTTAACCTGGAAATGCAATGCAAAGATCAGGCTTTAATTAAAATCTCAGATCAGTTTCCAATTCAAGATTGCATCACGAATCAAGTTACAAATCTAAATTCAAATAGCAGTTCAATGATCAACATTTCAAGTTCCAGTTCAAATAGGCAAAGTTCTGTTTCTCTGTTCTTCAACTAAAAGTGAGTAAACTATCTTGGACTTATATTATATTTTGATGTTTGGATAAATACTTGAAAGTATGTTTGTGAAAATGGTTTGTATAGATATAAAATAAGATTGCATGCCTATATATATATGAATTTTGAGTATGCATGTCTGTATATATATGTTGAATTGTGTGCATGTCTGTGAACAAGCAAATATGCCTCTGTTTAAAGTTTTTACAGGCTTTAAGCAAGATAAATTTTCAATTTCTCTTCACCTAATTTATTTTAGGCTTTGTTGTTCAAACAAAATGTGATTTAAATTATCAAGATCTTGATTTTAAAATTACTGTATGTATAATTAGTTTGAGTATTGGCTAGAAAATTAGAAATTACAGTAAAAGCCCAATGCATGTCAAAAAAATTCAAATGTTAAGATTTCGGGACTCATATACATCATCAGATTCGTATGTAAATACCATGAATTTTAATAACAAAATCAAAATTTTTAGTTTTGATTTGAGGTGTAATTTTTGGGTTGAACGGAAATCCTACTTTGGGCATTTTCTGGCGATGGGCAGGGTAATGGTTGTCGGGCTTGGGGCTGAAGGTAGCTGGAAGTCAGGGGATCCATGGAAAAATGTTCGAAGGATTTTTAGGTCGTTATGGTGATCGGACGATGGTGATTTAGGGCTTTTGAAAGCTGTTTGGTCGTCATTGTTTCTCGAATTCGTGTTTCGTCTTAGGTGGATCGGGAATGATCGGAGCATGGGGGATCGAAGCTTGGGTTCGTGACGCTGCTCTGGACGAGGCGGCGTGGATTCTGGTGGTCGGGATCGTTGGGGCATGGCGATTTTGTCGATCGAGATTGATTCTAGTTAGGTGCCGTGTTACTCGATTTTGAATCTCAGTCGAATTGATCGATCTGGGTGTTAGGGATGATCGACGATTAAATTAATTACTTCATCTCTTAATTAATTTAAAATAAATTAAATTAATTACTTCATTTTAAATCTTACTTATATAATCATTAATTAATTACAAATAAATTAATTAATCATTCTCTAATTATCCACTTTAATTAATCACCTTGATTAATTATATTTTAATTACATTTAAGTAATTATCTTTAATTAATTTCACAAATTAATTATCCTTAATTAAATACAGTAATTAACCTTTAATTACTTCATTAATTAATTAATTAATTAAAATCAATTACTTTAATTCTTAATTAATTACAATTAATCACTTATCATTTGATTAATTAATCTTAATTAATCAATTCTTAATTACATCATTAATTATAAACTAATGATCCCTAATTACACCTTTAATTATTTTATTAATTACATTAAGTAATTATTCTTAATTAATCATAATTATTAATCACCTTTGATTAATATAATCCAGTAATTAACTTCCCTTAATTACTTCCATAAATTAATTACTTTTTAATTAATTACCTTAACAAATAATTAATTACCTTATATTAAATCTTAATCCTTTAATTAACTTAATTAAATAATTTATTTAATTAATAACACTAAGTAATTAACCTTAATCACTTCTTATTTAATTACTTTCATAAAATAATTATCCTCTAATTACTTTATTAAATAATCTACCTTTACTTAATTACATCCAGTAATTATTCCTAAATTACTTCATTAATTAATTATACTTAATTAATTTATAAATGATTTTCTTAATTAATCACAAATTAATTAATTAATTAATTATTAATTTAACTTAATCATTTAAATTTAATTAAATGATTCTTAACTTACTATATTAAAGGTTCTTAATTAAGAAACTATTATCTTAATTAAATCAATTATTTACCAATAACACTTGATAATTAAAATAATTTAATTATCTAAATTTCCTTCAAATTCAAATTTACATATGTAAATCTTTATTATAATTGATTTTAAATCATTAAACTTATTTAAAATAAATTCAATTTAAAATTAATTAAAATCAAATAACTTAAATATTCAAATTTAAAACTTTTAAATCTTTAAACTTTCCAAAATTGTTTAAATACAATTAAATACACTTATTTCAAAAATTCACTTATTTTAAACTTTTTACATTTCAAAATATAAAAACTTTGTTTAAAACATTAACTTAAAACGAATTAATTTTATAAACAAAACTTGTGTTTTAAACCTTATAAAATATTACTGTTTAAAATTTAAAATTCCTTTTTAAACTCCAACCTTTAAAACTGTTATATCCAAAATAGTATCTTGCTTACAGACTCGAGCCACCCTTACAAAACTCACGTCTAACCCCAGAAGAAACAACCCAAGAACTCGAGTAACTCCAGCTTCCATCCTACTTCGAAAAAAAATCAAAAACCCCCGAGACAACTCGCGTTCCAGCCTTCTTTCCCAACCATCTTCCTGATACGCCACCGTGCACATAAACGTGCACACCCACGCTGATCATCGGCGATCCTTCCTCCGGTCTCCAACACGTCACGCTCGACCTCGTCATCCCATCGCGCAACTCAGATAACCAATTTCGATCGAGAATCGAAATTTCGCCCTCGACCCCAAACTGCTCGAACACCATCATCAGAAAAACCATTCCCAGGGCCACCAAGGCTTCGAAATCTCTCGCCATCGAAGCCGTAGCTTCGCCTCACTCCCCCGAGTCTCCAGCACCCTACGCGATTGCTTCCGATCGCCTATCGACGCCGCGATAACCCACTGAACTTCGTCGAAACAAAACAGTTACTAAACCCTAACTCGATCGATTGCGACCAACTCAATCACCAATAAATTCACGAAAGATTTTTCCCAAGCTCACTACCTCCCCCTCCACCTTCGAGTTCACCCACGGCACGTCGATCGTCGCCGTTCACCGTGAATTGGCCATAATGCCAAAACAATCAAACCCCAAATTCTCTCGAAATTCAAATCTAAAAATCACGATACTAGCTTCAAAAATCACGATTTGCCATATTGAATTCAATGATATAATCAGAACTTAAAATTGAATCAATCAATTTTTAACCAAATTTATATTCTCTCTACTGTTTATAAAATTTCAAGACAAGTTCTTTATAAAAATTCCACAACTTATTTTTATAAGTGATATTGCATGGTTTCCATCATTTTTCATTTACAAATCAAAGGCTAAAAATGATCAAGTGATGAAATATTGGTTTTATTTAAGAAGTCAAGACTGTTATTACTTACAGAGGCTAATACATAACTGTACAGGCTTTCAAATTTAACTATACAGGCATTCAATATTCATATACACACATGCATCCATTTTAATCCAAGCATTCAGACAACATCATGAGTTTCATATATTAAAGTGGGATTCCAGAATCTAAAACTGTTTTTAAAATCTTAGTTTACTCACCTGTCAAATAAACAGAGAAGCAGATAACATTTTGTTTCCAGGCTTGCATGTTTGGGTTTGAACTTCTATTTGCCTTGATGAATTTAATCTTGCTGTTGATCTTTGAAATTTGTTGATAGATTTCCTTTTTCATGATCTTCAGGTTGTTTGAAGATTTTAAAACTGCTATTTGAATTTTGCCTTGATCTTTCTTTGCATTTGAATTTCCAGATTTACTTCTTCTTTTGCTTTGAGTTTTAGATTTCAGGTTTTCATTTTTATTTTTGATTCTAGAATTCGAATTATATTTTAGTGGAGAAAGAAGTGAAGATAGTTTTAGAGCTGAAGAAAATAAATGTCAGATCTCTTTCTATGTTTTGAAAACTTTTTTAAACTTAATTACCAAAGAGAAAATAAAAATGAAGCCACTTGTCCTCTTTAATTAGCTTACACATATGTTTACAATTTACAAATGTCTTCCAACTATCCTTATATGTTTACAAGTGTAAATTCCCTTTTATTTTGATTTATTTAAATCCTACATGTGTATTTATAAAATATCTATATGTATATAAAAATGTATTTATCCTTTTATAATTTATGCTTTAATCAAATATTTATAACATATTTATAAATGCTTGAGAAATTGAGTTTAACTCTATATATATATATTTTTACAAACCTATTTTGACTTATATTTGAATTTTAAAAATGAAAGAATCTTAAAACCAATTAACTTCTTATTTTAAATCTTATTTAAAAATTAAGCTAAAATATATCTTTATAATAAATAAGAAATTATCCTTGTTATTTAAATCTCAATTATCATTTCCAAAAGTATTAAGTCAAATTACAAATTTCCAAATTACAAATTATATAAATATTAAAGTTTGAAAATACTTTATTAAATTCAAATTCAATATTCTTTTCATTCCAATATATGCAAATATATATTCTAAATGAAAAGTACTTTTAACATAAGCTTGATAATTATCCTATTGAATTTAATACATAACTTCAAATAACAATATATATATATACATATATATTATAATTTGAAAACTTATCCTTTTATTAAATTAAAGACTCCCTATTTATAATATATATACCTATATATATACATTATAAATATAAACACTTATATTAGTTTTAGAAAGATAAAACTTCCCAATTTAAAATTGTTAGAAAAGATATAAATAAATATTTCCAATATTAAAATTTTATTAGCCTTTTAAAATAAATAAACGTGTCAATCTATAAAATAAATCAACAAATCAATTTAATTATTAATAAAGATTATTAAATTGATATTGCCAAAATTCCGGGATATCACATATGTAATTAGGTATCTGATACATATGTAATTAGGTATCTGATTTAATTTTTAAAAATACTGAATTATAAATTTAAACAACTGAATCTGATCAAATAAATATTTATATTTGTAATTGTGTTATATATATATAGATAGATTTAAGAAGATTTTAAATAAAAATATTATTATTTTTTTTAAACAAAATGAATTTGTGATTGTTGAAGTAAAATTTGTGATGTATGTTTGAATTTATGTTGCATGTTTGTTTTAAGGTGAATGCATGTGTATATGTATATAGAAAATTGTGTGCATTGCATGTACATGAGTATATCTTCTCTGTTCTGATATACAAGTAAGTAAAACCAACTTTGTTTAATTTTAAATCTGGATGCATGAATAAAATTTAGAAGTTTGATGTAAAATTGTTTGCATGATGATGTATTGTAAATATATAAATATAAACTGTGTGCATGTATTGAAGTACCAGTAATTCTTCTCTGTTTAAAAGAACAGAGTTTAAATTCTAGATCAAATCCCAATTTTCTTGATCTAGTCTCTGTTAGACTTAGGTAGTTAAATAATGTTTGTTAAAACATAAGCTAAAGTTTTTTTTTTAGTTTAACAAACTTATAAATTGCTGAAATTTGAATTTTTACATTAAAACTCAGAATTGGATAAAATGTGATATCCCGGATTTTCGGGCATCAGATAATTGGATAGGTATCTGATTTAATTTTTAAAAATACTGAATTATAAATTTAAACAACTGAATCTGATCAAATAAATATTTATATTTGTAATTGTGTTATATATATATAGATAGATTTAAGAAGATTTTAAATAAAAATATTATTATTTTTTTTAAACAAAATGAATTTGTGATTGTTTAAGTAAATATATTATTAAGTTAATACGTATATTATTCTATTCGCATAGTGATTTGATCCAGATTCGAGCACAGAATTTCGAGATAGTATTATCGATCCGAGTTGGGATTTTTCGTTCGATTTTCGACGGCGAACCTGGATATGGATTGTTGATTGGTTCTGGATATTCTCTATCATAGTTGTGACTATGCAAGGAGAATGACGGTTTCTAATCAAGAAACCAGATCTGAGTCCGCACTAGAAAGTCGGGTGGACGATACTAGTTCGGAAGTGAAATTGTGTGATCGATTGAGCAATCAGACTGATATTGCGTACGGATGATATGTGTACATCGTACGAGTTTGGATGAAATTGATATTGAAATTTGTGGATAAAGATTGTAAAATGGTCTTTGAAATGAAAGGTATAATTGTGAAATATAATGGAATTGGATATTTCTTTGGTTGGAATTTACTTTATGGGAGTAAGTAAATGATAAATAACTTTATAAAGAAATCAAACTTGAATATTTGATTGACAATAAATAAAGTTATATTTTGTAATATGATAAACTTCCCTTGTTGAATCTATTGCCAGAAGAAAAGGGTTTTGAAATAATTGAAGTATAAAAGAGGTTTTATACAAGTTTGAAATAATCCAAAGATTTTCAAAGTTATATATATATCTATATATAAAGGATTTTATGGGAATGATTTTGGAAAAGGTTTTTGGAACCTATGGATTTTGGAAAGGGCTTTTGATTTTTGAGAAATCAATTTTGGATTTTGGAAAGCCTAGTTTGAGATTTATCGATTTTGGTAATCGATTTTGTGTAAAGGAGATTTTGATAAATCATAAAGGGTATGATTTGAAGATACTATAAGTATATAGTATAAAATGTTTTGAGTATAGCTCTGGGGAAAAAGGCGCTCTCTTGAAATGAACTTCTCAGGAGTGCCACTGGGTGGTACTGCCTTGAACCCCAAGGGGGGATTCTAAAGTTAATCCTATGAGGAGTCCGGAATAAACTAGTTCCTGAGGATTATTTTTGTAGCGAAAGTCGAGGGGCTGGTGCCCACAGAGGCATTTGGGTTATGCTGTGACGACAGTTTAACTCAATGTCACTGCGATCTACTGCAGACCATAGCGAAAGTCATGTGTGCCGCTGAGAGCCAACTGTCTACGTTTGATTTTATATCGGTAGACTGTGACACTATGGTAACATAGCGAAAGTCGTTTGTGCCGCTGAGAGCCAACAGTCTGCGTTTGATTTTATATCGGTAGACTGCGACCTATGTGGGAGAAGTTTCATTTTGACAGCGAAATCGTGTGTGCCGCTGAGAGCCAACAGTTACATGGACTTTTGCTGCGACGGCAACGTAACCCTGGGATGTAACTGCGATCTGTTGTGGGTTCCATGCCGTTATCAGTTACATGGACTTTTGCTGCGATGGCAACGTAACCCGTGATGTAACTGTGACCATGGATGGGGGTGATGATTTCCAGAGCATTCTCACCAAAGATATTTCCTCTATTTTCAAAACTGTTAAATTTGGTATCTTAAAGGATACATATGTATTTCTTAAATAAAATATTGAAACAAACAGTTACATTTGGTATCAGATACCCAGGTCTTTTTCTATTTTATCTTAGTTAACGATAAATTTTAAGATATATAAAATTATATAATTATAATTATATATATTATATAATATAATATAATATAATCATTATATAATATCAGATACCCAGGTCTGGAGACCCGAATACCACATCGATCCAAATTAACGATAGGTCGTGAATCTCAAGTGGAGATGGTGATTGGGGAATTTAGCCTGTAGCCCTAGTTTGAGTAGCTTTGGTATATTTGATCGTATGGAATCCAAACTCCAATAAGTGCCGTACGTATTAGTTGTGCCCAACTATGTTGGAATGTGAGATGTAAGCATTTCAGCTATTTCTGTATTTTACTTGAAAACCCTAGACCCTATTATAATAAAATCAGATTTCCTATCAAATGTTTTGGTTAGCATAAGGTAAAAACTTACCCATGTTTATTTGTGGGGAGTCTTACGTGATACTTTTTCCTTCTAAAGGTTTTGAAGTTAAGCAAGTTTAACCTGTTACTCACACCAGACCCATGTCTGACCCAAGTGTTTATTTCTGTTCTATAAACTCTTGGGTACTCAAATTTTTACGAGTAGCCAAGGGATTCAGGTTTAGCTTTGACGAATTATGGAGGAGCAATGGAGCAGGAGGCTTCGGCGTTCGTAGATATAGTATTCCGCTGTGTTGATATCTGTGTTAGAGTCTTGTATTGTAGTTGAGTTGTAATATCTAGACAGATGTTTATAACTGTCTAGTATGGGTTGTATAGTTGTGTAAACTCTGATATGTGTTGTATACTATGTAATAGTTTGTGTTATTAATATAATTTATTCGTTCCGCTGTGAGATCGTTGTTGTTTCTTTCTTTCTTCTCTTCTTTCTCTTTTCTCTTCTATCCCTTTCTTTCTTCATAACGATGCGTCATTCTGTAGAATGAGTGGCGGGTCGTTACAGTATGGTATCAGAGCATATGTAAAATATTCCAGGTCTGGAGACCCGAATACCACATCGATCCAAATTAACGATAGATCGTGAATCTCAAGTGAAGATGAAGATTCAGAGTGCAAGGGTTATTGTCGTTAACTCTGAGGGTGATTCCAAAACGAGTGTAACGAGATAATGCCTTCGGTTTCGTTCGAACCCGGAACGAACTTGTATGGATTGAATGCTTTCAGCACATCGTCAGGCGGACGATGAGCATTCTAAGTGATATGTTCTGATTAAAGGTAATCGTAACCTCAAGCCTCATCAACCGGGAATGGCTAAAACAGGGGAGGTGCAGCAAGGCTTCGTGGGTAGCACCCACTGAGAGCAAGATAGATCCCTGTCTAGAGGTCCCTTTTCTTTTATTCGGCTTAGTGTGTGGTTGGTCGCGCCAACTACGGGATTGTCTTGTTCGGAATTATCCAGTAAGGGATGGTTCCGGCTTTGTGTTGCAGGGGAGCGGGCGTACTCCTCGGTACGGTGATCTAGGCCACGTACTGTGACGGGCGGTACCCCAGTAGCCCTGCCATTGTATGGAATCCAAACTCCAATAAGTGCCGTACGTATTAGTTGTGCCCAACTATGTTGGAATGTGAGATGTAAGCATTTCAGCTATTTCTGTATTTTACTTGGAAACCCTAGACCCTATTATAATATAACTGGATTTCCTATCAAATGTTTTGGTTAGCGTAAGGTAAAAACTTTTCCATGTTTATGTGTGGGAAGTCTTACGTGATACCTTTGTTTTCAAAAGGTTTTGAAGTTAAACAATTTTAACCCGTTTACTCACACCAGACCCATGTCTGACCCAAGTGTTTATTTTCTGTTTTATTAAACTCTTGGGTACTCAATTTTTACGAGTAGCCAAGGGATTCAGGTTAGCTTTGACGAATCTATGGAGGAGATATGGAGCAGGAGGCTTCAGCATTCGTAGATAGATAGTATTCCGCTGTGTTGGTTGATCTGAGTCTTTTGTTTGAATTATATCTTGAGTTGTATAATAGACAGAAATTATAACTGTCTATTTCGTTGTATAAGTTGTGTAACTCTGATTATGTAAAGACTATGTAATAGTTATGTGATATATTATATTTTGTTTCGTTCCGCTGTGAGATTCTGATGTGTTGTTGTTCTTTCTTCTTTTCTTTTCTTCTTCTATCCCTTTCTTTCTTCATAACGATGCGTCTTTCTGGGCAAAGAAAGCCGGGTCGTTACATATGGTATCAGAGCATAGGTTAAGCGAATACCTAAGCTTTTGGTTAAGTGAATATCAGAACACTAGGTTGAGTGAATACCTCGGTTCAGAAGGATTGTTCATTAGAGATAGGATCTGTAGCAACCTGTTTGAGTCTGAGTATATATATATATACGAGAGCGCGTATTTGTTAGTTATATAAAATGGTTTTATATTGTGTTAATTGATCGGTTGAGTGGTATATGGATTCTGGTCAATACGAGTAGCTAACGTTATTGATAGGGATCTCTAAACACTTGAACCAGGCCAACGGACACAATATTGTTTTAAAGAGGTAGATGAAATAATTCTACCCAGAAATAATTTCTATATAAAAAAAAAATATATATCATTTTAAATATATATATTTATGTATTTCTACCTTTATAACTTATATTGGAAAACCCGAACAGGTAACCCAATAAATAGGTAGAAATATAATATATAATTACTTTTAAATAAAATATGTAAAATTAATACAGGTTAATGTATAATTAATTAGTTTAACTTTTTACAATTTTAATGAAATTATATATTTTAAGTAATATTTACGAGATGCTTTTGATTTCAAAGGATTTTTGAAACTTTAATAATCAATTGAGTGAAATTTTCTCACGCTGGTTTTCCAGACTGACTCGGGTATTGTTTTATATGATGCTCGGGTCAGACCGAGTATTATAAATTACAGGATATGATGATGTGGAGCTCAGGAGACGAGTTGGATGACGATACGTACTCTCGTACTTGCTAATATTTTTCCGCTGTGTATTCAGTTGTATGATATTGATGAGATGTACTCTGATGATATATTTGGATGTATATATATATATACAGATACAGTTTGATTTGTGTAAAGATCTGTTGATATATATATTATATTTTATTCCGCTGCGTATGTGAGATTCTGCTGTTGTTTTCTATTTTTCTTCTTCTACCTCTTCTTCTTAACTAAAATGGTCCGGTTTTTCTTGTATGAAAAACCCGGGTTGTTACACTTGGTTTCCAGCCTGACCCGGGTGTTACTTTGATGTAATGCTCGGGTCAGACCGAGTATTACAGATTTCAGGTAAGGACGTTCTGGAGCTCAAAAGGCGAGCTGGATGGCAGGAACGTATGGAGTATATTCCGCTGTGATATTATAGTTGTCTGAGACATGTTAATTTTAACTGTCTAGTATATTTATGAATGTTGTAACTCTGATGTGTTAAAATGTAATTAACAAATACAATTTTCTTTGTATAACTGATATTATTATTTGTTATTATATTTAATCCGCTGCGAATGTGAGATGTTGTGTTCTCTGTTCTTATTTCTTCTTTCTGTTTCTTTCTTCTATCTCTTTCTTTTTCTTCTAACTATCTGGAATTTTCGGGTTCGAAAATTCCGGGTTGTTACATTTATTAATATAAAAAAAAAAAATTATAAAATTTAAAAAAAAAAAATAATAAAAAATGATAAATAATAAAAAAATAAAAAATATATAATAATAATATTAAAAATAATATAAAGTATAAAAAAAAAAAATAGTATAATAAATATAATATATTTAGAATATACTATTTTTTTTTTTTATACTTTATATTATTTTTAATATTATTATTATATATTTTTTATTTTTTTATTATTTATCATTTTTTATTATTTTTTTTTTTAAATTTTATAATTTTTTTTTTATATTAATTATAATATAATAAAATATTAAATTAATATAAAAAATAAAATAATGAATATATATAATTAAAAATAAAATATAAAAAAAATAAAAAAAATAATATATATAATAAAAAAAAAAAATATATTATATAATAAATAAAAATATAAATAAGTATAGATTATAAAGTATAATGAATATATATATATATATGTATAATATTTAATATAATTAAATATATAATTATAAATTAAATATATATATATATATATAAAATAAAATAAATATAAATTAAATAATATATAAAATTATTAATATAAAAAAAAAATATAAATAAAAAAAAAATAAAAAAATATAATAATAAAAAATAAAGTAATATAAAAATAATAGAATTAAAAATTTAATAATATATAAAGTAAAATAATAAATATAATTAAAAAAAAAAATAATATAAATAATAAATAAAAAAATAATTAAATAATAGATAAATAAAAAAAAAAAAAAATTGAATAATAAAATAAAAAAAAAGATAAGATTAATATATAATAAAAAGTATATATATTAAAAATATAAAAAAAATAAATAAAAAGTGATAATAAATAATATAAAAATAAATAAATATAAAAGAAAAATATAGATAATAATAAATATAGAATATATATTATAATTAATATAATAAATAAAAAAAATAAATATGAATATAAAAGAAAATATAATAAAATGATAATATAAAATATATATTATAGAATTATAAAAAAAAAAAAAAAATATATATGATTCTTAATTAACCTTTTATTTTTAAATAAAGTATGTACATATGTACATATAATTATAATATTGAAAATTTCTATCACATATTATACTATAAATTAAAGTTACATATGTACATATGTTTATACATATGAATATATACAAAACTATAATAAGTTAAACTTGGTATCCACTTTATTTAATTAATCTTTAAAAATATAAGATAATTGTTTGTTTTAAATATGACGGAAATTTAAATGAATCAATAAAATGATTGTATATATAGTTCCGGTTGATGAAGTTGGTATCAGAGCTTAGGTTGAGCGAATACCTAAGCTATTGGTTAAGTGGATATCAGAACACTAGGTTGAGTGAATACCTAGGTTCGGAAGGGTTGTTCATTAGAGATAGGATCTGTAGCAACCTATTTTAGTCTGAGCGTATATATATATATATACGAGAGCGCGTATTTGTTAGTTATATAAAATGGTTTTATATTGTGTTAATTGATCGGTTGGGTGGTATATGGATTCTGGTCAATACGAGTAGCTACCGTTATTGATAGGGATCTCTAAACACTTGGACCAGGCCAATGGACACAATATTGTTTTAAAAAGGTAGATGAAATAATTTTACCCAGATATAATTTCTCTATATATAAAAGTATCATTTTAAATATATATGGTATTTGTAATGATTGGTTGAGATGATAATAATTTATCATCTAGGAATAGGAGTTTGAGAGTGGAGGTTGGAAGTGTATTTGTCGAGACTGTAAACCTAATACCGTCTCAAGTGAACTTTGCAATTGTAAGGATTTCACAATCTCTGAAGAAAACCTGTTAAGGTTCGGAGTCCATCTTCTAAGTTGGATGAGTAGAATTTGGATCTGTCGGTTGAACAGAAGCGAGTGATAGTATCTTGGTATCTTCTGGAAGAAGTAGCTGTGTGATGAGATGCAGTGAATATGGATGTTCCCGAAGATGTTTTCTTTGGAACAAGTTTAAGGAAGTGTGTCTGCTTCGGTGTTGTGGTTAAGTTCAGCATGGTGTTTCTGTTTGGTTTGGGTTCGAGTTTCTCGAAGAGCTTTGGATTGAGAAGTCTTTGGCATCTGTGGCAGCAGTGCAGCTCGGAGTGTTCTGTATTGGCAGGAAGTTTTCTGGCTGAGTAGTTTTTCTGAAGGTGGAGTTCAGAAGAAGTAGAGTATATCCTTTTCTTCGATGGATTGGATAGATAAGTATGAGCTGTTCTGATTTGTAAAGATAGAACAGTTTTATTTGGATTTGGCTGGGTTGATCGCAAAAGTGACTTGCGATAGTTTGAGTATTCTCTTGAGTTATCCGAGATTTTCTGGGATGTGTTGTCCAGTCTGTGTTTGTGTTCATCATCAGCATTTTCATTCTCTCCAGATCAGAGTGGTGCAGCAGAAGCAGTTTGGCGAGTGCTCCTGTTTATCTTTTCCAGATAGAAAAAGTTAGTTCAGTCTACTGATATGGTGAAGTAGAGTTGTATTTTGGATTATTGGTAGATCTTGAGAGGGTCATTGTTGATTGGGTTATTTCTAGTCCAGTTATTGCTAGAAGCATCAACAAAGGTTGAGTTGATCAGGAAGGATCTGTAGACAGCCCAGGATCGTCTGAAGATTTTTGTGGATAAGAGACGGAGGAATTTTGAATTCAAAGTTGGAGACTTCGTTGTTGTTGAAGTTTCTCTGATAAAAGGGAACTATAAGATTGGGTAAGTCTGGGAAGTCAGCTCCGAGTTATTCTGGATCTTTTCTGTGATCTAATTTGGATAAGTACTTTGATCTACAAGGTTGAATTGTCAGTTTGGATAACTGGAATTCAATGAATTTTACGTATCTCTGAGGGAGTACGTGTTTGATCTATCTCTGGTTTTGGAACCAGCAGTTCTGGAGGATTTGGTTGTTGAGTCAGATTCGTCTGTAGTCTGATATTCTGTTTAGTTTTGTAGATCTAGATGAGTAGGAGCTCTATAGCTTAGTAGTATTGGTTGTTTGGATTGTTGTAGAGCGAGTATCCCGGTATATATATACTTGGGGAAACTCGAGGAAATTCTATTCAGAATTTTTCGCTGGATAGTTAAAATTGTTTGTTTGGATGATTGTTTGCTATGGTTATTAGCATATGGATGATAATATTTGTTTGTAAATTAAATAGATTATTAAATTACCTTTGTTTTAAATTTCGGGGACGAAATTATTTTAAGGGGGGAGGAATGTAATATCCCAGAAATTTGGGGCAATATCAATTTAATAATCTGTTTAAATAATTAAATTGATTTGATAATCTTTGATAATTAAATTTGAATTGGTTTAATAATCTGATTAAATGAATATTTAATTAGTGGATTTTATCTTTTAAAAACTAATAAAATGATTTCTATTTATAATATGTATATATATGTGTGTATATATTGTAAATAGATAAGCTTTGGTTTGAAATTTAATAAATAAATAAAATCTTGTTTTTAAATTTCTAATATACATTTTGATAGTTTGGAAATTATGATTTATTTAATATTAAGCTTTTCAAAGCTATTTAAACAAAATAACTATATGGTTTAAAATAAGATTAATAATAAGGTTTATTTTTATTTTCTTTTTAAATATTGCTTAATAAATATGATTTAAGAGTATATATATAAGTTTAAAATACAATTTACATATGATATGTTAATTCATTTAGTAATAGTAGAAATTTATAATCTCTTTTATAAATTATTTAAATTTGACCAAATTGTTATTTCAAACAATAGTATTAATATATTGTTTTATATATAGATAAAATAAGATTGTTATTCCAAATTGAATGTGTTGTTATAAATAGTTTTGGATTTTATAAATATTTAGATAAAACTTTTATTTATATATATATATTTGGTTTATTTTCTTTAAAAGTATATATATAAATAGATAAGTAATTTAATAAATTAAGAAAAAGTCTTTTATTTACATTTAAAATAAATATTAAAACTTAAAAGAGACATGTGTAAATTCCTAAGGCATCATTATAACATGTGTTCTAAGGTTAAGATATGAGAATGACAAATGTCAAAGTTTTGTATTTTTGTTTTTCTTTTTGAATAAATCATTTTCACTTATATAAATATATGTTCTCATCTTCTTTCCCTTTTCTATTTCTTTTCAAATCTTAAAAGAATTCAGCTGTAAACAATTTCTCAAAAAAAAAAACTAAATCCGTAATCAAAACTATTTCAAAAACAAATCAGTAATCCTCAAAACCAAAAAAAAAAAAACAAAGACTGCAATTTCTTCTTTTTAAATCCGAAAACCTGTAACCTCTCCTCAATCAAAACAAGAGCCTGTAACAAATTCTTCAATACCCTGTAACTCATTTCCAAATCAAGCCTTCAGCCTATTCTCAAAACAATCTGTAATCAAACTTTCTTCAATCTGGAAAACAAAGCCTGCAACATTTTCTTCAAATCTGGGATCTGTTTAAAGCAAGCAAATCTGAAATCTTAAGCAACATCTCAAAATCATGACATGCATGCAAGTTTCCAAAGCTAGCAATTCAAGTTTTCAAAGCAAATCAAACATTCAAGTTAAAAGATTTTAAAGTTTCTGAGGCACTTCAGTTTTAAATTTAAAGCCTGGGAAAATTTCTCTGTTCACTTTTAAAAAGGTGAGTAACTTTCATTTTTAAAACTTAAATATATGATATATGCTTGCATGTGATGATATTGCTTGTATTGAAGTTCTTAATTTGAATTTATATGAAATGGGTATGAATATGTGTGGGAGCCTGTCTGTTTACATAAAAAAAAAAAAAAAAAAAAAAACCTATCCTCTGTTATTTATCAAGTGAGAAAACTTTTTGTCTTTAAAAACAGTTTTAAATGTCTGATTATACTTAGATGCTTGCGATGGATTTTTGTATTAATATGGTTTGCATATGTTGGTACATGTGAATGCATGATAGTATAAGTGAAATGCCTGTACAAAAGTTTGTGTGTATGAATGTATATTTCTCTGTTCTATGTCAGAATTAAACCCATTCAAATTTAATTCCATTTCTCTTTATACATTCAGTTTTAAGACTTGATCTCTAAATAGAAAATGATTGTGGAAGTGTAATATTGTTTCTAAAAATAACTTCAAGAATTTATATTAAGTATGTACTTCGGAAATTTAAAATTAACAGTGAAGTTCAAAAATGGGTTCAAATCGATAATGATAATTTAAATTCTTGATTATATAAAATTAAACGTTGTGCAAATTGATGAATTTTGATATATAAATCAAGATTTTTAGGATGGTAGTTTAAGAGAAATGATGGGATGATCAGAATTTGGGTTTTACTCAATTTTTGGTGATTGGCGAAATAATGGGCCTCGGGGTTTTTACTGAAGCATATTTGAGAATGGGGTAACTCGGCAAAAATGATCGGAAAATTTTCCGATCATCGAGCTGGTGGCACGATGATGAAATAGGGTTTTAGTGCCAGTCTGGTTGGCATTGTTTCTCGGATTCAAACGCTGACATGGGTGGATCGGTTGCTACCGCACCTGGGGGAATCGATGTAGGGAACTGCAGCGAAGGTCTGGATACGATGGCGGAGCTTCTGATCGATGGAGGTGGCGAAACGTGGAAGCTTTTAGGTATCGTTTGGTTCCAGGTAGAAGTCGTGATGCTCGATTTCAATTTCCTGTTGAATTGGATGATCTAGGCGTTTGTGATTGATGAGGAGGTGTTCGTCGATGTATTGGAGGTTGCCGAAATTGCCGGAGGTGACCAAGTCGTCGGTGTACGTGCACGTGTGCACGCGTGATGCTCTGATACCAACTGTAATAACCCGACTTTTTCTCCACAGAAAATCGGATCATTATGAAGAAAGAAAGGGTAGAAAATAGAAAAGAAGAGAAGAAAGAAAGAAACAACAACAACTATCTCACAGCGGAAAGAATAAATTATATTAATAACATAAACTATTACATAGTATACAACACTTATCAGAGTTTACACAACTATACAACACATACTAGACAGTTATAATCATCTGTCTATATATTACAACTCAAATACAATACAAGACTCTAACACAGATATCAACACAGCGGAATACTATATCTACGAACGCTGAAGCCTCCTGCTCCATTGCTCCTCCATAATTCGTCAAAGCTAAACCTGAATCCCTTGACTACTCGTAAAAATTTGAGTACCCAAGAGTTTATAAAACAGAAATAAACAACTTGGGTCAGACATGGGTCTGGTGTGAGTAACAGGTTAAACTTGTTTAACTTCAAAACCTTTTGAAAGAAAAGGTATCACGTAAGACTCCCCACAAATAAACATGGGTAAGTTTTTACCTTACGCTAACCAAAACATTTGATAGGAAATTCGATTGTATTATAATAGGGTCTAGGGTTTTCAAATAAATATGAAATAGCCGAAATTGTTACATTATTAAATTCCAGCATACATAAGTATACAATCAAGTCCGTTATCACTTATTGGAATTTGGATTTCCATACAATGGCAGAGCTACCGGGGTACCGCTCATCACAGTACGGGGCCTAGATCACCGTACCGAGGATCACTCCCAATCCCCTGCAACACAAAGCCGGAACCATCCCTTACTGGATAATTCCGAATAAAATCACCCCACAGATGGCCGTCGCCAACTGCACCACTAAGCCGAAATAAAAGAAGGAACTCTCTAGACAGGGATGACCTTACTCTCAGTGGGTGCTACCCACGAAGCCTTGCTGCACCTCCCCTGTTTTAGCCATTCCCGGTTGATGAGGCTTGAGGCTACGATTTACCTTTAAATCAGACCACATCACTTAAAATGCTCATCGCCCTCCTGACGATGTGTTGAAAGCATTCAATCCATACAAGTTCGTTCCGGGTTCGAACGAAACCGAAGGCATTATCTCGTTACACTCGTATTGGAATCACCCTCAGAGTTAACGACAATAACCCTTGCACTTTGAATCTTCATCTTCACTTGAGATTCACGACCTATCGTTAATTTGGATCGATGTGGTATTCGGGTCTCCAGACCTGGAATTCCGGTATACGGAAACCCGATCCCGGTCTCATCGAAATCCAAAACGTATCTTTAAAGGGCCAAGTTGTTTTAAGGTTAAAACAATTCATTTCAGTTATCTATACTACAGGGATAGATAATTCACAACAGATAATCTACATTATCACAAACAGACAATTCATATTATCATTTCAATTTAACCAAAGCATCCATATCATAGATCAGCACATCTCTTATCAGAGATATCAACAATGCAAAGCATTCTATATTATTCATCCATCCCTAAGTAATGATTTATATCATCTCTACTTAATTTAAAGTGAATTAAATTAATTACCTCATTTTATAAATCCTTCTTACTTAATCATTAATTAAACCAATTAATTAATCATTACTCTAAGTATCTATCTTAATTAATCATTCCTGATTAATTACCCTTTAATTACTTTAAGTAATTAATACTTAATTAATCTCACAAATTAATTATCTTAAACCATTTCAGTAATTAATCCTTAATTACTTCATCTATTAATTAACTATACTTAATTACATTAATCCTCAATTAATTATAATTAATTAATTACTTTAATCACTTATTATTAATTAATTAATCTTAATTAATCAATTCTTAATTACATCATTAATTATATTAATTAATGATCCTTAATTACTCTTAATTAATTATCCTATTTAAATTAATTACATCTAATAATTAATTAGTCACATTTATTAATCACCTTTGATTAATCTCATCTAGTAATTAACTACCCTTAATTACTCTTCCATACATTAATTACTCATTAATTAATTATCTTTTAATTAATCCCTTGATTAATTATTTAAAGTAATTAACTCAAATTATTTTCATTATATCATCCTTAGTTAATTACATCCACTAATTAACTTTAATTACTTTCCTAAGTAATTACACTTTCACTAATTACATTTAAGTAATTATACTTATCACATAACCAAGTGATTATCTTAAATTAATTAAATTAATTAATTTAACTTATCAAATTATTTAATTAATTACCTTAAGTAATTAATTACCTTAATTACTTCCATTAAGTAATTATACTTAACCAATTTCCATAAATGATTATTATTAATTTATTAATCAAATTGATTACCAAAATTAATCTCATTAATTAATTATTTATTTATCCCTAATTAATGATCCCTCATTAATTATTTAACAATTCTTTAATTACTTCTTTAGGTAATTAATCTTTAATAAATTATTTATTAAAACAACTTGATAAACTCTTATTTATCAATTAATTAATTAAATTATCAATTATTCTTTAATTACCTTATTAATTTAATTACTCCTATATAATTAAATCTTAATTACTTTCTGACTAAGGTATTAACCTTTAACTACTTTAGTTATTATTAACAAAAGTCTTTAAAACATTTTACTTTAAAATCTTTCTTTTAATTCATTTTAAATTAAAAGATTTAAATAGATTACAATTTAACTTTAACCAATATTTAAATCAAATATACAAAATCTTTTTAAATCAAATGTTAAGAACACTTAACATTTATAAGATTTTAAACCAATTTATTTGAATTCAAAATCCTTTTTAAAATATACTTTTAACAATTTAAATTTTAAAACATCATAAATTTTATCAACCTATTTATTTCAAACAAGGATACAATTTTAAATTTGAATCCATACTTCCAAATTTGAGTTTACCAACTGTGACGACCCGACTTTCATTCCACAGAAAATCGTATCATCAATAAGAAAGAAATAGATAGAAATAGAAAAGATAGAAGAAAGAACAACAGATATCAGAATCTCACAGCGGAAACAGAACAAAATATAATATATCACATATCCATTACATAGTTTTTACACATATCAGAGTTACCCATATGTACAACATCCAAAACAAGACAGTCATAAGTATCTGTCACTACATTACACTCACAAAATACATCTTAGAGTTAATACACAGCGGAAAGATACCTATACAAATATAACTACGCCAAGTCTCCATCTCCAGGTCCTTCCAAAATTCGTCTAAGCAAAACCTGATCACTTGGCTACTCATAAAAATTTGAGTACCCAAGAGTTTAAGAAAAACAGAAATAAACTCTGGGTCAGACATGGGTCTGGTGTGAGTAAACGGTTAAGTTGTTTAACTTGAAAATCATTTGGAAACAAGGGTATCACATAAGACTTCCCACACATAAACACGGGTAAGTTTTTATCTTATGTTAACCAAATCATTTGATAAGAATCTGGTTATATTATAATAGGGTCTATAGTTTTCAGATAAATATTCACATAGCCGAAATTGTTACATTCATTAAATTCCAGCATACATAAGTATACAATCAAGTCCGAGATCACTTATTGGAAATTGGATTCCATACAATGGCAGGGCTACTGGGGTACCGCCCGTCACAGTACGTGGCCTAGATCAACGTACCGAGGAGTACGCCCGCTTCCCTACAACACAAGGCCGGAACATCCCTTACTGGATAATTCCCGCATAAGAAACCCCGTGGTTGCGGCCAAACAACCACCCACACAGCCGAAATAAAAAGGGACTCTAGACAGGGGAATCTCATACTACTTGGGTGCTACCCACTAACCTTGCTGCACCTCCCCTGTTTTAGCCATTCCCGGTTTGATGAGGCTTGAGGCTATGATTACCTTTAATCAGAAACACATCACTTAGAATGCTCATCGTCCACCTGACGATGTACTGAAAGCATTCAATCCATACAAGTTCGTTCCGGGTTCGAACGAAACCGAAGGCATTATCTCGTTACACTCGTTTTGGAATAACCCTCAGAGTTAACGACAATAACCCTTGCACTCTGAATCTTCATCTTCACTTGATATTCACGACCTATCGTTAATTTGGATCGATGTGGTATTCGGGTCTCCAGACCTGGAATACCGGTATACGGAAACCCGATCCCGGTCTCATCGAAATCCAAAACGTATCTTTTAAGGCCAAGTTGTTTAAAGGTTTAAACAATTTAATTCAATTCAATATTTGAATTCACACAGCATTTAACAGATAAATATCACACATTTATCATATCACAGAATATCACCATATCATCCAATAGATATCATCTAATTCAGATATTCTATATAAACAATCATCCATAAGCAATAATTATTAACCCTAGGATATAATAATTTAATTATCTTAAATTAAATTAATTACTTAAGAATTAATTATCTAACCTCCTGCTCCATTGCTCCTCCAGAATATTCGTCAAAACTAAACCTGAATCCCTTGGCTACTCGTAAAAATTTGAGTACCCAAGAGTTTAATAAAACAGAAAATAAACACTTGGGTCAGACATGGGTCTGGTGTGAGTAAACGGGTTAAAATTGTTTAACTTCAAAACCTTTTGAAAACAAAGGTATCACGTAAGACTTCCCACACATAAACATGGAAAAGTTTTTACCTTACGCTAACCAAACATTTGATAGGAAATCCAGTTATATTATAATAGGGTCTAGGGTTTTCAAGTAAAATACAGAAATAGCTGAAATGCTTACATCTCACATTCCAACATAGTTGGGCACAACTAATACGTACGGCACTTATTGGATTTTGGATTCCATACAATGGCAGGGCTACCGGGGTACCGCCCGTCACAGTACGTGGCCTAGATCACCGTACCGAGGATCACTCCCAATCCCCTGCAACACAAGGTCGGAACATCCCTTACTGGATAATTCCCGCACAAGATACCTCACGGTTGGGATCAGCAACCGCACCACTAAGTCGAAAATAGAAAGGGACATCTAGACAGAGGTAACCTTGTCCTACTTGGGTGCTACCCACTAACCTTGCTGCACCTCCCCTGTTTTAGCCATTCCCGGTTTGTGAGGCTTGAGGTCACGATTACCTTAGAAAAGAACACATCACTTAGAATGCTCATCGTCCACCTGACGATGTTCTGAAAGCATTCAATCCATACAAGTTCGTTCCGGGTTCGAACGAAACCGAAGGCATTATCTCGTTACACTCGTTTTGGAATCACCCTCAGAGTTAACGACAATAACCCTTGCACTCTGAATCTTCATCTTCACTTGATTCACGACCTATCGTTAATTTGGATCGATGTGGTATTCGGGTCTCCAGACCTGGAAATCCGGTATACGGAAACCCGATCCCGGTCTCATCGAAATCCAAAGCGTATCTTTTAAGGCCAAGTTGTTTTAAAGGTTAAAACAATTCAATTCATTATCTTTATACACAAAGAAAGATAATTCCCAACAGATAATCAACATTATCAGATAATCATCACATAATCAAAATTTTAAAAATATGTTTATGCTTAAACAAAGATAACTTGTTTAAATTCCTCAGCCTAGTTGAGATGGTTTTGAGTTTAGTCTGATATTTTGTTCAGATTTATAATTTAGATGGGAAGGAGTTCTAGATTATTGTAAATAGTTAGTTGAGATCCTGTAGAACGAGTATCCCGGTATATATATATATATATATACTTGGGGAAACTCGAGGAAATTCTATCCAGAATTTGTCTGGATAGTTAAATTTGTTTGATTAAATTTGTTTGCTATGGTTGTTAGCATATGGATGATAATTTATGGTATCAGAGCTTAGGCTGGCGACAACCTTGGCTCTGGTGGGAATTTGAGTGTATTAATAGATATGAGCGCGTATTTGTTAGTGAAATTGTTTTGTATGTTTATAAATAGGTAGGAATAATTATATGCAGGTCTGTATACCTATATATCTCTGTTTTTATATCAATACAGGCTTCAAAATTTTTAGGTGAGTAAATATTATTTTAAAAACAGACTTTAAATTTTGATATGTGATGATTATCTGAT
This sequence comes from Allium fistulosum, assembly GCA_030737815.1. Taxonomy (NCBI): domain Eukaryota; kingdom Viridiplantae; phylum Streptophyta; class Magnoliopsida; order Asparagales; family Amaryllidaceae; genus Allium; species Allium fistulosum. The sequence continues at coordinate 860,051,749 of CM060908.1, read as the reverse complement.
AATGTTGATTATCTGTTGGGAATTATCTTTCTTTGTGTATAAAGATAATGAATTGAATTGTTTTAACCTTTAAAACAACTTGGCCTTAAAAGATACGCTTTGGATTTCGATGAGACCGGGATCGGGTTTCCGTATACCGGATTTCCAGGTCTGGAGACCCGAATACCACATCGATCCAAATTAACGATAGGTCGTGAATCAAGTGAAGATGAAGATTCAGAGTGCAAGGGTTATTGTCGTTAACTCTGAGGGTGATTCCAAAACGAGTGTAACGAGATAATGCCTTCGGTTTCGTTCGAACCCGGAACGAACTTGTATGGATTGAATGCTTTCAGAACATCGTCAGGTGGACGATGAGCATTCTAAGTGATGTGTTCTTTTCTAAGGTAATCGTGACCTCAAGCCTCACAAACCGGGAATGGCTAAAACAGGGGAGGTGCAGCAAGGTTAGTGGGTAGCACCCAAGTAGGACAAGGTTACCTCTGTCTAGATGTCCCTTTCTATTTTCGACTTAGTGGTGCGGTTGCTGATCCCAACCGTGAGGTATCTTGTGCGGGAATTATCCAGTAAGGGATGTTCCGACCTTGTGTTGCAGGGGATTGGGAGTGATCCTCGGTACGGTGATCTAGGCCACGTACTGTGACGGGCGGTACCCCGGTAGCCCTGCCATTGTATGGAATCCAAAATCCAATAAGTGCCGTACGTATTAGTTGTGCCCAACTATGTTGGAATGTGAGATGTAAGCATTTCAGCTATTTCTGTATTTTACTTGAAAACCCTAGACCCTATTATAATATAACTGGATTTCCTATCAAATGTTTGGTTAGCGTAAGGTAAAAACTTTTCCATGTTTATGTGTGGGAAGTCTTACGTGATACCTTTGTTTTCAAAAGGTTTTGAAGTTAAACAATTTTAACCCGTTTACTCACACCAGACCCATGTCTGACCCAAGTGTTTATTTTCTGTTTTATTAAACTCTTGGGTACTCAAATTTTTACGAGTAGCCAAGGGATTCAGGTTTAGTTTTGACGAATATTCTGGAGGAGCAATGGAGCAGGAGGCTTCGGCGTTCGTAGATATAGTATTCCGCTGTGTTGATATCTGTGATAGTGTCTTGTCTTGTATTTGAGTTGTAATGTCTAGACAGATGTTTATAACTGTCTAGTAAGTGATGTATAAGTTGTGTACTCTGATTATGTAAAGACTATGTATTAGTTATGTGATATATTATAATTTGTTCCGTTTCCGCTGTGAGATTCTGATGTGTTGTTTCTTTCTTTTTCTTCTTTTCTACTTCTCACCCCTTTCTTTCTTCATAATGATGTGACTTTCTGGGCATAGAAAGCCGGGTCGTTTAATTACTTAAGAATTAATCATCTAACCTTGCTTAATCAATCATTAATTAATTACAAACCTTTAATTAATTACTCATTAACTATTAATCATCCTTGATTAATTATTCATTAATTACATAAAGTAATTATCCTTTAATTAATTTCACAAATTAATTATTCTTAACCAATAACAGTAATTAACCTTTAATTACTTTTATTAATTACATTAATTAATTACATTAATCCTTAATTAATTAATTAATTAAACTTAATTAATTACCTCCATTAATCCACCTTAATTAAATTTAAACAGTAATTATCCTCCTGTAATTACTTACCTTAATTAATTAACTTTTTAATTAGTTATATTAATTCTTTAATTAATTATACCAAATACTTAATCCTTAATTACTTTTATAAAGTAATTATACTTAATTACTTCTTATTAAGTAATTGCATCTTATAATTATACATTAATTACTTATACTAAGTAATTATACTTATTAATCTTATTAAGTATTTATACTTAATCAGCATCAAACTTATCTTTAATTAATTTACAAATTAATTAACTTAAATTAATCACATATATTTATTATTTACAATTGAGTAATTCAATCCTTAATTACTCTTAAACAAATTAATTAATCTTTAATTACAGATTATTTATTCTTTAATTATTAATTAATAAACCTTAATTATCAATTAATAAATCTTAAGAATAAATTAATTAATCTTTAATTATCGGTTAATTAATCTTTAATAAATCTTTATAGATTAATTATCTCTTATTTATTAACTAATAAAACCTAATTATTAATTAATAAACTTAATTAAGTACTTCTTCGTTAAAATTAATCAACCTCTAATTACTTAATTAATTAATTACAAATTAATTAATCTTTAGTCATTAATTAAATCAAACTTAATCATTGAGTTAATTAAATAAATTAATTACTCTTAATTAATTTCTTACTAATCCTTAATCATTATTAATTAAAATTAATTAATTATACCTAATTTTCTTAATTAACTTAATTAATGTCAAGACATTAAAACTTTAATTATCTTAAGATAAAACATTATCTTATTTATGCCTTAATTATCATTAAAACATTTATCTTAATAATTAACTTTTCTTAATTAAATCATTAATTAAGGTTTAAAATAAATAAACATTTAACTTGATAAATTAAAGTTAATAAAACATAATTTCCCTTAAATGTCTTAAACATTAACAAGTAATAGTTTAAACTAGTTTTCAATTTAAACTTTAAAACTTTAATTTTCTTTGCATCGAAATCTTTGTCTCGTATTTCTTTTATTTTCCAATCTGGTAAATACTTTACTTTCAAATTTTAAAAACCTGAAAACATGTTTTCTTTTTAAACTTGAAACCCTGGTATCAGATTCAACAAACCCGAGCAACCCTCGAGATAAACCCGGGCTCAACTCTGAGATACACATCCACTTCAATTCTTCGAGACCATCATGCTTTGACTTCGAAATACAACCCGAGAAACTTATCTTCTTCCCCAATTTCAAACAAACCCAGATACAATTGCTACCTCGTGCACGTGCACACTGACGCGGCGGCACTCCGGTCTCCATCGCGATCCTCTACTAGTCGACCTCAACACTCACAAGCCTCGCGACCACCCAGACCATTAAATCTCGTCATCGACCAAAATCAAGCTACCTCGACCAAACGTTTAAAAACCAACGCCCAGAAATCGCCTCGATCTCCCAACGCCAACCACCGGAAGACCCCAGACTTCGACCTCACCCTCTCTGACCATCTACGAAGCCATGCCCAAAACCTCGTGACACTCGATCGCGTATAGGCATCGAATTCGTCATTCTACAGACATGACCAAACTTAGGGTTAGAAACCTAAATCCTCTCTTCCATGTCGTCACGATGAACTGGAGCACTTCCAGTCATTTTTCCTAAGCTCGCCATACCTCCTTAAAAGAATTTCGTCCTCGAAATTTAAAACAAAAGATAATCCAAAGTTTTATTTTATTTCAAAAATTTTCAAACAATTTTAGCATACATATCAGCCAACACAAATAAACAACCAATTTCATCCAGACAAACAATTCAATCAAACAAACAATTCTAGCTATCCGGACCTAGATCCCGGATAAGCTTCCTAAATTTCCTCGAGTTTCCCCAAGTATATATATATACCGGGATACTCGTTCTAAAGACAATCTTAAACTACGAAGCTACAGAGCTCCTACTTATCTAAATCTACAAAACTAAACAGGATATCAGACTACAGACAAGTCTGACTCAACAACCAAATCCTTCCCGAACTACTGGTTCCAAAACCAGAGATAGATCAAACACGTATTTCCTCAAAGATACGCGATATACTCTGAATCTCAGTTATCCAAACTGGCAATTCAATCCTGTAGATCAAACACTTATCCAAATCAGAATATAGAAGAGATCCAAAACAACTCGGAGCTGACTTCACAGACTTACCCAATCTTGTAGCTCCTTTTACCAGAGAAAATTTCAACAATAACGAAGTCTCCAACTTTGAATTCCAAATTCCTCCGTCTCTAGTCTTCAGAACTCTTCTGACAATTCCGGACTGCCTATATCTATTCCGAACAGCTCAACCTTTGCTGATGTTTATAAAAACAAACTAGATCAAAACAATCCAACAAACGGATCCTTTCAAGATTTACAGAAATCCAGTACACAAACTCTACTTCACAAACCTCAGTAGACTAAATCTACTTCTCTTATCCGGAAAAGACAAAACAGATGCACTGCTAAGCTGAACTCAAATCCAGAAAAATTTCCTGTAGAAATCTCTAATACTGCAACTTCCAGTTGCTTCCACTCTACAACAGCTGCAATCTTGCTTCCGCTGCACAACTCTGATCTGGAGAAGATGAGAATGTCGTCGATGAATTCGAGCACAAACTAATCACATCTCGGAAATATGGTTCAAAGATCCATAAAAAGAAAACTCAGAAGTTCTATGAAATACTGAGCTGCTTCACCAAATCAGAGTTAATTTAAATTAATCAATTTTAAATTAATCTTTATTCTGTGAGAATGATAATTGTTTGTTTAATTAATTAAATTATATGATTAAAAATGTATATATTGAATTAACCTTAAATTATATGATTTATTTAATTAGTTTTACTTAAATTAAATCTGATAAATAATTTTGTATATATGTTTATTCATTTAAATTATATGTCTATATGTTAAATATTTAAAATATAATTATATGGTATATATTTAAAATCATTTATAAATACATATGTTTATAAATTAACTTTTTATAATTTCATTAAGTAATTAGTTATTTTAAATGTATTAACATGTATAAATATATATACACTTAAATAATATTATATATATGTATTAACATATATATAATAAGTATATATTTAAAATATATATACCATTAACTTATAAATATTTATACTGAAATATTTAAAATATATATCTAACTAATTATATATTTAAAAACCTTTATTAAATTATAATTATATGGTACATATATAATTAAAATATATATACATATATAAATATTTTAAATTTCTATCACATATTATAATTATATTTTAAATATTAATAAAATATATTTAAGTGTATTATAAAATTGATAATTATAATTAAATAAATATAATGTATTATAAAATTAAATTTAATTATGTAATTATCGGACCAAATTATATGAAAGAAATCTATAATTAATTAACATATTCGCATATACAAGTGTAACATCTCAGATTCGCATATGTAAATTTAAATTTATCGAATATTAAATTTAAAATGAAGACAACTTTAACTTAACAAATTAATTTAAACTAATAATTTGGTGTTGAACTAAAAATTTAAATTGTTATAGGGTTTATAGAAACTAGATTTTTAGAATGTATATATGGAAATAGAGAATTATTTTGTATTGATAAAGTTTGGTTTTTTTTTTTAAAACGTTAAAGTCTATATAAAATTAGATTTAAATTAAATTATAAGTTAAAATTTAAATTTTTAGTTCAACACCAAATTATTAGTTTAAATTAATTTGTTAAGTTAAAGTTGTCTTCTCACATTATTAATTAACCTTACCCTTTAATTAATTAATTTAATCCTTTAATTAATTACACTAAATGATTAATCCTTAATCACTTCCAAACTAGTATCGTCCACCCGACTTCCTAGTGCGGACTCAGATCTGGTTTCTTGATCAGAAACAGTCATTCTCCTTGCATAGTCGTAGCCATGATAGAGAATATCCAGAACCAATCAACAATCCATATCCAGGTTCGCCGTCGAAATTCGAGTGAAAAATCCCAACTCGGATCGATAATACTATCTCGAAATTCTGTATTCGAATCTGGATCAAATCACTATGCGAATAGAATAATATACGTACATCCTACGTATTTATCTTTATTGGTTATTGGCCAAATCAATTCTCTTTTCTATTCACATTTCCTTTAATTCCATTCACTTATTCTCAATTGCTTCATTACCAATTGAGTTATTACTTCAATTATAAACAGTTGAACTCTGACCTATTTAAATTTTAAAAATAGCTTGAAAAAGTTTAAAATATATAAGTAGTTGAAAAATAGTTATTAGTTTGTAAAATAGCTGTAAAATAGAAATAGTTAGATAATTGCAAAATAGTTTTTAAAATAGTGATTAGATATAAGTAACTGAAAAATAGTAATTAGTTTATAAGACAGTTTCAAAATAGTTAAATAGTTCCAAAATAATGGTAAAATAAGTATAAGATAGTTTGGGTTTAAGAAGAAATATTGTATAGTAAATAGTTTGAAAAATAGATTTGTATTAAAACAATTTATTTTGAAAATATTCCAGAGCCAAACTGTTTAATTTCCAAATTAATTTCATTAAATATGGTATCCTGTATGTGATACCAAGTGTAACGACCCGGAGTATTACCTTTATGATTTAAACAAGCTTTGTTTTGTCTTCTTTTAAAATGCTCAAATAAAAATGGTTATAAATGTATAAAGTTAAATGTTTAAATTTTTAAAATACATGTATAAGAAATATATTTGTGTTATAATTAGTTTTAGAATATTTTCTTTAAAAGGTAAATTTATATTTACAGATGTAAGTATTAATTAATTTAGTACATTTAAAGTTGTAAGTTTATATTTACATTTAATAAGTAAGTTATATTCACATCTAAATTAAGTAAAAATTAATTAAAATTTGCTAAGACATTTGTAAACATGTTAGGACATTTCATAAACACTTGTAAATCAATTAAACAATTTAATGACAAATGTAAGTTTAAACAAAATTATGCAAGGATTTTAACACTTGTTTTAAATACTTAAAAACTTGTCCATACTTAAATTTTAAAACTAAAATATGGTTTGCTTTGAAAATCTCAAATCTGGTTACTTAAATTTAAAACACCCGAGTCTAAACAAAAGAAAACCCGAGTAAACCCACTAAAACCCCCTAGTCTACCCCGAGTCCTCTCGAATACCTACCCACTTCGAGTCGAAACGCGAATATCACGAGATTTCCCCCGAGTGTCACTCTTCTTCCCCAAATTCACGAACCAGAAAGCACAAACGTGCACGTGCACGTGCATGTCACTTCGACCCTTCTTCGACCAACTCTCTGGTCCTCAACAAGTCGCCGACAACACTAGCTAGTGCTCTAACCACCCAGCTTCGTCAAATCGCCTGAGATTCGAAAACGAGCACTTCGACCACACCAGAACTTCCAACCTCGATCGATAAAGCCTCCACGTCATCACCTCCGTCCACCAGATCATCTGTCGACCTACCTGAAACTTCATCTTCACTTGATTCACGACCTATCGTTAATTTGGATCGATGTGGTATTCGGGTCTCCAAACCTGGAAATCCGGTATACGGAAACCCGATCCCGGTCTCATCGAAATCCAAAACGTATCTTTTAAGGCCAAGTTGTTTAAAGGTTTTAAACAATTAAACTTATATTCAGGATGATATAAACAGATAGATAAATAACATTATCACAATAGATAATTCATATCAACATTCATCTCACAAAGCAGCATATCACCTATCATAGATATCATATCCAAATCATCCAATATCAACCATTACCCAATATCAATCATCCAATATAAATCAATCATCCAATATCAGTTAATCAATATTAACCAATCATTCTTTAAACAGAATTGATTAACTCTTAACCAATTTAATTAACCTTTAATTAAATTAATTACTATCCTTTAATTACTTGGATTATCCTAATCCTTTTTCATTGATTTATTTTATATCAATTTATTAATCATCTCTTAATGATCTTCCTTAATAAATTTTCCTTGATTAATTATACTTTAATTACATTCAAGTAATTAGCCTTTAATTAATTTCACCAATTAATTATCCTTAACCATTTCAGTAATTAACCTTTTATTACTATCATTAATGATCCTTCATTTACTTCCATTACTTAATTTATTAATTAATTAACTATAATTAATTATACTCAATTAATTACAATTAATTATATTAATTAATAATCCTCTAATTACTTCATTTATTAATTAACCTCCTAGTTAATTAAATAATTAATCTTTAATTAACTACATTCATTAATTAACCTTAATTAATTATAAACAGTAATTAACTATTTGTAATTACTTATCTTAATTAATTACTATCTTATATTAATCTTTGATTAATTAATCTTTAACTACTTGATTAAGAAATTATTAATCAATTAATTAATAAATAAACCTTAATTAATTACCTTATTAATTAATTACCATTTTAATTAATTACCCTTAGTAATTATCTTCAAATTAATCACATTTCTTAATTAATTAATCACTTTAATTACTTAACAAAAATAATTAAGTAATTAACTTTTAATTACTTCCATTATTTATCTTGATTACTTTCTTAATTAATAAGTAATTCCATTACTAAATAATCCTTAATTCATTAATTAATTAACTACTCCATAATTAATTAATCTCAACAATTATATTAATCAATTCCTAAGATTAATAACTTCAAGTGATTACCCTTTTATCACTTTAACTAATTACCCCATGAGTAATTTTTTTCTATTAATTACTTCCATAAGTAATTTCATTTAATAATTAACCAATAATTACTTTATTAAGTCATTACACTTAGTTAATCCATAATTAAGTGATTATTTAAAATTAAATAAATAATTAACTAATTATTTAAAATTAATTAAACAATTAATTAATTAACATTTTATATTTAAAAAAAATCCTAAATTAATTATGAAAACATTATTCTTAATTAAACTTTACTTATTAACAAATCATATTTAAATTAAGTATTCTTAAATTTATCAATACTAATTTAACCTTATTATCCTCATAAATAAAATATTTGAATTTTTTAAATCTTATTATTCAAAACAAATTATTAAACTTGATTTACAAAATCATAATAATAACCTTATTTGGAGATAAAGTATTTATAAATCATTTTCAGATTTAAAACTTCAAATTTATCAAGTTTAAACAAATTTATTTTCAATATAAATTGAAAATTTGTTATTAAAACATTATTCCAAACTTAAATCAAAATTTTAAGTTAAAGTTTGGAATAATGTTTTAATAACAAATTTTCAATTTATATTGAAAATAAATTTGTTTAAACTTGATAAATTTGAAGTTTTAAATCTGAAAATGATTTATAAATACTTTATCTCCAAATAAGGTTATTATTATGATTTTGTAAATCAAGTTTAATAATTTGTTTTGAATAATAAGATTTAAAAAATTCAAATATTTTATTTATGAGGATAATAAGGTTAAATTAGTATTGATAAATTTAAGAATACTTAATTTAAATATGATTTGTTAATAAGTAAAGTTTAATTAAGAATAATGTTTTCATAATTAATTTAGGATTTTTTTTAAATATAAAATGTTAATTAATTAATTGTTTAATTAATTTTAAATAATTAGTTAATTATTTATTTAATTTTAAATAATCACTTAATTATGGATTAACTAAGTGTAATGACTTAATAAAGTAATTATTGGTTAATTATTAAATGAAATTACTTATGGAAGTAATTAATAGAAAAAAATTACTCATGGGGTAATTAGTTAAAGTGATAAAAGGGTAATCACTTGAAGTTATTAATCTTAGGAATTGATTAATATAATTGTTGAGATTAATTAATTATGGAGTAGTTAATTAATTAATGAATTAAGGATTATTTAGTAATGGAATTACTTATTAATTAAGAAAGTAATCAAGATAAATAATGGAAGTAATTAAAAGTTAATTACTTAATTATTTTTGTTAAGTAATTAAAGTGATTAATTAATTAAGAAATGTGATTAATTTGAAGATAATTACTAAGGGTAATTAATTAAAATGGTAATTAATTAATAAGGTAATTAATTAAGGTTTATTTATTAATTAATTGATTAATAATTTCTTAATCAAGTAGTTAAAGATTAATTAATCAAAGATTAATATAAGATAGTAATTAATTAAGATAAGTAATTACAAATAGTTAATTACTGTTTATAATTAATTAAGGTTAATTAATGAATGTAGTTAATTAAAGATTAATTATTTAATTAACTAGGAGGTTAATTAATAAATGAAGTAATTAGAGGATTATTAATTAATATAATTAATTGTAATTAATTGAGTATAATTAATTATAGTTAATTAATTAATAAATTAAGTAATGGAAGTAAATGAAGGATCATTAATGATAGTAATAAAAGGTTAATTACTGAAATGGTTAAGGATAATTAATTGGTGAAATTAATTAAAGGCTAATTACTTGAATGTAATTAAAGTATAATTAATCAAGGAAAATTTATTAAGGAAGATCATTAAGAGATGATTAATAAATTGATATATAATAAATCAATGAAAAAGGATTAGGATAATCCAAGTAATTAAAGGATAGTAATTAATTTAATTAAAGGTTAATTAAATTGATTAAGAGTTAATCTAATCGTAAATATTTATGTTTTGATAAATATTTATTTGATCATATCTTAATATAATCACTTAAAAATCGACAAAGTATTCTTTTAAAAATAAGTAATGATGATTGTTTATATAAGAAACTTATTTAAATTAGACAAAATTGTTTATATATGTATTTATTTAGAATAGATCTTGAATTGGATTTTTAATGGAATTTAAAGGATTTAATTTGAATTTGAAATCTAAAAAAAAAAAAAGGAAGTATATCTTAAATATATGTTATATTGATTTGATCAAAAACATAAGTTATGTATAAATAAATGTTTATATAAATTCACATGTATATTTTCAAAAATCTAAAGCATATTTATATAAAATAAATACACATTATATTCATGTGAATATTACATAATTACTTATTCATAACTTAAATAAATAAGAAAGTAACATTTGTAAATTATTAATTAAACATTAAAAACACTTGTAAACTTATTAATATATGTTAATGACAATTGTAAACAAGAGTGTATATGTGTAAGATAATTAGAACTTAAGGGAACAAGTGTCATTCTCTTGAAAAGTTGAATTTAAAATTTAATTGTAAAATAAGAACAAGAGTTTTAATTTTCAGCAAATTTCTTTCTTCATTTTCAAACAAAAAAATGTAATACAAACCAAAGATCAGAAGAATTGAATACAAATCTGAAAGAAACAAAGATCAAAAATGAAAGAAGATAAAATCTGGAAATCAAATCAAAGAAGAAAAACTGGAAATCTGAGGAAATGAAAGCAAATTCAACATCAGTTTCAAAATCTTCAAATGCAATCAGATAAGGGAGATAAATTTCAGATTTTAAATTCAACAAAAGCAGAAGAATAGCAAGTTAAAAATCAAACAAGCCTGGGAAAACCTGGTCTCTGTTTCATAATAAAATGGTGAGCAAACTTTATCTTTTAAACCATATTTTCTTGATTTTTATGCCTGTGATGATAATAATTTGAAATATTGTATGAATGTGAGATGTTGTTGTTTCTGATCTTCTTCTTCTTCTTCTGTTTCTTTCTTCTATCTCTTTTCTTTTTCTTCTAACTATCTGGAAATTTCGGGTTCGAAATTTCCGGGTCGTTACAGTTGGTATCAGAGCTACGGGATTTCAAGTAATTCCATTATAGATAAATAACCCACAGAAAACAAAATTATTAATTATGTGAAATTAATCTTGTTTATGGATGATTAAATTATATTGAATACCTTTGATTATTATTTAACTCTGGCATGTACTTTGTAATGTTCTGTGATATGAAATGTTTTTGTTTGAACTATGATAAATATGAGTTATTTATCTATAATGGAATTGTTTGGAAATACGACATTATGAAGTTAAATTGAATTGTTGAAAAGTAAAACAACTTGTCTTAGGAAGATGATATTTAATTCGAAGAGACGGGATCGGATATTAGCGATATCCGGAACCACTTCGATTAGAAATCTATAATTCTTTATAGATTGATATGTGAAATAAATGGGCTGGATTGGGATAATATGGACCATTTAAACTAAGTTGGATACTTTGATATTGTTTTGTGAAATAAGTGTTGACTATATAAGTTGTTTACTTGTAGTAAGGTACGAGTTACCCCGGGTTTATATAAGTTCTATGAATTGAAATTTCATGTTAGATGAGTTTACTCACGCTGGTTTCCAGCCTGACCCGGGTGTTACTTTGTGGTAATGCTCGGGTCAGACCGAGTATTACAGATTTCCAGGTAAGGACGTTCTGGAGCTCAGGAGGCGAGCTGAATGGCAGGAACGTATGGAGTGTATTCCGCTGAGCATATTACTGATGTTTATCTGAGACATGTTAATTCTAACTGTCTAGTATAATTGTAAATGGTTGTAACTCTGATGTATTAAAAATGTAATTGACAAATACAGTTTTCTTTGTATAACTGATATTATTATTTGATATTGTATTTTGATCCACTGCGAATGTGAGAATCTATGTCTTGTTCTGTTTCTTTCTTCTATCTCTTTTCTTTTCTCCTAACTATCTGGAATTTTCGGGTTCGAAAATTCCGGGTCGTTACAGTATATATATATATAAATAGATAAGTAATAAGTGTTTAAGAAAATAAAGAAAAAGCTTTTATCTATATTTAAAATAAATATAAACTAACTAAAAAGACATGTGTAAATTCCTAAGGCTTGAAAATAACATGTGTACATTAATAAACCAATGTAAATGACAAATGTCAAAGCTTTAGATTTTTGTTTTTCTTTTATTTAATAAATCATTTTTACTTATATCAACACATGCTTTCATTCCATTTTTTTTTCTTTTCAAATTCTTTTTCAAACTTAAGAAGATTTCAGCCTGAGACAAAATATTCTCAAGAACAAACCTGAAACCATTTCCTCTCAAAAACTAAATCCCTGTAATTCATTTCTTCAAAAATCTGTAACCATTCTTCATTTCTCTGAAACCCATTTTCAAATCAAAGTCAAGCCTGTTCTTCTTTCCAAAATCTGATCAAAGCCTGCATTCTTCAAAATCAAACAAAAACTGCAATTTCGTTTCTGGAAGCATTTTCAAACAAGTCTTTAGCCTGTAAACATTTTTTCAAAGCTGAAGCAAGTAATCAAAAGCCTGCAATCTTTTTCCAAATCTGGAATCTAAAGCAACATTTCAATAAAGCAAGATTTAGCAACATGCAAGTTTCCAGTTTTAAAGACAATGCAAGTTTTCCAGCAAGCATTCAAGTTTTAATAGCAAAGACATTCAGATCTTAAATTCAAAAGCTTTTCAAATTAAAACCTGGAAAGTTTCTCTGTTCACTTTTAAAAGGTGAGTAACTTTCATTTTTAAAACTTAAAGCATATGATATATGTTTGCATGTGATAATATTGGCTTGTATTGTAGTTTTTAATTTGAATTTATATGAATTAGGATAAATATATGTATGAGCCTGTCAGTTTACACATAAAAATCTATCCCCTGTTATTTATTAAGTGAGTAACACTATTCTTATAAATTTAAGTATATAGGTATTTGTTTGCATGTGGAAATCTGGAATAAACTGTGTATTGTATGGATGAATATGATTGAAATTTCTATGTATATAGTTGGATATATAGATGCATGCTTATGTTATACCTGTTCTTACCTGTTCTTACTTTTGGAAGTTAAAATCATGATCGAATTTAATTCCTCTTGATATAATCTCTTATAGGACTTAGAATTCAAACTATATTTGTTTGTTTAAATCATGGATTACAGTTTAAAATTTTATTAAGTTAAAATAAAATTTAAAACTACTCTGAAAACCATAAGAACAGTTCAAGCTTAACATATGTCAAAATCTAAACATCTTAATTCATCGATTCAGGCATATGATCTGAATCCTGGTGTGAAAACATGATTTTTAAGATTTGAATCATGATTTTTAGTAGTAGAATGAGAGAGCAGTTCGAGGTTGAACAGTTTTTGCCTTTTTGATGATTTCTGATCATCTAAGTGATCGGCGAGGTCGTGGTCATTAATAGAGGATGTGGAATGATCAGGGATCGTGGGAAAAATGTCGGAATGGTGATCGAGGTACTGTGGCGGTGGGAATTGATTAAGAAAATCTGTAGACCTAGATTTTGACTTGGTCGGAAAAGTTGTCTCCAGGGTGTCTCTGGTTGATCGAGTTCCATCAGACTGTGGAGAATTGAAGAAGGAACGTTGTTGAAGTCATGGCCAGAAGTTCAGACGTTCAGATGACCGGAGGAGTGAATTCGTGATGCTTTCCAGGTTGAAGTTCTGTTCCAAGGGATGATCAATTGGCTCGTTTTCGTTTTCCGGCGAGTACGTGACGTTGGGTGGTCGGAATTGTCTGAGAAGGTGATCGTCGACATGCGAGCATCACGGCGAGGTGTTGGAGGCGATCGAGTCGCCTGTGCATGTGCACAAGGTAGCAGCAATGGCTGGTTTTGAGATTTGGGAAGAAGATGACGTTCTCGAGTATGTTGATGTTTTGTCTCGGAGTCGTACTCGAGGAAATAGGGACTTGGCTCGGGGTTTCGAAGGGGAGATTCGTAGGTTTATAACTGCGTTTTAAAACTAAGTATAACAGTTTTTAGAAAATAAAATGGAAGGAAAAAACTCGAAGGAGTACTCGGGTATTTTGATGTTTTTCTCGGGTATTTTGGATGTTGGGCTCGGGTCATTGACCTGGTACAGTTTTTTTAAATCTGTTGTTTTAAATTTTTAAAACTATTTTTAAAAATTTGAAAACAGAAATTTAAACAAGGTTTAAATTAAAATTTTAAAGTATGGATTCAAATTAAACTTGAATCCCAGTTGTAAAAATAAATAAGTTTTTATTTTAATATATAAACATCTTTAAATGTTCAAAGTATAGTTTAAAAGAATTTTTAAATTAAATAAATTGGTTTAAAAATCTTGTAAATTTCTTTTATAAATGTTAAGTGTTCTTAACATTTGATTTAAAAGATTTTGTATATTTGATTTAAATATTGGTTAAAATTAAATTGTAATCTATTTTAAATCTTTAATTTAAAATAAATTAAAAGAAAGATTTTAAAGTTAAATCTTTTAAAGTCTTTGTTAGTAATAATTAAAGTAGTTAAAGGTTAATACTTTAATTTAGAAAGTGATTAAGGTTTAATGATAAAGAAGTCATTAAATTAATAAGGTAATTAAAGAATAATTTGGTAATTTAATTAATTAATGATTTAGTGTTAATTAATTAAATAATTAGGATTATAAGTTAATAAATTAAGGTTAATTAATTTGGGATTAATCATTTATTTAGATAAGTATAGATTTTTAATAAATGATAAATCTTTTATGAATTGGTTAAGTATAATTACTTAATGGAAGTAATTAAGGTAATTAATTACATAAGGTAATTAATTAAATAAATTTGATTAAGTTAAATTAATTAATTAAATTAATTTAAGATATCATTTAGAGATGTGATAAATATAATTATTTAAATGTAATTAGTGAAAGTGAAATTACTTAGGAAAGTAATTAAAGTTAATTAGTGAATGTAATTAACTAAGGATGATATAATGAAAGTTATTTGAGTTAATTACTGTAAATAATTAATCAAGGGATTAACTAAAAGATAATTAATTAATGAGTAATTAATTTATGGAAGAGTAATTAAGGGTAGTTAATTACTAGATGTGATTAATCAAAGGTGATTAATAAATGTGACTAATTAATTATTAATTTAAATAAGATAATTAATTAAGAATAATTAAGGATCATTAATTAATATAATTAATGATGTAATTAAGAATTGATTAATTAAGATTAATTAATAAATAACAAGTGATTAAAGTAATTAATTAATTGTAATTAATTAAGGATTAATGTAATTAAGTATGGTTAATTAATTAATGAAGTAATTTAAGATTAATTACTGAAATGGTTTAAGATAATTAATTTGTGAAATTAATTAGGGATTAATTACTTAAAGTAATTAAAGTATAATTAATCAGGAATGATTAATTAAGATGGATATTTAGAATAATGATTAATTAATTGGTTTAATTAATAATTAAGTAAGCAGGATTTATAGAATGAAGTAATTAGTTTAATTCACTTTAAATTAATTAGATGATATAAATCATTGCTTAAGGATGGATGAATGAGATTGAATGTATTTCATTGTTTGATATCTCTGATGAGATATGATTGATATATGATATGGATGTTTGGTTGAATTATAATGATAATGTGAATTATCTGTTTGGGATGATAATGTAGATTATCTATTGAATTATCTATCTTTGTGAATATAGATAAGAATTGAATTGTTTTAACCTTAAAACAACTTGGCCCTTAAAAGATACGTTTTGGATTTCGATGAGACCGGGATCGGGTTTCCGTATACCGGGATTCCAGGTTTGGAGACCCGAATACCACATCGATCCAAATTTACGATAGGTCGTGAATCTCAAGTGAAGATGAAGATTCAGAGTGCAAGGGTTATTGTCGTTAACTCTGAGGGTGATTCCAAAACGAGTGTAACGAGATAATGCCTTCGGTTTCGTTCGAACCCGGAACGAACTTGTATGGATTGAATGCTTTCAGCACATCGTCAGGCGGACGATGAGCATTCTAAGTGATATGTTCTGATTAAAGGTAATCGTAACCTCAAGCCTCATCAACCGGGAATGGCTAAAACAGGGGAGGTGCAGCAAGGCTTCGTGGGTAGCACCCACTGAGAGCAAGATAGATCCCTGTCTAGAGGTCCCTTTTCTTTTATTCGGCTTAGTGTGTGGTTGGTCGCGCCAACTACGGGATTATCTTGTTCGGGATTATCCAGTAAGGGATGGTTCCGGCTTTGTGTTGCAGGGGAGCGGGCGTACTCCTCGGTACGGTGATCTAGGCCACGTACTGTGACGGGCGGTACCCCAGTAGCCCTGCCATTGTATGGAATCCAAACTCCAATAAGTGCCGTACGTATTAGTTGTGCCCAACTATGTTGGAATGTGAGATGTAAGCATTTCAGCTATTTCTATATTTTACTTGAAAACCCTAGACCCTATTATAATAAAATCAGATTTCCTATCAAATGTTTTGGTTAGCGTAAGGTAAAAACTTACCCATGTTTATTTGTGGGGAGTCTTACGTGATATCTTTTCTTTTTAAAGGTTTTGAAGTTAAGCAAGTTTAACCTGTTACTCACACCAGACCCATGTCTGACCCAAGTGTTTATTTCTGTTTTATAAACTCTTGGGTACTCAAATTTTTACGAGTAGCCAAGGGATTCAGGTTTAGCTTTGACGAATATTCTGGAGGAGTAATGGAGCAGGAGGCTTCGGTGTTCGTAGATATAGTATTCCGCTGTGTTGATATCTGTGATAGTGTCTTGTCTTGTATTTGAGTTGTAATGTCTAGACAGATGTTTATAACTGTCTAGTAAGTGATGTATATGCTGTGTAACTCTGTAAATTGTTGTATACTATGTAATAGTTTATGTTATTAATATAATTTATTCGTTCCACTGTGAGATCGTTGTTGTTGTTTCTTTCTTTCTTCTCTTCTTTTCTCTTTCTATCCCTTTCTTTCTTATTAACGATGCGACTTTCTGTGGAGAGAAAGTCGTGGTCGTTACAGTGGTATCATATATATTGGGATACTCGCTCTACAGAATCCAACAAACAATACTACTAAGCTATAGAGCGTCTACTCTTCTAGATCTACAGAACTAAACAAGATATCAGACTACAGACGAGTCTAACTTAACAACCAAATCTTCCAGAACTGCTGGTTCCAAAACCAGAGATAGATTAAACACGTACTCCCTCAGAGATACGTAAAACACAATGAATTCCAGTTATCCAAACTGACAATTCAATCCAGTAGATCAAAGCACTTATCCAAATTAGATCACAGAAAAGATCCAAAATAATTCGGAGCTGACTGTTTCAACTGTAACGACCCGGAATTTTCGAACTCGAAAATTCTGGATAGTTAGGAGAAAAAGAAAAGAGATAGAAGAAAGAAACAGAACAAGACATAGATTCTCACATTCGCAGCGGATCAAAATACAATATCAAATAATAATATCAATTATACAAAGAAACTGTATCTGTTAATTTATATTCGATACATCAGAGTTACAACCATTTACAAATAGACTAGACAGTTATATTAACCTGCCCATACTACTATCAATATAACTCTCAAATACACAGCGGAATACACTCCATACGTTCCTGCCATCCAGCTCGCCTCCTGAGCACCAGAACGTCCTTACCTGGAAATCTGTAATACTCGGTCTGACCCGAGCATTACATCAAAGTAACACCCGAGTCAGGCTGGAAACCAGCGTGAGTAAACTTATCTAACATGAAATTCCAATTCATAGATCTTATATAAAATCAGGGTAACTCGTATCTTCTACGAGTTCTTACTTATTAAATTCAAACAATTTATTCACAAAATAATATCTAAGTATCGTTACTTAGTTCCAATGATCCAGATTACTCAATTTATTTCATCCCAGCCTATTTGATTTACAAATCAAATCTATAAAGAATTTATAGATTACTAATCGAAGTGGTTTCGGGTATTTACTAATACCCGACCCCGGCCTCTTCGAATCCAATGTTCTTTTAAACCCAAGATATTCAAGTGAAATACAATTCAACTTAAAATACAAGATGTCACTTATACACAGCAATTCATCAACGATAGATCACCATGCTATCACTATCTATCAAACATATCATATCAGAGATATCAACCAATTCAAGGTATTTACATCATTCAATCATTTATAAGCAAGATTGATCATTTCCAAAATTAAATTAATTTATCTCAAATTAAATTAATCATTAACTTTAATCACTTGGATTTCCTTTACTTAACATTAACTTATTTACAAATCAATTAATTAATCATCTTTTAATTATCTATTAATCATCCATAATTACTTCCATTAAGTAATTATCCATTGGTTAATTATCCTTAATTAATTAATGGCAAAATTAATTTAATTGCTCTTAAACCTTGCTTACTTAACATTAATTAATTACAAACCATTTTAATTAATTGTTCTTTAATCATTTATAAATAAATTAACTAACCTTTAATTATTTAATATTCCTAAATTAATTACATCAATTAATTAACCATTTAATTAATTATCCTTAATCAATTACAATACACTAATTCTTAATCACTTTCATAATCACATTTGAAAACACTAATGAATTTATTAAATTAATTATCCTAATAATTATTCAAAACCAAAACAATTAAAAAAATCAAAGACATTTGGCTTTATAATTTAATTATTGGAACTTGTTTAAGAATTTTCACTTTGCTTTTGATTTTAAAACCTGCAATTCCTTATTTCTTTTAAACGGGTTAACAAAAAAAAACAAAACCCGAGCCCATGACCACAAATACTCGCGTCATTTACCCAAATTCTCGAGAACGTCTTCGAGTAACCCACACGCTTCTCTTCTCCGAGTATTTCCGCGAATTCTTCGAGTCGAACCCGATACTTCATCTTCTTCCCTGATTCGAACGAACGAACCCAGAGTACATCATGCACATGTGCACATGTACGAGCGAACGACGCTACTCCGGTCATCGCTGCCATCGCTGGCAAGTCGACCCCGACCCCTTCCATCGTTCCGACCATCCAGTTCCACACTCGAGACTGTAAAACGAGATCGAGCAAGTTGAGACACAACAGGAACCAAACCCGATCGCAAAACATCACCCTGCACCGCCACCTCCGACCACTAAAGACTCCGGCTCCACGTCCAGACCTTCGCCACATGACCATCTCCCTATTCCCCCTACTCCAGCTCAGCTCGATGCCGCCACGACGTCGTATTTGCCAAGGAAACCCCCTCGACCAAAAACATGAACTAAACCCTATTCTGGCATCGCCGCGCCACCACGAGAGTCTTAAAATCAAACTCCCAATTTTCTCACGACCACCTATCCACGAACTATCTTCCGCCATAAACCCACCGTCCACAACCCACGTGAACACCGGAATTCGAGCAAAGTCTCGTTCCCGATCAACTCACCAATTCTCCATAATTACTAACTTAAAAATCCTAATATTGTTATCAAAATTTATCAATTTCGAAAACGAATTCGATGATGTAAACCAACGTGGAAATCGAACAAATCAAATTTCTGACCTTAATTTATTTTCACTGTTCTTTTCTCATTTCCAGTAATCCCACTTATTATATATACTTAATGATATTTTTAAAAATAGCATCTGACTATTACTAACATTTTTCCTTTAAGGATCCTAACCTAAAAGAATCTAGAGGATGAGAATTTGGATTTTGAATAAGTTTTGTATCCTGTAAACTAAGAACAGAGGCAATATATTCATATGTACAAACATGCACACATATATCTTCATATCTACAGACATGTAAGCATATATTTTTTTTTCATACTTCAAGGATTATCACATACTAATCTAGATATAAACAGTTTAAGATTTAATCAAGGTAGTTTACTCACCTTTAATGCTGGAACAGAGAACACAGGCCACATTCAATTTTTGAAATCTGGAATTTGATTTTGAAATCGAACAGCAGCTTGAATTTTTGAACTTGATTAAGTTGAGTTGATTTATCTCCTTGCATGATCTAAGGTTTCATCAAATGATTTAAAACTGATGTTGAATTTGCTTTCATTTCCTCAGATTTCCAGTTTTCTTCTATGATTTGATTTCCAGATTTTACCTTCTTTCATTTTTTTTTTATCTTTGTTTCTTTCAGATTTGTATTACAGTTTTGGTTGAAAATGAAGAAAGAAATTTGCTGAAAATAAAACTCTTTGTTTCTTTTACAATTAAAATTTAAATTTAATTATTAAAGAGAAGGACATTTGTCTATCCTATGTTCCCATTATCTTACACCTATGCACATGATTCACAAGTGTCATTAACATACATTAAAAGTTTACAAGTGTTAAAATGTTTTATTAATATTTACAAAAGTTATTTTCTAATGTTTTATTAATGTTTTAAATATTATTTTCCTTTTTAATAATTTATTTAAGCTATATACATGTATTTAAGTAATATTTATATAATTATAAAATGTGTATATTTAAATTTTATACTTATAGTTTTAAAAGATATTCACATATCAAAGCTTTCTATTTATTTACATATATACTAACTATATCTATTCCCAAGTATATAAAAGAAAAGTATTATATTTCTTTTTTTTTTAAATCTTTAATTAAATCTCACCTTATATATTTACAAACCAACCTTACATTACATATATAAATTTTAAAACATAACTTTCAATACAATATATATAAACCTATATATTATTATATTAGAAAATTATTCTTATTAACTTTAAAATATAGAGTTTTTAAAATCCAATTTATTTTTAAGATATTTATCAATTTGAATTTCAAATTCAAATTCAAACTCAATTTAGAATCAGCTCATAATAACACATATTTAATTTGCTCAACTTATAAATATAAATATTTATTTGATCAGATTCGTTTGTTCAATCTATAATTCAGTATTTCTATTAATTTACCCAATTATTATATCAATTACAGATGTCCAGAAATCCGGGTTATCACATTCCTCCCCCCTTAAAATCTTTTCGTCCTCGAAAAGGAACGAAGACATAATTTTATTCAATAATTTAAAATCAGATAAATTATTCTTTGATCATTTTTTTTTAAAACACTTTCAAAATCTATATAATATTACAAAAATAGTTTTTATAAAAATACTTTTATAACTCGATGTTTCAACAAGTCCATTCTCGTTCTCACAGAAATTCGGTCATACGTTGATCAGGCGTAAGACTGAAAATCTATAAGTACTTAGCAGACCCATTTTCAACACCCAGTGAAAATATTTGGAAAATACTTTATTTGAAAATATCGAAAACGTTTTTGAAAATAGAGGAAATATCTTTGATGAGAATGCTCTGGAAATCATCACCCCCATCCATGGTCACAGTTACATCACGGGTTACGTTGCTATCGTAGCAAAAGTCCATGTAACTAATGACAGCATGGAACCCACAACAGATCGCAGTTACATCCCAGGGTTACGTTGCCGTCGCAGCAAAAGTCCATGTAACTGTTGGCTCTCAGCGGCACACACGATTTCGCTGTCAAAATGAAACTTCTCCCACATAGGTCGCAGTCTACCGATATAAAATCAAACGCAGACTGTTGGCTCTCAGCGGCACAAACGACTTTCGCTATGTTACCATAGTGTCACAGTCTACCGATATAAAATCAAACGCAGACAGTTGGCTCTCAGCGGCACAAACGACTTTCGCTATGGTCTGCAGTAGATCGCAGTGACATTGAGTTACACTGTCGTCACAGCATAACCCAAATGCCTCTGTGGGCACCAGCCCCTCGACTTTCGCTACACAAATAATCCTCAGGAACTAGTTTATTCCGGACTCCTCACAGGATTAACTTTAGAATCCCCCCTTGGGGTTCAAGGCAATACCACCCTGTGGTACTCCTGAGAAGTTCATTTCAAGGGAGCGCCTTTTTCCCCAGAGCTATACTCAAAACATTTTATACTATACACTTATAGTATCTTCAAATCATACCCTTTATGATTTATCAAATCTCATTTACACAAAATCGATATCCAAAATCGATAGTTCCAAACTTGGCTTTCCAAAATCCAAAGTTGATTTTTCCAAAAATCAAAAGCCTTTTCCAAATTCATAGGTTCCCAAAACCTTTTCCAAAATCATTCTCATAAGATCCTTTATATATATAGATATAGATATATATAACTTTGAAAATCTTCGGATCATTTCAACTTTGTATAAAACCTCTTTTATACGTCAAATATTTCAAAACCCTTTTCTTTTAGCAATAGATTCAACAAGGGAAGATTTACCTTATATAACAAAGATATACAACTTTGTTTTATTCCAAATCAAATATTCAAATTTGATAAATCTTTTATAAAGTTATTTACCATTTACTTACTTCCATAAAGTAAATTTCAACCAAAGAAATATCCAATTCCATTATATTTCACAAATATTCTTTTCATTTCAAAACCATTTCAAATTCCTTATTCACAAACTTCAATATCAATTTCATTCAAACTCGTACGATGTACACATATCATCCGTACGCAATATCAATCCGATCGCTCTTCGATCACACAATTTCTCTTTCGAACTAGTATCGTCCACCCGACTTCCTAGTGCGGACTAAGATCTGGTTTCCTGATCAGAAACCGTCATTCTCCTTACGTTATTGTTTTAAATTCCGATTTGGAGTAATAAATTTGTAAAAACCCTTAATAAATAATTATTAAATTCCTGATCAGAAAACTTGAAATTATTTTAAAGAAATCTGTTTGAAATTAAAAACCAAGAATGATTTAAAAATTTAAAGTATAATTTGGTGTATAAAGAAAATGTATATATGAGGATATACATAATATCAAAGATGATTTGAAATAAACTCTAAGTGTTGAGTTTTAAATTTTTCCTTGGAATGTGATATGAAAACCCAAAGTGATAAGTTTTTGAACTTATAAGTGGAAAGATTATTAATATAAAGTTTAAAATTTGAAATGGGAATTCAAATTGGGTAAAGTTGGTTGGATTAAATTGAATTTAACTTAAGAAAAGTTAAATGAGTTTAGAATGAACAACTTGAATTAGAAATTTCAAGATGAAATTTAAATTTATCTTGGGTAGTTAAATGGTTAATTTAAATGGGAGTTATGAGTGATCTCAAAATGGGTTTGAGATCTGGAAATTGAATTGGATAATAAATTAGAATCTGAAGATTAAATTGTTTTTGAATTCTTATTTGAACTTTGTAATAAGTTAAGTAAAGATAATTTTAAAATAGAATTTTGAAATTTGAATTCAGAATTAAATGGTTTAAAGATTTAATTTGTTAAAATTAAAAATAAAGGTTGAATTAATTTAAAAGTATAGGAATTATGATTTAAGGAATTAAATTAATATTTAAAAATTTTAACTCGAATTTATATAATTCGAGATGGTTTTAAGTTGAGATTTGAATAGAATTAGTTCAAATTGAATTTGACTTGAATTAATTATAATTGTAATTAAAGATGGATAAGCATAAGTTTAAATGGAAAATTTGAATTGAAATAATTTGAAATAAAATTGAAGTTGAATGAGTTCAAATTCAAATGGGAATTGGGATTAATTCAAACTGGAATTGAAATAAATAAAATTGGTTCAATTTGAAATTTATATGAAATAATATGGAATTGTGATTAAAATTGAATAAGTTTAAATATCAAATGGAATTTGATTTGAATTTGGAAAGAAATTGAGGATTAATTCAACTTGAATTGGGATTAAATCAATTTCAATGGAAATTGAAGTATTGAGTCAATTTAAATGGAAGTAGAAATTTAAATTGAATTGATGGGGAATTGAACGGTTTGACTCTGGATTATTTTCAAAGTAATTTGTTTTAATATAAACCTATTTTTCCAAACTATTTACTATACAATCTTTCTTCTTAAACCCCAAACTATCTTATACTTATTTTACAATTATTTTAAAACTATTTAACTATTTTGAAAACTGTCTTATAAACTAATTATTATTTTTCAGTTACTTATATCTAATCACTATTTTAAAAACTATTTTGCAATTATCTAACTATTTTATACCTACTTAACTATTTTACAGCTATTTTACAAACTAATAACTATTTTTCAACTACTTATCTATTTTAAACTTTTTCAAGTTATTTTTAAATTTAAATAGGTCAGAGTTCAGACTGTTTGTAATTGAAGTAATAACTCAATTGGAATAGGGAGAAATTGGGAATAAGTGAATAGGAATCTAAAGGAAATGTGAATAGAAAATAGAATTGATTTGGCTGATAACCAATAAAGATAAATACGTAGGATGTACGTATATTATTCTATTCGCATAGTGATTTGATCCAGATTCGAACACAGAATTTCGAGATAGTATTATCGATCCGAGTTGGGATTTTTCGCTCGATTAAATAGAAAATTAATTAATATAATTCATTTTAAATTTTATTTTATTTAAAACAGGTTGGAGGGATCCAACTGGATTCCTCAAAATTTTCTAGACTGTTTTATATTCTGTGTTATGAATATTGATATCCTGTGATGATTTTATTGGTAATTGAAATATTGAATAATATGGTTGGATTGAATATTTCAGAAAAAGAAATTATCAAAATGTATTAAATTGGATTTTTGGAAAGAAATAAATCTTAAGTTAAAAGTATTTTGAAATAAATGAAATGAGCAAGGAATTTATTTCAAAGTAAAGTAAATCGGAAATCAATTTGGGATTTGATTTAAGCGTTAAAACGGGATTTTTTTAAAAAGAGAAGTGAGATTTTGGAATTTATAAACTGGGTTTATAAAGTAAAATAAAATATAGTGGATATTTGAATATAAATTCAAGGTGGAAATTTATAAAAAGATATGGTTTGGTTTAAAATAAATGTTGATTTATTTTTAAAAGATGGAAATGAGAAGTGTATTTCTCTGGATAGCCAAGTACGTTTTCAAAGTAATTTTAAATATAAGTTAAAAGTTTTAAGTATGTTTTAATAAGCATGTTTTAGAAAATTGATTATTTCTAAATGTTAATTTTCAAAGTAGGTATATTTTAAAAATCTATTATTATAGTAATTATATAAAAGTGAATTGTTATTCTGTTT
This sequence comes from Allium fistulosum, assembly GCA_030737815.1. Taxonomy (NCBI): domain Eukaryota; kingdom Viridiplantae; phylum Streptophyta; class Magnoliopsida; order Asparagales; family Amaryllidaceae; genus Allium; species Allium fistulosum. Next base: position 860,026,213 of record CM060908.1, on the reverse strand, counting down.
TAAAAAGAGAAATTTAGTTTATATTTATAAAGAGGTTTAATTTAAAGTATATATTTTTAATAAAGTATTAAAGTAGTTTGATTTCAATGTTATAAAATATATTTTAAAATAAAGTGTTTTTAAATTATTTTAAAATCTAAAAATGTTTTGTACTTGGTGTTTCAGAGAAATAAATATTTGGAAATGTATTCCGTAAGCGGAAATTGTTTGAAATTGTTTTCAAAAGGAGTTTGAAAATTTGGAAATATATCTTGGAAAGATATTTGGGTAAATAAATAATGTGGGAAATTATTTATTGTGTGATGGTTGCTTGTGGATGTTAATTGATAGTTAAATAACCGACTATCACTATTGGCCAATGCGCTGATCGTTTCGAAGAGACCGGGATCGAGTTTCCGTATACCGGGATTCTAGGTCTGGAGACTCGAATACCACTTCGATCCGGTTTGTACGTTTCGTGTAACGTGTTCGGAGTCGAAGATGGAGCTGTGAAGTGCAAGGGCTAGTCGCTACTAATCCTGAGGATATTTCCAAAATGGATGTAGTAGGAGTAGTGCCTTCGGTTCCGTTCAAACCCAGGACGGACTGGTATGGACGAATGCTTGCGAAACATCGTCAGCGGACGATGGGCATTCTAAGGGATATGTGCTATAAAGGTATCGTTTAGCCTCGAACCTCATCAACCGGGAATGACTGAAAATCAGGGGTTATGCAGCAAGGTTTCGTGGGTAGCTCCCACTGGAGGGTAAGGTCATCCCTGTCTAGATGTCCCTTTTTATTTCGGCTTAGTGGTGCGGTTGCTGATCCCAACCGTGGGGTGATTTTATTCGGGATCATCCAGTAAGGGATGGTTCCGGCCTTGTGTTGCAGAGGAGCGGGCGTACTCCTCGGTACTGTGATCTAGGCCACGTACTGTGACAGGTGGTACCCCAGTGCCTAGTCATTCGTTGGAAATCCATTCTCCCTACGTGCCTGTACGGTTTTGATTGTGCCCAACTATTGCTGAAACGTGAGATGCAAGCATTTCAGCTAGATTCTAGTTTACTTTCTGTAGACACTATTATAATATCAGAGGATTTTGATATAAAGTGTTTTAGCTATCGTAAGGTAAAAACCCGACATGTTTATTTATGACGTGATCTTACGAGATGCTTTTGTTTTCAAAGGATTTTGAAACTTTAATAATCAATTTGAGTGTGATTTTCTCACGCTGGTTTTCCAGACTTACTCGGGTATTGTTTTATATGATGCTCGGGTCAGACCGAGTATTATTAGGTTACAGGATATGATGATATGGAGCTCAGGAGACGAGCTGGATGACGATACGTACTCTCGTACTTGCTATTATTTTTCCGCTGTGTATTCAGTTGTATGATATTGATGTGATGTACTCTGATGATGTATTTGGATGTATATATATATACAGATACAGTTTGATTTGTGTAAAGATCTGTTGATATATATTATATTTTATTCCGCTGCGTATGTGAGATTCTGCTGTTGTTTTCTATTTTTCTTCTTCTACCTCTTCTTCTTAACTAAAATGGTCCGGTTTTTCGTGTTAGAAAAACCCGGGTTGTTACACTTGGTATCAGAGCTAGTCGAATTGGGTGATTTGAAACTTTAATAATCAATTTGAGTGTGATTTTCTCACGCTGGTATTCCAGACTGACTCGGGTATTGTTTTATATGATGCTCGGGTCAGACCGAGTATTATAAATTACAGGAAATGATGCTGTGGAGCTGGATGGCGATACGTACTTTCGTATTTGAGTTATATATTCCGCTGTGTATTCAGATTGTGAGGACAAGATATGATTACTGTCCAGTTGTATGATATTGATGTGATGTACTCTGATGATGTATTGGGATGATGTATATATAAACAGATATAGATTTCTTTTTGTGTAAAGATCTGTTATTACCTATTATAGTTTATTCCGCTGCGTATGAGAGATTCTGTTGTTGTTTTCTATTTTTCTTCTTCTACCTCTTCTTCTTAACTAAAATGGTCCGGTTTTTCGTGTTAGAAAAACTCGGGTTGTTACACTTGCTAAAGTATATTTTAAAAAGGATTTTGAATTCAAATAAATTGGTTTAAAATCTTATAAATGTTAAGTGTTCTTAACATTTGATTTAAAAAGATTTTGTATATTTGATTTAAATATTGGTTAAAGTTAAATTGTAATCTATTTAAATCTTTTAATTTAAATGAATTAAAAGAAAGATTTTAAAGTAAAATGTTTTAAAGACTTTTGTTAATAATAACTAAAGTAGTTAAAGGTTAATACTTTAGTCAGAAAGTAATTAAGATTTAATTATATAGGAGTAATTAAATTAATAAGGTAATTAAAGAATAATTGATAATTTAATTAATTAATTGATAAATAAGAGTTTATCAAGTTGTTTTAATAAATAATTGATTAAAGATTAATTACCTAAAGAAGTAATTAAAGAATTGTTAAATAATTAATGAGGGATCATTAATTAGGGATAAATAAATAATTAATTAATGAGATTAATTTTGGTAATCAATTTGATTAATAAATTAATAATAATCATTTATGGAAATTGGTTAAGTATAATTACTTAATGGAAGTAATTAAGGTAATTAATTACTTAAGGTAATTAATTAAATAATTTGATAAGTTAAATTAATTAATTTAATTAATTTAAGATAATCACTTGGTTATGTGATAAGTATAATTACTTAAATGTAATTAGTGAAAGTGTAATTACTTAGGAAAGTAATTAAAGTTAATTAGTGGATGTAATTAACTAAGGATGCTATAATGAAAGTAATTTGAGTTAATTACTTTAAATAATTAATCAAGGGATTAATTAAAAGATAATTAATTAATGAGAAATTAATTTATGGAAGAGTAATTAAGGGTAGTTAATTACTAGATAAGATTAATCAAAGGTGATTAATAAATGTGACTAATTAATTATTAGATGTAATTAATTTAAATAAGATAATTAATTAAGAGTAATTAAGGATCATTAATTAATATAATTAATGATGTAATTAAGAATTGATTAATTTAGATTAATTAATAAATAATAAGTGATTAAAGTAATTAATTAATTATAATTAATTGAGGATTAATGTAATTAAGTATAGTTAATTAATAAATGAAGTAATTAAGGATTAATTACTGAAATGGTTTAAGATAATTAATTTGTGAGATTAATTAAGTATTAATTACTTAAAGTAATTAAAGGGTAATTAATCAGGAATGATTAATTAAGATAGATACTTAGAGTAATGATTAATTAATTGGTTTAATTAATGATTAAGTAAGAAGGATTTATAAAATGAGGTAATTAATTTAATTCACTTTAAATTAATTAGAGATGATATAAATCATTACTTAGGGATGGATGAATAATATAGAATGCTTTGCATTGTTGTTATCTCTGATAAGAGATGTGCTGATCTATGATATGGATGCTTTGGTTAAATTGAAATGATAATATGAATTGTCTGTTTGTGATAATGTAGATTATCTGTTGTGAATTATCTATCCCTGTAGTATAGATAACTGAAATGAATTGTTTTAACCTTAAAACAACTTGGCCTTAAAAGATACGTTTTGGATTTCGATGAGACCGGGATCGGGTTTCCGTATACCGGAATTCCAGGTCTGGAGACCCGAATACCACATCGATCCAAATTTACGATAGGTCGTGAATCTCAAGTGAAGATGAAGATTCAAAGTGCAAGGGTTATTGTCGTTAACTCTGAGGGTGATTCCAAAACGAGTGTAACGAGATAATGCCTTCGGTTTCGTTCGAACCCGGAACGAACTTGTATGGATTGAATGCTTTCAGAACATCGTCAAGTGGACGATGAGCATTCTAAGTGATGTGTTCTGATTTAAAGGTAAATCGTAACCTCAAGCCTCATCAACCGGGAATGGCTAAAACAGGGGAGGTGCAGCAAGGCTTCGTGGGTAGCACTCACTGAGAGTAAAGTCATCCCTGTCTAGAGAGTTCCTTCTTTTATTTCGGCTTAGTGGTGCAGTTGGCGACGGCCATCTGTGGGGTGATTTTATTCGGAATTATCCAGTAAGGGATGGTTCCGGCTTTGTGTTGCAGGGGATTGGGAGTGATCCTCGGTACGGTGATCTAGGCCCCGTACTGTGATGAGCGGTACCCCGGTAGCTCTGCCATTGTATGGAAATCCAAATTCCAATAAGTGATAACGGACTTGATTGTATACTTATGTATGCTGGAATTTAATAATGTAACAATTTCGGCTATTTCATATTTATTTGAAAACCCTAGACCCTATTATAATACAATCGAATTTCCTATCAAATGTTTTGGTTATTGTAAGGTAAAAACTTTTCCGTGTTTATGTGCGGAAAGTCTTACGAGATACCTTTTCTTTCCAAATGGTTTTCAAAGTTAAACAAGTTTAACCTGTTACTCACACCAGACCCATGTCTGACCCAAGTTGTTTATTTCTGTTTTATAAACTCTTGGGTACTCAAATTTTTACGAGTAGCCAAGGGATTCAGGTTTAGCTTTGACGAATTGTGGAGGAGCAATGGAGCAGGAGGCTTCGGCGTTCGTAGATATAGTATTCCGCTGTGTTGATATCTGTGTTAGAGTCTTGTATTGTATTTGAGTTGTAATATCTAGACAGATGTTTATAACTGTCTAGTATGTGTTGTATAGTTGTGTAAACTCTGATAAGTGTTGTATACTTTGTAATAGTTGATGTTATTAATATAATTTATTCGTTCCGCTGTGAGATCGTTGTTGTTGTTTCTTTCTTTCTTCTCTTCTTTTCTATTTTCTACCCCTTTCTTTCTTATTAATGATGCGTCATTCTGTGGAATGAGTGGCGGGTCATTACATATGGTATCAGAGCATAGGTTGAGCGAATACCTAAGCTATTGGTTAAGTGAATATCAAAACACTAGGTTGAGTGAATACCTAGGTTCGGAAGGGTTGTTCAATTAGGATTTGTAGCAACCTGTTTGAGTCCGAGTGTATATATATATACGAGAGTGCGTATTTGATAGTTATATAAAATGGTTTTATATTGTGTTAATTGATCGGTTAAGTGGTATATGGATTCTGGTCAATACGAGTAGCTACCGTTATTGATAGGAATCTCTAAACACTTGGACCAGGCCAACGGACACAATATTGTTTTAAAAAAAAAGGAAGGTGAAATAATTTTACCCAGATATATTTTCTATATATAAAAAGTATCATTTTAAAAGTATATGGTATTTATAATGATTGGTTGAGATGATAATAATTTATCATCTAAGATTAGGAGTCTGAGTGTTGAGGTTGGAAGTATATTTGTCGAGACTGTAAACCTAATACCGTCTCGAGTAAACTTTACTGTGGTAAAGAATTTCATCGATCTCCGAAGGAAACTGTTATGGTTCGGAGTTTATCTTTGTAGTTTGGATGAGTAAAGTTGGAGCTGTCGGTTGGACAGAAGCGAGTGATGGTATCTTGATACTTCTGGAAGAAGTAGCTGCGTGATGAGATGCAGTGACTATGGATGTTCCCGAAGATGTTTTCTTTGGAACAAGTTAATGAAGTGTGTCTGCTTCGGTGTCGAGGCTGAGTTCAGCAAGATGTTTTTGTTCTGTTTGAAGTCCGAATTTCTCGAAGAACTTTGGATTGAGAAGTCTGTGGTATCTGTGGCAGTAGTGCAGCTCGGAGTGTTCTGTTTTCGGCAGAAGTTTTTCTGAAGGTGAAGTTCAAAAGCAGCAGAGAGAATCCATTTCTTCGATGGATTGGATAGTCAAGTGTAAACTGTTCTGATTGGTAAAGAGAAAACAGTTTTATTTGGCTGGGTGGATCGCAAAAGTGACTTGCGATAGTTTGAGTATTCTTTTGAGTTATCCGATATTTTCTGGAATGTGTTGTCCAGTCTGTGCTTGTGTTCATCATCAGCATTTTCATTTCTACTCCAGATCAGAGTGGTGCAGCGGGAGCAGTTTGGCAAGTACTCCTGTTTATCTTTTCCAGATAGGAGAAGTTAGTTCAGTCTACTGATATGGTGAAGTAGAGTTGTGTTTTGGATTATTGGTAGATCTTGAGAGGATCATTGTTGATTGGGATATTTCTGGTCCAGTTATTGCTAGAAGCATCAGCGAAGGTTGAGTTGATCAGGAAAGATCTGTAGACAGCTCAGGATCGTCTGAAGGATTTTGTGGATAAGAGACGATAGAATTTGAAATTCGAAATTGGAGACTTCGTGGTTGTGAAGTTTTTCTCTGGTTAAAGGGAGTAATAAGATTTGGTAAGTCTGGAAAGTCAGCTCCGAATTGTTTTGGATCTTTTCTGTGATCTAATTTGGATAAGTACTTTGATCTACTGGATTGAATTGTCAGTTTGGATAACTGGAATTCATTGTGTTTTACGTATCTCTGAGGGAGTACGTGTTTGATCTATCTCTGGTTGTGGAACCAGCAGTTTTGGAGGATTTGGTTGTTGAGTCAGACTCGTCTGTAGTCTGATATCTTGTTTAGTTCTGTAGATCTAGATGAGTAGAAGCTCTATAGCTTAGTAGTATTGATTGTTTGGATTCTGTAGAGCGAGTATCCCGGTATATATATACTTGGGGAAACTCGAGGAAATTCTATTCAGAATTTTTCGCTGGATAGTTAAAATTGTTTGTTTGGATGATTGTTTGCTATGGTTGTTAGCATATGGATGATAATATTTGTTTGTGATTTAAATAGATTATTAAATTACCTTTGTTTTAAATTTCGGGGACGAAATTATTTTAAGGGGGAAGGAATGTAATATCCCGGAAATTTTGGACAATATCAATTTAATAATCTGTTTAAATAATTAAATTGATTTGTTAATCTTTGATAATAAATATTTGAATTGATTTAATAATCTAATTAAATGAATATTTAATTAGTAAATTTATCCTTTAAAAATTTATAAGATGATTTCTATTTATAATGTATATACAATTGTATATATTGTAAATGGATAAGCTGGTGTTTGAAATTTAATTAATAAATAAAATCTTGTTTTAAAATTTCTAATATATAATATTGATAGTTTGGATATTTGGATTTATTTAATATTAGCTTTTCAAAGTTATTTAAAATTTATAACTATATGGTTTTAAACTAGATTAATAATAAGGATTATTTTATTTTCTTATTAAATATGATTTAAAAGTTTATATATATATTTTAAAATCCAAAACTATTTAAAATATCACTCTTTTGAATTTCAAAATTAATTTAAATTCAAATGCAAATTATATTTAAAATCCAATTTAAAGTCAAGTTATATACATACATATATAACTACACATTTAATATGAAATAACCATATTATTTTATATATAAAATCTATTTATAAAAACAATACACTATTAATATTTTAAAAATAACTCATTTATCAATTTTAAAATAATTTATAAAAGAGATTATAAATTATCACTATTACTAATTGAATTAACATATCATAGGTAAATTGTATTTTAAACCTATATATATATTCACTTTTAAATCATATTTAATAAGAAAATAAAATAATCCTTATTATTAATCTAGTTTAAAACCATATAGTTATAAATTTTAAATAACTTTGAAAAGCTAATATTAAATAAATCCAAATATCCAAACTATCAATATTATATATTAGAAATTTTAAAACAAGATTTTATTTATTAATTAAATTTCAAACACCAGCTTATCCATTTACAATATATACAATTGTATATACATTATAAATAGAAATCATCTTATAAATTTTTAAAGGATAAATTTACTAATTAAATATTCATTTAATTAGATTATTAAATCAATTCAAATATTTATTATCAAAGATTAACAAATCAATTTAATTATTTAAACAGATTATTAAATTGATATTGTCCAAAATTTCCGGGATATTACATTCCTTCCCCCTTAAAATAATTTCGTCCCCGAAATTTAAAACAAAGGTAATTTAATAATCTATTTAAATCACAAACAAATATTATCATCCATATGCTAACAACCATAGCAAACAATCATCCAAACAAACAATTTTAACTATCCAGCGAAAAATTCTGAATAGAATTTCCTCGAGTTTCCCCAAGTATATATATACCGGGATACTCGCTCTACAGAATCCAAACAATCAATACTACTAAGCTATAGAGCTTCTACTCATCTAGATCTACAGAACTAAACAAGATATCAGACTACAGACGAGTCTGACTCAACAACCAAATCCTCCAAAACTGCTGGTTCCACAACCAGAGATAGATCAAACACGTACTCCCTCAGAGATACGTAAAACACAATGAATTCCAGTTATCCAAACTGACAATTCAATCCAGTAGATCAAAGTACTTATCCAAATTAGATCACAGAAAAGATCCAAAACAATTCGGAGCTGACTTTCCAGACTTACCAAATCTTATTACTCCCTTTAACCAGAGAAAAACTTCACAACCACGAAGTCTCCAATTTCGAATTTCAAATTCTATCGTCTCTTATCCACAAAATCCTTCAGACGATCCTGAGCTGTCTACAGATCTTTCCTGATCAACTCAACCTTCGCTGATGCTTCTAGCAATAACTGGACCAGAAATATCCCAATCAACAATGATCCTCTCAAGATCTACCAATAATCCAAAACACAACTCTACTTCACCATATCAGTAGACTGAACTAACTTCTCCTATCTGGAAAAGATAAACAGGAGTACTTGCCAAACTGCTCCCGCTGCACCACTCTGATCTGGAGTAGAAATGAAAATGCTGATGATGAACACAAGCACAGACTGGACAACACATTCCAGAAAATATCGGATAACTCAAAAGAATACTCAAACTATCGCAAGTCACTTTTGCGATCCACCCAGCCAAATAAAACTGTTTTCTCTTTACCAATCAGAACAGTTTACACTTGACTATCCAATCCATCGAAGAAATGGATTCTCTCTGCTGCTTCTGAACTTCACCTTCAGAAAAACTTCTGCCGAAAACAGAACACTCCGAGCTGCACTACTGCCACAGATACCACAGACTTCTCAATCCAAAGTTCTTCGAGAAATTCGGACTTCAAACAGAACAAAAACATCTTGCTGAACTCAGCCTCGACACCGAAGCAGACACACTTCATTAACTTGTTCCAAAGAAAACATCTTCGGGAACATCCATAGTCACTGCATCTCATCACGCAGCTACTTCTTCCAGAAGTATCAAGATACCATCACTCGCTTCTGTCCAACCGACAGCTCCAACTTTACTCATCCAAACTACAAAGATAAACTCCGAACCATAACAGTTTCCTTCGGAGATCGATGAAATTCTTTACCACAGTAAAGTTTACTCGAGACGGTATTAGGTTTACAGTCTCGACAAATATACTTCCAACCTCAACACTCAGACTCCTAATCTTAGATGATAAATTATTATCATCTCAACCAATCATTATAAATACCATATACTTTTAAAATGATACTTTTTATATATAGAAAATATATCTGGGTAAAATTATTTCACCTTCCTTTTTTTTTTAAAACAATATTGTGTCCGTTGGCCTGGTCCAAGTGTTTAGAGATTCCTATCAATAACGGTAGCTACTCGTATTGACCAGAATCCATATACCACTTAACCGATCAATTAACACAATATAAAACCATTTTATATAACTATCAAATACGCACTCTCGTATATATATATACACTCGGACTCAAACAGGTTGCTACAAATCCTAATTGAACAACCCTTCCGAACCTAGGTATTCACTCAACCTAGTGTTTTGATATTCACTTAACCAATAGCTTAGGTATTCGCTCAACCTATGCTCTGATACCATATGTAATGACCCGCCACTCATTCCACAGAATGACGCATCATTAATAAGAAAGAAAGGGGTAGAAAATAGAAAAGAAGAGAAGAAAGAAAGAAACAACAACAACGATCTCACAGCGGAACGAATAAATTATATTAATAACATCAACTATTACAAAGTATACAACACTTATCAGAGTTTACACAACTATACAACACATACTAGACAGTTATAAACATCTGTCTAGATATTACAACTCAAATACAATACAAGACTCTAACACAGATATCAACACAGCGGAATACTATATCTACGAACGCCGAAGCCTCCTGCTCCATTGCTCCTCCACAATTCGTCAAAGCTAAACCTGAATCCCTTGGCTACTCGTAAAAATTTGAGTACCCAAGAGTTTATAAAACAGAAATAAACAACTTGGGTCAGACATGGGTCTGGTGTGAGTAACAGGTTAAACTTGTTTAACTTTGAAAACCATTTGGAAAGAAAAGGTATCTCGTAAGACTTTCCGCACATAAACACGGAAAAGTTTTTACCTTACAATAACCAAAACATTTGATAGGAAATTCGATTGTATTATAATAGGGTCTAGGGTTTTCAAATAAATATGAAATAGCCGAAATTGTTACATTATTAAATTCCAGCATACATAAGTATACAATCAAGTCCGTTATCACTTATTGGAATTTGGATTTCCATACAATGGCAGAGCTACCGGGGTACCGCTCATCACAGTACGGGGCCTAGATCACCGTACCGAGGATCACTCCCAATCCCCTGCAACACAAAGCCGGAACCATCCCTTACTGGATAATTCCGAATAAAATCACCCCACAGATGGCCGTCGCCAACTGCACCACTAAGCCGAAATAAAAGAAGGAACTCTCTAGACAGGGATGACTTTACTCTCAGTGAGTGCTACCCACGAAGCCTTGCTGCACCTCCCCTGTTTTAGCCATTCCCGGTTGATGAGGCTTGAGGTTACGATTTACCTTTAAATCAGAACACATCACTTAGAATGCTCATCGTCCACTTGACGATGTTCTGAAAGCATTCAATCCATACAAGTTCGTTCCGGGTTCAAACGAAACCGAAGGCATTATCTCGTTACACTCGTTTTGGAATCACCCTCAGAGTTAACGACAATAACCCTTGCACTTTGAATCTTCATCTTCACTTGAGATTCACGACCTATCGTAAATTTGGATCGATGTGGTATTCGGGTCTCCAGACCTGGAATTCCGGTATACGGAAACCCGATCCCGGTCTCATCGAAATCCAAAACGTATCTTTTAAGGCCAAGTTGTTTTAAGGTTAAAACAATTCATTTCAGTTATCTATACTACAGGGATAGATAATTCACAACAGATAATCTACATTATCACAAACAGACAATTCATATTATCATTTCAATTTAACCAAAGCATCCATATCATAGATCAGCACATCTCTTATCAGAGATAACAACAATGCAAAGCATTCTATATTATTCATCCATCCCTAAGTAATGATTTATATCATCTCTAATTAATTTAAAGTGAATTAAATTAATTACCTCATTTTATAAATCCTTCTTACTTAATCATTAATTAAACCAATTAATTAATCATTACTCTAAGTATCTATCTTAATTAATCATTCCTGATTAATTACCCTTTAATTACTTTAAGTAATTAATACTTAATTAATCTCACAAATTAATTATCTTAAACCATTTCAGTAATTAATCCTTAATTACTTCATTTATTAATTAACTATACTTAATTACATTAATCCTCAATTAATTATAATTAATTAATTACTTTAATCACTTATTATTTATTAATTAATCTAAATTAATCAATTCTTAATTACATCATTAATTATATTAATTAATGATCCTTAATTACTCTTAATTAATTATCTTATTTAAATTAATTACATCTAATAATTAATTAGTCACATTTATTAATCACCTTTGATTAATCTTATCTAGTAATTAACTACCCTTAATTACTCTTCCATAAATTAATTTCTCATTAATTAATTATCTTTTAATTAATCCCTTGATTAATTATTTAAAGTAATTAACTCAAATTACTTTCATTATAGCATCCTTAGTTAATTACATCCACTAATTAACTTTAATTACTTTCCTAAGTAATTACACTTTCACTAATTACATTTAAGTAATTATACTTATCACATAACCAAGTGATTATCTTAAATTAATTAAATTAATTAATTTAACTTATCAAATTATTTAATTAATTACCTTAAGTAATTAATTACCTTAATTACTTCCATTAAGTAATTATACTTAACCAATTTCCATAAATGATTATTATTAATTTATTAATCAAATTGATTACCAAAATTAATCTCATTAATTAATTATTTATTTATCCCTAATTAATGATCCCTCATTAATTATTTAACAATTCTTTAATTACTTCTTTAGGTAATTAATCTTTAATCAATTATTTATTAAAACAACTTGATAAACTCTTATTTATCAATTAATTAATTAAATTATCAATTATTCTTTAATTACCTTATTAATTTAATTACTCCTATATAATTAAATCTTAATTACTTTCTGACTAAAGTATTAACCTTTAACTACTTTAGTTATTATTAACAAAAGTCTTTAAAACATTTTACTTTAAAATCTTTCTTTTAATTCATTTAAATTAAAAGATTTAAATAGATTACAATTTAACTTTAACCAATATTTAAATCAAATATACAAAATCTTTTTAAATCAAATGTTAAGAACACTTAACATTTATAAGATTTTAAACCAATTTATTTGAATTCAAAATCCTTTTTAAAATATACTTTTAACAATTTAAATTTTAAAACATCATAAATTTTATCAACCTATTTATTTCAAACAAGGATACAATTTTAAATTTGAATCCATACTTCCAAATTTGCTTTAAAACTTTGTTTAAAATTTCAGTTTCCAAAATTTTAAACCAAATTTAAAAGTTAAAAACAAACAGGCTTAAGGCCTGTACCAACTCAAATTACCCGAGCCTACCACTAAATGCTTCGAGTAAAAACTGGAAACCCCCGAGTATCCCTTCGAGTTTTTCTTCGTTCTTATATTTAAAACTTTGTTAAGTTCAAATTTTAAAACTGTTAATCCACGCGAGTCTCCCCTGTACGAACCCGAGCCCAGTCCCCAATTTCTCGAGTACGACTTCGAGTCAAACCCATCACCTACTCGAGAACGTCTGTTTCTTCCCCAAACTCAACAGACATTGCTGCTACCTTGTGCACGTGCACAGGCAACTCGATCGCCTTCGACCACCCATGCCAACGCCGGCACATCGTCTACGACCCCCATCCACGATCCCAATCACCAGAACCTCGAACAAACTTCACCATCGAAATCGAGCATCACGATCCTCACCTGGAACCAGAACTACGATCACAAATTCAACTCGCCTCGACGATCGAGACCACCTGAGCACCAGAACTTCTGGCCAAGTCTTCGTCATCCTTCAAGCTTCAGATTCCCAGAGTTCAGATGAACTCGATCCCCTCTGGACGTCGTGACGAACATATTTCCCAACCTCACTAAAACTAGGGTTATAAACTTAGAACGAACATTGTTGCCACCACCGTGCTTTTCACCATCATCTGACATTTTTCTCGAACTCTCCAATCATCCCTCTATCTACAGTTGAAACCACAACCTCGCCAGACAACTAGATCACCAGAGACAGCTTAAAACTCCTATTTCGATCAACCTTGAACTGCTTTCTAAATTTGATGCTAAAAATTATAGTTTCACCTCTAAAATTCATGTTTTCAAACAACGATTCAGATCATATGCCTGAATCGATGAATTAAGTAATTTGAATTTTTACAAAAAATTAAAAAACTCAAGTTTCCCTGTTCTATTTAGTTTTCCAGAACAATCTCCATTTTAATCTATTTAAATAAAATTTAAACTTTAAGTTATATTTAAACAATCACTACTGGTTTGAAATCTAAGTCTAAACAGAGATTATATTAAGAGGTATTGAATTTTTATCATACTCTAAGCTACTAAAAATAGAACAGGTAAAAAAAAACAGATACCACAGTAACATACATCTATACATCCAAATCTATATATAGCAATTCAATCATATTCATTCTCCACAATACACATTTTAATCCAGAATTTCACATGCAAACAGATACTCATATATTTAAATTTTTAAGAAGAAAGTTACTCACCAGATTTCAAATGAATAACAGAGCTACTTCAGTTTTGATTTTGAAAACTTAAAATCTTTTAACTTGAGTTGCCTTGTTGCTCCTTCGATTTAAAACTTTAATTGCTTGATTTGGAAACTTGCATGTTGCTATAGCCTTGTATTGTTGATATGTTGCCTTAGATTCCAGATTTAAAGAACTTTGATTTTGCTTCCAGATTTAGAAAAATTGCAGGCTTTCAGATTTGAAGAGAGGTTACAGGTTATTTGAGATTATGGTTTGAGGATTACTGATTTTATTTGAGAACATTTCGGTTGAGAATTTGTTTGAGAATTTTGTTTTATTGAAAGAAATCTTGTTTCAGATTTTGTTTTGAGTATTCTTGTTACAGGCTGAAATCTCTTTAATTTTGAAAAAAAATTAGAAAAGAAAATGTAGATAAGAACATATGTTTATATAAGAAAAAGGTAGTTTACTAAAAAAAAAAACAAAGATTAAGAACTTGACATTTGGCATTTACTCTAATTTACTAACTAACACATGTCACCATGGTTACTTAATAAATTAACACTTGTCTTTTAATTAATTTTATTTATTGTAAATGTAAAAACCTTTTTCTTTATTTATTAAACCCTTATCTATTTATATATATTACTTATAAAGAAACAAAGCTAATTATTTTTATAAGTAAAAGTTTATATATATATTTTAAAATCCAAAACTATTTAAAATATCACTCTTTTGAATTTCAAAATTAATTTAAATTCAAATGCAAATTATATTTAAAATCCAATTTAAAGTCAAGTTATATACATACATATATAACTACACATTTAATATGAAATAACCATATTATTTTATATATAAAATATATTTATAAAAACAATACACTATTAATATTTTAAAAATAACTCATTTATCAATTTTAAAATAATTTATAAAAGAGATTATAAATTATCACTATTACTAATTGAATTAACATATCATAGGTAAATTGTATTTTAAACCTATATATATATTCACTTTTAAATCATATTTAATAAGAAAATAAAATAATCCTTATTATTAATCTAGTTTAAAACCATATAGTTATAAATTTTAAATAACTTTGAAAAGCTAATATTAAATAAATCCAAATATCCAAACTATCAATATTATATATTAGAAATTTTAAAACAAGATTTTATTTATTAATTAAATTTCAAACACCAGCTTATCCATTTACAATATATACAATTGTATATACATTATAAATAGAAATCATCTTATAAATTTTTAAAGGATAAATTTACTAATTAAATATTCATTTAATTAGATTATTAAATCAATTCAAATATTTATTATCAAAGATTAACAAATCAATTTAATTATTTAAACAGATTATTAAATTGATATTGTCCAAAATTTCCGGGATATTACATATACTATCTATGATATGTGACTGTGATGCTTTCACGTATAATTGGGTGTTGGTGGTCAATCTTGATGCCAAAAATCTTGTTTTGGAAAATGTCATCAAGAAAAGAATAGTTTTTATAATACTAAATGATGGTTATTATGTATGTAGTGTATGTTATGCATAGTACTAGTGTAATGTAAAATCAGACTATGAATCATGATTATGCATAGTTAATCATTCATCAAATCTCTCATATAAATTGTCTCATTCACAAATTTTATAACGGGATTACCTGAAGAATCTAGTTCTTCTAAAAAGGCAGGGTGTGGCTATTAGAAGAAATTCATATGGTCCTTCCACATGCATTCCAATGACCATTCAAAGGGGTAAGACGTGCATATTCCATTGAAGTTTGAACTTGGGTAACAAAGGAAATGGGTTTACTCAATTCAGCCTTTTGAATGCAGGACATTGTGCATGTGATTGAAACCAAGCCGATAAAGCAATACGGTGACTATTTCTTGAGGTAGATTTTGAAGGTTTCGGATTTTGGTTGCAGAATTTGCGAATTCATGGTTTTTCTTCACACATTGTTCAGTTTTTTCTTTTCAATTTGTATCACTTACCTTATCGATTTCATCTTTCTCATATTCATACTTATCAGTATCACCATTCCTTTTCATTCTCTTCAAAACACGAAATCTACAGGTAGCAAGGGAAAATAGGAAGTAACCCTAAATCAATTCTAGCTTCTAATTTTGACCTCAAATCCAAAGAAGCAAGTAGAGTTCACATCAGTTCGTTTTCGGTTGGGGCTTTCTACAATTCTATTTAAGTTGAACTATTATCTTTCTACATATAATTCTGAAATTTAAGTACTAATATTTATGATATGGATTTGCTGAAGTATTGATTAGAAAACGATAATTTTGCATGATTATAGCATCAGTTTGGATTTTCGAAGTGCAATTGGGCTTACTATTTCATTTCTGTGTTGTTGCTTAATTTAATGCTTGTTTTGTAACTGGTTTGGGATCGACCCTGAGATATAACCTTTATTGTGTTGACCCTGAAACAGAAATTTTGCTGTGTATATGAACCCTGAAACAAAAATCTTGTTGTGTTTATGACCTTGAAACATAATTTCCTTGCTGTGTTGATTTGAAATTCCAACTACTTGTTTTGTAACATGTTTGGAATGTTGTACAAAGAAATAGTACCGTTGATTTATAACTAGCAGTAGTATGTATTGCTGAAACATAAACATGAAAGCTTCAATATAGTAGTTGGCAGTGGGTTTAACTTAAGTATTGAAAATTAACAACTATGAGCAGCTAATTGATAGTTTAGGTCGTGTTTCATAAGACTGTTGCTCAGTTTACTATTATCTTGAATATGATCATCCAAACAAAGTTGATATATGATTTATAAGGATCTGTACCTCCATATTGATATACCCACTGGCTCCAGACGTATGTTCTGATCTATTAGCTACTGTCTACGGTAGCTATACAATAGATAGTATATGTCACATTTGTTAAAAGCTTATTAAGTCGAATGAGTATGTTAATGATGTTTCAGTTGCTTTTGTTCATGTGGTTTCAGCTGTCTTTGTGCATGTGTGTTCATAATGTTTCAGTTGCCTGTGCACTAATGTCCTGAGTTGTTTCAGTTAGGGTTGTTACAAAGCACGATGTTGTTTTGTTTCGTTACAGAGTATGATGTTGTTTCGTTTCTAGACTCCCGATAAAGTAGCCGCACCTGGTATTGATACAACAGCTGTTGATGCTGCTAGAAACGATGAGAGCATTGTAATTATCATTTGTATTGTTTGTATCCAACTTCTTTTATATTACTTTTGGTTTGGATGACAATGATTTGTAATTATATTAAGACTTTATAAATGATGTGAATGTATAGTTCGTTTCGTCTTTTTAGTAATTATGAGTACGACCTGCATACATGCTGCACCAATACTCTAATTTTTTAAAATTTTGCATTTTTTAACAATGGACAAAAAAAGTTGTAAAAGACATCTATTACAATGGTCGAAAACAGCTGTAAATAAATCTATTATAACTATCAAAAGCAGTTGTAAAAGACCCTATTACAACAGCTTTGGACCGTTGTAAAAAACATTTACTACAACGGGCTTTTACAACACTTGTAAATAGTTGTAAAATCTTTTCAGTCTATTACAACTTCGCAGAATACGATGAACGTAGGCCGGTTGTTAAACACCTATTACAACGGGGATTTCCCGTTGTAAAAGGGGTATTTTGTTGTAGTAATTCACTTTAGGGAGAGAATATTTTATTACTTTATGAGAAAAGAAAACTACTAGATTGATAATGAATGCTAAGAAGAAATATAAATACAACTTGAGATGATGATATTATCTAAAAAATGACTATATATCTTTATATTGAGATTATTACTTAGGTTTAAAGTAATTGATTTATGGTAATAAATCAATGCCTTATCAGTTCTTCTATTAATATGGAAAACGTTTATCCATTTAATTTTTCCAGTTTCCTCTCATTTGCATGCACCTGATAAAATGCCATCTTTAATTAGCTGGTTAGGGAATTGATTGATCACTTCAATCTCTCAAAAGAACTCCTTCTATATTTAGATAATTTCTAGTCTTCTTTAATGCATTAAAAGAGGCAATAAATTTGAGTTACATATTGACTCAAATATCTCTCAAATCTTTTTTAATATGAAAATATTATATCACAAATCTAGCAATCTCCACCTTAATACTATATTTCCATGCAAGCCTAGCAACTCCACCTACATCCTTATATTCCAAGCAACTCTCTGATATGACACCATGGATACTTTTCCAATAAGCTTCAACATAGCCATAATCCATTGCACTTTGTCAACAAACTCCGGCAAGGTCACCGCCTACCAACAGAGTATTGAAAACACCCTCTCTATGTAGGACCTATCAATCTTCACAATGAAAAAAAGTCTAAATCTACTAACTCACTCTCCCTATGTGCCACCATATGGCATCTAGCACCTCAATAAGTGGATCAAGTTTGATTAATGCTCGAATTTTGCAGCAGGCAAGGACTTGATAAACATATATACTGCATTCTCCTCCGTGTGAACCTTCTGAAGACGAACTAGTTTCTCTTCATTCATCGAGACAAGAAAGGACTCTCTCACCTCCATATGCTTTGTCCTCAAGCTGAAAGCTAGATTTTCAGCTGAGTGAATTGCACTTTGACTATCATAACTCACCTTAACTCCATCATATACGAAGTCCAAATCACACATCAACCACTTCAAGTAGAGTGCCTTCTTAATCACTTCAATAGCAGCTATCAACTCTGCTGCTATAGTAAACAAAGCAACTATCGTCTGCAACCTCACTCTCCAACTAATGGCCATCCCTCTAAGAGTAAACACATAATTGAGATTGACTTCCTTCGATCTTTATCTTTAGCATGGTTAGAATTACAAAATCTAACCAAGATGAAATCTCTATCTCTACCGCCAAAAATTAGCTCGTGGTTTGAAGTTCATCTAAGATACATAAAAATATACTTCATCACCCCCAATGCATCTTCCTCATATTTGCTACATATCTACTAACCAATCCAACAACCAGTGTAATGTTAGGCCTAGTGCAACCATAGCATACATCAAGCTGCCAACTATACTCGCATATGACACCTTCTCCATGTAGGCCTTGACATTTTCTGAGATCAGAGAGCCTTTACTTGAAAATTATATATGCAAAGGCATTGGTGTTCTAATTTCCTTTGCTCTGTCCATGCTAAACCAAGAAAGCACCTTCCAAACATATTCCTTTTGAGAGAGCCTTAAAAGTCCAAGCTTTCTATCACTTTGTATTTCCATACCCAAAATCTTCCTTGCTTCCTAAAGGTCTTTCATCTTGAATTCTGCTTTTAACTTCAACTTCAATTTATTTATTTCAACTTTATCATTGGAAGCAGCTAATATATCATTCACATACAAGAGCAAATACACCTAACTACCATTCTTTAAATGCTTAAAATAAACACATGCATCTTTAATACTATAATTAAAACCAAGTGAAAGCATAAAAAAGTTAGACCACTTGTACCACTGTCTAGGCGACTGCTTAAGTCCATAAAAAGATTTCTTTAACTTGAAAATCCGATCTTCTTTCCTACTTACAAAAAATCCTTCTGCCTACTTCATGTAAATGGTCTTCTCCAAATTACCATGCAAGAAAGTGGTCTACATATTAAGTTGCTCTAACTCCAAGTCATGAGTAGCAACTATGAAAAACAAAATCTGGATGGAGGTATGTCTAAATATAGGAGAAAATTTCTCATCATACTCCATTTCCTTCCTTTGTAAAAACCCTTTTGCAACTAATCTAGCCTGTATCTGCAATCATCCTTTACCTTGAACGCTCATTTGCAACCTATGGCTTGGCTTCCCTGAGGAGGTGGTACCAAATTCCAAGTCTTATTCTTCTTCAATGACTCTAACTCCTCTACCATAGAGTAAATCCACTTCGAGCTATCACTCGACTTCATGGCTTCTACAAGGTCAATTGGCTCATCATGAACTACATGCAATGCATAGTTAAACTAATCACCAAGGCTGAGGTTTGCATATTGTCAATCTCCATACATGACCTAATTGTCATATGACTAGCTCGAGCATGTACAACATCGCCTAAGTTTTTTCCAGCTCCACCTTGAACTGAACTTCCTCTATCTTCATGCACATCACCAACATGACTAGAAGGCACCCCTGGTGTAACACCCCATAAATTAAACAGTATTTAATTAAAATGAATTAACAAATAATTAGTAAAGCCCAAAAAGAGAATTTTTACAAATATCAGAATTTGCCTACGAAACTTGCACCATTGTGTTCGCGATGATTTTCTAATCAACTTTCATATATAAAGTTTTACGACCGGAGTTCAAACAAAAAGGTTATTAATATTTGAAGATTTCAGATCGAAAACAATTAAAATACATAAAAGAAATAAATTATAAAAAGGAAATAAATCATGTGTAAGTATGATACATGTAGTTGTAGTTTGGTTATGCGAATTTGGAAAGTGACGTGAAGCGGTTAGAAGCCCAGCACTAACGAGAAGTTCCTTGGTGTATGCAGACAATTAGGCCTGGACACTATTGTTAGATGCCTATCACAGTGCATTAAGCGGCATTACAATTGAGCTTTGGACATGGATGCATGAACCCTAATTCATTTTTGGCATGAGTCGGTATTGCAGGCCCATCTCAATGTTTAAGTACGATACGTTATAGTCATAGTCAGAATTTCAAATTGGGTATTCGATACGAAGCAGTTAGATCGCAAGGGTGCAATGTCTAGTGACAGATCAAGGATAAAGAAAGTATACTCGCATGAAAGATCAAGGATAAAGAAAGTAAATACCAAAATTTGAGAATACTATCAAGAGATTTAGATTAAAAGAAAATAATAATAGAGGGTAATGAGATGGCGAACACACATAGAGGACTCAAGGTTAAGGAAGACAAGATAGATGGTGGAAAAGTTATTCCGCCAAGCCAATTTTCCAATGAGCTATTCTAAATGTGCATAGTTTATATTTTTTATCTATTGCAGTGTGGGAATGCACAGTTTATCCCATAATCAGGTATAAAAATTAAAGTAATTGATGGACCTTATTTATTAGAAGCCAAGAAGGTAAGTTATGACATGTGGGTTATAATAAAATGACATACTAGAAATGTCCGTCTTAATTGAGAAAAGAGTGATAAGGCCACAACATCATTGACACCGGTTGATATTGGATGGCAGCTTCCAACAATTGTTTTTTAGGCTTTGGGTTATAAGTATTAGTTTTCTCTACTTCTATAAAAACACATACGATATTTATGCGAAATGTTCCTTTTATTACCGTTTGGTTTTCTAAATTAGCGGTATATAGATTGGAAAATAGTATAAATAAGAAATGCTCATGAAGACACTTAACTAATGCAAATTAAGACTGGAAGTTTATAACATAAATTAGGAAATTTATTAAATTTGCTACTAAAAGTAAATAATGTTTAGTCCTAAAAGCATTAAAATTTTGGGGAGATAAATTTTAGTGAGCGAAGGACAAGGAAAGGCTGTTGCGGAACCATGTGCCATTATCCATATGCCTTAAAAGATGAAATTTGTAAATGTACTTGTTTGCTGATTGTTGTTCTAAAATAATAGAAAAAGTTTTCGAAATTTAAAAATTTACTATGTGAAGGGCTATGGTCAATCAAAGGCGTTAACCCATTGACTGAATCTCGATTACACTAGGATGTGGCTTGATTTGTTTTGAAAAGTTAAAAACAAATACTTTTATAAAAATTGTTCAAAAATCTCTAATTTTTAAAATATAAAATACTTTTGAAAATGTTTTGGTAAGTGACGTTTATTTTAAAAAATTTCGAACTATTTTACAAATTAAATTGAAAATGATTTTAAACGTAAATAAAGATTTTGGAAATGCCACCGCTTAGCATTGGGGAAAGTCGATGAGTTAATAAATATGATTTTTACCATTCAACAGGAGTGAAACTATGTAAAACACAGGTAATGACGAGGGGAAAACCCATTTTAGCTTTTGAATTTTTTGATACCTTGTTGATAACTAAGGAAAACTTGGTTATAAAATACTTCTGTTTTAAAATATAAAAATAAATTTCCCTATGCAAACTGTACTTGCAAAAGTTGAAAAAGATATAGAGGTAAAAAAGAAGATTCTAAGGTATAGCAGAATGGGTACTCAAGAGAAGGCAAAAATATAAAATTGTCCATCTAACTACCTTTTCTAACATAAGAAATTAAATTTAGGAAAAGCTGGATTTTAAAATATTTTGGATACTAGAAATCATGTGCTAGGTATGGGATGGTAGAGATTGGATGCAAAATTGGTTGAAACATACTACTATTCGTAGGAGCGTGGAAATTGTTGTGTGAAAATCATTTTTGATTTTTGAAAACCTGCATACATATAGAACTGCCAGTACATATAGATTGTTTGCACCATATTTTCAAAATTGTTTTAAGTAATGCATTCATATAGCAGGTGCCGACTTAATATTGTTCAGCATACACATCAGATGTGTTGATACACCGTGCACTTAACATGACTGGCTGCAAAATTGGTTGTACACTAATTGATTTGATAGTTAGAAATGGTTGCATGCTATATTATATTATCCAGCCATTGAAGGATTTTGGAGATGAAATTCTTTTAAGAGGGAAGAATGTAATACTCCATAAATTAAACAGTTGTTAATTAAAAAGAATTAATAAACAGTTGGTAAATCCCAAAAAATAGAATTTTTACGAACATCAGAACTTGCCTACGAAACTTGCACAATTGTACTCGTGACGATTTTCTGATCAACTTCCATATATAAAGTTTTACGATCAGAGTTCAAATGAAAAAGTTATTAACATTTGAAGATTTCAGACCGAAAATAATTAAAAATATATATGGAAAAAATTATAAAAAGGAAACAAATCATGTGTAGGTATGATACGTGTAGTAGTAATTTGGTTATGCGAATTTGGAAATCGATGTGAAATGGTTAGAAGCCCAACACTAATAGGTGGTTCCTCGGTGAGCGCATGTAATTTGGCCTAGACACTATTGTTGGATGCCTAAAGCGGTGCAATAAGTGTCATTACCATTTAGCTTTGGACATGGATGCAACAAACCCTAAGTCTTCTTTGGCACGAGTCTGCATTGCGAACTCCTCTTAGTGCATAAGTACGATACATTGTATGGCAGTTAGGATTTTGAATTCGGTATTTGATACGAAGCAGTTAGATCACAAGAGTGAAATAGCTAGTTATGGATACTAGTAGGGAATATACCCTTGTCCATAGGGGATAGTGATACTGATACATACATACATACATACATACATACATACATACATACATACATACATACATACATACATACATATATATGTATGTATGTATATCTATATGTATACCTCGAAGTAGGTTGAGTCTATCGTACACGTATATGAAGTCAAAATGATTAAGCTTTTGAATAATAAACATAAGTGATGGAAATCAATAGACATATACTAGTGTTATGGGTAAGTATGTAATTTACTAGTCACTAAAACATTGTTCTGACCCCTTCCTCATTACAACCCACATGATAGATTTAGAAGGGAGGGTACTGGTACAAGATAGGAATGGTTAGAAGGCAGATTCTCCCATGCATGCTTTACATTGACAAGGGCGCTAGATATCCAAGGAATGATATCGGTTCCAAGGTATTGGCCTTATCGATAGCTCTGTGATATATTAATGTTTATTTCAGGATGCCAACACCATCGATCCGTAATCTAATGGACATCGGTTTCTCGATTTAGTGAAATATCGGGCCCTTTAACGTGCGGGTTGTTACATATGGACTACTCTATGACGTCTCATATGTTGGAACTAGGCTAGCATGAAGCGGGGTAAATGAGTAAATTTCAAATTTTCTTATCTTTTAGGATCTTTGTTGGAATATAGCCTAAATCTATTTAGAACTTTTTTAATTTTTAAATTCAATATTTTACTTAATTCATAAATAATGTTTTATTTTATATAATTTGTATTATATTATACAAGTGTTTATCATATACACATATATGTATGCGTGCACGTGCAACATAATAATATGCACATGTTTCGACATGCCCATGTTTAGATCTTGGGATTTACACTACACCCCTCATGTATACAAATGATTGTTTAAATGTATATATATATATGTTCATCAAAATATTATATAAATAAATTTGTATCTGTAAAAATATAATTATATATTTATTATAAAATAGCGATTGTAAATTATTTACATAAAGCATTTATTAAATATACATATACGTATATATAATTAAATTATATTAAATTATTACAAAATTATACTTTGTTTATGAAATCCAAACTGAAATTATTTATTTATATATATAATTTTTTTAAATAATTTGCATACATTTTACATATTAACATATAACTAGTTTTATATATATAGGGAGCATGTATTGATACAAAAAATTAAACACAAAATGGGACACAACAAATATAGACCATTGGATCCTTTTGTCTTTACATGGAAGGGGGAATTCGGTGGGGAGGGGATCTAACGGTCAAGATTTCTTGTGTCTCATTTTATGTCTACATTTTGTGTTCATATAGAATTTCCCATATGTATATATCTGCATATATACACACACATATTTATAAACAAATACATATTTTTGTTGCCACTCTTGGCCAAATTTTTTTTTTTTCGGTTTTAAATAATTTATTAATAAAACTAATAATTAATTAAAATCTATAAGGATTAATTAACAAAATTAAAATCCATTTTTGAAAATATAATGTATATTTTATGTTACATAATTTTTTTATAGAAATTTATATTATTTATAAGTGTGTATACATTTATTTTATTTATGTAATTTTTTAATCAAGTAATTAAACTGTATATATATATACGAAAATAATTTTTTTATTTTATTGCCAAAAGCCTTTTAAGTATAAACAAAAAATTTATGAAATTTAAATATATCTATTATATGATTTAAACCTTTTTGTTTAAATTTGATTCATTAGAATCATTTAATAATATTATTTTAATAGAATTTTTTTATTAGGCCGTGAGTAGCATACAAGTATACATGAATTTTTTTTATAATATATATATATATATATGCACTTATATATACATCCATCATCATATGACAATCCGTCGATATATTGATTCGTGATATATCTAATTAAGTAACATATGGAACAACAAATATATAAACATTATTATACAATAATAGACCAAAAAATACCTTTCACCAAAGCCCAAAGTTCACATGTTGAAACGAAAAAATAGACTCCTTGAATCCAATCTCAAACTTGCTAGCTTTGCCTTACCACCGCGATGAAATCGAAGAAAATTGATGTGAATTAGTGCTTGAAGCTTTATGGTTGTTATAGGGGGCGGGCGGCCAGATATGAGCGGCAAAGGAAGAGTATAGAAAGTGTTTGCAAAGTGAGGGTTAGATGGATTACATAAGAAAGACTACGGAGTGAAATGAGGATCAAGATCCACTTATTTCTCTTACCATTTCTCTCTCTTTTGAATTCAAAATTCCTTCCTTCTCTACATTCATATGGCTGGCCTATTATGCTGCCTTATATCTGCCTATACCAACCCCCTTATGGGCCTTAAGACCAATTCAAGCTCGAATAATAATCGTGGCATTTAAATCCAATTTAGATGCGCACCATATCGTATATCAATCAGTATATTTATAACTATTATAAATACATTGTTTAATATTATTCAACATATCAAATAATATTTTATAATTAATATTTCATAAATATTAATTAATTAAATTAAATTTTTAAGTAGTAACAAATTAATTAAATCAGGTGGTAAAAGAAGCATTTAATGTGTCGGTTGTGTAACTCTTAGTGTAAATTTGGTCAGCGATTAATATCGAACAATTCGAATATTAACGTTCATACACCACTTGGCAGGTGGTGTGACATTTTGGCCAAATTTATCGCTTACATGGTTTCGGTGAAAACCAATTTTACTTTGTTAACCGAACTATTATTAACTGAACTACTCTAGCCAAAGACTTTGACTTTGAATTGTCATCAATTGACCGTAATACTAACCTCATATAACTGAGAAGACGAATACTCTCTTAAGTAGCGTCTCACTTACAATGCTTGCACTCGACCAAATTATAGTTGTTTGATGGACGTTTTATCATGATTTAACTATAATCAAAGTAGAGTTTCCCATTGAAGCTTGATAATATTCTCAAGTCGAGGGAATTAGTTAATATTGTCACATGATATTTTCTATTTGACCTTATTTATATTAACCAACTTAGCGATCTAGAATTTTCAACATTTCGAATAGAAATATTTAATCTATTTAAATATTCAAATTTGATTCAAATTTAATAAATAATAAGAAAATCAATTTTTAATAAAACGACTTAATTTTTGATGATGTATTTTAAAATGAATTCATAGGATTTTTCCATAATTTTTAATTTGGAAAATATTTAAATTATCGTTTGACGTACATTTCAACAAATGATGGTATTTTTGGAATTTCATAGAAGAAGATAACAAGTGTATTTTATTATTGTTTTAGGATCGTATCATATTTTTGTGCGTGGTCGAATTTTTGTTTTTATCGTTTGCGGTTCGTACGTGAACGAAATTCTGTGTAGTGAAGTGTCGGAAATTTGTAAATAAACCAAACACTGACCTTATAATTTTCTTCATTTTCCATTTCCCTCTTTTACTTTTCATTTCCTTCTTCTCACTCCTCTTATTTTCATTTTACCATAAAACAAAATCAACCACCACCTTCTAAAATCAAAATCAAATAATTTAAGCAACGAAAATTTAAATCGTCGGATCTATTGGGCTTGTAGTGAAGAGAACTTCGATCTATGATTGGGGGAGTGCAATGGAGGGTGGCCATGACCAACATGACTGAAGGAAACTATGGTTCTGATTTTTGGGTGATTGGAGGCGATTTAGGCTAAGGCATTGATAGATTCGGGTTTCTCGAGCGAAGGGGAGTCAGTGGTGTGATTTTGGGGAGGTGAGGTCATCTAGGGCAAAATGCGATTTTTCCTATAGCAAGAGAGAAGGTGTCAGTCGTGATTCAGTGGGGGAGGTCGAGCTTGTTGATTTTGGGGTAGTCACGTGGAGTTTGCGAAGAGAGACTCGTCGATGGTGTTCGTTCATCGATCCGTTCACCGGAGCTCCGTATCACTTGGTTGGAGTGCACGGCATGAGTGGGTTCGGCTGCATCAGCATGCATTTTGATTTTTGGGAGGAAGATGTTTTAGAGGGGTAATTAACTTAAATTGTTGATTAAGTGTAATTAATTAATATAGTTAATTTCAAAACTTATAAATGAATATCTCCTTCATACGAGGTCCAATCGAGACGTGGTTTTTTACGTTGCAGTTGTAGGGGCTTTATCTATGCACTGGAGTTAATTTCGTCGAGTTTGAAGCAAGTGGAATTTTGGACTAAAATTGATCAAACCGAACACTTAAGCGTCCGTTGGAAATTTGGTGAGTTATCACACCTTTGGATGAATTCTATAGGATATATGCTAAATATAAGTTATTTTTTTTGTGCTTAAATGATTTGTTGGTTTGGTTTGGTTGAATTTCTGCTTTGAAAAGTGAATGACATATAAAATTAAATACAAGGAATTTTGCAGAGGTATCCAGATTCCTCACCACTATTGATTTTAATTTTAGTTATATACTTGCTATATAAATTGTTGAATGTTAAAAGTTTGGTAGTTGGCCATATTGAATGTGACATTGATATATGTTAAAAGTTGAACCTTTTTAGTGATAAAGGATATAACGACCCACGAATTTATCACTTGGATAAATTATATTTATTTTTAAAATATTTAGATAAGTAGTAAATAATAATAGTTATTTTATTTGGGAAAAATAGTTGTGAATAAATTACCTAGGTAAAATATTGAAAATTTGTAAATATCGCCTTAGGTAAAATATCGATAAAACAACCGGAAATCGTTTTATCGACAAAAATGCTTTTGAACAATTAGAATCATGCACGGCTCTGGATACATGCATTAATATATGTATTCAAGCAAGATTATGAAATAAAATAATTTATTTTATTTTTGGCAAATAAAATGTACTTATGACATCGACAGTTGATATCATTAGTTTTATATATTTCTTTGAAATTCTAGTTAAGTTTAAATATTAAGTAAATGAGTTTTTATTTCGAAATAAACCTATTTTAATTATTTATTAATGATGGTAAAATAGTTTTTAAATTTTTTTACCAAAATAGATAGTTCGTAGAAAAACAGAAAATGTGACCGAAGAACGTTTTCCGGAATTTCGACTTTTCGACACCAGAAAGGTGTCGGGAACGTTCTTGGCCTTTACACACTATATTGACACATATATAGTAGAAAATTAACCATATAATAATACACTTAATAATATATTATCTTATGTTAATTATGTTTAGGAAGAGATGTGACAAGTCACGGTTTTAAAAATAATAACATATATACATGTACACTTATATATATACAAAATACATACCTATCTCTTGCCATTTCTTTGGTACCATCATCATCATCCAAGAATGAGACAAGAGGATGTGACTAGAGAGGGAGGATGTGACCAGAGAGGGACGGAGGATGGTGATGTGACCTAACATATCATGACATGTTATATTATATTATGCAAAGGATAGTTTAGACATTTACTGATTTTCTTGTCTATAAATACACACATCCATACACCAAATCTCATTTACATCTTCATCATTCTTTTTCCTAAGCTCCATTTCATGTTTCATGGCTTTTTATGTTAGTTTTAAGTTTTTTTAAAATCAAAATATTTAAATTGTTTTAAAGATGCGAACTTGTTTTAACACTCTTTCTTCTCCATTTTTCCTCCAATTTATTTGGCCAAAGCTTCCTCTATTTTACACCAAATTAAGATTTTATTTTATTTAGATCGTATAAAATTTCAGTAGCTACAACTTTCTCTTTTAACACTTTTTCTAATTTCAAGCTTAGGTATGTCAAAATCTCATTTCTTTGCAGTGTACTTTTAAACTCAGAAATTCAGGTCCGAAAATAGCTCTTCTTCTTTTGACCGTATCTACTCAAACGGAATCTGATTTGAGTGATTTGTTTTTAAATTTGTAGAGAAAATAATTTTTTAAAACTTTTCTTTTGATCACCTTTTCAAAATCCGAGATTAATATGTTCAAAAATCACGTGGAAAATGACCTATTTTTGGTATGATTTTTGTGCATCTAAGGCATTTCAGGTTTCAAAGATTTTCGGTGAGTAAAACTATCTCATTTTTAGAAAAACTAACTTTATTTCCATAGATTATATGTTGTGGAAATACATAGTTCATGTTGTTTAAATATCATGCTATGATAATGCTATACGTTTGCGATTTGTGGTTAGCATAGTTTGAATGTTAAATATTGTGTTCGGATGTTAAGCATCATGTTTGGATATTTAAAGTGGTATGTTTAGTTGTAAGAATGTGATGTTAGTGTATGGTATGTTGATTGTATGGTTGTGATCAAAACTAGTTGTAGGTTGTGTATTAATTACAGAGTTTACACCTTTGTATGTTGCGACGGACGCGAGATCCGATTTGGAATCAAAACTAAGTTTTCTAGTTTTAAATTTGAGAAATGGTTTCAAAGTTTTTATCTCTATTTTTAAGTTTCAAAAACTTTCAAAATTAGGTTTCCAAACTTGTAATATCAAGGAATAAGCAAAGTATTCCGCTTAAAGTAAGTTTAAGCAAACTGCGCACATAACGATAGTTGCTATGGACGTAGTTCGACAAAATTGTCGATTTTCGTTTTAAAATGTTTTCTTTTTGAATGTTTTGCAAATGTTTTCCAAACTTAATTAGTAACATAAAAAGAGTTAAGTTTAGGCAATTTAATAATTTATTTATTTAATTAATTAGTTAAAAGTAATTAGTACTTAATTAGTAATTAAGTAAGTGACTAAGGTTTAAGTTACACTTAAGGAAGGTTAATGATTAATTAGTGTTAATAAAGTTTTTAATTAGTGGTTTACGAAGTTAAGAAGTAATTAAATGGTTAATTATTATTTAGTTAATTTAAATAGGTTAATTAATTATTATTTAATTAAGTAATTATTTAGTTAATTTTTAATTAATTAGGGTTTAACTAATAATGAATTATTTAAACCTCAACTAAGATACATTAGGAAATTAATTAGGACTTAACCAAGTCTATTAAGTTAATTAAAGTTTAATTATGAATTAATCTTGATTTAATTAATAAATAATTAGGGTTTAAGCTAATTGAATATACCTTAATCTTTTCAAAGCTATTTTTACACCTACTCGGTTATGTTTTAATTTAGTTTTTTTTAAGGTTAATTGATTTCAAATCAAAGGATATCTCGTCTGGACCATTAAGTAGCCAAATGATTTAAAGTAGTGATTATAAAACGTTGACACATTTTATGTGAAGTAAGTTGACTTGTGTTTAGCACAAATATTGAATATCGGTAACGTGATAAACACAAGGAAGTTAATTTCAATAAGTGGGTCATGGTAACTTAAGCATATAGAATATACTTCTATATGTACATTTTTCACTGATAATGGATGTATCTATATTTGTAACTTGGACATCTATCTATGATTGACTGTATGTCATGTGTGAATCCCTTACATATATGATGTTAGGCAATACCAATGATATAACTTGGATAAGTAAACCCAAATTTAATGATCCTCTTTAAACCTCCGTTTGGTTTTGGAAGTTAATATTTCATTTTCTTTTAAAATGATCTTCTAGGTTATTCTATTTTGAACAAGATATTTGAAGAATGATTTGACAATTGTTTTGAATATTATATAAAGCAGTTTATGAATAATTTCTGGGTATTCATAAAAGGAGTTTTAGAAATAGTTTTGAATGTTTATAAATAGATTTTATAATGGGTATAGATGTCTATAAAGGGAAGATTTATGCAAGGTTTGAAGGTTTATAAAGAAGTTTACATAACCAGATTAGAATATTTATAAAGAGTCTCATAAATGAGTATGGAGGTTTATAAATATGTTGTAAACAGGCTTGGGTTAAAGAAAAAAGGATTTCATGGGTAAGGGAAATTTATTAAAGAATTTATTGAAGATAATTACAACAAGAATTCGAGGTTTGTGTTTCTGGAGGTTGACCTTTTAAAAAATGGTGGTATGGAACATCCGTTCAACACTTAACACAGAAGGAATAATGGTTAGAGTTTTCCTTTTCACTAATTTAAATAATGTAGTTAAATCCATTTAAGATATTTGGAAATGGGAAATCTTATAAATGTTTTCAGAATGTACTTATGTAAAGGAGATAAGTATATGAATGTTGATAAATGTTTGGGAAAGGAGATTTATAAATGAAAATGGTTTTGAGGCTTAGTGATTGCTTTGGGTAATTAAATCTCTAGATTTTTTTGTTGTTATTTGATAGTTAAATAACTGACTATCTAATTTGGCCTAATTTGACTTAGGAAGTATGAATGTAAAATTCGAGTTTCCGATAAAGACTCGAATACTTACTTCCCAAAGAACCAGGAATGAGTCAACTAGAAATTATCGGTTGTTGGTACAAAGAGACCGAGATCAGATTTATATATCTGAAAACCACTCCGAACCAACATGTACGTTCGAGTGGAATACATTCCGATGATGATTGAAGACGGTGCTCTTTGAAGTGCATGAGCTAATGCCACTAATCCTGAGGGTGATTCCAAAATAGATGTAGTAGAGCTAGTGCCTTCGGTTTCGTTCAAACCCGGAATGAACTTGTATGGATGAATGCTGACATTGCATTGACGCTTGGAGGGCAGTGTTAGCATTCCAAGATGGATTGCTATTCAAAAAAGTAAAACGTAGCCTCAAGCCTCATCAACCGGGAATGACTAAAACATGGGATATGCAGCAGGGCTATGTGGGTCGCACCCATTAGGGTATATCATCCCCTTCTAGATATATACACAATCATAAATGAATTCATGTAAGTTAGAGCTCTCGATTAAAGGTTGTAAAGCAATCGGGGTGATGATATATTCGGTACTATCTAGCAAGGGGTAGGCCGGTTCTTTGTTGGCAGGGGTCGCTAGGTACAAACTTGGTACATTTTTCTAGAGGTGTACCATGGCAGGCGATATCCCAGTATCCTAGTCATTAGTTGGATTCCAATCTCCAATACGTGCCCTACATTTTCGATTGTAGAGCCTAGTATGTTGGAATGTGAGATGCAAGCATTTCAGCTTTTTTATCTATTGACTTAAACCCAGACACTATGATAATATCATTGGATTTTGATATAAAATGTTTTGGTTATTATAAGGTAAAAACCGTCCGTTTTTATGTGCGGTGTGGTCTTACGAGATAAGCTTTGTTTGAAAAATTTTCAAATGTGGAAATCAGTTTGGATGTTACTTGTTATCAAGTTTTACTCATGCTGGTTTACCAGACTGACCCGGGCGTTATTCCATGTAATGTTTGGGTCATACTGAGCAAGTTTTTCCCAGGTTCGGCTAGATACTTTAGAGCTGGAGAGGAGCTAGACGGGTAAGACATATTCACGTATTTTTACTTCCACCGTATTATAGAGTCTGTATGTTATATCAATGTGAGGACAGCTTTCTATTACCGTTCAAAAATTTAGGAAAAGTCTAATGTACTCTAATGTTGTATATATGAATAAAGACGTTTCACTCTGTAAAGATCATGGTTGTATTATATATTATCCACTGCGTTGTTAGATTCTGTATTGTTTTAGTTTTCTCTATCTTCTACCTTCTTCTTTCAACCTAACAGATGGGTATTTCTTGAAGTTGAATGTCCGGCATGTAATACAGTGGACGTATTAGTGTCGATTTTTGAGGGTCGATCCGGTTCGTTACATTTAGTATCAGAGCTGAAGGTTAAGCGAGAAACTTGGCCCTGGTGGAGTAAACTCATTTGGAATTGGGTGTTGAGACCCTAGAATGAGCCTGAGTGTATTAAAAATATAAATGCGTATTTGTTAACTAGTAAAAATGTTTTATATTGTGTTGGTTGATCTGTTGAGTTGCTTAAGAATTCTGGTCGATGCCTTTGGCCAACGTTATTGATAGGGATTTCCTATACACTTGAAAAAGTCCAATTGACATAATATTGTTTTAAAATTGGTAAATGAAATAATTTTACCTTGGATATATTTTAGGAATGATTTTCAAAAGTCTATATAGTTATCGATGAGATGTAGGGTTAAAATTGGGTTTAGAATAAAATGTGTTTAGTTAAAAGAAAATATTTAGATGACCTTACAAAAATGAAAAGGATTGTAAGAATATTAAATCCCAGTGACTTTGATAAAGATTTAAATGATTTTAGAAAAGTTGTAGTAATTGTACTTAAAGAGATTTTAAGATATAAATATTTTAAAATGGATTTGAAAGTAAATTTTTATTTGGGCAGTTCGAGAAGGAGTTTTGATATGTTTTGTGATAATCAGAATAATCTTCTAAGTGACAATCGAATGTTTGCTTAGGCATATATGATAGTGCACTTAGTAAATTATCCTCTTTGCATTGTACAATCGAAACGAGTTCGAATCCGAATGAATCCAAAGCTAGTGGATGATTTTATTAAAGAACTATTTACCTATAAATAGTATAGTTTCAAAAGGGAATTTGTGTAGAAAGATATATTTTCATGATTAACTAGTTCGAGTGTCTTGGAAATGACTAAAAATGGGTAAGAGATGGGTTTGAATGGTAAACACTTCTCTTGGGTATTTCCCTACTTAGTAAAAGAGATATATAACACTATTTGGTAGTACCCAGTTGCTTGATATCATTTTAGAGTTACTCGGGTTATATATTATGTTTTCAAAAGGGTAAAATATAAAGTATCATTCCAAAAGGTTTTTGAAATGAAACCTAGGTATTGTTTTCTTGAATCCCTTAAAAGAATAGAGTTTTCAAAATAAAAAGATGTCTTGATTAAGAGCGGGTTAATAGATAAAGTTTTAAATTTGTTGAACATCCTAGGTTAAGTAAAACTAATTTAAGATTTGAAATTGTATATACTCTTTTGGATATTGAAGAGTATCATACTAAAATGAATTTGAGTTGTAGAATGTTAATAAACTTAAGTAATGTTCTTAAGTAAAATGGTGATTCTTTAAAAAGGGTAATTATAATCTTGGGAATTAGGAACCAATGGGATTAGTATGTAGGTTGTATGTAGATCATTTCTCCTTTTCACACAATTCTCGATCCATGAATTGAGTACATGACTCGAGGTGTTTCACACCATTCCGAATAGGGATTTACTGCTCGATTTTTGACGGCGAGCGTTGATGAGGGTTCTTATGTGGAACCAAAGGTTGTCTCATAGTTTATGGCTATGCAAGGAGAACAAAGGTTTCTAATTAAGAAGCCAGATCAAAGTCCGCACTAGGAAGTCAAGTGAGCGATACTAGTTCGGAAGGAAAGTTATGTGTTCAAGTGAGTGATTAAACCAGATTTTTACATAGGAATAACCTATGTATATCATACGGATTGATGAATAGTTTTAAGTATTTCTAGGAATAGGGTTGTGGTATAATTTTGGGACGAAATTCTTTTAAGAGGGGATGAATGTAACGACCCGCAAATTTATCACTTGGATAAATTATATTTATTTTTAAAATATAGATATGGGTTTAAAAGTAAGAAATAATCATATTATAAGTGGTAAATAATAATAGTTATTTTGTTTGGGAAAAATATTTGTGAACAAATTACCTAGGTAAAAAATTGAAAATTTGTAAATATCGTCCCAGGTAAAATATCGATAAAACAACCGGAAATCTTTTTATCGATAAAATTGCTTTTAAACAATAAGAATCGTGCATGGTTTTGGATACATACATTAATATATGTATTCAAACAAGATTATGAAATAAAATAATTTATTTTATTATTGGAAAATAAAATGTATTTATGACATCGATAGTTGATATCATCGGTTTTATATATTTCTTCGAAAATTCAAATTAAGTTTAAATATTAAATAAATGGGTTTTTATTTACAAATAAACCTATTTTAATTATTTAATAATGATGATAAAATAGTTTTTAAAATTTGTTTACCAAATAGATAGTTCATAGAAAAATAGAAAATGTGACCGAAGAACGTTTTTTGGAATTTCGACTTTTCGACACCGGAAAGTTGTCGGGAACGTTGTTCGCCTATATGCACTATATACACAGATATATAGTAGATAATTAACCATATAATAATACACTTAAGAATATATTATCTTATGTTAATTATGTTTAGGAAGTGATGTGACAAGTCATGGTTTTAAAAATAATAACATATATATACATATACACTTATATATATATATAAAATACATACCTATCTCTTGTCATTTCTTTGGTACCATCATCATCATCCAAGCATGAGCAGAAGGGATGTGACTAGAGAGGGAGGGAGGATGGTGATGTGTCCTAACATATCATGACATGTTATATAATTTTATGCAAAGGGTAGTTTAGACATTTACGATTTTCTTATCTATAACTACACACACCAATACACCGAATCTCATTTATATCTTCATCTTTATGTTTCCTAAGTTCCATTTCGTGTTTCATGGCCTCTTATGTTAGTTTTAAGTTTTTTAAAAATCAAAAGATTTAATTTTTTTTAAAGATGCGAACTTGTTTTAAAACTCTTTCTTCTTCATTTTTCCTCCAATTTATTCGGCCAGAACATCCTCTATTTTACACCAAATCAAGATTTTCTTTTTTTTCAGATCATATAAAATTTCGGTAGCTACAACTTTCTATTTTAAAAATTTTCTAATTTCAAGCTTAGGTATGACAAAATCTCATTTTTTGCAGTGTACTTTTAAACTCAGAAATTCAGGTCCGAAAATAGCTCTCCTTCTTTTGACCATATCTACCTCAAAAGTAATCTAATTTGAGTGATTCTTTTTTTTCAATTTGTAGAGAAAAGAATTTTATAAAACTTTTCTTTTGATCACTTTTTCAAATTTCGAGATTAATATATTTAATATCACGTGAAAGATGACATATTTTTGGAATGATTTTTGTGCATCGAAGGCATTTCAGGATTCAAAGATTTTTGGTGAGTAAAACTATCTCATTTTTAGAAAGAACAAACTTTATTTCCATAGATTATATTTTGTGGAAATCCATAGTTCATGTTGTTAAAATATTATGCTATGATAATGATATACGTTTGCGATTTGTGGTTAGCATAGTTTGGATGTTAAATATTGTGTTTGGATGTTAAGCATCATGTTTGGATGTTAAAAGTGGTATGTTTGGTTGTAAGAATGTGATGTTAGTGTATGGTATGTTGATGGTATGGTTGGGATCAAAACCAGTTGTACGTTGTGTAAGAATTTAAAAGTTTACACCTTTGTATGTTGTGATGGACGTGAGATCCGATTTGGAATCAAAACTAAGTTTTCTAGTTTTAAATTTTGGAAATAGTTTCAAAGTTTTTATCTTTGTTTTTAAGTTTCAACAACTTTCAAAATTAGGTTTCCAAAATTGTAATAGCAAGGAATAAGCAAAGTATTTCGCTTAATGTAAATTTAAGTGAACTGTGCTCATAGCGATAGTCGCTATGGATGTAGTTCGACAAAATTGCCGATTTTTGTCTTGAAATGTTTTCTTTTGGAATATTTTGAAAAACTTTTCCTAACTTGGTTAGTAACATAGAAAGAGTTAAGTTTAGGTAATTTAATAATTTATTGATTTAATAAATTAGTTAAAAGTAATAATTAATTAATTAGTAATTAAGTAAGTGATTAAGGTTTAAGTAACACTTAAGGAAGGTTAATGATTAATTAGTGATTAATAAAGTTTTTAATTAGTGGTTTATGAAGTTAAGAAGTAATTAAATGGTTAATTATTATTTAGTTAAGTAGGTTAATTAATTATTATTTAATTAAGTGATTATTTAATTAACTTTTAATTAATTAGGATTTAACTAATAATGAATTGTTTAAACCTTAACTAAGATACATTAGAAAGTTAATTAGGACTTAACCGAGTTTATTAAGTTAATTAAAGTTTAATTATTTGAATTAAACTTGATTTAATTAAGATATAATTTGGGTTTAAGATAATTGAATATACCTTAATCTTTTCAAAGCTATTTTTAAACTTAATCATTTAAGTTTTAATTCAGTTTTCTTTTTAAGGCTAATTGATTTCAAATCAAAGGATCTCTCGTCTGGACCATTAAGTAGCCAAATGAATTAAAGTAGTGATTATAAAACGTTGACACGTTTCGTGGAAAATAAGTTGACTTGTGTTTAGGACAAATGTTGAATATCGGTAACGTGATAAACACAAGGAAGTTAATTTCAATAAGCGGGTCATGGTAACTTAAACATATAGAATATACTTCTATAAGTACATTTTTCACTGATAATGGATATATCTATATTTGTAACTTGGACATCTATCTATGATTGACTGTACGTTATGTGTGAATCCCTTACATATTTGATGTTAGGAAATACCCATGATATAACTTGGATAAGTAAACCCAAATTTAATGATCCATTGTAGTCATTAAGCCTCCGTTTGGTTTTGGAAAGTTAATATTTCATTTTCGTTTAAAATGGTCCTCAAGGTTATTCTATTTTTAGGAAGATATTTGAAGAATGATTTGACAATTGTTTTGAATATTACATAAAGAAGTTTATGAATAATTTCTAGGTATTCATAAAAGGAGTTTTAGAAATAGTTTTGAATGTTTATAAAAAAAATTATAAATGGGTTTGGATGTCTATAAAGGGAAGTTTATACATGGTTTGAAAGTTTATAAAGAAGTTTATATAACCGGGTTTGAATATTTATAAAGAGTTTCATAAACGAGTATAGAGGTTGATAAACGTTTTGTAAATGGATTTGGGTTAAAGAAAAAAGGATTTCATAGGTAAGGGAAATTTATAAAATGATTTATTGAAGATAATTACAATAGGAATACGAGGTTTGGATTTTTGGAGGTTGACCTTTTAAATAATGGTGGTATGAAACATCCGTTCAACACTTAACACTGAAGGAATAGTGCTAAGAGTTATCCTTTTTTCAATTTAAATAATGTAGTTAAATCCATTTAAGAAATTTAGAAATGGAAAATCTTATAAATGTTTTCTTGAATGTACTTAAGTAAAGGAGATAAGTATATGAATGTTGATAAATGTTTGGGCAAGGAGATTTATAAATGAAAATGGTTTTGAGGCTCAGTGATTGCTTTGGGTAATTAAATCTCTAGATTTTGTTTTTGTTATTTTATAGTTAAATAACTGACTATCAAATTTGGCCTAATTTGACTTAGGAAGTATGAATGTAAAATTCGAGTTTCCGAGAAAGACTCGAATACTTACTTCCCAAAGAACCGAGAATGAGTCAACAGGAAATTATCGGTTGTTGCTATGGAGAGACCAGGATCGGATTTATATATCTGAAAACCACTCCGAACCAATATGTACGTTCGAGTGGAATACATTTTGATGATGATTGAAGACGGTGCTCTTTGAAGTGCATGAGCTACTGCCACTAATCCTGAGGGTGATTCCAAAATAGATGTAGCAGAGTTAGTGCCTTCAGTTTCGTTCAAACCCGGAACGAACTTGTATGGATGAATGTTGGCATTGCATTGACGCCTGGAGGGTAGTGTTAGCATTCCAAGATGGATTGCTATTCAGAAAGGTAAAACGTAGCCTCAAGCCTCATCAACCGAAAATGACTAAAACAGGGGATATGCAGCAGGGCTATGTGGGTCGCACCCATTAGGGTATATCATCCCCTTCTAGATATATACATAATCATAAATGAATTCATGTATGTGGGAGCTCTTGATTAAAGGTTGCAAAGCAATTAGAGTGATGATATATTCGGTACTATTTAGTAAGGGGTAGGCCGGTTCTATGTTGTTATTTGATAGTTAAATTACCGACTATCAAATTTGTCCTAATTTGACTTAGGAAGTATGAATGTAAAATTCAAGTTTCCGACAAGGAATCGAATACTTACTTCCAAAAGAACCGGGAATGAGTCAACCGTAAATTATCGATTATTGGTATGGAGAGACCAGGTCGGATTTATATATCCGGAAAACACTCCAAACCAACATGTACTTTCGAGTGGAAGACATCTTGATGATGATTGAAGATGGTGCTCTTTGAAGTGCAAGAGCTACTGCTACTAATCCTAAGGGTGATTCCAAAATGGATGTAATAAAGTTGGTGCCTTCGGTTTCGTTCAGACCCAGAACGAACTTGTACGGATGAATGCTGGCATTACATTGACGCCTGTAGGGCAGTTGTAATGACTTGTATTTTCAACCAGTTAGAAATATTAAATGTAATATAATTGTTGAATAAAAATGGTAGAAATATAGATTTTATGATTTATTAATGGAAATGTTATTAGATGTATGTTAGAGTCAAAGATAAAATCCTTAAATAACAAATTTCAATAAGTTAAAAGTTAATAACCCAAATCCAGAAAATGTGAAACAATGTGAGGCTGCTTATTAACAACAAGATTTGAAATAACAAATGTTAATGTTATAAACAATTAAAAGAATGTTTATGTATAATTGGAATATGAATGTAAAGGTTAATAAGGAATAAATGATGTATCAAAGGTGAAATCATATGTTATTTAATTGAAATTAGTTTTAATATAGAATAAGAAATCAGTTAATCGGTAAGTAAATTTATAATCCTTGGTTGTAAACAATAATTAATAGATATTTGAATTACTAAGTTGTAACAATTATTCTATTTCTCATCCTATTATTTAATCTGTTTTGAAATTAATTTTGTAATTAATGGAATTTAATGTGATTGAAATATTTCAGTTATTATGAGCGAAGATGTTAACTATAGAGTGATGAGTGAAATAAAATGGAAACTTATGTTTAATTAGTGCATAAGGTAATTGTTGATTTAATATAAATAATATGTAAATCAAAATAAAAGAATTTGTTTGAAATTTAAAATATAATGAACTAAGATTTTATTACTGTTGTAATTAAATTTTGAAATTAATTTAATATTTAAATCTTGGATTTAACATGAAAAATTTAATTTTAAAAGATTATTAATTCCCGTTTAATCAAGGAGGATGATAAAAAACTTTTAATTTAGAATTTTAAAGTGATTAAACCAGTTTAATAACAATTCGGTTAATTAACGTGTAAAATATAAATATAATTTGATTTTAAAGCTAACTTCTATATACAATAGAATTAGGATCTGAAATTAGTTTCATTGAGTTTAGAAATATTAAAAACCTATGTATCAACATATAGGATGACCTATTTTCGTTTCGAGAACGAAACGGGTTTTTGGGCCTTTCTTATCGCTTTGGCTCAATCGATATATGTTCTATTTTCTGTACGTACTTTCAGATCTAACTTGTCCCCTTCAATGGTGAATATCATAAAACCTAAATTTCCAATTTCAAATCAAATTCAAAAAAAATTCGAACTACTCAAACTCTATCATATTATATATCGTCGTGAAGCTCTCGACAAATGGAATCAGCATCTGCAATTCGTTTTCCGATTGGAGGCTCCGTTTGTACAGAAATCAGCGAACAATTTTCAACCGTTCATCCTAGGGTTTTGGTTTAACAGTGGATCGTCAACTAATCGATGATCGAGAAGCGCTGCTGTGTAGAGGTGGCGTAGTGGAGCGTATCTGTATGGTTGGATCATGTCAAAGGTGCACGAGTTCACCAGAATTGGCGATGGAAGGTGTAGCGACCCGCCATTCCATACTGTTTGAGCTGACATTAAATCACACTTGTCCAACACAAATTGTACGAAAAGACGAATAACTATGAGAAAGAAGAGGATATAAGAAGAAACAGAAATTACAATACAAAATCTCATAATCGCAACGGAACAAAATATAATATATAATAATAGATCTTTATACAAAGAAACTGTAACTGTAATATACACACAATCATCAGAGTACAACAGTCAACAATCAATCTGGACAGTTATAATAACTTGTCCTCCTATGTACTGAATATACAACATAACACACACATCGAAAATAACCAAGTGCGTGTAATACGCCTGAAATCCTCTAGCTCGTCCCTTGAGCTCCATAGCATCCTAACCTGGATCTGCAGTACTCGGTCTAACCCAAGTATTATAATAAAATAACACCCGAGTCAGTCTGGAAAACCAGCATGAGAAAATACACTCAATTGAACTTATTACTATTATCAAAAATCCTTTTGAAACAGAGGTATCTCGTAAGACCACGTCACACATAAACATAACGGGTTTTTACCTTACGATAACCAAAATATTTTATATCAAAATCATTTGATATTATAATAGTGCCTATAGAAAATAAACTATAAAATATCATAAATGCTTGCATCTCATGTTTCAGAATATTTGGTATACAACTAAAACCGTACAGGCACGTAGTGGATATTGGATTCCATTCAATGACAGGGCTATTGGGGTACCGCCCACCGCAGTACTCCTCTAGAAAAATGTACCGAGGACCTTGCTTGGATCCCCTGCCAACACAAGACCGACCTACCCCTTACTGGATAGTACTGAATATGATCACCACCAATGGGCCCCGAAACACATACAAATGAAAGTGATAATCAATGTCCACTCTAGATGAGTGATGATCATACCCTAATGGGAGCGACCCATATAGCCTTGCTGCATCTCCTTTGTTTTAGTCATTCCAAGTTGATGAGGCTTGAGGCTACGTATTACCTTAAGAATAGCATTCATACTCGGAATGCTAACACTGTCTTCCAGGCAAGCAATGCAATGATAGCATTCATCCATACAAGTTGTTCTGGGTCTGAACAAACCAAATCTCCTTCAAGACCACCATCTCCATTATCTTCGAGATATTACAATTCGTAATGCACAAATCAGATCGAAATGGTTTTCGGATAATTAAATCCGATCCCAGTATCTTCAAAACGATTAACAAAATTGGTCAGATTTGATAGTCGGTTATTTAACTATTAAATTACACACATAAGCAGTCACTAGGCCCTTATAAATCTTTCAAAACATTCATTCAAAATATCTTTACAAAAATATATATTCCACTCTCTTCCAGCATTCCAATAATTTGAAAACAATTCCAAATCCTTATCCTCAGTAGGATATTTTTAAACCATTTCAACACTTAGAAATATTTTTGAATTCAATTTATAACACTTAGAAAAGAAAATATTTCTATATCATTCATTTCACACTTAAAATATTTCCAAAACCCTCTTTTCAATACTTAGGAAAATATTTATAAACTTATTCTCCAAAATCATTTTAATATCAACTTAGGAAATATTTCATAACTTATCACATAAATCTCCGGAATTATTACTAAATTCCTTTTTACAATTTCCAGAAACCAATAATACTTATTTATAATCCCAACTAACAATTTATAACTTCTTTTATGAATTCAGATTCATTTCTGAAGTTCCCGTATCTAAAACATTTTGGAAATTTTCTTAAGTTTCTAGAATTCCATTATAAAATTTCTCTTACAAAACCACCTCCATTAAATTACTTGGTTTACAGATCTCGAGAGTATTTATAAACACATCCCAATTACTTGCCTTTAACTTCCATATATAAAATAATAAGTATTTTTAAAGAATAATAGTTTATTTTCAAAACACGTTTAAGTAATCATTTAAAATGTCCAAAACACTTTTAAACAAACAACGATACCAATTTCCTATTCCTTAATAAATAATAATAATCAATTTACCAAGCTTATTATAAAAATTATAATTCATTTCAACTAATATCAAATATTTAAATAACCAACTTTTCGAAATATTTTCAATACTAAAACAGTTTTTTAACTACATAGTTTAATAAATAAAAACTTTTTTTAAAAACAAAACTTAACTTCTCGATAAAAATTTATTTTTAAAATCCAATATAACCATTTTAGCATTTATAAATCTCTCTCGATTTATCACAAATCGACTTGCGTCTCCAATTTCATAACTATTTGCAAATTCAAAAATAAAATCCACTATTTCTTTCTAAACCGATTTCTATATCTCATTATAAATTCTCACTGGGAATTTATATTTCCAATTTATCAAATGAAAATCATTTCACTTTATTTGTAAACATCATTTATAAATTTATAAACTCGTTCGGGTTTCACTTGTTTACAAAACATTTTCATTTATAAACTTCATTTTTAAATCTATCACTTTATAAATCCCATTTATTTTTCAAATCTATTTTAAATATTGCTTTCAACTCCTTATCCATATTTTCAGAAATATCACTTAAAAATCCATTGTTAAAAAAATCCGTTATATAAATTATTTTAAAATCTCTATTTAAAACATTTTACGAATAGTTAAGTACAAACCCAAAATCAAATCATTGTTTTATCCAAAACAATTTTCTTTAAAATAATCCAAATTTCGATATAAATATTTTTATATCCAAAATCTCCTTTTAATTCCTTCAAACTCAAAAATAATATTTATGGTACTTAAAATACCAAAATTAGAGCCAGTGCTACTATAGCATCCAATAAATCAAATCACAACATACTATATAATAGATTATCCACACACATCATATATCACTATATATGAAATTAAAATCAACATTTTTGAGGAATCCAGTTGGATCCTTCCATCCTGTTTCCCTGCAACCACAGATGTTATATAACATAAATAATAATAATCCCACTTTGATGCGGGATATCGCAATAAAAAGGGTCATCCGCTATTATGCGGGCCGCATAAGGTCTCATC
Organism: Allium fistulosum; assembly: GCA_030737815.1. NCBI lineage: Eukaryota > Viridiplantae > Streptophyta > Magnoliopsida > Asparagales > Amaryllidaceae > Allium > Allium fistulosum. The sequence continues at coordinate 859,982,361 of CM060908.1, read as the reverse complement.
CGCTCCAACTGGCGGGAAATACATACTAGCATATACAACTATATATATAATAATATGACATCCAACCGATAAATTATTATCAATCCATCCAATCAACCAATAAATAATTTTTAACATTTTATATTAAAACTAGTAATCCAAATGAGTGAGATTTACTCACCTTGATTTTTAATTTGCCAAGCATTTAGATTTTAAATTTAATCGAACAACGTTAGATTTAATCTAAAATTCCAGCTTACTCCAAAAAATCCCAAACCAATTTTGTTGTTTAACCCTCGTCGATATGATCGCAACGCGACTTGTCTCGTTCGATTTGGACCTCGTATGAGCACGTTACGAATTGATAAGCAATTTGAATTCAATAATTTAATTAATAGTTAATTACCAAAATACGCTCAACAGTCTTCTTCCCCGATTCAAATCAACAACCCCGTACACGCTTCCTCGTGTTAGTGACATGACAAAAACAACCGCTGACGTACAAACCACCACCACCAAACGACTCGCCACGCTCCCAATCGAATCACGACTTTGCCATTCCCACGCTGTGATGACCTGCAAATCCGCAAAAAGTGTAGACTGATGGAAAGTCATGAGAAAGAAAAGAAGAGAGAAGAAGAGAAGAGAAGAAAGAGAGAAGAGAGAACCAAACAGTACAATACATAATCTCACATCGCAGCGGAAAACATATAATATCATATCAATAATCTTTACAAAACAGAAACTGTATATATATACATCAATCAGAGTTCAACAATCAATCACCAATCATCAGCCTGGACAGTTATAATAACATGTCCTTACAATTGCTGATAATTAAACAAGAAAACAACAGATAATAAACAGATACGTGTATACGAAAATGAAGTTCTCTAGCTCTCCTGCTGAAGCTCCAAAAGCACCAAATCTGAACCTGTAAATATACTCGGTCTGACCCGAGCATTGAAAGGGAAGAACGCCCGTATCAGTCTGGTAAACCATCGTGAGAAACACACTCAACTGAATTTATTAAATTACCAAACTTTCCTTTCAAAACAATATCTCCTAAGACACGCCCACACATAAACACGGACATGTTTTTACCTTACGATAACCAAAAATTTTCATATCAAATCATTTTATATTATACTAGTGTCCAGTATACAAATAATATTAATCATAGCCGAAATGGTTACCCATATAACATTTCGGGTCTATTCATTAGGCCAATACAAATAAAACCGCAAGCTCATAGTGGAGTTTGGATTTCCATACAAATGACCAGGTGAAGGGACTACCTTCCGGCAGTACATCTCTAGATGAATGTACCGAGGAACATCACAAAGGAACCTCTACCAACACAAGACCAGCCTACCTCTATAACTAGGTAGTACCGAATATATCATCCCCCGATCGGTACCGATATTTTTCAAGGGCCCTTATAGCATACATCCATAATAATTTACATCCTGAACGTCATAGCAGAAAGAAATATATCTAGAAGGGGATGATCATATCCTAATTGGGAATGACCCACTTAGCCTTGCCGCATCTAACCCTGTTTTGGTCATTTCCGGTTGATGAGGCCAAAGGTAACGATTACCTTTCACATATCACACATCACATCACTTTTGAATGCCACATTTGCCATTTCCGTTGACTACTAATTGCCTTTCACAAAAATACAACCCTTTAGCTCGTGCGTCTCAAGGAAGAGTGTTAAGCTAAGAGAAGTTGCCTTCTCTACCACCAAACAGATGTACGTTTGTAAAAACAAATGTACGTAATCTCAGAAAATGCAATGTCAGACATTCATCCATACAAGTTGTCCAGGAACAGGACAAACCGAAGGTACTCTCCTACCACATCCTGTCAGGAAATCCCTAGGATTAGTAGCGAATAGTCCTTGCATTGGATATTTCATAACGAAGAGACTACTGCTACTATATGTATATTGGGATTTTAACCCCAAATGGTCAACAAGCAGTCCTTCACCATGAAAATCCTAAACATCAATATCATCGATAATTTGCACAATAGAATGCATATACGTTGGTATGAAGTGGGTCTCGGATAAACCGATCCCGGTCTCTTCGCAGCAACAACGCAAAAGTGTTTCTCAACCTCACACAGAAACTAAGTCTCATAGACTTATCACGTCTCCAACTTTCAACTTGCTATCCTTCGACCAAGAAGGAAGCTCGATAGATTGGAGTAATACTCCGCACTACACGAATGAACATCCTCAACACAAACGATAATCAAGCCTACACAGATGGCTACGTACTAAGTGTACGACTAAATAGTTCCCACATCAAGTCGAGGAACTAAAAATGGCCAAATTTGATAGTCGATTTTTTAACTATCAAAGCAACAAACAAATATTTAGCACCATAAGAAATCACTAGGCCATTTTAATTAATCTTTTATTAATTAAATCACTTTCCAAATATTCACTTCAAATTATCTTTAAAAAGATACATTCTCAAAACCATTTCAATATTTCACTATTTGGAAAACATTTCCATATACTTATTTTAGTAATAAGTGAATTCACATTTCTCTTTATTTTCAACACAGAGAAAATATTACATATACTTAAACCATGATTAAGTATATATTTTATTCTTTAAGGAAAACATTCTCTTAAACATATTTATTTGGGTCAAAACGAATGTTGTGTAAAACATCGTTACGACAACCCAAATCATTAGTATAGGGATTCAATAATTTGATAGATATATAAATCCCATATACTATACAAAACATCTCCTTTCGAAAATCATTTACTATAACAGCAGTGTTATAGTCCATGCTTTCCTTGCTTCACAAAACGTCTATTTCGACAATGAATGTTGAAATCTATCTATTCGATGCTCATACCTTTTAAAACATCTTCAAACCATTTAACTCCATTTAAAAGATCACTTTTTAAAACATTTATTTAATTTAAAGAATTATTCACTTTCCAAAACCGTGAATAAAATTCTCTAACCAAATTCATTATTTCTACACATTTATTAAAGGATTATCCACTGTCCAAAATCGTGAATAAAATTCTCTAACCAAATTCATTATTTTATAACTTCATAATTTATAAATCTTATTCACTTATAAGATCCATTTATACTTCATTTTAACACTTAAAAAACTCCTTTATAATTCCATCATTTTTTATTTATAGAATATCAATTTTATAAATCTTATATATAAACCGTTTATAATAAGTCAAAAATCTCAATTTAACTATTTACCAAATAGTTAACTCCATGTTCCAAAAATCACATTTAGGGATATTTCACAAAAATCATAATTTTTATAACATAAAAATTATAACTTCTTATTTATTTAAAATAAATTTATTTCCTTAACAATTCAAAAATTAATAAAACATCTATTTTCAAAATCACTTTGAAATTCTTTTCAATTTGAAATCATCACTTTAATCTTTTTAAAATTCCAAAAATTGGCCCAGAGCTGCAAAAATGCTAAACAAGGTGATCACATCAATCATATCAATCCTGGCATCCAAAACATCATATATCATATGATAACAGCATATATATATATATATATATATCAATATTTGTAAATAAAATCAACATTGGTGAGGAATCTAGTTGGATCCCTCCAACCTGTCACCTGCAACAAATATACATATGAGAAAATATGTACAAAGTCCGCTTCAAGACAGATGCACGTACAAAAGGTCATCCGCTCATACACATGAACGTATAGGGTCTCATCTGCTCCAATAGGCAGGAATATATCCAAACCAATCAATATATATATATATATATATATATATATATAATATATCATATACCATCCAAACAATCATCAATCGACACAAAATAACTTTATTCTCACTTATATAAAAATATAAGCGAGACAGAAAGAGTGAGTTGTACTCACTTTGATTCCAATAGCCGTTTCAGCGTTTTATTCCGAATAAAATTAAACAAGCGTTTAATTTTAAACAAAATTTTCACTAGCTCCAATCAACTCCAATCTAGCTCCATCTCGTAGTGTTCGCGAACACGAACCCAACGCAACTTGTTTCGTCCGATTTCGACCTTGTATGAAGAAGTTATGCTATTTTAAAGTTGATACAATTTTATATAAATAAATTTAAATTTTTTTTATTTAACCTAATCTCGGCCGTTGATTTCAAAAGATGAGACCCGGGCCACCGATTTGTCCCCTCTTCCCCATCGTTCATGCAAATGAACCCATCACCGCCGACCTTCATCAAATTGTCGTGCCACCTACAACCGTCTAGACATTGATCAACGACCACCACTTCAAAGCTCGTCCACCACTCCATCAACGCCCAAAGCCGCTTGAAGCTCGGTCGCTTCCTCCTCTTGAAAAACGTGCATGAACGCACAACATACTCGGCTAAAATATGGCCTCTGTGATGCTCCATTTCCGATCATGACCGTTGGATGTGTTCGTCTCATCGTGCTCTACAATGTTGTAGTAGAAAGTTTCTCGTGAAAGTTAACGGATTTGGAGATAATCGAGGGGGAAAGAGGCGAATTCCTGGCCTTTCAAACGAATATGGCGGTGGCTGACCTAGTTTTGGCTAGGGTTTTGCAAATGTGAAAAAAGTGTGGCCTTATATAGAAAATTTCTGTGCACTATTCATCCGAAAATTGTTCGAACTCCAATTGAAGCATGTCGCCTGGCATTTATAATGTTTTACCCCTATTTCGAAGACAATGGAATATATATCGAGAGCTAATTCCATCATATTTGGAAGATAGATTTCGAATTGACTTATTTTAAATAAAATTTACTTAAATAAATTTCTACGCGTTTCAGCTTCGCACGACCAAACCGTAAGTCCGATCGACACGAAATTTGAAATCCTAGAATAATATAACATTATAGATCCAATGAAACTTGTTTCATCGAAATCCGAGACCGTATGAAAAATGACTATTTTACACGTTAATTTAAATATTAAAATATCCAATTTCAAGAAATTAACTTTTAATTCAATTTTAAAAGTTACCTAACTCCATTCTAATTCAATAGAATTTAATTCAACTTTATAAATCATTTTTATTCACATTAAATTCAAAATCCAAATTATTTCTGTAATTTCAAATATTAAATTAACAATTTAATTATCTAATTAAATCACTATATTCAAAATACAAGTTATTTAACTTATAAAATTAACGTGTGAATATTTAAAATCAATTAAATATCCAAATTTCGAATGACCGAAATTCTGGGTCGTTACACACGCGGCCACCATCAGGTCGCAACGACAACCCACGCACCGGGGTTCACCAAATTCTGGTCGCCAATCCTCCTTGACCCACTGATTTCAAATCCATCCTCCAATTCGAACGATTCCATCACCATCCCTCCAAAATCGAAGCCCTAGTTCAAACGTTCCTATGCTGCCAGCACCCCACGACCCCACTGACCATCGCCGACCTGCTCCGCACTCGCCCAAATACCCAGCATATGCACGTCACCTAGCTTTGCCCACTGTTCTGCCGCGATATATATATATATATATAGTGTTTTAAAATCCTCTTTCTTTTTTTTCACTGAAAAACTAAAAGAAAGGAAGGAATAAGTGTTTAAATCGAAGAAAGGACGATAGGAGGGTAGGGTGGCTGGAATGAAGGATAGAGTGGGCTGAAATAGATAGAAAAACGGCTGATGTGAATGAAGATAATATATATATATATATATATATTAAATTCCAAAATATCTCGTTTAGTAACTTAAAATCCCGAACTCTAATCGAGGCATGCCGCCTTGCGTTCATAATGTTATACCCCTATTCCGAACGCAATGGAACTCGTTTTGAACCCCAATTCGATCGTATGGAGAAGATAGCTTTTTGAACCCAATTATTATATTAAATATTCAATATTAATTTCAACACGCTTCTTTCCCGTACGATCAAAGGGTAATTTTAAACGCTACGAAATTTGAAATCCGATAATAATACACAATTATGGATCCAATGGAATTGGTTTCGTCGAATTCTGAGGCTGTGCCCGGATCGCTATTTTAATGCTTCGATTAAATCGACGATTTCAAAAATTGGCGAAATCACTTGAAATTTCAGTTTTAAAACTTACTAACTAAATTCTAATTCAAATAGAATTTATACTAACATTAGAAATCATTTCGATTCTTATTCAACTCAAATTTCAATTATTCACCATTTCCGTATTACGATAAATCGCTATATTTGTAATTTAAATTCATTCTATAATTTCAACCAAAATCTTCATATTCAAAAATCGATATATATTCCAAATCCAATATTTAAAACCATTTAAATGTTCAAAATCAAACGACAGAAAATCTAGGTCGTTACATTCCTCCCACCTTAAAAGAATTCATTCCCGAAATAGCTAAGTAGGAAAAATGCAACAAACCCATTAACATGTTAAACCCCACTTAGTTGAAACTCGATATTTCATTTTTTCAAATCTTTTAGTTCCATTCAAAACAATTAGTTTTTATTTCTAAATCAAAACCCTTTATTTCAATTACAATTCAAAATTAAATTTTGGTTAACAAAAATTTTCCAAAAATTTTCAAAATATTTCTAACACCCTAAATTTCCGAAATTATTTGGTAGAGCCTCCCTTGTACGGAGAGCCTTTTGCAATATGAAAAATATGATAAAAAGATATACATTGGCTCTCACGGCTGGAAAATGCAATATATAACAATATTTTTATTTTTTACGCGCTAAATTATTAAGCGTACCTTATTTTTGCATTATTAAGTGAGCTCGCTCAATTTATATGCAATTGCGCAACCAAAATATAGCCAAATGGTCTTCTTGTACCCGGACTTACTCAATTTAAACACGTAAGTCCCAAATATGAAATTAGTACCATTTCAAGCATTTCCCTAGTTAAGCACAATATTTGCATAAACCAACATGTTCTACATGTATTTTTAAAGCAATTACATGGTTCCAACATTAATTTAGTTACCATCAATCGATTTATATACCATTTCATTCAATACGAATGATTCACAACCAAATTTACTTGCATCCAATTCATATTTACACACAATATATTCATATCCATTCCAAATTGATTCTAAATTAATTTTTTCACTTTCCATTAATCCACAAAATTTTGTTTCTTCCGTTTGTGTCAAATGACAATTCAATCCATGCTATTTGGTGATATTCATTATAATAACCATTCCAGTTAATAGCTATTTTAAATTGATTCCAAATCAATTTATCAACTTTTTATTAATCCACATTCAATTTATTCACAAAATCTTGTTTTCTCAATTTTATATTCAACAACAAACCAATCTATGCTAATTTATTTATGAATCATCTCATAAATTAGTTAATTAAGTTGAATTCCATTCTTATCAACAATATTCCCAACCATATTCAATTTACACTTAATTTGATTTCATTTATAACTTAAGTCATCACCATTTCAATCCGTTTCTATTTTATTTGACAACATTTCAAAATATATCTAATTCGCTTACATTTAAGTCAAATTCCATTTATAACTCAAGTTCCACATTCAAATTCAATCCATAATCCATTTTACTCAACCAAGTTAAGTTTCTTTTAAAAAAACAAATCCAGCTTATTTGGTTTGACTTGAGTTCCATTCCATTTAACTCATTTTAAGTTAAATCTTCTTTGCAAGGTTAAATTTCCAATCTAATTCCATTTCATCGATGCTTACTCGAGTATATTCACATTTAAAATTTTAACTCAAGATTATACATCACCTTATAACTTAAGTATATATTTATTCCATTAACTCCAATTTTTTAAGCTATTCAAACTTATTTATTCACAATTCTAAAAATTTTCACTTAAATTTTATCCCATTCAAAATTTATAACCTATAATTATATAGTCACTTTACAATTCAAACTTTATATCGATTTCAATTTGATATTGTTTCAAATCCAATCCAATTTTATTTAACTTAGCTTAAGTTAAATTTCAATTCATTCAATCCACTTTTACTAATTCAAATTATTTAACTTGCATAAGTAAACTTTTAATTTCATTTCGAAGTTCACATTTTTCTTTCTATTCACATCATTTCCAACTTATAAGTTCAAAAACTTATTTTCTTTCCGTTTTCACAAAACCTTCAAATAAATATCCCAGAATTCAACCACCCGGATTTATTTCAAATCATTTTGAAAACATAATATATATATATATATATATATTGTTTGTACCAAAATTGGGCACAACACTCTTTGAATGTGATTGAAGAGATTAAAGTGAAGAAAGTAAATGAAAAAAGAGGCTAATCTAACAATCACACCAATAAAATCATGCAGAAATAGAAAGAGACAAGAAATTATAGTGGTTCGGCGTTGTATCCTATGTCCACTTTGAATGTTTTTGTCGTTTATTGATGACTGATAACTGATTACAATAGTACAACACTCTAACACTCGAGTTACAATGGAGTTGCGGCAGAGTAAAGGCATAACAGAGTCAAAAGTCCTTTTTTTGTAGGCGCATGGGTGCTATTTATAGTTGTAGGTCTGAAATATCTGCCCATGAACTCGGAAAACTCCTTCTCACACGTGGGTGGTCCCACCAGGTCGATCAAGGGTCATTCAGGATCGACTGGGATCGATCCCCATTTCCTTCGTATCGATCAAAATGGTGTCCATTCGGGCTAAGATCGATCATGAGCGTTCTTGAGGTGGTAAGCAAGCTCCTATAAAAATTTGGTAGCATTTGGACTTGTAGATTACGAGTTATGATCGATCCAAGGTTGGTTTGCAAGTGGGCTAAAGTGTGTGTATCGATCGCTTCATATCGATCAGTGAGTATCGATCTAAGCGAATCGATGACGTGGTGCGCCAATTCTGGGGAGATCCACTTTTCATGCTAATGGACCGCTTTTCTTGGTTGACCAGGCTTTCTCCGTATCGGTCATGTATGGTTTTGTTCGTATCGATACTTTGTCTATTATTTCATATCGATGGAATCCCATGGCACTCGTATCGATGACTCCCCATTGTCTTCGTATCGATGCTTGGCCCTTAGTTTCGTATTGATACTCAGTTGATCGATACGAAATGTGTAGAAGGGGGATTGATACAAAGTGGGCAGCAGTTGATCAGATGGATCCAGATCGATGCTAGCACTTGATGGATACGAAGGAAAAGGATGTAGACTTGATGGATACGAATACAATGGATACGAAGTAAGCATGTTTCTCATGAAACTTGATTGATCTATAACTTGAGCATACGAACTCTGATTGACCTGAAATTTGGAATGTTGCCTTTTATAGCTTTGTTTGTCATAACACGTTAATTGTAGCTCGATTCGGACTTGGACCAAATTTCCCAGTATCCATAGTGAACCTATGTATAACCGATCTTCGGGATGGATTGCCCTTAGTTTCTAGTCAAGTCCTTGGTGCCGCGGCCTTGCCAAAAGGCGGGATAACATTTGCCCCCTAAAGTAAGTTATATATGAACATGACATGCTTTGAAAAGCTGCGATCTTCATTCTAAAAAAGTTCTATCTGATTTGTTGAAGAGTTGTTGTCTTTCTATCAAGAGATGTAGCCTTCGATTGAATGTTGAATTGTGGACTGTCAATGATCATGCAATGTTATGTTGTAACTGAGTGTTGAGTGCTAATGATTTGTTGTTCGTTGTCCTGATTGTCACCAAGTAAGCATTCAATTCCTGTTAATTTTGAAAATCGAATGTTAGTTTGTCATACGAGCACGTATGTTAACCTGACTTCTATTCACGTTTGCACGTTCATGAGTCATTGTCAAGTTCTTTAGTTCTTGTTTGGATCGAGTTTTGTATCGATCCTATTCTGGATCGATGTGAAATTCGAGTTATAGCATCGATCGATTGTCGTTTTAAGTAACTCATTTCGTATCGATCCTCTTCTGGATTGATCCGAGATGTTGGAGTGCATGCTGCGTATTGATGGCCATCAATAAGAAATATATAGTTCTCGAAGGTGCTTCGTATCGATGGATATGAAGCTTGGGTCTTCGAGCATATGGATACGAAATAGGTGTTTTGTATCGATGAAATTCAGTGATTCAAATAAGACTTTGTTGCAAGTTTTGTATCGATGAGATTCGAATTGATGGATACGAAACAGATGGTAACTCATTGACAGATATGAAGTGTTAACCTTTGGATTGCTCTGGGCTGATGGATACGAAGCTACATCTTCATATCGATGGAGGGAATCATTCCAGGCATGTTTGCTCAATGCCCTTCATATCGATACCACTTTTGACCGCTTCCAACCGGTTCTTGCTACTGGGATACGAAACGTTCTTTGTTGGGATACGAATCCATATAAAAGGATTTTGTACTTAGAAAATATTTCACTTGCCATTGTTTTCGTATCTGCCTTCGTATCGATTGAGAACACGGGAAGAAAGAACTGCCTTAGTCTCCAAATCACTTAGTTTCTTAACCCTCAACCCAATTCACTTGAACTAGGTAATTAATCGACCGAAACCACTTTAAAATGATGAGACTTGAGTCTCAACTCCATTTCCTCCAAAGTCGTGGCCGATTCCGGCCTGTTGATGCCGGAAGTTGGTTGGAGTGAGGCCGTGGAAGTGGTAATGGCGTTGTTGTAGCTTGGAGAAGAAGAGCTATTGATGGATACGAAATAGTCATTGGAACAATCTCTGGTTTCGATCTCGTATGGTGGATGGAGGAAGCATCTTGGTATCGATCGAGAATGTGGAAGCTCGTATCGATCTGGAAATGATGGATGGACGGAGCAGTTTCGTATCGATTTAGAATGGTTGGAGTTCGTATCGATCTGGAACGATCGATACGAAGTTACAGCTGGCGATCGATACGAAGCCCTGGATGTCGATCGATACAAAATCATGGATAGAGATCGATACGAAACCGAGCTTTTGGAGGAGCGATCCATGTTGAACTTTGATAGATACAAAACTCTTGCACATTTGACCACTTGACTCCGACGAGCTTTGACCCTGCATAATTGGACTTGACCATTAAACTCCATATCTGACTACCCTTCGAAGCTCGTCGACAAAATTATAATTTGACAAACATAACAAACTTTAACATGGATCGTTTTTTGAAGTTAGGATGGTATGGTTGGGATGGTCAGCAATGACAGTCACTCCAGTCGAATCTCAAAGTCTTGTCGTTTTACCACCTTTTGAACTTGTAGAAATTTAAAGTATCATGTTGCACTGCACTGCACAATACAATCACTCACTTTACACCGGGGGGAACATGGGTTTTTGCCATCTAATGATGATTTTTACTGAGTTCAATAGCTATGGATCCCGGAAGCTCAAGGCAGGAAGAAGTTGAGTGTTCTCCGCTTCCCATTATAGAAATACCAGAAATCGCGGCTGATGTAGCCAGTCCTGCTCCGGACGAACTGCCGGGTGCAGTTTTAGTTCTAAACCCAGAGGATTCAGTTCGTTCCAAAATTTCCGAAGACAGAGCCCACAATCCCCCAGAAGGGTATACTGCGTGCAATAGATTCATGTGCGTAGCCGGGACGTTGCCCCCGTTCAACAAATTTATTCGGGATGTGCTGTTCTTTTTGAAGATTGCGCCTTCTCAATTGCATCCGAATGGATATGCTGTGCTCAATAGCTTGTATATTATCTTCATGCAGCATCTTTTCCGGCCTCCGACGGTCAAGGAAATCAGATATCTATTTAACGTCAAAAGTCGCGGGGACAACCCTTCATTCACCTTCTTAGAAGCAGTCCGAAACTGCTAAGTAGTGGCTGGCGCTTGGAGTAAATTAAGCTATTTAAAACTGAATGGTTCTTTGTTCGTTGCCCAACAGGATTTGCCAGACGGTGGTTAGTTAAACGTAAGTGCTTCAACTTCTATGCCGATTAACTGGATATGAGTTGATGTTGAATCTAATACTTTGCTCCTTTAGCAGCTTCAATTCTGCGACCCGAAGGAGCGCAATTTAAAGAGATAGTAAGGATTCTCCAATCGGTGCCGGTCGAGCTAAGAGAAATCGATGAAGTCCTTAACGATGAAAACTTAATTGTCGTGGGGCTGATAGAGGGAGATCAAAGCATCGGGCTAGTAGGAGTTCCCAGGGTGGCTCCAGTAAGGCAAGGAGGACGAAGAGCACATGGAGTCGTAATCACCGAACACGATGATGATGAGAGGTTGTCAGCTGGGGATGAGCCCGCAGTTGCACCTTTGCATAGTCTTCGATTATCGAAAAGAAAAGGCTCTTGCCCATAAATCTCAGAGGCATAAAACTGTTGTGGTATCTCTACCTGCTGCAACTGCTATAAGTCGGGAGCCTTCTCCACCACGAATGGAGAGTTCGTTGAAAGGATTGGCGGATATTTCGATTCCCGGTGACTTGATTTCAAGATTTTGGATTAGAGGGACTTCGCTCCCCGTCGCAAACCGATGCAGGCTTAAGTGCTTTAGATGTAGAGGAGCCAACTCCTACGAGTAAGGCCACCACAATCGGTTGGTTGGGGGGTTTGCACATGCATACACACATTTCACGGCATCATACAACTTCTAATCACATGTTTTCTAATTTCAGGAGATAACTAATTCTGCTTCTCTTTTCATTTTATAGACACAATGGTGAGGCAGGGGTCTATGCTCGGCCATCTTCGCTCCAAACACCATTCTTCCAGCTCTCACTCCGAATCTTATAGGTGTGAATCTGAAAGAGATTACAACCGTGGCTATTACTCCAGCCAGGAGCATGAGCGCTATGAAAGGGAGAGGGAGAGGCCACATCAATATAGGCGTCGCTCCTAGTCGCGATCGCCTCTGCCTAAAGGTTCATCAAAACCCTCCGGCTTCGGTAGATAGCCCTTTGAGACTACCCACCAAATAGTGCCTCCTCATACTTCAAAGTCCGGTGAACAACATCGTGGGACTGAGGCGGAAGCTCCCATCATTACAGAACCGACCGCTATAGAACCTACCAGAGAGGGAGCCATTAGAATTGCCAAACTAAAGAAAGACTTCCCAAACATCTGCTTTGATGGCTTCCATTTCCCTCCGAACTTGAAACGGATTCCCAATGATGCAGAAAAACTAGTACATGATTATGTGTATGATGTTTACAGCTAGTACCGGGAGTAGGTCAAAACTGTAGAAAAGGGTTTGGCGGTAGCTTTCGAGCGAGCCAAGATAATTGGGAAAATGGAGAACGATCTTGCTCAGAAAAATCGGATAATAAAAGTGCTCAATAATGAAGCCGAGTCTTCAGGAAATCAGAATGGAGGCTGATAAGAGAGCCAAAGCGGCAAAACAGTCCATGGAAAAAATGCGACGGTCTCATATGGACTTGGTTCAGGAGATGGGCCACCAGAATACCCTTGTCACAGAGAAGAGAGATGCTATAGTGAAAGAGCTCAACGAGCTAAAGGAAAAACTCGCCGAGGCCATTAGGGAAAAGGATGAGGCCAACAAATCCGCCCAGGAGGCATGCGAATAGACGGTGGCGCTTAAGGATGAAAGGGATGCGGCGAACTTAAAGGCTCGGGAAGCCGAGGCCAGAATTGAGAATGAAATTAAAGTAGTGGAGGCCATGATGGAGAATGAATTCGAAGATCTCCTGGTCACATACAATGCCAACGCCTTAAGAAACCGCAATCTAAACTGGCTCAGCGAAGATTATCCCTTCCAGTTGTATAGAGCCTGGAGCCACTTGGTGGAGGACGAGAAGGTGACTCGTAACACTTTAACTATTGACGACTTCGAACTGGAAAATCAATACTTATCGGGGATGAGCCGAAAGTCCTCCACGACACTATCGTTGCTCTCAAAAAGGAAAAACTTACTGTTAAGTATCCGGACGCTGGAGAAGGATCTGGAGTTAAACATCATAAAGCAGGCTCCGAAGTGCTCCAAGTCTCTCAATCTAAGCCAACTTCTTCTGTCAATCCTTCAGTCGTTCCAGCGTATGATCCTGACATGCCACATCTCTCACCGACAACTGAGCGCGGCTCTGAAGGGACATCGGCCCAGCACGTGACTCAATCTGAGGAAGGTATTCTGAACACTTCTCCCATTCTTCCAAATCCAGGAGCATTGTTAGAAGATGTCCCTAACATTTTCTCCTATCTTTATTCAGTTATAGATTATGCATTAATCGATCCTCCTGCAACCTAAGAAATGAGCAGGAGGCGATAGTGATGGAGGCCACAATTACCACGGTCGCTACATCGGCTGGTGAGACGCATGAAAGCAGCAGCGTGCTTGATGAAAAAATGCTGGAAGCGCTCCTTAGTCATGAAAGCGACCCGAACATTGAAATGCCTTTCAACTTAGATGAAGACCTGATCATAACTGGCTCCTCTAGTCCAACCAGCAGTATTCCAATGGGCATTCGCACGAAGCGGGCTGATCGAATAATGAAGGAGATTAAGGCCAAGATGGAGCAGGTTGAGCTGGATCGTAGAGTTGGTGGCATGGCGGGTCCTGGCCCGGTCCGATACTTGTCATTTCTCCTGGTGGCACAGTCATTGATACGGGCGCTCCTTCATCTTCTAACATCGAGAGTGCCACCATTCCTCTAGTTCCGCACACAAAGGACATTCCAACCCCTTTGAGTTCCGAGGAACAGACTGGTCCGAATCCCCCAGCCAAAGATAAACCAGCTAAAGCAGGCCGGGGAGGTAAAGGCTCGAAGAGGCAGCTGAGCGGCAGTTCGAGCGGGTCTACACCGAAGAAGAGCAAGAAGGATAAAAAACCAAAGGCGTAGACTTGCACTTTTGCTCCTTCTTTTTGCAAATAATTGGAATATGATTCTCTTTCGCTTTTTGTAGGCCGTGTAGATGCAGGCTCGGCCCTTGCTTACAGGAATTCTTCGAATAAGTTTTTGTACTTATCTTTTTCAAAGAATAGTGGAAATAAAACTTCATTTTGTCTTTATGCATAACTCTGTGTTTATTTGTTCAAGTATTTCAGTACTCGCGTTTCCATTCAATGTACTTGTGAGGCTTTAGTTTCTATGTCGAAATTGAGTCCGGTCATTAAGTCCTGAAGTCATGGCTTCGGGTCATAATCAAACGTCAAGTTGAGTCCCAATGTTGCGCTGTTTCGGCTAGTGGCTAGTACTTGAGTTATGCCGCTAGTTCTGGGGAGAATTGAAGTGGTCGGTCGATAGTAGTTTTCCGCCTTCACTAACTTTAATTTAACTTAGTCGGAACAAAGTTAAAGTAAAATAAGTTTGAGTGGTCGGATCACACTCTCTCATTGGTTGGTATTCACATCCACACTCTAGGGATTAAACTTGTATGTTAGCGGTCGGTCACGCCTGCTTAATGTTTGAAGTCATATCCACGCTCTGAGGACTTAAATTATTTTATGGGCGGTCAGTCACACCCGTCTAATACTTAGAATTATATCCGCACTCTGGGGACTTAAATTACTTTACGGGCGGTCAGTCACACCCGTTCAAGACTTAGAATTATATCCACGCTCCGGGGACATAAGTTAATTTTACGGACGGTTAATCACACCCGTTTAAGACTTTGAATTATATCCACGCTCCGGGGACATAAGTTAATTTTGTGGGCGGTCAGTCACACCCGTTTGGCATTCATTCTCCAGTCTGCGCTCTCAGGACTAGAGTTAGTCGATGGGTGGTCAGTCACACCCATTCGGTGCTTATATTCCGGCCCGCGCTCTTGGGATCAGAGTTAGTTGGTGGGTGGTCAATCACACCTGTTTGGTGTTTATACTCCGGCCCGCGCTCTCGGGACTAGAGTTAGTTGGTGGGTAGTCGATCACACCCATTAATGTTTATACTCCGGTTCGCACTCTAGGAATCTAGAGTCCGTCGACAGACGGTCAATCACACCTGTTTAAGTATTAGGATCTCGTTCGCACTCCTGGAACGAGGAGTTGATCAGGGTTGTGGACGATCAGATCACATCCACTCTGAGTTGGCAAGCGAAGTCGTAGATGGACGGGACCATCCTCTTCGAGCTTGGATTGGATGAGGGTGAAATCGTGAGAGGACAGATCCACCCTCTTCGAGCCCGTGTTTTGGAGTTTGTACTCCAACTCGCACTTTGGTAGCTGGAGTTTGTTAGAGGATTGTCGTGTTTCAATCTTTTTTACTTTATTGTTGCTAGCTCCTGAGCTCGGGGTTTCACTTAGCGAGTGACCGGTCGGATCACAGTCACTCCCTATTTGAATAAGTCCCACCTTGAGATGGAACTTAGCTCTTCGTGCATTATGACGGTCGCACGATGCATTTCATAAATTGTTTATCTGGCTTGATGAGTCTGCATTGCATTGCTGAAATAAGAAAGTACGGCAAAGTCAGTTGCCTTATTACAAGTTCAAATTCAAAAAGTGCATAAACAAATTTCAAAGGAAAAGCAAACTAAAGGAATAAAAGGCAGTTATGTGTAATAGCGACGGAGACTCTCGCTGTTCCATGCTCTTGGTAAAGTAAGGCCGTTAATGGTTGATAGTTTGAATGTGCCATCTCCAAGTCTACGCTTAATGACATAAGGTCCTTCCCATGTCAGTTTCATGTGTGAAGGGACCAGATAATTCTCTTGTGTACGAGATCGCCAACTTCGAAGGTTCTGGGTCGGACCTTAGCATTGTATAACCGGGCGACTCGATTGTGGTATGCGACTACCCTCAAACCAGCCTCTTTATGCTTCTCATCCAGCAAATCCAAAGATTTTGCAAGTAGTATGGCATTTGTCTTTGGATCGTAATAGGTCACACGGTGAGAAGGTACTTCTAGTTCAACTGGAATAACAGCTTCGGAGCCGTAGGAAAGTGCAAACGGAGTGTGGCCGGTCGTGGACTTATGGTTAGTTCGATATGCCTATAGGGCCATGGGAAGCTCATCGACCCACTTGCCTCTAGCCTTCTCTAGTCGGTTATATAGAATGGACTTGATAACTTTGTTGACAGCTTCGACTTGTCCATTCGCTTGAGGGTGAGCTACTGCTGAGATCGTCTTCTGGAAGCGGTAGCGTTGACAGAAATCTTTGAACTCGACACTATCGAATTGGGTCCCGTTATCAGTTACAATTGTGTGTGGGAGGCCAAAATGACAAATGATGTTGCGCACAACAAAGTTGATTACTTTCATCGTCGTGATAGTAGCAAGGGGCTCGGCTTCCGCCCATTTGGTAAAGTAATCGACTGCAACGATGGCGTACTTTGCACCACCCTTGGCTAAAGGTAAAGACCCTATTATATCAATGCCCCACATGGCAAACGGCTATGGACTGACCATCTGCGTGATTTCGGTAGGCGGGGCTCTTGGAATCCTGGCATGCTTCTGGCATCTATCGCATCTCTTGGCATAAACAATGCGTCTCGATTCACGTTTGGCCAGTAATATCCATATCTAAGTATCTTTTTTGCAAGGGCTTGCCCCCAGTGTGGTCACCGCACTCTCCCTCATGCACATCGTGTAACACTCGTTTGATTTCATCGTGTGCGATACATCGGTGTAAAGGAACAGAATATCCTCTCTTGTACAGGACTCCATTCTGGATAATAAATCGTGAAGCTTTTCGGAGAATCTGTCTTTTCTCGCTTCTGTGCTTGGGTAAAGCTCCATGCTCAAGATAATTTCTGAATGGAGTCATCCACGACTCCTTCTCGGGTGTTGCCTCATGCACCCAGTCTGTCTCCATTTGGTCAATACTCGGAGCATGTCTCAATAGGGATGAGTCCCATTTGTTGTGCTTCGCCAGTGCTAGCCAGTTTTGCTAAAGAATCGGCTTTCTGATTTTTCTCTTGGGGTATATACAGTGGATAGCATAATTGTTGAACTGATTCAACGTTTCCCGAATCCGAGCGAGGTATGTGGCCAATCTCCGGTCTCTTGCTTGATACTCTCCTAGAACCTGGCATACGACCAATTGGGAGTCACAATAAATCTCCACAGCAATAATTCCCAAAACTTTGGCAACTCTAAGTCCAGCGAGTAGAGCTTTGTACTCGGCTTCATTGTTAGTTGCGCGAAAGTCAAACTTTAGAGCATAGCATATGGATCGACCTTCTGGGGTTTCAAGTACCACTCCAGCACCTGAGCAACGGTCGTTTGATGCACCATTGGTATACAGCTTCCACACATGCTTAGGAGATTCACTGGCTTTGGGCAAGTCTTCTGGTATGGTGAATTCGGCTATGAATTCTGCCAGAACTTGTCCTGGGATGGCTTGCCTCGGTGTATAAGCAATATCAAATTAACTCAACTTGATGTTCCACTCGAGCAATCTACTAGACGTCTCAGGTCGTGTTAGGATCAGTCGTAACGGCTGGTCGGTGTAGACTGTGATCGGGTGAGCTTGGAAATATGGATGGAGCTTTCTCGAGGCTATAATGAGACAATAAGCCAGCTTTTCTAACTTTGGGTAGTTTCTCTCTGCCCCTGTCAATCGCTTGCTGATATAGTAGACCGGTCGTTGGATCCGATCCTCTTCCTGAATTAGCGCAACATTGATCGCGTTTGCCGAAACCGCTAGATAGATGTATAATCTCTCATGATCAACCGGCTTTGATAAAATGGGATGTGTCACTAAATGTTGAACTAGTGCTTGGAATGTGCCTTCACACTCCTCTATCCATTCGAAATTCCGTTTTCCTTTCTAATCAGATCGAAGAAAGGGATGCACTTGTTTGTAGACCTGGAGATGAACCTGCTTAAGGCTGCCACCTTCATGTTGAGGCTTTGCACTTACTTTATGGTTTTGAGAGTTTTGAGATTCCAAATCACCCAGATTTTCTTAGGATTGGCTTCAATTCCTCGAGCGTTGACAATGAATCCAAGAAACTTTCTCGATGTAACTCCGTAGCGACACTTCAACGAATTGAGCTTCATATTGCATTGTCGAAGTATGTTGAAAATCGTTTCCAAATCTCCAACATGGTTGTTGGACAGTCGCGACTTCACAAGCATATCATCCACGTACACCTTCATGGTCTTCCCGATCTGGTTAGCGAACCTTCGGTTCACGAGCCTTTGATAAGTTGCCTCAGCGTTCTTAAGTCCGAACGACATTACTTTGTAATAATAGAGTCCCAAATCAGTGACAAAGCTAGTATGCTCCTGGTCGGGAAGGTGCATTGGGATTTGATTATAGCCAGAATACACGTCCATGAAAGATAAGAGCTTGTGTCCGGCTGTTGAATCCACAAGTTGATCAATTCTGGGAAGTGGAAAACTGTCTTTGGGGAATTCTTTGTTTAAATCTGAGTAGTCCACACATGTTTGCCATTTCTCGTTTGATTTCCCGACAAGCACTGGATTTGATACCTACTCCGGGTATAATGCATCACGAATAAACCCATTCAACTTGAGTTTATTTACTTCTTTCTTAAGGGAGGCAGACCTCTTTGGATCCATACCGCGTCTTTTATGTTTGACCAGAACGTGTTGCAGGTCAATATTTAATGCCTGGCTTGCGATGTCCAGCGAGATCCTACACATGTCTGGGTGAGTCCAAGCAAACACATCAAGGTTTGCCCGGAGAAAAGCAACCAATTCTTGTCTCATCTGGTGGCTAAGTTGAGATCCGACCTTTACTATTTTGGAATCATCGTAATCGTAGATTGGAACATCGATCGTCAACTCTGCCGGGTAAGCCTGGGAGTCTTTGACTTCCTCCTCATCATTATTATCTCAGGGATTAAGATCTTTAAGGAACTGGTTGTGGCGCCCGGGCCTGAGCCCAGGCGTTAGTTGTCAATTCTCCAAAAAACGGACGTAGAGAGATTCCTCTACGTCCTTACCTTTCTCTTTACGCTGTGCATCCTTCAGCTCAGTAACATAACAGGCGCATCCAGCCGCCTGATGGCCATGTACTACTCCAATCCCGTTATCAGTGGGGAACTTCAAAGTCAAACACCAGGGGGCAATCGCTGTCCTGAATTCAGCGAGGGCCGGTCGGCCCAAGAAAGCATTATAGGGGGAATTAATGTCTAACACAACAAACTTTAGCATGCAGACTCTCCGACGATCTCCAATACCAAACTTAACTGGCAACTTCACCATGCCCGCTGGTATGGTTGCACTTCCATTAAAACAATGTATGCGGGACTGACACGGTTTCAGATCTTTTGCCTCCATTCTCATATGGTCGTAAGCTCGCTTAAAATGGATGTTCACGGAGCTTCCGCTGTCAACCAAGATCCTCTTCATCCAAGCAGGACCTATTTGAGCTGAAATGACTAACAGATCGATAGTGGAGGCCTCGACTCTATCAGCATCGCGATTCCTGAAAACGATGTCATTTGTCATCTTTCTCTGTTGTTTCACCGGGGCCCTATCATCAGAATTACTACAACACTCAAAGTCCACATGCCTAATCGAACTGGCATATGACTCCATTTCCTTCCAGCTAGATGAGGACCACCACTCACTGTGTTGATAACCAACATCCCGCCAGTACGCGTGGATTCTTCGGGCCTAGTTTGGCCTTGAACTTGATTCGGATTAGATAGGCCCGCACCTCCGTCCTGCGGAGCCCGAACAAACTGTTCTAACTTCCTCTCTCTAATTGACTTCTCGATGATGTCTTGTAAATGATGGCACTCATTAGTGTTGTGGCCGTAACAGTCATGGAATTTGCAGAATTTCCCAATTTGAATATGTTTCTCAGATGATTGTTTCGGAGCTGGCATCTTATACTATCCGGTATTACAAGTCTGCAAATAAACATTTTCCAGCGATGTGTTTAAAGGGGTATATCGGTCGAACATGGGAGCTCTGGGTCTCGGTCCTTGATTTAGGTCTCTTTTCTTCCCCTGACCTCCATTGCCCTTCTGTTGACCTTACTTATTCTGTATGTTCAATTGTACTTTGTCGGAATTCTCACTGGTTTGTTTCACAGCAACATTACACTGAATGCCTTCAACATTGGGCCCCACATCGTCCTGCTTTCTAGATCATCTAACGTCTTCTCTCCTCAGAAACTAGGCCGCCTTAGCATAGAAACGATCCAACGAAGTGGGGGGTTCCCCAGCTAACCAATTTCCAAACTCGGAATCAGGATCTATTCCTTTAGTCAATGCCATCAAAATAAAATTATCATTGGGGTTGCTGACCCCAGCACAAGCAGCAAGAAACCTTTTCAGATAACGTCTAAGAGTCTCTCCTGGAGCTTGGGTAACACTGGACAAGGTGTTGACATCCTTTGGCCTTGTAACATGCATGCAGAACTATTCAAAAAACTTTGTAGCCAACTGATCGAAACTTGAAATGGATCTGGGTCGTAGATGAGTGAACCACATAGTTGCAATACGTCCCAAGGAAATAGGGAAAGTCCTGCACTTAACCACGTCGTCAGCTCGAGCGGCGTTCATGAGCCATTCATACTTTAATATATACTGGTTAGGATCCGAACTTCCTTCGTACATGGGTAAGGTAGGCATCCTGAATCGATGAGGTGGCTCAGCATAAAGAATGTCGTTGGTGAACCGAGTATGACTTGGGGAGATTCCCCAATCGCCATTAGTAAGACCTTGACTTTCTTGGGTCATTTGGCGGATCATGGTTGGAATGTCAGGAATCTAGATGTTCTGGGCCAAGGCATGGTGGGGTTACATGTTACGGGGATGGTCCGGGCACTGTCGATGGTCCGTTCCTCGCCTCCTTGGCTCCCAGTCTTCGGGAACGTAAGGTTCATGAGCATGGATATGTTGACGAAGGGCTGGATCTAGCTGGTTCAGGATCTCAGCTTCCAGATCTATAGCGGCATCAACTGCATGGTCATGGATGGTGTGATAAGGAAGCGCCCCTCCTTGGAAGGAGGGTCTAGCTTGGTGCCCTATAGAAGGACCAACCCCGGCTTGTCCGAGATTCATAGCACGCTGATGCCCAGAGGCTTCTATATAATTTCCATCCAGCTGACGGCGTGTAGATCTGTGGTTGAAGTCAGATGAAACCGAGCTTTCAGTCAAGGAATGTGAGACATGATCCCTCCTAGATCTCCTTTGCCTTTCCTCCTTTAGCTGGTTCGCGAGCTCCGTGTTGGCACGGATCTGTTGAGTGAGCTCTTGACGGCTCTGAGTAAGCTCTTGCATGAGGATCTGGAACTCCTCTCTAGTCACAGGCCTTGTGGATCTAAAGCTACAACTGATGTCTGGCCTACGGTAGTCAGCTGCGTGGGATTTTGCCTATCCCTTCCTTCTGGATCTGCAGCATTTGAAGCAGTTCTAGTAGTACGCACCATGGTTGATGTAGCTCTTTCCTAGATCTTGAGTAATTTGAGTAGAATGGAAGGAACCACAAGAAGACAGATCTGGATCTCCTCCTTAGATTTTAGCAATCCAACAACGATAGTAGATCCAATGAATCAGAGAAAAAGGAGTGTTCTCAATGAAAGCACCAAAGTGTTTGTATCAAAATTGGGCACAAGACTCGTCGGATGTGATTGAAGAGATTAAAGTGAAGAAAGTAAATGGAAAAAGAGGCTAATTTAACAATCACACCAATAAAAGCATGCAAAAATAGAAAGAGACAAGAAATTGTAATGGTTCGACATTGTAGCCTACGTCCACTTTGAATCTTTTTGTCATTTATTGATGACTAATAACTGATTACAACAGTACAACACTCTAACACTCGAGTTACAATGGAGTTGCGGTAGAGTAACAGTGTAGTAGAGTCAAAAGTCCTTTTCCTGTAGGCGTAGAGGTGCTATTTATAGGTGTAGGTCTAAAATATCTGCCCATGAACTCAGAAGACTCCTTCTCACATGTGGGTGGGCCCAACAGATTGATCAAGGGTCATTCAAAATCGATTGGGATCGATCCCCATTTCCTTCGTATCAATCAAAATGGTGTCCATTTGGATTGAGATCGATCATGAGCATTCTTGAGGTGGTAAGCAAGCTCCTGTGAAAATATGGTAGCATTTGGACTTGTAGATTACAAGTTATGATCGATCCAAGGTTGGTTGCAAGTGGGCCAAAGTGTGCGTATCGATCGCTTCGTATCGATCAGTGCATATCGATCCAAGCATATCGATGACGTTGAGCCGCAATTCTGGGGAGATCCACTTTTCATGCTAATGGATCGCTTTTCTTGGTTGACCAGGCTTTCTCCGTATCGGTCCTGTGTGGTTTTGTTCACATCGATACTTTGTCTGTTATTTTGTATCGATGGAATTCCATGGCCTTCGTACCAATGTTTCCCTATTGTCTTCGTATCGATGCATGGCCCTTAGTTTCGTATCGATACTCAGTTGATTGGTACGAAATGTGTAGAAGGGAGGGTCAATACGAAGTGGGTAGCAGTTGATTAGATGGATCCAGATCGATGCCAACACTTGATGCATACGAAGGAAGAGGATGTAGACTTGATGGATACGAATACGATGGATACAAAGTAAGCATGTTTCTCATGAAACTTGATCAATCCATAACTTGAGCATACGAACTCCGATTGACCTGAAATTTGGAATGTTACCTTTCATAGCTTTTTTTGTCATACAACATTAATTGTAGCTCGATCCAGACTCGGACCAAATTTTCCAGTATCCATAGTGAACCTATGTATAACTGATCTTCGGGACGAATTGCCCTTAGTTTCTAGTCAAGTCCTTGGTGTCACGGCCTTGCCAAAAGGCGGGATAATATATATATAGCTCTTTGGTTTAACAACCATTTCTTTGGAATTTTCAAAATCAACTGGGTTCCATTCAAAATAAATTCCCTTCGGAAATTCTGAAACAACACTTGTTTTTCAACAAAAATATCTATATCAAATTACTATGGTAGCAATCCATCACTTAGAAACTCGAAAATAAAGACTGATGATGCGGCCGTCATCACCAAAAATATTTTCCAGCGACTGTAGTGAGTTCAGTGCTTTATCACTTCCAAAATCCATTTAAAAACATTTTCTGTTCAAATATATTTCCACAATAATATTACCATTATTTATTTCAAAACAATTGGAAAATATTTCCAAAATTTCTGGGATTTAAATTTCCAAATTCTGGTCTTAATCAAATTATAGTTTTAACTCATTTGTAAAATTCATATTTATACCTTTTAATTTGGTTATATTTGACCATTCCAATTTATAATCTTGTTTTGATTATAATAATTACATCAAACACATCAATATACTATAATAATTTTAGAAAATTATTTCTTTTATATCAAAATATAATTTGGGTAAAACTATTTCATTTACCCACTTTAAAACAATACTATGTCGATTTAACTTGTTGAGAGTTTAGAAACCCCTATCGATACAGTTGTCCAGACCGTACCGACCAGAATTCATAAACACTCAACCGATAAGTCAACATAGTATAAAACAATTTATATTCACTAACAAATACACATTCATATCTATAATCCACTCAGACTCATTCTAGGGTACTACGGACCCTATCTCTAATGAGTGATCCCCATCAACGCCTAGGTATTCGCTCAACCTAAGCTTTGATACCACGTGTAGCGACCTGCCGTTCTGCACCCTTTGAGATGACATTAAATCACACTTATCCAATACAAATTGTCTAAAAAGACGAATAACTATGAGAAAGAAGAGGATAGAACAAGAAACATAAATAACAATACAGAATCCCACAATCAAAGCGGAACAAAATATAATATATAATAGATCTTTATACAAAGAAACTGTAACTGTAATACACACATAATCATAAGTGTACAAAAATCAACAATCAATTCGGACAGTTATAATAACTCGTCCTCACATGTACTGAATATATAGCATAACACACATAGCGGAAATAACCAAGTATGTGTAATACGCCTAAAATCCTCCAGCTCGTCCCCTGAGCTCCATAGCATCCTAACGTGGATCTGCAATACTTGGTCTGACCCGAGTATTATTATAAAATAACACTCGAGTCAGTCTGGAAAACCAGTGTGAGAAAACACACTCAATTGAACTTAATACTGTTATCAAAAATCTTTTGGAAACAAAGGTATCTCGTTAGACCACGTCACACATAAACACGACTGGTTTTTACCTTACGATAACCAAAACATTTTATATCAAAATCAGCTGATATTATAATAGTGCTTATAGAAAATAAACTATAAAATAGCAGAAATGTTTGCATCTCACGTTTCAGCATATTTGGTATACAACTAAAACCGTACAGGCTCGTAGTGGATATTAGATTCCATTCAATGACAATGATACTGAGGTACCGCCCGCCATAGTACACCTCTAGAAAAATGTACCGAGGACCTTGCCTGAATCCCCTGCCAACACAAGACCGGCCTACCCTTTACTGGATAGTACCGAATATGATCGTTGTAACGAATCGAGCTTTTCGACCCTCTAAAATCAACATTCATATATTCACTATATAGTATGCCAAATATTCAAGTGCCGAAAATACCGATTACTAGGGGTGAAGAAGAAAAATGATAGAAGAAAACAGAAACAACAATACAGAATCATATAATCGCAGCGGAACAAAATATAATGTATAATAATAGATCTTTATACAAAGAAACTATAATTGTAATATATATATATATACATACAATCACCAGAGTACAATAATGAACAATCAATCTGGACAGTTATAATAACTTGTCCTTACATGTATTGAATATACAACATAACACACATAGCGGAAATAACCAAGTACGTGTAATATGCTTGAAATCCTCCAGCTTGTCTCCTGAGCTCCATAGCATCCTAACCTGGATCTGCAATACTCGGTCTGACCCAAGCATTATAATAAAATAACACCCGAGTCAGTCTGGAAAACCTGTGTGAGAAAAAACACTCAATTTGAATTATTACTATTATCAAAATCCTTTGAAAAAAAGATATCTCCTAAGACCACGCCACACAGAAATATGACGGGTTTTTACCTTACGATAACCAAAACATTTTATATCAAAATCATCTGATATTATAATAGTGTCTATAGAAAATAAACTATAAAATAGCTGAAATGCTTGCATCTCACATTTCAACATAGTTGGACACAATCCAAACCATACAGGCACGTATTGGAGAATGTATTCCATACAATGACTAGGCTACTGGGGTACTGTCCATCATAACACATCTCTAGAAAAATGTACCGAGATCGTACCTAACGATCACTGCCAACACATGACCGGCCTACCCCTTGCAGGATACCGAATATGTTATAACCCCGGGTGTTCCCACCTTATCGAGCACTCTCTTTTCCATGCACAACCATATCCATAATTATAATATATCCGAGGGTATCTAGAAAAGTGATAACATACCCTACTTGGGTGCGACCCACTTAGCCCTACTGCATCTCCCCTGTTTTAGTCATTCCGGGTTGATGAGGCTTGAGGCTACGTATTACCATAAGAATAACATTCATACTTGGAATGCTAACGCTGCCTTCCAAGTAACAATGCAATGATAGCATTCATCCATACAAGTTGTTCCGGGTTTGAATAAACCAGTCTCTTCAAAATCATCATCTTCATTATCTTTAAGATATCACAATTTGTAACAGACAAATCAGATCGAAGTGGTTTCGGATAATTAAATCCGATCAAGGTCTCTTTGAAACTGTAATATCCCGGAAATTTTAACAATATCAATTTAATAATCTGTTAAATAATTAAATTGATACTGATGATCTTTGATAATAAAATTTGAATTTAATTTAATAATCTAATTAAATAAGTATTTAATTGGTAAATTTTATCTTTTAAAGGCTAATAAGATATTTTCTATTTGTAATATATATTTATTTGTATATATTATAAATAGAAGCTTTGGTAAATTGGAAATGTAGATTTAGTTTAATATGGACTTTTCAAAATTATTTAAATAAATAACTTTATAGTTTTAAATATACTTTAGATAAATGTTTAAATTGTTTAAGATATATTTTAACTTAAGCTTAAAATGAATAAATAGTTATATATATAAATATATATAACTTAACTTTTAAATTGAATCTTAGGATTTAATTTAATTTGGATTTGAATTTAAAGTTTAAAATTCAAAGGGATGAATATTTAAATTGTTTTGGATTTTAGAATATTTGTATACACTTTTATTTTAAAATATAATTTGCTTTTGTTTCTTTAAAAAGTAATATATATAGGTAAGTATTAATAAATAAGAAAAAGGATTTTTATTTACTTTTAAAATATATAAAACATAAAGGTATGTAAATTGTATATATAAAAACAATAAGCTAAAATGGAAACATTAAAGCTAAATTGAAGTTAACATAAAAACAAGTTAATAAATAAGAAATAATTTTAATAATAGAATAACATGTGTAAGGCTATTAAGAACATGCATAACACTTGGAATCATTTTAACAACTTAAATTTACAAGTGGCATTGTCTTGTTTATTTTTGAAAACGTTCATTCAAAATAGATAAGAGGAAACTTGGCAATTTCATTTTAATTCAAACTTTTCTTCTCTTCTAAAAACTGAAATTAGAAATCTAAAAGCCTCAAAACAGAATTATCAAAAATCAAAATCAGCAACATATAATTCAACTTCCAAATCAAACCCCTGTAAATCTTCTTCAACCGAATCAAATCTGAAACCCCTCCTTAATCATAGCAAGCAAATCCTCTGTAAACCATTTTCGAATACAAAAGATTTGCCTGCATGCAAATTTAATCATCAAATAAGTAGCCTCTACATATCTTTGAATCTGGGCATATAAAGATTTAAATCTGAAGCTAGTTCAAGTTCCAAATGGCCTACATGCAAGTTTATATTCAAAAGTAAAAAGGAGTCTGGATTTGTTCAAGTCTGCATGCAAATCTAAAACAACAATATCACAAGTTTTATCAAAAGCAAAGAAGATTTGGCATTATATTTTCAAGTCTTCAAAACAGTTTTCAAAATCAAGGCTCTGTTCTCATTTGTTTCAGGTGAGTAACATATTTTAAGAGCTTAAAAATAAGAAATCTATTTGCATGTTAACTTCTGAAAGAAAGTATGTTTTTGTGTGTATATATATGTGAGTTTATATATATGGATGTATGGATATATGTGTATGCCTGTTATCTGTGACCCTCTGTTCTTTGTTTTTAAGTTAGGATTTTGATCAAAATTTATTATCTCCAAACTATCTCTGTTAGGACTTAAGTTTCATACAAATATGTTTGCTTAATCATAGATTTAGGTTTAAAATTTTATTTAAGTACATTAAATTTGTAGTTCTCTGGAAACTAAAAGAACAGTGCAAGTTTGTATGTTGTGTTGAAATTCAAACTTCTTAATTCATCAATTCAGGAATATAAACTGAATCCTTAATCCTAAAAATGATTTTTAAGAATGTAATCATAATTTTTAGTTTAGTAATGAAGGAGCAGTTCAGTTTTTAACTAAAAATGGTATTTTGGTGAGAACTGGTGATCTAGATGTTTTGGGAGGTCGGAATTCTTTTTGAAGATAGTAGAGTGGTCGGAGACTCGAGAAAAAATGTCAGGAAGGTTATCAAAACACTGTGGCGACGACAGGGAATCGATTTTGATTTTTAACCTAGTTTGAATAGGCTGGACGTAGATGATCGATGTGATGTCTCTGGGGGACCGAGTGCTACCATATTTTGGGGAATGGTAGATAGGGCATAGGCAAGGTCGTGACTGGAGTTTCAGCAACTCCGGTGGTCGGAATCTCGAGTTCGAGGGGTTGTTGCCAGGTTTGGGGGAATAGGTAGTTTCTGTTCCAGGTTTTGTTTAGGCTCGATTTTGTTTCGTTTTAGTTTTAATGATCGAGAGGGTGGATTCTGGTATAGGGATGAACGTCGATGGGTGGGGATACTCGGCGATGGTCGGAGACGCCGCTGGTGGATGTGCACGTGCACGCGATCGAATTTCTGGTGAGCCTGGGTTTTAACAGAGGGTTACTCGAGTTGTTTCGTGTGAGACTCGGGATTTTTGATGTGCGACTCGAAGAAAATTATGGTGGGCTTGAGTGCTTTTGTGTTGTTGAGTTTCTATTTTCTAGACTCGGGTTTATTCTAGTATTTGCCGAAGTCAAGTACGTTTTGACTCGAAGAAAATATTGTAAGAGCTCGGGTAAGTCTGGGTTTCAGATTTAAAGACTAAACTGTTTTAAAAATTTTAAAACTAAGTTTAAATGACTAACTAAGGGTTTTAAACCAGTATAAAATTTAAGTTTAAAACTGATTTAATTTGAATCTCAGTTCAAAAATATATAAAGTTTTTAAATATTTAAAATATTTTAGCAACTTTAAAATGATGAGGTAGTTGAATTTAAAAAGATGAAGTTTTAAATTGTAGGTAAGTTTTAATCTAGATTTTATCTGGAATTAAAGTTAAATCTGTATTTCAGTTTTAAAATAAAAGAAGGTTTTTAAAATTAAAATTTGTTTAATAACTTTAATTGTCAAAATGGATATTAAATGGTTAGAATTTAAAAGTAAATTGAATTTAAATTCTTTAGGTTCTTTTATAAGATGAGTATTTTTTTTTAACTTGTAAATAAAAGAATTTTAGAAATGTGGTTAAAACATTTTTTTTAAAGATAATGTGTATTCATTTTAAATCTTTAAATTTAAAAGGAAATTTTAAAGTTAAAATTTAAGTAAATGGATTTAAAATACTTTGTTAATGATAACTTAATAAGAACAAGTTTTATCTTAAAATAATCAAAGATTTGTGTTCATTAAATTAATTAGGAAATTTAATGAAAAATTAATTTAATTGATTAATTAATCATTTGGATTAATTAAATAGGTAATTAATGGTTTAAACAAATTTATTTATGATTAAAGGTAAATTGATTAGGAATGATTAATTTATAATTAAGGATTATGAATTAGGATATTAATTAATGGTTAAGAATTAATTAATAGAGTAATTAAATATTAATTAAGTTATGGTTAACACTTAATTAATTAAATAATTAGAGTTTAATCAATTGATTATTTAGATTTATTAATTGGAATTAATAATAATTAATCTAAGTTAATTACTTAAGAAAAGTAATTAAAGAGTTGTTAATAGTAATGGAGGTCATTAACTATGGATTATTAAATAATTAATTAATGGGATTAATTTTAATAATTAATTAGATTAATTAATTTAAAGATAATCAATTATAGAATTTGTTTTAAATGGAATTACTTAATGGAAGTAATTAAGAAATTAATTACTTATTGTAATTAATTAAGATAATTTGATTTAGTTTAAGTTAATTAATTAAGTTTAATTAATTTAGAATAATCAGGAGATGATTTGATAATAATTACTTAATGTAATTATTAAGGTGTGATTATTTAGGAAGTAAATAATAAGATAATTAATGAAAGTAATTAAGGGTAGTTAATTACTAATTGAAGATTAATCAAGGTGATTAATAAATGTTGTTTAATTTAAAGTTAATTACTTAATGTAATTAATTTAATTAAAGTAATTAATAATTAATTTGTAATTAAGGATCATTAATTAATATAATTAATGATGTAATTAAGATTGATTAATTAAGTATAATTAATAAATGAAGTGATTAATTAATGTAATTAATTAAGGTTTAATATAATTAATTATAGTTGATTAATTTAATTAATTATAGTTAATTAATTAATGAAG
Organism: Allium fistulosum; assembly: GCA_030737815.1. Taxonomy (NCBI): domain Eukaryota; kingdom Viridiplantae; phylum Streptophyta; class Magnoliopsida; order Asparagales; family Amaryllidaceae; genus Allium; species Allium fistulosum. The sequence goes on along the minus strand of CM060908.1, from coordinate 859,951,817 downwards.
TAATTAAAGGTTAATTATTATAAGTGGTTAAGGTTAATTAATTTGAGTAATTAATTAAAGGATAAATTACTTGGATGTAATTAAAAGATAATTAATCAAAGGTGATTAATTGAAAAAGGTAATTAGAGGATAATTAATTGAATTTATAATTAATTAATGGTTAGGTAAGCAGGATTTATAGAATGAAGTAATTAATTTAATTCACTTTAAATTAATTAGAGATGATATAAATCATTACTTATGGATGGATGATAATACTGAATGCTTTGCATTTGATTGATATCTCTGATGAGATATATGCTGTGTGATATGGATGTTTAGTTGAATTGTGATAATATGGATTATCTGTTATCTGATAATGTTGATCATCTATTGTGAATTATCTTTCTAAGTGTATAAAGATAATGAATTGATTTGTTTTAACCTTTAAAACAACTTGGCCTTAAAAGATACGTTTTGGATTTCGATGAGACCGGGATCGGGTTTCCGTATACCGGATTTCCAGGTCTGGAGACCCGAATACCACATCGATCCAAATTAACGATAGGTCGTGAATCAAGTGAAGATGAAGATTCAGAGTGCAAGGGTTATTGTCGTTAACTCTGAGGGTGATTCCAATACGAGTGTAACGAGATAATGCCTTCGGTTTCGTTCGAACCCGGAACGAACTTGTATGGATTGAATGCTTTCAGCACATCGTCAGGTGGACGATGAGCATTCTAAGTGATGTGTTCTTTTCTAAGGTAATCGTGACCTCAAGCCTCACAAACCGGGAATGGCTAAAACAGGGGAGGTGCAGCAAGGTTAGTGGGTAGCACCCAAGTAGGACAAGATTATCTCTGTCTAGAGGTCCCTTCTTATTATTATTCGGCTGTGTGGGCAGTTGTGAGCTCCAACTGCTGGGATATCTTGTGCGGGAATTATCCAGTAAGGGATGTTCCGGCCTTGTGTTGCAGGGGATTGGGAGTGATCCTCGGTACGGTGATCTAGGCCACGTACTGTGACGGGCGGTACCCCGGTAGCCCTGCCATTGATGGAATCCAAACTCCAATAAGCGCCGTACGTTTTAGTTGTGCCCAACTATGTTGGAACGTGAGATGTAAGCATTCCAGCTATTTCATATTTATTTGAAAACCCTAGACCTATTATAATACAATCGAATTTCCTATCAAATGTTTTGGTTAGCGTAAGGTAAAAACTTACCCATGTTTATGTGTGGGGAGTCTTACGTGATACCTTTTCTTTCAAAAGGTTTTGAAGTTAAACAAGTTTAACCTGTTACTCACACCAGACCCATGTCTGACCCAAGTTGTTTATTTCTGTTTTATAAACTCTTGGGTACTCAAATTTTTACGAGTAGCCAAGGGATTCAGGTTTAGCTTTGACGAGTAATCTGGAGGAGCAATGGAGCAGGAGGCTTCGGCGTTGTAGATATAGATAGTAGTTTTCCGCTGTGTTGATCTTTGTATTGATCTGTATTGTGTTGAGATGTAACAACTAGACAGATGTTTATAACTGTCTAGTATGTGATGTGTAATCTGTGTAACTCTGATAGATGATGTATATAATACTATGTAATATTTATGTGATATATTATATTTCGTTTCGTTTCCGCTGTGAGTATCTGTTGTTGTTTTCTTTTCTCTTCTTCTCTTTTCTATTTCTCACCCCTTTCTTTCTTTCTTTCTTTCTGTCGATGCGATTTTCCGGGAGTGGAAAGTCGGGTCGTCACACGTGGTATCAGAGCTTAGGTTGAGCGAATGCCTAAGCTTTTGGTTAAGTGAATATCAGAGCTATTGGTTGAGTGAATACCTAGCTCTGGAGTGGTATCTATCGTGAGAGAGCGTATTTGTAATTTTTATATAACTATATATATATATATTCTACCTATATTGTTGGGTTACCCGTACAGGTTCTCCAATATAAGATATAAAGGTAGATAGGGTAGTAGTGTATGAAACACGACTACCAATGGTTGGAATTAAGGTTGGAAGTGTATTTATCGAAACTGTAGACCCAATACTGTCTCGAGTAAGTTTTGCTGTGATGAAGGATTTCATCAAATCTCTGAAGGAAACCTGTTAAGATTCGGAGTTTTCTGTAAAGTTGGATGAGTAGAGTTTGGATCTATCGATTGAACAGAAGCAAGTGATGATATCTTGATACCTCAGGTAATAGTAGCTGTATGATGAGATACAGTGACGATGGATGTTCCCGAAGATGTTTTCTTTGGAACGAGTTTAAGGAAGTGCGTCTACTTCGGTGTTGTGGCTGAGTCCAGCATGGTGTTTCTGTTTGGTTTGGAGTTCGAGTTTCTCAAAGATCTTTGGATAGAAAGTCCTTGGCATCAGTATCAGCAGTGCAGCTCGGAGTATTCTGTGTTGGCAGGAAGTTTTCTGGTTGAGCAGTAGTTTTTCTGGAGGTGAAATTCAGAAGCAGCAGGGTGCATCCATTTCTTTGATGGATTGGATAGTTAAGTATGGGCTGTTCTGATTTGTTAAGAGGAACAGTTTTCTTTGGAAATAGGATGGGTTGATCGCAAAAGTGACTTGCGATAGTTGAGTGTTCTCTTGGGTTATTGGAGATTTTCTAAATGTCTTCGGGAAGTCAGAAGTTTGTCAGCATTTGGAGATTGAGTTTTCTTATCGACTAGATTCCAGGAGTAGTACCGGTAGTTCAGTCTAGTTGAAGGATGTTTCCTAGAGATGGAGTTGGTGCAGCAACTCAAGTTTTGATAAAGTATCTGAGTTTTATTTATGGATCAGTGAACCTTATTTCTGGAATGAGTTGTCCAGTCTGTGCTTGTGTTCTACCTCAGATCAGAGTTGTGCAGCGGAAGCAGTTTGGAAGTGCTTTTGTTTTATCTTTTCCAGATAGGAGAAGTAAGTTTAGTCTTCTGATGTTTGAAGAGTAGAGATTGTATTCTTGATTTTGGATAAGGGTTTGATCTATCTCTAGTTTTGGAATCAGCAGTTCTGGAAGGTTTAGTTGTTGAATCAGACTCGTCTGTAGTCTGATATTCTGTTTAGTTCTGTAGATCTAGATGAGTAGGAGATCTATAGCTTAGTAGTTTAGATTGTTGTAGAGCGAGTATCCCGGTATATATATACTTGGGGAAACTCGAGGAATTCTATCTAGAATTTTGTCTGGATAGTTAGATTTGATTGATTGGATGAATTGGTTGCTATGGTTGTTAGCATATGGATGATAGTATATGCTTGTGTTTTAAAATTTAAAATCTTTAATAAGATTATTAAATTACCTTTGTTTAAATTTCGGGGACGAAATTATTTTAAGGGGGAAGGAATGTAATATCCCGGAAATTTTAACAATATCAATTTAATAATCTGTTAAATAATTAAATTGATACTGATGATCTTTGATAATAAAATTTGAATTTAATTTAATAATCTAATTAAATAAGTATTTAATTGGTAAATTTTATCTTTTAAAGGCTAATAAGATATTTTCTATTTGTAATATATATTTATTTGTATATATTATAAATAGAAGCTTTGGTAAATTGGAAATGTAGATTTAGTTTAATATGGACTTTTCAAAGTTATTTAAATAAATAACTTTATAGTTTTAAATATACTTTAGATAAATGTTTAAATTGTTTAAGATATATTTTAACTTAAGCTTAAAATGAATAAATAGTTATATATATAAATATATATAACTTAACTTTTAAATTGAATCTTAGGATTTAATTTAATTTGGATTTGAATTTAAAGTTTAAAATTCAAAGGGATGAATATTTAAATTGTTTTGGATTTTAGAATATTTGTATACACTTTTATTTTAAAATATAATTTGCTTTTGTTTCTTTAAAAAGTAATATATATAGGTAAGTATTAATAAATAAGAAAAAGGATTTTTATTTACTTTTAAAATATATAAAACATAAAGGTATGTAAATTGTATATATAAAAACAATAAGCTAAAATGGAAACATTAAAGCTAAATTGAAGTTAACATAAAAACAAGTTAATAAATAAGAAATAATTTTAATAATAGAATAACATGTGTAAGGCTATTAAGAACATGCATAACACTTGGAATCATTTTAACAACTTAAATTTACAAGTGGCATTGTCTTGTTTATTTTTGAAAACGTTCATTCAAAATAGATAAGAGGAAACTTGGCAATTTCATTTTAATTCAAACTTTTCTTCTCTTCTAAAAACTGAAATTAGAAATCTAAAAGCCTCAAAACAGAATTATCAAAAATCAAAATCAGCAACATATAATTCAACTTCCAAATCAAACCCCTGTAAATCTTCTTCAACCGAATCAAATCTGAAACCCCTCCTTAATCATAGCAAGCAAATCCTCTGTAAACCATTTTCGAATACAAAAGATTTGCCTGCATGCAAATTTAATCATCAAATAAGCAGTCTCTACATATCTTTGAATCTGGGCATATAAAGATTTAAATCTGAAGCTAGTTCAAGTTCCAAATGGCCTACATGCAAGTTTATATTCAAAAGTAAAAAGGAGTCTGGATTTGTTCAAGTCTGCATGCAAATCTAAAACAACAATATCACAAGTTTTATCAAAAGCAAAGAAGATTTGGCATTATATTTTCAAGTCTTCAAAACAGTTTTCAAAATCAAGGCTCTGTTCTCATTTGTTTCAGGTGAGTAACATTTTTTAAGAGCTTAAAAATAAGAAATCTATTTGCATGTTAACTTCTGAAAGAAAGTATGTTTTTGTGTGTATATATATGTGAGTTTATATATATGGATGTATGGATATATGTGTATGCCTGTTATCTGTGACCCTCTGTTCTTTGTTTTTAAGTTAGGATTTTGATCAAAATTTATTATCTCCAAACTATCTCTGTTAGGACTTAAGTTTCATACAAATATGTTTGCTTAATCATAGATTTAGGTTTAAAATTTTATTTAAGTACATTAAATTTGTAGTTCTCTGGAAACTAAAAGAACAGTGCAAGTTTGTATGTTGTGTTGAAATTCAAACTTCTTAATTCATCAATTCAGGAATATAAACTGAATCCTTAATCCTAAAAATGATTTTTAAGAATGTAATCGTAATTTTTAGTTTAGTAATGAAGGAGCAGTTCAGTTTTTAACTAAAAATGGTATTTTGGTGAGAACTGGTGATCTAGATGTTTTGGGAGGTCGGAATTCTTTTTGAAGATAGTAGAGTGGTCGGAGACTCGAGAAAAAATGTCAGGAAGGTTATCAAAACACTGTGGCGACGACAGGGAATCGATTTTGATTTTTAACCTAGTTTGAATAGGCTGGACGTAGATGATCGATGTGATGTCTCTGGGGGACCGAGTGCTACCATATTTTGGGGAATGGTAGATAGGGCATAGGCAAGGTCGTGACTGGAGTTTCAGCAACTCCGGTGGTCGGAATCTCGAGTTCGAGGGGTTGTTGCCAGGTTTGGGGGAATAGGTAGTTTCTGTTCCAGGTTTTGTTTAGGCTCGATTTTGTTTCGTTTTAGTTTTAATGATCGAGAGGGTGGATTCTGGTATAGGGATGAACGTCGATGGGTGGGGATACTCGGCGATGGTCGGAGACGCCGCTGGTGGATGTGCACGTGCACGCGATCGAATTTCTGGTGAGCCTGGGTTTTAACAGAGGGTTACTCGAGTTGTTTCGTGTGAGACTCGGGATTTTTGATGTGCGACTCGAAGAAAATTATGGTGGGCTTGAGTGCTTTTGTGTTGTTGAGTTTCTATTTTCTAGACTCGGGTTTATTCTAGTATTTGCCGAAGTCAAGTACGTTTTGACTCGAAGAAAATATTGTAAGAGCTCGGGTAAGTCTGGGTTTCAGATTTAAAGACTAAACTGTTTTAAAAATTTTAAAACTAAGTTTAAATGACTAACTAAGGGTTTTAAACCAGTATAAAATTTAAGTTTAAAACTGATTTAATTTGAATCTCAGTTCAAAAATATATAAAGTTTTTAAATATTTAAAATATTTTAGCAACTTTAAAATGATGAGGTAGTTGAATTTAAAAAGATGAAGTTTTAAATTGTAGGTAAGTTTTAATCTAGATTTTATCTGGAATTAAAGTTAAATCTGTATTTCAGTTTTAAAATAAAAGAAGGTTTTTAAAATTAAAATTTGTTTAATAACTTTAATTGTCAAAATGGATATTAAATGGTTAGAATTTAAAAGTAAATTGAATTTAAATTCTTTAGGTTCTTTTATAAGATGAGTATTTTTTTTAACTTGTAAATAAAAGAATTTTAGAAATGTGGTTAAAACATTTTTTTTAAAGATAATGTGTATTCATTTTAAATCTTTAAATTTAAAAGGAAATTTTAAAGTTAAAATTTAAGTAAATGGATTTAAAATACTTTGTTAATGATAACTTAATAAGAACAAGTTTTATCTTAAAATAATCAAAGATTTGTGTTCATTAAATTAATTAGGAAATTTAATGAAAAATTAATTTAATTGATTAATTAATCATTTGGATTAATTAAATAGGTAATTAATGGTTTAAACAAATTTATTTATGATTAAAGGTAAATTGATTAGGAATGATTAATTTATAATTAAGGATTATGAATTAGGATATTAATTAATGGTTAAGAATTAATTAATAGAGTAATTAAATATTAATTAAGTTATGGTTAACACTTAATTAATTAAATAATTAGAGTTTAATCAATTGATTATTTAGATTTATTAATTGGAATTAATAATAATTAATCTAAGTTAATTACTTAAGAAAAGTAATTAAAGAGTTGTTAATAGTAATGGAGGTCATTAACTATGGATTATTAAATAATTAATTAATGGGATTAATTTTAATAATTAATTAGATTAATTAATTTAAAGATAATCAATTATAGAATTTGTTTTAAATGGAATTACTTAATGGAAGTAATTAAGAAATTAATTACTTATTGTAATTAATTAAGATAATTTGATTTAGTTTAAGTTAATTAATTAAGTTTAATTAATTTAGAATAATCAGGAGATGATTTGATAATAATTACTTAATGTAATTATTAAGGTGTGATTATTTAGGAAGTAAATAATAAGATAATTAATGAAAGTAATTAAGGGTAGTTAATTACTAATTGAAGATTAATCAAGGTGATTAATAAATGTTGTTTAATTTAAAGTTAATTACTTAATGTAATTAATTTAATTAAAGTAATTAATAATTAATTTGTAATTAAGGATCATTAATTAATATAATTAATGATGTAATTAAGATTGATTAATTAAGTATAATTAATAAATGAAGTGATTAATTAATGTAATTAATTAAGGTTTAATATAATTAATTATAGTTGATTAATTTAATTAATTATAGTTAATTAATTAATGAAGTAATTAAAGGTTAATTATTATAAGTGGTTAAGGTTAATTAATTTGAGTAATTAATTAAAGGATAAATTACTTGGATGTAATTAAAAGATAATTAATCAAAGGTGATTAATTGAAAAAGGTAATTAGAGGATAATTAATTGAATTTATAATTAATTAATGGTTAGGTAAGCAGGATTTATAGAATGAAGTAATTAATTTAATTCACTTTAAATTAATTAGAGATGATATAAATCATTACTTATGGATGGATGATAATACTGAATGCTTTGCATTTGATTGATATCTCTGATGAGATATATGTTGTGTGATATGGATGTTTAGTTGAATTGTGATAATATGGATTATCTGTTATCTGATAATGTTGATCATCTATTGTGAATTATCTTTCTAAGTGTATAAAGATAATGAATTGAATTGTTTTAACCTTTAAAACAACTTGGCCTTAAAAGATACGTTTTGGATTTCGATGAGACCGGGATCGGGTTTCCGTATACCGGATTTCCAGGTCTGGAGACCCGAATACCACATCGATCCAAATTAACGATAGGTCGTGAATCAAGTGAAGATGAAGATTCAGAGTGCAAGGGTTATTGTCGTTAACTCTGAGGGTGATTCCAATACGAGTGTAACGAGATAATGCCTTCGGTTTCGTTCGAACCCGGAACGAACTTGTATGGATTGAATGCTTTCAGCACATCGTCAGGTGGACGATGAGCATTCTAAGTGATGTGTTCTTTTCTAAGGTAATCGTGACCTCAAGCCTCACAAACCGGGAATGGCTAAAACAGGGGAGGTGCAGCAAGGTTAGTGGGTAGCACCCAAGTAGGACAAGATTATCTCTGTCTAGAGGTCCCTTCTTATTATTATTCGGCTGTGTGGGCAGTTGTGAGCTCCAACTGCTGGGATATCTTGTGCGGGAATTATCCAGTAAGGGATGTTCCGGCCTTGTGTTGCAGGGGATTGGGAGTGATCCTCGGTACGGTGATCTAGGCCACGTACTGTGACGGGCGGTACCCCGGTAGCCCTGCCATTGATGGAATCCAAACTCCAATAAGCGCCGTACGTTTTAGTTGTGCCCAACTATGTTGGAACGTGAGATGTAAGCATTCCAGCTATTTCATATTTATTTGAAAACCCTAGACCTATTATAATACAATCGAATTTCCTATCAAATGTTTTGGTTAGCGTAAGGTAAAAACTTACCCATGTTTATGTGTGGGGTGTAACGACCCGTATTTTTCACGGATCGAAAAGTTCGTCAAATCTGGAATTTTTGCATTTTTAAGTCATTTCAGATTTTTGGGGAAATTTGTCTAAGTCCTAGGTCGTGGACGACCTAAGAGCTAAGTCGTGACCGAGTTAAGGACTTGCGAGTTAGTGTTAGGTCGTGGGTTAGTTGGAGCGACCTATAAAATTGTGCAACCTAGGATTTAGTTAAGTAATTAGGTCGGCAGGGCGAGTTAACGACCTAAAGACTGACCGACTTAAGAAGTTTAGGCGACCTAAGGAAGAGTAGTAGGCGACCTAAGTATTCTGGGGTAGAGTTAGGTCGGCAACGACCTAAGAGAATGTTGTGAGCGACCTAAGTTTTGTTAAGTGTTAGGTCGGCTGGGAAAGTTAGCGACCTAGTAGTTGCCGAGTTAGCGACCTAGTAGTTGCCGAGTTAGCGACCTAGTAGTTGCCGAGTTAGCGACCTAGTAGTTGCCGAGTTAGCGACCTAGTAGTTGCCGAGTTAGCGACCTAGTAGTTGCCGAGTTAGCGACCTAGTAGTTGCCGAGTTAGCGACCTAGTAGTTGCCGAGTTAGCGACCTAGTGTTGGCGACCTAAGGACCTAAGGAGTTAACAAGTTGGCGACCTTAGGAGTTAGGCTAAGTGTTAGGTCGCGTGGAGGCTTAAGGAATTAGGTCGTAACCTGTTAAGTCGTAGGTCGCTGGGTTTCGTCTAAGTGTTAGGTCGAAGTATGTGTTAAGTCGTAGGTCGACTTAATAGTTAGGTCGTATGCGCAGAAGTGTTAGATCGTAGGAGTTGAGGCGCGCGTATCTGTTAGGTCGGAGTTGTTGGCTAAGGGTTAGGTCGGAGGCTCTGTTAAGTCGTGGGGGTTTTTAGGTCGTAGGTCGGCATATGTTAGGTCGGCAACGACTTAAGGAGATAGCCGAGTTACGACTCAGGCAGTTTTCAGCTATAAATAGGAGGGGTTGTTCTCACTTTTTGGGATCCGGATTTTGAAGCGACGAAGTGCTGCCATTTTGAGAGCTCGACTTCTACACTTCTTCACTTCTTTTCTCCACTCTAATCTAGTGCTTCCATCCATCCAAATCGAAGATCAAGATTAAAGATTCAAGAGCTTAGATTGAAGATCTTCATCTTTTCAAGAGAGATTTCATCGTTTGAAGTGAGATCTTGTCGGATCTAGCTTAGTTCTTCGCTGTCCAGATCTGAAGTTGATATCTTTTGGATTGTTTAGGTGATTTGGTGAGTGGTGATTATCTCTCACACGGATCCAAAGGAGTATATCGGATTGTTGGCTCGTTTTGGTGTTAAAATAGAGATTTCCATGCATTTTCTTCATCCTATGTGTAGATCCATATAGATCCATTGTTCATGATGATGTTGTATCCATTTTATCATATGTTAACCTATGCAAGTTCATTCATCAAGTTTGTAGAGATATAATACATGTTTTCATGCTTATTGGACTTTCAACTCTTTAATTACGAAAATGCCATTATTGTTATAATTGTCTACTTAGATCATATTTGAATGCTTGATTGCTTGGATTGATGTTTGATTTGATTGATTGTTATGAACTAGATGATTGATGATTAGATTTAGACCAAAGGTGATTCAAAAGCTAAAGGAAAGGCTCTTGGATTGGGAAAGCTGCTCGGGGCATATGTAGCGGGATGATGAAGCTCTTATGCATAGATTTGATGATGTGATGTTGAGATGAAGCTTCGCGAGGATGTTATGAAGCGAGGCAATCATATGATGAAGACTTGGTCGAATCCAGGCGGGATCATTCCAAGCATGTTGATAACTCGGTGATATGATTCGAGTTGAGGATAATGGATGCTCGAGAGGCGCTTGAGCTAGTATGGCAATAGTCGTCGAGGAGGATGACTAGGAGGTTGAGATCTCATCGTTGTTGAAGGTTCTAGCATGCTCTAAGCAAGAGTACATGGGGACGCCCAAAAGACTAAGTTGATGGTCGAGTACTCTGGGTAGATTCGATAATCCTAGGCACGGGTCACGATGACGTGCGGGAGTTATGTCTAGAACCGGGGTTACCATTAGCCCTTGACGGACGGCTGAAAGAATGTGCCGGTCATTCAATTAACGGTGATATCGCAACAATGATAACAGTGATAGCCGAGTCATGGATGTTTGGTTGTATCATCATTCGGTCTCAAGAGCGGTATTTCCTGGGTGCTTATCTGACCTTGGTTTTAGACCTTGGGATTTGTACTTGGAAAACATCGCTCTTGACTCGAGTGACAATTGCTTTACTTTAAATTGTATGCTCTGCTATGTTTGCTTCTGCTTAGTGTGTGTCTGGGGGCTATCACTGTAGAATGAGGTTGGAGTGGGAGGGTTGTATTCCTATTCCTTTTCCTTTATGCTCTTTTGGTATGTTGTTAGTTAATTTACTGCTCACTAAGACTGTTGTCTGACTCAAGGCTTTATGTTTTAATTCTTATTGCCTTGGGCTGTTCGTCCATTTTGGGACGGGCAGACTAGGTAGCAGGTGACAGGTGCTGTTCTCTTCTCACGATGCTGATATCGAAGACGAGCTAGAGGGTTGCATATTATCTTCTTATATGTACTGGATTTTTCCGCTGTTTTGTATTCTCTGAGAGTTATGTAGTGAGGCTGGATGTATTGACTATGTGGATGCTTGTATTCAACTATTATGGAGTTTTATATGATGTCATTTTATTCTGTAAAGCTTCACTATACATATGTTCTATTGTATTTTGTCCATGCGCTGTGAGTAATACGATAGATCCTGTTGTTTTAATCTTACCTTGACAATCGTCCATGGTCGCCTGGCACACTTTACAGCGCTCTATCTCTAGATTCGGTGTAGGGGTCATGGGCGGTCGTCACATTTGGTATCAGAGCATTGGTTAATCGATTTTACCCAACGCTCGCTGTCGTAACTACGTATGAGAGACGTAATTGTATTTTGATGGATGATTACTATATATAATATAGTGGCTTAGTAGAATTTGAGTCCTTTATGCAGTTGATTCTCTAGATGTTCTAATCATTCCTTCTTATAGATATTGAGAATGAGTCGAAGAGGGAGACCAGCTGCTAGGGGAGGTCGTGCTACTGAAGAGACTGCTGATTATGCAGCCATGTTCGAAGCTATGATGACTTCGATCATGAGAAGGATACCAGTTCCGGGGGCGGCAGTTGATGTTGGAGTTCAAGTCCAAACTCCGAAACCAGTGGATTTTGCTAAGCTGTGCAAGGATTATACTGCTCTTGGAGGGAAGGTTTTCTTGGGAACAGAATCTACCATTGAGGTCCAGAGGTGGATAGATGCTTGTAGAAGGATCTTTGGTGATTTGGGAATTGATGATGCAACTAAGAGGAAGTTGGCATCAAGGCAGCTTCAAGGGAGAGCCTCTGATTGGTGGAATTCTATTACCATCGATACTGCGGAGGAAGAGATTACTTGGGAGCAATTCCAAGCTAGATTTGAAGCTAAGTTCATTTCTACATCTCAGAAGTCTGTTCTGTTCAAGAAGTTTGTAGAGCTCAAGCAGGGTGGAAGATCTGTTCTTGAGTATGTTTCTGAGTTTGAAGCTTTGTCCAAGTATGCCCGGTCGTATATTGAATCTGCTTATCAGAAGAATGAGAAGTTTGTGACCGGCTTGGATAGTTATCTTGGGAGACAGTTGGTGGATCATTTGGACGATTCATTTGAGAAGCTTGTGGAGAAAGCTCTTAGGCATGAGAGTCTGTTTCCTAAGGAAGGACCTGTTGTTGCTGTTACCAAGGGAGAATCTAAACCACAGCAGGGTGGAAACCAGAAGAGGAAGCAGCAGCAGCAGAAGGGTAAGGATGGCCAGAAGAAGCCGAAAGGCGAGGTAACTTGCTACAATTGTCAGCAGAAGGGCCATTTCTCTAAGGATTGTAAGAATCCGAAGGCACCGATGAAGTGTCACAACTGTGACAAGCCGGGGCATTTCAGGAAGAATTGTCCAGAACCAAGGAAGGACAGGCAGATTGTGCAAGCCTATGCTTTGGGAGCTGTTCCGTCGTCTTCGAAAGCTCCTACTGCTGAAGAAAAGGGAAAGAGTGTGGTTGTTCAAGGTACTCTTTTCCTATGTGGTGTTCCAGTTAGAGTTTTGTTTGATACTGGAGCGTCGCATTCATTTGTTTGTAATGAACTAGTAGGCCGGTTAGGTTTGAAGCCGGATATTGTTGATAGGCCATTGGTAGTGACTAATCCAGTTGGGGGTTCGTCTTGTTTGTGTATGTTATGCCGTGGTCTAGTTGTGTCGAGTCATGGTTGCTCTTTTGTTTGTGATTGCTTTGTTCTGAACTTTACGGGGTTCGGAATTATCTTGGGTATGGACTGGCTTAGGAAGTATGCGGCTAAGGTTGATTGCGAAAAGTTGGAAGTGACAGTCGAGAATGTGGAGGGGCGAAAGATTGTGATACGATGTAAGCATGAAGAAGGCGTCTTCATGAGCTTCATGTATTCGCTAGTTGTTCCACGGGATGGACTGTCATCAGTACCGATCGCTAATGGATTCGAGGATGTCTTTGACGAAGTCAAAGGGTTGCCGCCGCATAGAGAGATCGAGTTTCGTATAGATCTAGTTGAAGGAGCCAGACCTGTTGTGATGCCTCTTAGGCGGATGGCGCCTAGGGAGCAGCAGGAGTTGAGGGTGCAAGTTGATGATCTTTTGCAGAAAGGATTCATTCGGCGTAGTGTGTCCGAGTGGGGTGCACCAGTTGTGTTTGCAACCAAGGCAGATGGGTCGTTGAGATTGTGCGTCGATTATCGTGAGCTGAATAAGGTGACTAAGAAGAACAAGTATCCATTACCGAGAATAGATGACTTGTTTGATCAGCTTCACGAAGCTAAGGTGTTTTCTCAGATGGATTTGGCAACGGGATTTCACCAGTTGAGAGTGGCAAAGGATAGTGTGTCGAAGACTGCTTTTAGGACACCATCCGGTTTCTTTGAGTGGCTGGTAATGCCATTTGGATTGACTAACGCGCCAGCATATTTTGTGGATCTTATGAATAGAGTGTTCAGAGATCAGTTGAACAAGTTCGTACTTGTGTTCGTGGATGATATTCTGATTTATTCCAGAACGGAAGAAGAGCACAAGACGCACTTGCGTATTGTTTTGGAGATCTTACGGAAACATCAGCTGAAGGCTAAGTTTTCGAAGTGTCACTTCTGGAAGAGTGAAGTGAGGTTCTTAGGCCATGTGATTTCTGGAAATGGAATAGCGGTTGATCCCGCTAAGGTGGCAGCAATCCAGGATTGGGTTAGACCTAAGAATGCATCTGATGTGAGGAGTTTTCTTGGATTAGCAGGATATTATCGACGGTTTATCAAAGACTTCTCCAAGATAGCTGCACCGTTAACAGGATTGACGAAGAAGAACCAAGTGTTCAGTTGGGGTGCTAAGTGTGAGCAAGCTTTCGGAATCATGAAAGAGCGATTGGCGAGTGCTCCTGTTTTGACTATTCCAAGTGGGAATGATGAGATGGTGGTTTACACCGATGCATGTGGTACTGGACTTGGAGCAGTGCTGATGCAGAAGGATAAAGTTGTTGCGTATGCCAGTCGACAACTGAAGCCGCATGAAAGGAATTACCCAACTCATGACTTGGAGTTAGCGGCGATTGTATTTGCTCTGAAGATGTGGAGGCATTATCTGTTGGGGGTTCGATTCGAGTTGTTTACGGATCATAAGTCGTTGAAGTATCTTTTCTCCCAGAAGGATTTGAATCTTCGGCAGCAACGTTGGCTAGAGTTTTTGGCATCGTATGATTTTGGTATAGCTTATACTCCGGGAAAAGGTAACGCAGTGGCTGATGCGTTAAGTCGAAGACATGCAGGATTGGGAGCCATGTTTTCTGAATGGAAGAGTCTCGAGTATTTAGCTGGATTTGACTTCAGGCCTGGATGCGAATTGGAACCTGAAATGTTGGCAAACTTATCGATAAGACCGACTCTTGTGGAAAGGATTGGCGAGAGTCAAAAGCGAGATGATAAGCTTGTCAAGATTATCCGTGAATTGGAATCTGGATTGGAGCCAGAAAAGGATAAAGGATTCGAGGTCGATAGAGAAGGTTGGCTTCGAAAGCAAGGACGACTAGTGGTTCCCGATATAGATGAATTGAGGAGTGAAGTTCTGAAGGAAAGTCATCACTCGAAGTTGACAATTCATCCAGGTGGAAATAAGATGTATCGGGATATGAAGAGAACCTACTACTGGGAAGGCATGAAGAAGGATGTTGGAGATTTCATTTCCAAGTGTATGAACTGTCAGTTGGTAAAGGCTGAACAGAAGAAGCCAAGTGGATTGCTTCAACCCTTAGAAGTTCCTACATGGAAGTGGGAACAAGTGTCGATGGATTTTATTGATGGATTGCCTAGAACCAGAACGGGAAATGAAGGGATTTGGGTCATTGTGGATCGTCTGACTAAGAGTGCACGATTCATTCCTGTTCGATCGACTAGGACTGCATCAAAGTTGGCTGAGTTGTATGTGAAGTGGATAGTTCGATTCCATGGTGTTCCGAAGAGTATAGTGAGCGATCGAGACCCATTGTTCACTAGTGGATTTTGGAAGAGCTTCCAGGAAGTCTTGGGAACCGAGTTGTGTTTGAGTACAGCTTATCACCCTCAAACAGATGGTCAGACTGAGAGAGTCAACCGAGTTTTGGAAGATCTCCTCAGAGCTTGTGTTTTGGATTTCGGAGGATCATGGGAAGATCACCTTCATTTGGTGGAGTTTGCGTACAACAACAGTTACCAGTCAAGCATTGGTATGGCACCATATGAGGCATTGTATGGAAGACCGTGTAACTCTCCGACATGTTGGTTGGAAACTGGAGAAAAGCTGATGCTTGGGCCAGAGATGATTCGACAGACTTCGGATTGCATAGAGATCATTCGGCAACGGATGAAGGCAGCCCAAGACCGTCAGAAAAGTTATGCCGATAAACGTCGTAAGGATTTGGAATTCGACGTTGGAGATATGGTTTTTGTGAAGATTTCTCCACTGAAGAATGTTATTCGATTCGGGAAGAAAGGAAAATTGACTCCGAGATTTGTTGGACCATTCCCGATTATCGAGCGAATTGGAAAGCTCGCTTACAGATTGGAGTTACCAGAGAAAATGTCGAGTGTGCACAATGTTTTTCACGTATCATATCTACGGAAGTATGTGCACGACTCGAGTACGGTGGTTTCTGCTGATAGCTATGAAGACTTTGAAGTTGATCCAGTTGATAGAAGACCTCGTAAGCCACTTCGTGTTGTGGAAACCGACACGAAACAGCTTAGGAGGAAGGTAGTTAAGATGCTCAAGATACAATGGAGTGATGATGATAACGACTGTACGTGGGAGGTGGAAGAGAGGATGAAAGCAGCTCATCCTGAACTCTTCAAGGTATGGCCCTAAGGTGTCGTCTCATCTCGCGATATTGTAACTTGTTCTAAGTTTTAGAATTCTGTACGCTAAGTTAGAATTGGATGCATTGTTTGTTGATTGCTATGGATGGTAGGCGTACAGAATAGTCTTTGATTGCTTTGTTTGCTTGGAATTTCGGGGGCGAAATTCCTAAGGGGGAGAGAATGTAACGACCCGTATTTTTCACGGATCGAAAAGTTCGTCAAATCTGGAATTTTTGCATTTTTAAGTCATTTCAGATTTTTGGGGAAATTTGTCTAAGTCCTAGGTCGTGGACGACCTAAGAGCTAAGTCGTGACCGAGTTAAGGACTTGCGAGTTAGTGTTAGGTCGTGGGTTAGTTGGAGCGACCTATAAAATTGTGCAACCTAGGATTTAGTTAAGTAATTAGGTCGGCAGGGCGAGTTAACGACCTAAAGACTGACCGACTTAAGAAGTTTAGGCGACCTAAGGAAGAGTAGTAGGCGACCTAAGTATTCTGGGGTAGAGTTAGGTCGGCAACGACCTAAGAGAATGTTGTGAGCGACCTAAGTTTTGTTAAGTGTTAGGTCGGCTGGGAAAGTTAGCGACCTAGTAGTTGCCGAGTTAGCGACCTAGTAGTTGCCGAGTTAGCGACCTAGTAGTTGCCGAGTTAGCGACCTAGTAGTTGCCGAGTTAGCGACCTAGTAGTTGCCGAGTTAGCGACCTAGTGTTGGCGACCTAAGGACCTAAGGAGTTAACAAGTTGGCGACCTTAGGAGTTAGGCTAAGTGTTAGGTCGCGTGGAGGCTTAAGGAATTAGGTCGTAACCTGTTAAGTCGTAGGTCGCTGGGTTTCGTCTAAGTGTTAGGTCGAAGTATGTGTTAAGTCGTAGGTCGACTTAATAGTTAGGTCGTATGCGCAGAAGTGTTAGATCGTAGGAGTTGAGGCGCGCGTATCTGTTAGGTCGGAGTTGTTGGCTAAGGGTTAGGTCGGAGGCTCTGTTAAGTCGTGGGGGTTTTTAGGTCGTAGGTCGGCATATGTTAGGTCGGCAACGACTTAAGGAGATAGCCGAGTTACGACTCAGGCAGTTTTCAGCTATAAATAGGAGGGGTTGTTCTCACTTTTTGGGATCCGGATTTTGAAGCGACGAAGTGCTGCCATTTTGAGAGCTCGACTTCTACACTTCTTCACTTCTTTTCTCCACTCTAATCTAGTGCTTCCATCCATCCAAATCGAAGATCAAGATTAAAGATTCAAGAGCTTAGATTGAAGATCTTCATCTTTTCAAGAGAGATTTCATCGTTTGAAGTGAGATCTTGTCGGATCTAGCTTAGTTCTTCGCTGTCCAGATCTGAAGTTGATATCTTTTGGATTGTTTAGGTGATTTGGTGAGTGGTGATTATCTCTCACACGGATCCAAAGGAGTATATCGGATTGTTGGCTCGTTTTGGTGTTAAAATAGAGATTTCCATGCATTTTCTTCATCCTATGTGTAGATCCATATAGATCCATTGTTCATGATGATGTTGTATCCATTTTATCATATGTTAACCTATGCAAGTTCATTCATCAAGTTTGTAGAGATATAATACATGTTTTCATGCTTATTGGACTTTCAACTCTTTAATTACGAAAATGCCATTATTGTTATAATTGTCTACTTAGATCATATTTGAATGCTTGATTGCTTGGATTGATGTTTGATTTGATTGATTGTTATGAACTAGATGATTGATGATTAGATTTAGACCAAAGGTGATTCAAAAGCTAAAGGAAAGGCTCTTGGATTGGGAAAGCTGCTCGGGGCATATGTAGCGGGATGATGAAGCTCTTATGCATAGATTTGATGATGTGATGTTGAGATGAAGCTTCGCGAGGATGTTATGAAGCGAGGCAATCATATGATGAAGACTTGGTCGAATCCAGGCGGGATCATTCCAAGCATGTTGATAACTCGGTGATATGATTCGAGTTGAGGATAATGGATGCTCGAGAGGCGCTTGAGCTAGTATGGCAATAGTCGTCGAGGAGGATGACTAGGAGGTTGAGATCTCATCGTTGTTGAAGGTTCTAGCATGCTCTAAGCAAGAGTACATGGGGACGCCCAAAAGACTAAGTTGATGGTCGAGTACTCTGGGTAGATTCGATAATCCTAGGCACGGGTCACGATGACGTGCGGGAGTTATGTCTAGAACCGGGGTTACCATTAGCCCTTGACGGACGGCTGAAAGAATGTGCCGGTCATTCAATTAACGGTGATATCGCAACAATGATAACAGTGATAGCCGAGTCATGGATGTTTGGTTGTATCATCATTCGGTCTCAAGAGCGGTATTTCCTGGGTGCTTATCTGACCTTGGTTTTAGACCTTGGGATTTGTACTTGGAAAACATCGCTCTTGACTCGAGTGACAATTGCTTTACTTTAAATTGTATGCTCTGCTATGTTTGCTTCTGCTTAGTGTGTGTCTGGGGGCTATCACTGTAGAATGAGGTTGGAGTGGGAGGGTTGTATTCCTATTCCTTTTCCTTTATGCTCTTTTGGTATGTTGTTAGTTAATTTACTGCTCACTAAGACTGTTGTCTGACTCAAGGCTTTATGTTTTAATTCTTATTGCCTTGGGCTGTTCGTCCATTTTGGGACGGGCAGACTAGGTAGCAGGTGACAGGTGCTGTTCTCTTCTCACGATGCTGATATCGAAGACGAGCTAGAGGGTTGCATATTATCTTCTTATATGTACTGGATTTTTCCGCTGTTTTGTATTCTCTGAGAGTTATGTAGTGAGGCTGGATGTATTGACTATGTGGATGCTTGTATTCAACTATTATGGAGTTTTATATGATGTCATTTTATTCTGTAAAGCTTCACTATACATATGTTCTATTGTATTTTGTCCATGCGCTGTGAGTAATACGATAGATCCTGTTGTTTTAATCTTACCTTGACAATCGTCCATGGTCGCCTGGCACACTTTACAGCGCTCTATCTCTAGATTCGGTGTAGGGGTCATGGGCGGTCGTCACATGGGGAGTCTTACGTGATACCTTTTCTTTCAAAAGGTTTTGAAGTTAAACAAGTTTAACCTGTTACTCACACCAGACCCATGTCTGACCCAAGTTGTTTATTTCTGTTTTATAAACTCTTGGGTACTCAAATTTTTACGAGTAGCCAAGGGATTCAGGTTTAGCTTTGACGAGTAATCTGGAGGAGCAATGGAGCAGGAGGCTTCGGCGTTGTAGATATAGATAGTAGTTTTCCGCTGTGTTGATCTTTGTATTGATCTGTATTGTGTTGAGATGTAACAACTAGACAGATGTTTATAACTGTCTAGTATGTGATGTGTAATCTGTGTAACTCTGATAGATGATGTATATAATACTATGTAATATTTATGTGATATATTATATTTCGTTTCGTTTCCGCTGTGAGTATCTGTTGTTGTTTTCTTTTCTCTTCTTCTCTTTTCTATTTCTCACCCCTTTCTTTCTTTCTATCGATGCGATTTTCCGGGAGTGGAAAGTCGGATCGTCACAGAAACGATTAACGAATTTGGCCAGATTTGATACTCGGTTATTTAACTATTAAATTACACAAATAAACAGTCACTAGGCCCATAATTTATTAAATCTTTTCAAAACATTCATTTCAAATAACTTTACACAGATATATATCCAAATCTCTTTCAGTATTCCAACATTTGAAAACAATCTCAAATCCTTATATCCTTAACGGGATGTTTTCAAACCATATCAACACTTAGAAATATTTCCGAATTCCATTTATAATTCATTACTTAGAAAACATTTCTAGATAAATCATTTCATTGTTAAAATATTTTCAAAACCTTTCATTTCCATGCTTAGGAAATATGATAAGCAAAATTTCCAAAACCAATTTATAATATCAATACTTAGGAAATTTTCATAACTTATATCGATTGTACGAGTATAATTTCAAAAACAAAGGAAGATTTTACTTTTACTCACTTAATAAAACATTTCCAAATTCATTCGCAATTTCTCAACCCATTAAAGCTCATATTATAAATTTCCGGAATCAA
Source organism: Allium fistulosum (assembly GCA_030737815.1). NCBI lineage: Eukaryota > Viridiplantae > Streptophyta > Magnoliopsida > Asparagales > Amaryllidaceae > Allium > Allium fistulosum. The sequence continues at coordinate 859,931,794 of CM060908.1, read as the reverse complement.
TTTCCAATTCCCTTTACAATTTCGTGGAAAACTCTCGATTATACTTATCTATAATCTCATTTGACAATTTATAACTTCTTTTATGAATTTAAATTCATTTCCGAAGTTCCTGTATCTAACCATTTTGGAAATTTCTTAAGTTTCCGGAATTCCATTATAATATTTCTTATAAAATCACATCTGTTAAATAAAACCTGGTTTACAAATCTCAAGAGTATTTATAAATAAATTTCATTCACTTTCCAAAACTCTCTATATATAAAATAATTATTTGTAAAGAATAGTAATTTATTTTAAAAACACATTTTAAATAATTATTTAAAATATCCAAACACTTTTTAGTAACAACAATATCTATTTTCCATTTCATCTATAAATAAAATCGATTCACATAGCTTTTTATAAAAATTAGAATTTATCATGTAGTATAAAATATTTGTATAACCAACTTCCCGAAATATTCCAATATTAAAACAGTTTTAAACTACACAGTTCAATAAATAAAAATCCCTTTTTAAAACAAAACTTAACTTCTCTATAAAATTTAACATAACCATTTACATTTATAAATCTCTCTTGATTTATCACAAAACGGTTTTCATTACCAATTTCACAACTATTTCCAAATTCCAAAACAAGATTCACTATTCCTTTCTAAACCAATTTCCCATATCTCATTTTAAATTCACACGGTGAATTTACATTCCCAATTTATCAAATGATAAACATTACACTTTATTTATAAACATCATATATAAATTTTATAAACTCATTTCCAGTCTATAACAGATTTATATTAACAACTCCATTTATAAATCAATTTCTATTTAAAATCTCAATTACAAATCTATTTCCCAATAAATTCCAATTTGTTTCTCAAATTCGTTTAAAATTCTGATTTCAACTTCTTTGCCATATTTTTGAGAAAACTACTTAAAATTCATTATACAAATCCTTTATCAATTATTTTAAAATCTCTGTTTCCAACTCTTTCAGAAATAGCTAAGTAAAATTCAAAAATCCAATCATTAATTCTATTCAAATCCATTTCCTCTTAAAAATCCCAAAATTTAATATAAATATTCCATTTCCAAAATCGCTTTTGAATTTCCCTTTTAAAATTCAAAAATATTATTTATGGTATTTATAATCCAAAAATTAAGGCTAGTGCTACTATAGCATCCAATCAATCAAATCACACAACAATCCATAATATATTATTCAATTACATCATATAAACTATATCTGAAATACAATCAATATACTTTTGAGGAATCCAGTTAGATCCCTCCAACCTGTTTCCCTACATCCACAGATGTAATATAACATAAAATACCAATCCTGCTTCGCGGTGGGATATCACGGTAATATAGGGTCATCCGCTATTATGCGGGGCGCATAATGTCTCATCCGCTCCAATCGATGGGAATATATCCAACTACTAATATATATACTACTATATATAATATAACACCCAACTGATAATAATTTATAAATTCATCCAATCAACCAATAATTAAATTTTAACATTTTATATTAAAACCAGTAATCCAAATGAGTGAGATTTACGCACCTTGATGTTTAGTTGTTGTCCAAATGTTCCATTTTGAATTTAAAATTAAACAAGCGTTTAATTTTAAATCCAAATTCTTGCTAGCTACAATCAACTCCAATCCAATTCCTATTTGTAGTATCTGCTGACACGAACCCAATGCAACTTGTTTCGTGCAAAACGAACCTCGTACGAACAAGTTATGATATTAATAAGATTATATGATTTATTATAAACTATTTTACAAATTCTTTTTATTTTTATTATTTTAAATACCTGATTCAATCCTGGCCGTTCATTCCTCCATTGCAGATCTGAGCCGCCCTCCTCTTCTTCCCTCTTGTTCAAACTACCAGGCTTATCACGCACCCATAGCCGCCGACCTTCCGTCGATTTATGCTCCTCCATTTCAACGTTTAAGCCCGATCAACCACTTCCATTCGAACGCCCATGCCCCAGCGCCCCATAGCCTCGACGATGACAAGCTCGGCCACTCCAGTGATGAGAAAAACCCCATGAACGACAACACGAACGCAGCCAGATCTTGCCTCCAAACGATGATGATAACGAAAATCCACCGTTGGATTTGTAGAGCTCACCAAGCTCTTCGATTCCCTAGTTGAAGTCTCAGCCTAAAACTACATGGATGAGGAGATAAGCGAGGAGGAAGGTTCGAAGATTCATGGCCATTGAAAGGGATTGTGGCAGCTGTGACCTAATTTGACTTTAGGGTTTGAAATTGAAAGGATAAAGGTCCTTATATATGCAATGTTTTAAAACACTATTCACCCGAATATTTTCCGACCGCCAATCGAAGCATGCCGCCTGGCTTTTATAATGTTTTACCTCCATTTCGAACACAATGGAATATATATCAGAGGCCAATTCTATTATATTTGGAAGATAGGTTTTCGAATGAATTTATTTTAAATTAAATTTACTTAAATTTACTTCTACGCGTTTCTGCTTCGTACGACCAAACGGTAACTCCAAACGCTACGAAATTTGAAACCCGATAATAATACATTATTATGGATCCAATGGAATAGGTTTCGTCGAATTCCGAGACTGTACCCCGAAAGGCTATTTTCACTCGTTAATTAAAACGAGTTATTTTCAAAGTCGAGTAAATCACTTTTAAATCCAATTTAAATGTTTTTATTACCTTTATTCTTATAAATTTAATAAGCCTTCAAAATTATTTTTACTCAAATAAAAATCCCAGATTCAATTATTTAAACGACTTCAATTATTAATTTTCACCAATTAAATTATCCAATAAATCACTATTATTGAAATTCAAGTTATTTAATCTATATAATTAACTTTTCAATATTTAAAATTAATTAAATGTTCCAATTCTAAATAATCAAAATTCTGGGTCGTTACATTCTCCCCCTTAAAAGAATTTCGTCCCCGTAATTGCTAAGGTAGGATGAATGATCCAAACCCATTACTTTTCAAAAACCCACTTAGTTAACTTCCTATTTCACTTTTCTAAATCTTTTAGTTCCATTCAAAACAATTAGTTTCCATTCCTACATCAAAACTCTTTATTTCTCGGTTAAATTCAAAAAATCAAATTTTAGTTAACAAAAATTTTCAAAATTTTTCTAACACCCTAAAATTTTGAATTTTTTGGCAAAGTCTCCCATGTATGGAGAGCCTTTTGCAATATGATAAAAAGATATACATCGGCTCTTATGGCTGGAAAATGCAATATATATCAATATTTTATTTTTCGCGCTCAAATTTCGTAAGCGTACCTTATTTTAGCATTATTAAGCGAGTTCACTTAATTTATATGCAATTGCACAACCAAAATCAAGCTAAATAGTCTTCTTGTACCTGTACTTACTCAAATAAAACTCATAAGTACCAAAATCATGAAATTTAACAACATTCCATTTATTTAACTAGTTAAACATGCCATTTGCATAAACCAACATGTTACACATGTATTTATAAACAACTGCAAGTTTCAAATATTAATTTAGTCACATTCCATCGATTTATATACCATTCCATTCAATTCGAATGATTCACAACCAAATTATTAGCATTCATTTCATATTCACACACATTACATTCATACCCATTTCAAATTGATTCTAAATCAATTTGTCGATTTATATTCATTCACATTCAATTTATTCACGAAATCTTGTTCACTTCATTTTATATTAACGGCGTTTCATTCCATGTCAATTATTTATGAATCACTTCATAAAATTAATATTAAGGTGTATTATATCCTTTTATATGTCACTTATTTTCGTTTCCACTTCAAAATTTAATTCCATATTGAATTTCATTTACATAACATCTCAAACCATATTCAATTTATTTACACTTACACCAAGCTCATTTTTAACTTAAGTCATCGCTATTTCAATACATTTCCATTTATTCGACAAAATTCAAAAATATATTTATTTCGCTTACATTTACGTCAAATTCCATTTATAACTCAAGTTCCATTTCCAATATTCAATTTACTAACTAATTCATCTATTTAGTTACTTCCATTTTCCACTTCACAATTAGATATTTATTCCAAACATCACTTCATTTAGTTGGCTTGAGTATAAGTCCATTTTATAATTCAAATTTGGATTTCCATTTCTTTGCCAAATATCCAACCATTTTTATTTTTGTTTTTCTATTCCACTTTTCCAATTTATAAGTTACACAACTTATTTTTCACAATTATATAAATTCTATACTTGAGTTGATTCCATTCAAACTTATAACTTATAGTTATATAATCATTTTACAACTTAAATTTTATATATAATACAATTTGATATTATCTCACTTCCCATTTCAATTCTAATTCAATTTTATTTAACTTATCTTAAGTTAAATCTCAATTCATTCTATCCATTTAACTTACTCAATTAAACTTTAAATTCCAAAATTCTATTTTCACACTTTCTTTCCTTATTAATACCATTCTCAACTTATAAGTTCAAAAACTAATTTCCTGATATTTTTTCTAAAATATTTAAATAAGGATTCCAGAACTCAAACACCCGATATTTATTTCCAATCATTTTGAAATCATATATATATAGCTCTTTTGGTTTAACAAAACATTCCTTTGGAATTTCCAAAATCAACTTGGTTATATCTTCAGAATTTTCAAAACAACCCTTATTTTCAAACAAAAATCTCCATATCAAATTACTACAATAGCAATCCGTCACTTAAAAACTCAAAAAATGAACACTGATGATGTCGTGATCATCATCAGAATTATTTTCCAGCGACTAAAGTGAGTTCAGTGCTTTATCACTTCCAAAATCCATTTAAAACAACTTTTATTTCAAAATATTTCCAAAATAATACCATTTTCATTTTCACAACACTTCTGAAAATAGTTTCCAAACCTTCCAGGATTTTAATTTTCGAATTTTGGTTCGAATCCGTTTTTATTTATAATTAATGTGCATAAATCATTCTTATACAATCTCTATTTGGTTATATATAACCATTTCAATTTATAATATTGTTTTGATTATAATAACAACAACCAAACACATCAATATACTATAATAATTTCAGAAAATTATTCCTTTTATATCAAAAATATAATTTAGGTAAAATTATTCCATTTACCCGTTATAAAACAATACCATGTCGGTTTACTGTGTTCATGTGTTTAAAAATTCCTATCGATTTCGTGGCGTCCCACTATTCGACCAGAATTCGTATACCACTCAATAGATAAATCAACACAATATAAAACTTTTTATATTCACTTACAAATATGCGCTCATATATATTAATACACTCAAACTCATTCTAGGGTACCACTGACCCTATCTCTAATGAGTAATCCCTACCAAAGCCAAGGTTCTCGCTTAACCTTGCGCTCTGATACCACTGTAACGATCTAGGCTTTTCAACCATCGACAGCGGGTACACCCACCGTAGCTTACACCGGTACCTCGAATTTGCTTTTACAGCCAGCCTCTCGACTGTAAGCATCAAGTAAACCAACCACTTAGGGACATGTAGGGGTAAGTGTCATCCGTTCGCTACCTAACAAGAAGCGAGAACCTCCTCTCATGCATGAACCTATCACCAAGCAAATCCGATCCCGGTCTCTACGAAATGATTATCGAATTTGGCTAGATTTGATACTCGGTTATTAAACCATCAAATTACACACATAAATAGTCACTAGGCCCATAATTTATTAAATCTTTTCAAAACATTCATTTCAAATAACTTTACATAGATATATATCCAAATCTTTTTCAGTATTCCAACATTTGAAAACAATCTCAAATCATTATATCCTTAACGGGATCTTTTCAAACCATATCAACACTTAGAAATATTTCCGAATTCCATTTATAACTCATTACTTAGAAAACATTCTAGATAAATCATTTCATTGTTAAAATATTTTCAAAACCTTTCATTTCCATGCTTAGGAAATATGATAAGCAAAATTTCCAAAACCCATTTATAATATCAATACTTAGGAAATTTTCATAACTTATATCGATTGTACGAGTATAATTTCAAAAACAAAGGAAGATTTCCCTTTTACCCACTTAATAAAACATTTCCAAATTCATTCGCAATTGCTCAACCCATCATAACTCATTTTATAAATTTCTGGAGTCAATTCCAATTCCCTTTACAATTTCCTGGAAAACTCTCGATTATACTTATTTATAATTTCATCTGACAATTTATGACTTCTTTTATGAATTTAAATTCATTTCCGAAGTTCCTGTATCTAACCGTTTTGGAAATTTCTTAAGTTTCCAGAATTCCATTATAAGATTTCATTTATAAAATCACATCTGTTAAATAAAACCTGGTTTACAAATCTCGAGAGTATTTATAAATAAATTTCAATCACTTTCCAAAACTCTATATATATAAAATAAGTATTTTTAAAGAATAGTAATTTATTTTCAAAACACGTTTTAAATAATTCTTTAAAATATCAAAACACTTTTTAGTAACAACAATATCTAATTTCCATTTCTTCAGACAACTTATTATAATAATTAGAATTTATCAACTAGTATAAAATATTTGTATAACCAACTTCCCGAAATATTCCAATATTAAAACAGTTTTAAACTACATAGTTTAAAAAATAGAAATCCATTTTTAAAACAAAACTTAACTTCTCTATAAAATTTAACATAACCATTTTACATTTATAAATCTCTCTCGATTTATCACAAATCGATTTTCATTACCAATTTCATAACTATTTCGAAATTCCAAAACAAGATTCACTATTCCTTTCTAAACCGATTTCCCATATCTCATTTTAAATTCACACGTTGAATTTACATTACCAATTTATCAAAAGATAAACATTACACTTTATTTATAAACATCGTTTATAAATTTTATAAACTCATTTCTAGTTTATAACAGATTTATATCAACACCTCCATTTATAAATCAATTTCTATTTGAAATTCCATTTACAAATCTATTTCCAAATAAATTCCAATTTGTTTTTGAAATTCGTTGAAAATTCCAATTTCAACTTCTTTGCCATATTTTTGAGAAATACTACTTAAAATTCATTATACAAATTCTTTATCAATTACTTTAAAATATATGTTTCCAACTCTTCCGGAAATAGTTAAGTAAAAATCCAAAATCCAATCATTAATTCTATTCAAATCCATTTCCTCTTAAAAATCTGAAAATTCAATATAAATATTCCATTTCCAAAATCGCTTTTGAATTTCCTTTTTAAAATTCAAAAATATTGTTTATGGTATTTATAATACCAAAATTAAGGCCAATGCTACTATAGCATCCAATCAATCAAATCACACAAAAATCCATAATAGATTATTCAATTACATAATATATCACTATATATGAAAAGCAATCAATATAATTTTAAGGAATCCAGTTGGATCCCTCCAACCTGTTTTCCTGCATCCACAGATGTTATATAATATAAAATACCTGTAACAACCCTAGTTTGGAGATTACCTGTATATTTTAAATTATAACGGAGGTTATAATTTAATATTGTAAATTAAAATATAATTGGAGATTTTAAATTGTTTATTTGGAATAAACAATGAATTTTGTAAATAAAATAGGAAAAATAAAGTTTGGAACTTTATTTTGTTTATTTGAGAATAAATATGGGATTAAATATCGATTGGATAAGTATTTGGTTTAAATAAATTGAAATATAGGGTATTTATTAGTTTGGAGCTAATAAATTAATTAGGTGATGTATTTCAACGTTAAATTGTTGAAATAAATCTAATGTAATGAAAATGAAGTTCTAAAAAACTTTATTTTGAAAATTTGAGTAGAAAATAATCAAATTGCAATTTCATTTGGGTAAATACAACGATGTCGGAAAACATTGTCAATATTAATCTTTTATTGAATTTAAAATGAAAAATATGAAGATAATATGTGTTTTATTAAAATAAAAGACGAAATATTGTTTGGAAATAATTTTTGATGATTAGAAAGAGTTAAAATGATTTATTGTAATTTATTTGACAAGAAAACAATTTTTGTACAAATTGTTGTAGTAAAAATAGTATTTATATAGTAAAATAGCGTAGATTGTGTAATATTGTTAAAAATAAGGTTTTATTGTTAAAAATAACTTTTTATAGTTGAAATAAATTTTATTTTGTGTATATAACAATTTTAGTTACATACAAATTGGTTGTACATATTTCATTTGGTTTTAAAATTTGAGAAACTAATGTATATGTTGATAATATAGGTTAAAAGTGTGCATATCTTAATATTTTCTCTAAGTATAAATGGAGTTGGGCTTTTTGGGTTAGGTTTGGATCCATTAACCCTTAATCTGGATACTTTTGGTAAGAGTAAAACATACAGTACGTTGTTTTCCTTCTTCCTTCTCAAAAAACAAAACTTCACAGTAAAAGAAAATAAGAGAAAATAACGGCTTCCTCAAACTAAATCAAATTCCCACTCAATTTGCTGCAAATTTCAAAGAGAAATAAACTAAATCAAGAATAGAAAGGTAATCTCCATCCAATACAAAAGAGTTTTCATAAAAATCTTAGAACTTTAGATATGAATTGTCTATAATATTATGCTTCTTCCTGCATGTGTCTTTTCTAGCTTCTACAGGTTACCGAGGATCATTTCTTCACCAAAAGCCATCATCTTCATCTTGAAATTGCACAAAATCTTGCTAAATTGCTAAGGTGAGTGTAAAAGATCACAATTGCTAGCTAAAAGTCGCTTTGCCCGTAAAAATTGGTTGTTGGAAACAAGTTCTGTGTATATATTGTTATATGTTGTTGTTTCATAGTTTTCTAATTTCTAGTTGCTACTATGAGCACCAATATCTCTTTCATTTTCAGTCGAATTAATGCCAGATCTTTTTCGGATTGTAGTTTAGTTGTCAAACTATATGCATGCCAATTTTTATGACCTGAAACAACCTGTAGCTATGTTAAACTTTTGCTCAAAGATTGAATCACACTAGAGAAATGACCTAGAACGAGAAGAAATAATTCGCGTATGACACTTCCACAGGTCAACCGTACGGTCGACCTAAGGAACTGCAGGGTCGACTTCCTGGTCGACCTGCATATGGCCTTTATATTTATTTGATTTTCGAGTTTTTCTATAAGCTTTTTCTTCCGATTCTGATGCCTTTTTATGGTCAATTCCTTTGCAATTTTGAGATGTTTTTTATGATGGTTATGGGCTATGATATCCATCAATGGGTTAGCCAAGATTTGAAGGAATTTGGAATTTAAAATTTTATTTTAAATTCGAATTGAATTCAAATATCGATTTGGAGTAATTTCTCCATTTTTCCTCGATTTCAAGCACTACTTCTTCCAAATAAATTTTGAGAAAATTTCTAAATAATTTGGGTTTTTGAAATCTTTAATTATGAAATATTTTTAGATTATTTTTAAATTATTTTAAAGTATTCAAGCTGAATTTTCAATAAAACGCCTTCAAAATGATTTCTAAAAATTATTTTAAAATCCCGTTTTCTCAAGTAAATTATTTTATAAATAATTACAATATTTTTACACTTTTCGGACGTATGAGAAAGAGAATTAAACGGTTTAGTAAAACCTGTGGTATGGGACACGTGAGTTTACTTTATCGGTTAATTCCGAACTTGTACGATCGAAACTATCTGGGTTATTGATTCCTGAGTCATTTAGCCAATTTATGGCGGGTTTTTGATATTATAATTTCTATCTTTAGGAATTATCTGGGAAGGCCAGTAGTTGGCGGGTTGTGGTTCGAGATCTCCTATTTTAGGAGTATGATCTATGAGAACCCGTTATAGTATTTTACTTGCCAATAAAATGAGGCGAGTCTGAGTTTTCCAAGTTTTGGAATTTTATGATGATTTCTATTTTCTAATGTGGCAATGACTAGCGGTTAGTAAACCATTAAGTGCGAACGTGTGGTATGGGACGCACGTTAACACTTTTCGGGTTCCTATCTGGGAGTTGTGACACATTCTAGGATTGCCAGTATTATAGACCTTCGGGTCATTTGGGTTTATGACTTCAGTCGTTTGAGATTTATGACTTCGATCGTCTGGGAGAGGTACCAAATATATATATAGTACTGGGGGGATAACACATGTAGCATCGCTTCGGCATGCAAATGGGATTTGGCTAATCCAGGGAATTTTTATGAGTTTTTGATTTCAATTTCACCAATTTGAGATGATGAATTTATTTATAGCCTTGAGTTAGAGAAAGGCTTATATATATGTTGTTTTATGGTGATTTCGATATTGGGATTATAAACTCTTATTGAGTTTCATGAGTTTTGATTTGGACATTTTGATGTTTTCACATATGGCTTATATGTTGATTATGTTCACTTACATTGTATAGCCCTTTGAATGTGAAACATCTATGCCTTATTAAACCTTATCATGTGATTAACTTTGAGCCTTATGGAATACCTATTATTAGTTGTGTAAATAGACTTTCTTATATATATCATTCCTTTATCCTTAAAGGAATGTTTCCCTTATGCACTTATATTCCTTTATCTTTTACTAATATCAAGTTCTAGTTAGCCTGACCCATGTATTTATTACTCGGGTCAGACCGAGTTGCAGGTTAGCTTTTGGACCTTTGTTAGCTTTACCTTTTGAGCTTCTTCATCGACTTTGGTTATGGCATAGTTTTGTGTTGTAATCTTTTGTTTGGGAACCTTATGATGTATCTATTCTTTTGTGGGGATGTATGTATATATTGTGGTTGAATACCACTTGTGGCATATTGTATTACATTTGATGTAAGTGTATATGTATATTATCTGTGTTGCTGTTCTATGACTTGAGATTGTATTGTTATCATATTTTGTTTCTGAATCGATCCTGTAGCCACCATAGTAGTGTATTAGGTAGGAATTAAGTATGTCGAATACTCGAGATGAAATGAAAAAAATAAGTGCCAAATACGACATACTTAGCTCTTATCTTATGCAAGACTATGATGCTCTCCCTTAACCAGCCCTATTCTCTGCATTAGCAGACAAAATTACTATGTAATTCTCTTTGTTAATATGGATCTCGGGGTTGGGCGTTACAATACCAATCCCGCTTCGAGGCGGGATATCGCGGTAATATAGGGCCATCCGCTATTATGTGGGGCGCATAGTGTATCATCCGCTCCAATCGGCGGGAATATATCCAACTACTAATATATATAGTACTATATATAATATAACATCCAATTGATAATAATTTATAAATTCATCTAATCAACCAATAATTAAATTTTAACATTTTATATTAAAACCAGTAATCCAAATGAGTGAGATTTACTCACCTTGACTTTAAGTTGTCGTCCAAACGTTCTGTTTGAATTTAAAATTAAACAAGCATTTAATTTTAAATCCAAATTCCTGCTAGCTCCAATCGACTCACATCCAATTCCTATTTGTAGTATCTGCTGACACGAACCCAATGCAACTTGTTACGTGCAAAACGGACCTCGTATAAACAAGTTATGATATTAATAAGATTATACGATTTATTATAAACTATTTTACAAATTATTTTTATTTTTGTGTATTTTAAATACCTAGATTAAATCCTGGTCATTCATTCCTCCATTGCAGATCTGAGCCGCCCTCCTCTTCTTCCCTCTCGTTCAAACTACCAGGCTAATCACGCACCCATAGCCGCCGACCTTCCATCGATTTATGCTCCTCTATTTCAACGTTTAAGCATCAACCACTGCCATTCGAATGCCCACACCCCAGCGCTCCCGTGGCCTCGACGACAACGAGCTTGGTCACCCCAACAACGCGAAAAATGCCACAAATGGCAGTAGGAACGCGGCCAGATCTGGCCTCCAAACGACGATGATAACGAAAATCCACCGTTGGATTTGTAAAACTCGCCAAGCTCTTCGATTCCCTAGTTGAAGTCTCGCCCTAAAACTACGTGGATGGGGAGATAAACAAGGAGGACGGTTCGAAGATTCATGGCCATTGAAAGGGATTGCGGCAGCTGTAACCTAATTTGACTTTAGGGTTTAAAATTGAAAGGATAAAGGTCCTTATATAGGCAACATTTTAAAACACTATTCACCCGAATATTTTTTGACCGCCAAACGAAGCATGCCGCCTGGCGTATGTAATGTTTTACCCCTATTTCGAACACAATGAAATATATATCGGAGGCCAGTTCCATCGTATTTGGAAGATAGAATTTCGAATCGATTTATTTCAAATTAAATTTACTTAAATTAATTTCTACGCGTTTCACCTTCGCACGACCAAATGGTAACTCCAAACGCTACGAAATTTGAAATTCGATAATAATATATTATTATGGATCCAATGGAACTGGTTACGCCGAATTCCGAGACTGTGCCTCGGAAGGCTATTTTCACTCGTTAATTAAAACGAGTTATTTTCAAAGTCGAGTAAATCACTTTTAAATCCAATTTAAATTTTTTTATTACCTTCATTCTTATTAATAGAAATTTGGTAAGCCTTTAAAATTATTTTTACTCAAATAAAAATCCCAGATTCATTTATTTAAACGATTTCAATTATTAATTTTCACCAATTAAATTATCCAATAAATCACTATAATTGAAATTCAAGTTATTTATATAAAATTAACTTTTCAATATTTAAAATTAATTAAATATTCCAATTCCAAATAATCAAAATTCTGGGTCGTTACAATCACCACCAATGGGCCCCGGAACGTATACAAATGAAAGTGATAATTAATGTCCTCTCTAGATGAGTGATGATCATACCCTAATGGGAGCGACCCACATAGCCTTGCTGCATCTCCCTTGTTTTAGTCATTCCCGGTTGATGAGGCTTGAGGCTATGTATTACCTTAAGAATAGCATTCATACTTGGAATGCTAACACTACCTTCGAGGCAAGCAATGCAATGATAGTATTCATCCATACAAGTTGCTCTGGGTATGAACAAACCGAATCTCCTTCAAGATCACCATCTCAATTATCTTTGAGATATCACAATTCGTAATGCACAAATCGGATCGAAGTGGTTTTCGAATAATTAAATCTGATCACGGTCCCTTCAAAATGATTAACGAAATTGGCCAGATTTGATAGTCAGTTATTTAACTATCAAATTACATAGATAAGCAGTCACTAGGCCCAATTTTTATAAATCTTTCAAAACATTCATTCAAAATATCTTTACAAAGATATATGTTCCACTCTCTTCCAGCATTCCAACAATTTGAAAACAATTCCAAATCCTTGTCTATAACATGATATTTTTAAGTGGAAATTAGGAAGGCATCCCTATCATACTTTAATATTGTAAAGCGGGTCCCTGTCAAAGTTTCGTTGTAAATCCGGTCCCTATTTTCTAGAAACAAAGAAAAATTATTGCTGAAATGTCAGCAACTTTTATAAATAAGTGCTGATATTTCAGCAACTTTCCCTGTCAAAGTTTCATTGTAAATCCTGTCCCTATTTTCTAGAAACAAAGAAAAATTATTGCTGAAATGTTAGCAACTTTTATAAATAAGTGCTGATATTTCAGCAACTTTCATACATTGTGTTCACAGTGTACATAAATGTTGCTGAAATGTCAGTAACTTTTATAAATAAGTGCTGATATTTCAGCAACTTTCATACACAATGTTCAGAGTGTACGGAAAAGTTGCGGAAATGTCAGCAACTTTTATGAAAAGTTGCATCATGTTCTGCAATAATCGTGAATAAAAAACAGGGACCTAATTTACACTGAAATTTAGTGAAGGATTTTTCGTGTATTTTAAACCTTAATAAGGACCTGTGCCAAAAACTACCCTATTTTTAAACCATTTCAACACTTAGAAATATTTCTGAATTCAATTTATAACACTTAGAAAAAAATATATTTCTATATCATACATTTCACATTAAAAATATTTCCAAAACCCTCTTTTCAATACTTTGGAAAATATTTATAAACTTATTCTCCAAAATCATTTTAATATAAACTTAGGAAATATTTCATAACTTATCTCATAAATCTCCAGAATTATTACTAAATTCCTTTTTACAATTTCCAAAAACTAATTATTCTTATTTATAATCCCAAGTAACAATTTATAACTTCTTTTATGAATTCAGATTCATTTCCAAAGTTCCCGTATCTAAAACATTTTGGAGATTTTCTTACGTTTCCAGAATTCCATTATAAAATTTCTCTTACAAAACCACCTCCATTAAATAACTTGGTTTACAAATCTCGAGAGTATTTATAAACACATCCCAGTTACTTGCCTTTAACTTCCATATATAAAATAATAAGAATTTTAAAAGAATAATAGTTTATTTTCAAAACACGTTTAAGTAATCATTTAAAATGTCCAAAACACTTTTAAACAAACAACGGTACCAATTTCCTATTCCTTAATAAATAATACTAATCAATTTACCAAGCTTATTATAAAAATTATAATTCAATTCAACTAATATCAAATATTTGAATAACCAACTTTTCGAAATATTTTCAATACTAAAAAAGTTTTTTAACTACAAAGTTTAATAAATAAAAACTCTTTTTTAAAACAAAACTTAACTTTTCGATAAAAATTTATTTTTAAAATGCAATATAACCATTTTAGCATTTATAAACCTCTCTCGATTTCTCACAAATTGACTTGCGTCTCCAATTTCATAACTATTTCCAAATTCAAAAATAGAATCCATTATTTCTTTCTAAACCGATTTCAATATCTTATTATAAATTCTCATTGCGAATTTTTATTTTCAATTTATCAATTGAAAATCATTTCACTTTATTTATAAATATTATTTATAAATTTATAAACTCATTCGTGTTTCACTTGTTTATAAAACATTCTCATTTATAAACTTCATTTTTAAATCTATCACTTTATAAATCCCATTTATTTTTCAAATCTATTTTACATATTGCTTTCAACTCCTTATACATATTTTTAGAAATATCATTTAAAAATCCATTATTAAAAAAATCCCTTATATAAATTATTTTAAATTCTCTATTTAAAACATTTTACAAATAGTTAAGTACAAACCCAAAATCAAATCATTGTTTTATCCAAATCAATTTTCTTTAAAAATAATCCAAATTTCGTTATAAATATTTTTATATCCAAAATCTCCTTTTAATTCCTTAAAATTCAAAAATAATATTTATGGTATTTAGAATACTAAAATTAGGGCCAGTGCTACTATAGCATCCAATAAATCAAATCATAACATAATCTATAAGAGATTATCCACACACATCATATATCACTATATATGAAATTAAAATCAACATTTTTGAGGAATCCAGTTGGATCCCTCAATAATCCCGCTTCGAGGCGAGATATCGCAATAAAAAGGGTCATCCGCTATTATGCGGGCCGCATAAGGTCTCATCCGCTCCAACCGGCGGGAAATATATCCAACAACTAACATATACTACTATATATATAATAATATGACATCCAACTGATAAATTATTATCACTCCATCCAATCAACCAATAAATAATTTTTAACATTTTATATTAAAACTAGTAATCCAAATGAGTGAGATTTACTCACCTTGATTTTTAATTTTCCAAGCATCGAGATATTAAATTAAATCGAACAACATTCGATTTAATCTAAAATTCCAGCTGACTCCGAAAAATCCCAATTCAATTTTGTTGGGTAACCCTCGTCGATATGATCACAATGCGACTTATCGCGTTTGATTTGGACCTCGTATGAACACGTTGCGTATTTATAAAAATTTGAATTCAATAATTTAATTAATAGTTTAATTAAAAGTTAATTACCAAAATATCCTCAACAATCTTCTTCCCTGATTCGAATCAACAACCCCATACACGCTTCCTCGTGTCAATGACACGACTAAAACAATCGTCGACGTCCAAACCACAACCACCGAACGACTTGCCACGCTCCCACGAACTCGACCATACCCTCACTTCGCCCCACGCCGCCCCTAATTGAATCACGGTTTCGCCATTCCCAAGCAGCCACCATCAGGTCGCAACGACCACCCATGCACCGGAGTTCACCAAATTCCGACTGCCAATCCTCCTTCACCTATTGATTTCAAATCCATCCTCCAATTCGAACGATTCCATCACCATCCCTCTAAAATCAAAGCCCTAATTCACACGTTCCTACGTCGCCAGCACCCTACGACCCCATTGACCATTGCCGACCTACTCCGCACTCGCCCAGATCCCCAACGTACGTGCATTACCTCGCTTTGCCCACTGCTCTGCCGTGCGAGATATATATATATATATATTAGTTTTAAAATCCTCTTTTTCTTTTTTTTCCACTGAAAAACTAAAAGAAGGGGAGGGATAAGTGTTTAAATCGAAGAAGGGACGATAGGAGGGTAGGGTGCCTGGAATGAAGGATAGGGTGGGCTAAAATAGATAGAAACACGACTGATGTGAATGAAGATAATATATATATATATATTTCTAAAATATCTCATTTAGTAACTTAAAATCCCGAACTCCTATCGAGGCGTGCCACCTGGTGTTCCTAATTTTATAACCCTATTCCGAACGCAATGGAACTCGTTTCGAGCCCTAATTCGATCGTATGGAGAAGATAGCTTTTGAACCCAATTATTAATTAAATCTTCAATATTAATTTCAATGAGTTTCTATCCCGTACGACCAAACTATAATTCCAAACGCTATGAAATTTTAAATCCGATAATAATACACTATTTCAGATCCAATGGAACTGGTTTTGTCGAATTCCGAGACTGTGCCCCGGATCGCTATTTTAACGTGTCGATTAAATCGACGATTTCAAAAATTGGCGAAATCACTTGAAATTTCCGTTTTAAAAACTTACTAACTAATTTCTAATTCATATAGAATTTATATCAGCATTAAAATCATTTTGATTCA
This sequence comes from Allium fistulosum, assembly GCA_030737815.1. NCBI lineage: Eukaryota > Viridiplantae > Streptophyta > Magnoliopsida > Asparagales > Amaryllidaceae > Allium > Allium fistulosum. Next base: position 859,914,831 of record CM060908.1, on the reverse strand, counting down.
TATTCAACTCAAATTTTAATTATTCACCAGTTCCGTATTACGATAAATCGCTGTATTTGAAATTTAAATTCATTCTACAATTTCAACCAAAATCTTCATATTCAAAAATCAATTTATATTCCAAATCCAATATTTATAACTATTTAAATGTTCAAAATGAATGACGGAAAATTCGGGTCTTTACAGAAGGGCGCGATGGCGGCGGAGGTGGTCGTGTGGGGCGCAAGAGCGCGACGCCTGACGTGGAGCATGGTGGTGTGGTCTGATTGGAGTGGCGGCGTACGTAGCGGCGGTGATGGCGACTTAAAGAGATGGCGGCTGTGGGTTTCTGTGATGACCCACATTTCGGAAGGTTTAAATCGACAATAATCCACATATGTCTGACTTAAACAATCCGAAACATAGATAATCATTGTGGTTAATTAAGAAAAATAAGAAAAGAAAGAGAAAACAAATACATAATCTCGCAGTGGAACGACAAATATAATAATCAAATAAACAGTTCATGAAGCTGTTTATATTATACATTTGATTATAATCTATACAACATTTATCAGAATTATATATACATCAGGGATAAATAAATAATGCAGCAGAATAGCATGATGCAGAGAATAATAATAGTAATAATATAACAAATCTTCGTCTTTGTCCTCCTAAAAAATAATCTTCAATGCACTGAAAAACTCAGAGCTGACCCGAGCATAATGAAAACCAAAACACTTGAGTCAGGACTAAAATATTCTTATGTGAGTCAAATCGATATCACATATAACATGAGTGTTGTGGTGTCAGAGATGTTTACGGGGTTTCACATCTCCTATCCAGTGTATAACGTGCGTGCAATAACTCAAGAGATGTTACAGGATTTTCCATCTCTTAAGGATCCGTCAAATTATTTATATATAGTAGAATATGCTACATATATAATGTCTAATCTGTAAAATAAATATTTTTCTTAGCGTTAAGGCTTTACATTAATCCCCCTTAACGCGTTTTTAAGCATTGGCGTACAGTTTGCATTTGATACAACTAGTAGCACGTCGGTAGTCAGTGATGCACCGTGAAACGACAACAATAAACCAAAATACAAGGGGTTTCGTATAGGGATAAAAGTATGACAAGGCACGTGAGGCAATGCCCAAGGTAGGATACTACCGATTCGGGTCGTAGGGCTGGTGCTAACGCATCGTAGCCACGATTGCCCACCGCATCCATCCATCCCATATCGAGTCAAAGGGAGGCTATCCCAAATCAAGGTGCACCAATCGAAACCAACAACAAGAGTAATAATATGGACCAAGTCTAAGAAAATCGAAGAACGGATGTCCGCTAGGGGTAGCTAGCCCACTTGGCCCTGTCTGGCCATCCTGTTTTAGTCATTTCAAATTGGCACAAGTGCTAGGGTCTATCCATCATCGTTCTCTTTCTTCAAATCCAGCAAACGATGCCAAATCCAACTACTTCGTTCTGGAGTCTCCTCCGCGTACACAGTTGTTAAAGTGGTTCCAATATTGACAGAGAGTATGCCAATAAGAGGCCTTAGTCTCTTTAACAACCAAATGTCGTTTTACACACCGGTTGGTACTTTTATATTTCGAAAACAATTCGTACATGATATCAAAATATCATATTCGCTTCAAAATCAATTTCATTTTGAAATATCATATTTACTCCAAAAATCACATCCAATTCAATAGGTCATTTACGCTTGAAAATATCATTTCACTCCAATATCTCGATTTCACTTTCAAAATCGTTTCTTATTTCGATTTAGGCTATAACTTCATTTGAACCCAATTCACATTTAAATCCATGATTTAAATATAAACAATCCCACTCCAACCAGTTTGAATTTTTAGAAAATAGTTTGATTAGTTTTAAAATAGTTAAAAATAATTCAAATGGTTAAAATAGTTTGATATAAAATAGTTTAAGTATTAAAATGGTTTATATAGTAAAATAGATTGGAAAATCAAAATAATTTGAATATTTAAAAAGATAGATTTAAATAGTTTATATTAAAATAATTTATTTGAAAATAGTTTCAAAGTCAAATTGGTTCAATTCCAAATTTCCAATCTGGTAACAACCCGAATTCCAGTGGGTCTGGATTTTTCGTAAAAATGCTAAAATCCAAGCCCACTAAAGCCTGAGTTAGGTTTCCGGTATCCTGAAAATAGGCAAAGACAAATATATCAGAGCTCGGATAAATACCTCAAAGCGGAACTGACTAAAATATAATAGTAAGTAAATACTCACCAATATAATAACACTTTCTAAACAAGTGTCTCAAAGCTAGAAAGTTTCTACCATCTACTTAACCTATAGGATGTTATGAGGAGGGGGTCAGAACTAAAGTTCGGGTGAATGGACAAATTATACACTTCTAAATTTAATTCTACATATACTGTTTTATTTCCATTTACTGTTATATTAGGTTTATTGCTTTCATAATACTCTCGCCTCTGTGCGTGAATCGTACCCATCTACTCCCTAGTAGATTAAAACCTAATAACTAATATATATGTAGCTATATGCCCAATGACCGCATCGATCCTAGGTACTACCCATAGTATCTTCCGTATCCTCTTCGGAAAGGACTCCATCGTCTTGCTCCTAGAGCATTCTATGACTACATCTGTAAAGGACAGCTTCGTTAGGCCTATAATATAGATGTTTCGTCGTCTGTTATGAAAATGTAAAAATGCGTCCGCACTAGCCAATACTAATGATCGGACATCCACAATGTACCACCCAGTGCATACCTTGAGGACTATACGTAATCGTTCTGTCTACTTCCTGAATCCTGCTTAACAAGGTCTACCCTGTACGGAACTCAGTTGAGGATTTCTATATATGTAAAGGACTGCTTCATTAGGCATATAATACAGATATTCTACTTGGTTTGTCTCTTTCCTTATCGTGGCTATGGCCCTACGCAGCCACCTCTCAACTAATCGAAAGACCTCTAAAGAGCTAAGTGGCTATGCCCTACTACAAACAATCTAAACTTCCAATTGGCTGTGCCACTCATCTAATGTCTCGATAGTGAAAGAATCATTGGCCTTTTGGTTTAACTCGTCTTTCCCAAACTCGCTTCTTGGTTTGATGCTGGCCAGATATCCGCATGCGACTATCCTTTTGGCTCCAGCCAACTAAAACCTACTCGCAAGTTAGAGTACGGTGTCATACGAATATCTTACTCCAAACATCAACCCTTTTGACTGCCTACAATGGTCCTGCCACACAAAAGCAGTCATGGTATACTCTCTTGATGGAACACCTACAGACCTGCCTCCGGAGGACTGCTTCGTTAGTCCTATCCCAGAGGGCCATCATAGAGTACCCTCACATCCCGTTGAAGTCTCGTACTTCCTCTAGTCCAAAGTATCTAAGTTGGACGTGATTCTTCTGTGCTAAAAATATGTTATGAACTGCTTCGTTAGGCTCTTCATCCTTTGGGCTACTTCAAATGCATCTCACTCTTTTGTTAGACCCTAAGTCTAATCTTTTATTTTGCATTTAGTTTACTTTTCTTATTATGTTGGCCACTTATTTATCCTAATCAATATAAGCTTGTCCCAGCCTCACCTAGCTATTGTGAGACCATCAGTTCCTGACTGAAAGGGAATGCTGTTGGTATAGGCCTTTCTTCTGGTTCGCTTATTAACTTAGTGTAAGTTTTAAAATAAGCCTTTTTCTGTTATTTCTGCTCTATTTGCTTATTAACTTAATCTAAGTCTTAAAATAAGCCTTTTCTATCCTTTCTGCTTAATTATAACCTATGTTATAATTTTACTTGCAATTGTCACTTCTATATTCTTTTATAATCTATATATTATAAATATAATTACAAGTGTCTCTTTTCTATTCTAGTTTGTCTTCTTTTATTATGATAATGAATTCTCTTATATTATACGACAATCTTGGTATGGTACTACGTCCGACTGTCACAAATTTACTGATCATAATAACTGCTTTGCTTTTATTCTACTATCTACGCAGTAAATGCAGATCTAGTTACATTGCTTCTAGTCTTGTCTAATAATTAACTTGATTTCTTCTTTACTTCCTTTAATTCTCCACTTTATTTTCTTATATCCTAGGAAGTATTTCTATCCTATTTGGTTGGTTACAAAAACTGTGCTAAAAATCCATTTCCAAGTTTTAATACTAAATAATGCTATAAACAATAACCTGTAACTGCAAGATATTTCTCTTATTATTTCTTTACATTTTCGGTAGTGCAAAGTACAGTAGTGTCTCTATTTTACACTAATTCCCTTTTTCTTTCTTTTATTCTAGCAATTACGTTTATCGTTATCCTTTAAATATTAAACTATGGAAATGTATTCTCTTTTCTAAACCAACCAACTAATCTATCACTAATTTCCCAATCAAGTTATTAAATTTTCCCCTTTTATTTATTTTTCCCATTTTAGCACAATTTACTGTAAATTTCTATTTTTCTCTTTTTATTTCAGTTTTTCTTATTTTACATCTAATTTCTTTAAATCTAGTGTTTTTCTATTTTAGTCCATATTTGCGAATTCTTTTCTTTAGCTATTTTATTCGCGTAAAAAGGAATAAAAAGAAGCTAACATTTACAGGCTAAATTTCAACTTTAAAACAGATGTAAATAACTGTAAATTTCTTACTTTTAGGCTTATGCCTTTCTCTAACTGTCAAGCCTAATATTATTCATATTTAATTAGATTACTACCTTCCGTTTCTATATAAATAATAATTAAATATAAGCTCTCTTATACAATTTCCAGTTTTCAATAGAACTAATTACTGAAATAAATGCTGAATTAAAATATAAAAGGGAATCTAACGATAACATATCATAAACGTAAAAGATATATAATTTAAACCCACTCACATGTCGTCCTCAGCTTCAATCTCTATCCCTTTTAATTTTTTATGCTTTTCTCCACTTTTTCCCCTATTTATTCGCTGTAAGTTCCTTGATTTGTTTGCGCAATTCTCTGATTTGTTTGTATGTATTTCCTTGCTTAATTTCATTTTTAGTTTGAGGAAAGATTTGATTAACAGAGGAGAAAGGAAGAGGGAGAAGAGAAAAGGAATTTGCTGTAAACGACAACAGCTGATTCAGAGAAAATAGTGTGGGCTAAGGTTAAATTACGTTCAATTTATTGGTGTAGTGAACAACTAGGAACCATCCAATTAACTGTAACGACTCGGATTTTTCGCGTTCGAAAATCAACATCCGTACTTCACATTGTACTAGAATGCCGCAGATTCGACCGTTCAAATCCGATTCGCCGGAGCTATAGCACAATTAAGTAAATAACACAGCGGAAGAAAATCAATAATACATTGATATACAATATCTGATACAACAGAGTGATACAATGAATATCAATATACATAAGAGATATGATACAACAAATAGCAGCGGAAAGAAAATAGATAGCACCAGCAGCGGATAGAATGTCTCCAATAGAATGCTCCAAGATAAGCAACGTCAGTCCATGAACTCCAAGAACTGAACTAGCTCCAAATAGTCTACTAAACCTGAATATCTGAAAAAGAAACCCAACTCTAGACTGCTCGTGTGGAAAATTATGAGCACCCAGAGTTTAGGAAAGGAACAATAAACTCCGGATCAGTCATGGGACTGGTGTGAGCAACAAAAACAGTTTATCTTTAAACAAACAACAAAGGCTTTTAAACATTGAAATCCGCAATGCTTTTGGAAAATGAAACTACCATAAGACCTCCCACCACACACACAATGCAATCGCAGAATTGGAGGAGATTTCTTCTTATGATAGTCAAAAATTCTTACTACACAAAATCATTCGATATTATTATCATTAGTGCATAGTGTCGAAAACCATTTCGAAAATATAATATTAATATTAGCCAGCATACAACCATTGTTGTATGCCTACTATAGCTACTACGTTCAATATCAGGTTACCGCCACATCCCATAGCAGGTAATACAACTAAAACCGTACAGGGTTCGTATTGTTTCTTTGGATTTCCAACAAATGATCAGGCTAAGGAACTTCCTTACCGAAAAAGAAACGCCTCTGGAAAGACGCCCCGGATCCTAACCGGATCTCTGCAAACAAAAGGCCGACGCTACCTCACGCTGTACAGCTGTAACTAGGTAACTAACACACGAGTCATGTCATCCCCCGGTCGTTACCGACCTTTATCCGCGGGATCCCGAAAACCAACAAAGCAACATCATACAGTAATAAATTACCGTGTCCACACGAGTTAAGTATCTGGGCTCCATACCATGATACCACCCTTTATCCAGAAGGAAATGACATACCCTAGGGGCGCTACCCCTACAAACCTTTGCCGCAACATTCCTGTTTCGACCATTACCGGGTTGTGAGGCTCGACGAAGTCTCGTCCACAAAGCCACGCTTTTTCACAAAGTCACGCTTCGATCAACAAATGATCAGCAGCACTTCGTATGCCACATTACCAAATTGGGAATGTATCACTAGTAACCATCAACTACATAACCTCTGAGCTCGTACGTCTCAGAGAAGGGTGTTAAGCTAAGAGAATAAATTCTCCGCCACCAACAGAAATGTATTTGATAGAAACCAGCTTTACATCTCAAAGTGTAATGTCAGACACACATCCATACAAGTCTGTTCCGGGTTCGAACAGAACCGAAGGCACTTCCGAAGAAGCCCTTGCAATTCCGGGTATTCACAATCTCGATCGGACTTCCCATCACTTAGGGAATCTCTATACCGGAGCCATGATGCAGAGAAAATCGATAGGTCATCATATCGCTCTCGCAAATACCCGGTCTTCACCACCGGTCTTCAAATGCTATCCATATCGTCGTATCACTATTCGGAATGGGTTATATGACACAAAGGTCCTCTCCCGGCTAAACCGAATAACGAGTGCAATTAAAAATCATATGGATACTGGGGTCTCAGTTAAATCACAGCTTAAAGCTTAAAACTTTTCATTCGAATGGTAAAACAAATTACCATTTCCAATCTTTTAAACAAAAAGATTTATTTCAAAAACCTTCAATGGTTTAAACAATTTCCACACTTTAATCTTTTAAACAAAAAGATTTATTTCACAAAGTTAACCCCATTCACAAAGATTCATTCATAGAATTTCAAATCGATTTCATTTCAATTTGGTTTACTCGTTAAATCTTTAAATCAAGATTTAACTTATAGCTTTCAAAACAATTCTATTTCAAGTTGGATTAACTCGTTCGGTCTTTGAATCAAAGACTCATTTCATAAATTTCAAAACATTTCAATTCCATTTCAAACTTGAAATCGTTCAACACAATTGGGAAATCCTTTCTTAAAATGAAAGCTATTACTATTTGAAAACAAGTAGTTTTCGTTTCGGAAAAATCCAGTAATATTTACACGAGTTAAAACCCTTGAATTAAATTCAAATTCCCAAATCAATACTTTTAAAATGGTTTAACCCATATATAACTTGTACAGCATCTGTAATCCCTAGTTTCAAATCATAGAATTCAATTTCAAACTTGAATTCAAATTTAAATCAAATTATTTAAATTTTCAAAACTTAATCAAGTTATTCGAAATAACTTTTATCTTTGAAATTATATTTCAAAAGCTTTTCATATTAAACCCCAATTTCCAATTTCAAAATCAATTGAAATTTCAATTTCAATTTCAAAAACATTGAATTTACATCATCTGTGATTTAACCGATTTCCACGTGAAATCCATATTTGTGTGTGTATGGTGTAGTCCAGGGGTTTCACACAATAGTGCAACATCAATCATCACAGATATATCGATAAGCGGTATAATCGCTAACGCTTATCTTCATTCACAGATTCATAGATAAAATAAATTTATCAGTCACAGATTCATCATTACACTTCGATGTGGGTTTCGGATAACCAACTGGAATCCGACTCCCTGTCGCATCGAAATTCAAATGTCGTTTACGGGTCAAGGATTTCATATTCACATAGTAATATATTCATCACAGGTATCACAGTTCAGCATAAAGCAATTCATAGCATCATAATCACATAACAGAGATATCAATCGAATATGCAGCATTCAATGAAATCCAAACATCATAAGTAAGGTCAATTAATTATCTGACTAATTTAAATCAAATTTATTTCTTATGAATTAACTACAAATCTTGGTTAATTAATCATTAATAAATTATAAACCATTTTAATTAATTAACCTTTAATCATTTATTAATTATCCTTTAATAATAAATTTATTAACCTTTAATCATTAATTAATAAACCTTTAATCATTAAATAATTAACCTTAAATTATTTAATTATCTTTTAATTAATTTTCCCTAATTAATTACATTAATTAATGAAGAATCTTTTGAACTTATCAAGATCCTAATTTAATCAAAGATAAACGATTATCTTTATTTATCATTTAAATCCTTATTTATTAATCCTTGAAAAATCATTTTTCTTAAAGCTTTAAAATCTGTACATATAGTTTTCCCCAAAAACTTGTAGTATGCCAACAACCCGAGCCCACACGAACTCCCCGAGCCAAACTTCACCATACCCGAGCAAATCTCCTTACTTCCCCGAGTATCTGTTAAAAATTCGCTTCGAGTAAACTACTCGAATCCCCCGAGTACGCTTCGAGTTCCCCTGCCTTTCCCAGACGACAACACCCAGGTGATCAATTTCGCCCTCGTGCACGTGCACATGGCCGTTGGCCAACTTCGATCGCCATCAATACTTCGAGCACGTCGCAGGCCACCCCAGCTCCGCTTCCAGTCACCCACTTCGGCCAGAACGTCATTAATCTCGAATTCGAGAATGACATAGCCTGGAAACATTCGACATTTATAACACTCCGACCTGTCAACGCCAATTCCTCACATCTCCGGCCACCGTTGCCACCCAAACTTCGGTGAAAGCTTCGACAACCCATCGACCTCCTTCCCCTAAAACCCCAAGCGACTCGATCAACCAACGACGAAGTACGAATTGGAAACAACTGCCCTTCCCAAACTAGGTCACCAGACTTCTATCGACTACCGCCACCACCATAGTCATCGCTCGACCATCGGCGCATTTTTCCCATGACCACCCTAGGCTCCTCTATCTCCACGAGGAAACTCGACCTCCCTAGATCACCACATCACCGGAAATCAGTCGAAAAACCCACTCCGTTCAACCTCGAACTGCTACCAAACCACCCCACTAAAAATCATAAAACCCACCTTAAAAATCATCGTTTTTAATATGGATTCCAACTAGATGCCTAAATCAATGATCGGTGCCATTCGAGATTTAGCTAATTATAAGTTTGATCAACCATTTGGGTTTCCAGAGAAGATTCTTGAGTGTTTAAATCTTAAATGAATTCCTATACCTAGTTTATAATGATGCAAACATCTTTTGTTTGAATCTCAAGCTCAACCATCAACTAGGAAGAGAGGAATTGATTTTTGAAATCACAGTTTTGTATTTATAAACTAATAACAGAGAAAGTTTTAAACAACAACATGAATAACATACTTCCAGCTTCCATATGTATACAGATAACTATATATATGCACAACCACACACATATCCAGATATACTTGCACAGATTTAACATTTTAATTTTTAAAGAAAATTGTTACTCACCTATTTTCCAGAGGAAGACAGAGCTGATGATGAAACAGGTTGTTTGAAAGTTGCAAAACTGAAGTCTTCAATTTGATCTTTGCTAAGTTGTTGTTTGATTGAATTTCCTCTTTTCTTCTTCTTTTAGTTTTGAGCTGAAGCTTTGTTTTAAGTATAAAATGGTTTTACTTCATTCATTTTTCTTTTCCTTTTCAGTTTTTAAATGGACGAAATGAAATGAGAGGCTTGATACAAGGAAGAGAAGTTACAGGTTTATTATATTTTGTACAAGTGATATTGGGTTTGGTCAGAGATATTTCATTTCTTTGGAGGCTGATAGATAGTGTTGCTGATGGCTTCATTAATTAGCTTGTACAATATCAACTTTTTCTTATTTCCTTCGGCTGTACAAAAATGAAGATGATTTTCTTTGGCTTCCTTTGCAAGCTTCTCACTTCATATACATATATTTCTTGTATGCACTTAGACTTGTTTGTACAATATGTTATAATGTTGTTTGTACTAAGGCATGGGTGAAGTGATCTTGTATTTGTTAATTTCGGCTGATAGATGATATAGGGATGGTTTGCATACTTGTTCATTTGTATTTGTTTCCATCTTATCTCGGCTGTACAATACATATGCTATTTTCTTTTGTTTTATATAAGTATGTACATATGTACTTTGTTTATTTCTTTGTCTACCTTTTCTCAATTCGGCTGAGATGTAATTGGTGCTGGCATTTATGATGCTTTGACTTGTTCATGCTTATATATATTTGTTTAAGAGTTAATGAAAACATAATTTTGTTTTAGTCCTTTGTATTTTAGTTGTTTAACTTATGTATATTTTATTTCTATGTCTACTTATCACAAAAAAATCTTGTATGCCTATATGTACATTTTTTTTATATTACTATTTTTAAAGTAAACTACACATTTAACAATTCGAAATGATTCATTCAGAATATACTTGAATCCGGGGAAACTCGCTCCATTTTATCGATTTATTTCACAAATATTAATTCAAAAATTAATAAATTATCATTTTAAATATTTATAAAATTCGGGGTCGTTACAGACTTCCCCCCTTAAAAGAATTTCGTCCTCGAAATTTGCCAGGGAGACACAAAGATAGATGAAGAATATTTCATCAAATCAAATGAATATCTATTCTGCATTTGGCTTACCAAATCAGAATATCAATAACAGATACAAGAACGAATCTGTTTAATTTTTCACAGGATACTCGAGTTATCCAGATCTATGAAATATACAATGGCATCGGTAAGTTCGAAGTGATAACTAACCATTCGTAGAATATATCGGAACCCAAAGAATAGATAGATATATGGATACAATTTTAAAATTTTCAGCTTAGAATTAAAGTATACCTATCAACCATAGCAACCAAATCAACCAATACATCCAACAAACAATTTTGGCCTATTTGGAGTTTATGTCCCATATTAATATATCGAATCTCCTTTTTTCTGGATCTACTAGGAACTATCAAAGAATTGAGAAAAAGATGCTGAACAAAAGAGATTGATAGAGAAAAGATTGTTTCCTTGTTGTTACAGAGTATCGACCATGTATAGTCGTATTCCCCTGTCCCCTTATCTCATCCTCTCCTCGCACTCATACTTACTATCTGTGTATAGCAAGAGAATTTACTGAGGCATACAGACAGATATCTGAGGAATACTCATTCTAGAGTTTACTTCACTCTATCTCTAATGAGCTACTTAACGTGTTATACTCCTGAGCTAAAGTTCAACCTTCAGCTCTGATACCACTTGTAACGACTCGGATTTTTCGCGTTCGAAAATCAACATCCGTACTTCACATTGTACTAGAATGCCGCAGATTCGACCGTTCAAATCCGATTCGCCGGAGCTATAGCACAATTAAGTAAATAACACAGCGGAAGAAAATCAATAATACATTGATATACAATATCTGATACAACAGAGTGATACAATGAATATCAATATACATCAGAGATATGATACAACAAATAGCAGCGAAAAGAAAATAGATAGCACCAGCAGCGGATAGAATGTCTCCAATAGAATGCTCCAAGATAAGCAACGTCAGTCCATGAACTCCAAGAACTGAACTAGCTCCAAATAGTCTACTAAACCTGAATATCTGAAAAAGAAACCCAACTCTAGACTGCTCGTGTGGAAAATTATGAGCACCCAGAGTTTAGGAAAGGAACAATAAACTCCGGATCAGTCATGGGACTGGTGTGAGCAACAAAAACAGTTTATCTTTAAACAAACAACAAAGGCTTTTAAACATTGAAATCCGCAATGCTTTTGGAAAATGAAACTACCATAAGACCTCCCACCACACACACAATGCAATCGCAGAATTGGAGGAGATTTCTTCTTATGATAGTCAAAAATGCTTACTACGCAAAATCATTCGATATTATTATCATTAGTGCATAGTGTCGAAAACCATTTCGAAAATATAATATTAATCTTAGCCAGCATACAACCATTGTTGTATGCCTACTATAGCTACTACGTTCAATAGCAGGTTACCGCCACATCCCATAGCAGGTAATACAACTAAAACCGTACAGGGTTCGTATTGTTTCTTTGGATTTCCAACAAATGATCAGGCTAAGGAACTTCCTTACCGAAAAAGAAACGCCTCTGGAAAGACGCCCCGGATCCTAACCGGATCTCTGCAAACAAAAGGCCGACGCTACCTCACGTTGTACAGCTGTAACTAGGTAACTAACACACGAGTCATGTCATCCCCCGGTCGTTACCGACCTTTATCCGCGGGATCCCGAAAACCAACAAAGCAACATCATACAGTAATAAATTACCGTGTCCACAGGAGTTAAGTATCTGGGCTCCATACCATGATACCACCCTTTATCCAGAAGGAAATGACATACCCTAGGGGCGCTACCCCTACAAACCTTTGCCGCAACATTCCTGTTTCGACCATTACCGGGTTGTGAGGCTCGATGAAGTCTCGTCCACAAAGCCACGCTTTTTCACAAAGTCACGCTTCGATCAACAAATGATCAGCAGCACTTCGTATGCCACATTACCAAATTGGGAATGTATCACTAGTAACCATCAACTACATAACCTCTGAGCTCGTACGTCTCAGAGAAGGGTGTTAAGCTAAGAGAATAAATTCTCCGCCACCAACAGAAATGTATTTGATAGAAACCAGCTTTACATCTCAAAGTGTAATGTCAGACACACATCCATACAAGTCTGTTCCGGGTTCGAACAGAACCGAAGGCACTTCCGAAGAAGCCCTTGCAATTCCGGGTATTCACAATCTCGATCGGACTTCCCATCACTTAGGGAATCTCTATACCGGAGCCATGATGCAGAGAAAATCGATAGGTCATCATATCGCTCTCGCAAATACCCGGTCTTCACCACCGGTCTTCAAATGCTATCCATATCGTCGTATCACTATTCAGAATGGGTTATATGACACAAAGGTCCTCTCCCGGCTAAACCGAATAACGAGCGCAATTAAAAATCATATGGATACTGGGGTCTCAGTTAAATCACAGCTTAAAGCTTAAAACTTTTCATTCGAATGGTAAAACAAATTACCATTTCCAATCTTTTAAACAAAAAGATTTATTTCAAAAACCTTCAATGGTTTAAACAATTTCCACACTTTAATCTTTTAAACAAAAAGATTTATTTCACAAAGTTAACCCCATTCACAAAGATTCATTCATAGAATTTCAAATCGATTTCATTTCAATTTGGTTTACTCGTTAAATCTTTAAATCAAGATTTAACTTATAGCTTTCAAAACAATTCTATTTCAAGTTGGATTAACTCGTTCGGTCTTTGAATCAAAGACTCATTTCATAAATTTCAAAACATTTCAATTCCATTTCAAACTTGAAATCGTTCAACACAATTGGGAAATCCTTTCTTAAAATGAAAGCTATTACTATTTGAAAACAAGTAGTTTTCGTTTCGGAAAAATCCAGTTATATTTACACGAGTTAAAACCCTTGAATTAAATTCAAATTCCCAAATCAATACTTTTAAAATGGTTTAACCCATATATAACTTGTACATCATCTGTAATCCCTAGTTTCAAATCATAGAATTCAATTTCAAACTTGAATTCAAATTTAAATCAAATTATTTAAATTTTCACAACTTAATCAAGTTATTCGAAATAACTTTTATCTTTGAAATTATATTTCAAAAGCTTTTCATATTAAACCCCAATTTCCAATTTCAAAATCAATTGAAATTTCAATTTCAATTTCAAAAACATTGAATTTACATCATCTGTGATTTAACTGATTTCCACGTGAAATCCATATTTGTGTGTGTATGGTGTAGTCCAGGGGTTTCACACAATAGTGCAACATCAATCATCACAGATATATCGATAAGCGGTATAATCGCTAACGCTTATCTTCATTCACAGATTCATAGATAAAATAAATTTATCAGTCACAGATTCATCATTACACTTCGATGTGGGTTTCGGATAACCAACTGGAATCCGACTCCCTGTCGCATCGAAATTCAAATGTCGTTTACGGGTCAAGGATTTCATATTCACATAGTAATATATTCATCACAGGTATCACAGTTCAGCATAAAGCAATTCATAGCATCATAATCACATAACAGAGATATCAATCGAATATGCAGCATTCAATGAAATCCAAACATCATAAGTAAGGTCAATTAATTATCTGACTAATTTAAATCAAATTTATTTCTTATGAATTAACTACAAATCTTGGTTAATTAATCATTAATAAATTATAAACCATTTTAATTAATTAACCTTTAATCATTTATTAATTATCCTTTAATAATAAATTTATTAACCTTTAATCATTAATTAATCAACCTTTAATCATTAAATAATTAACCTTAAATTATTTAATTATCTTTTAATTAATTTTCCCTAATTAATTACGTTAATTAATGAAGAATCTTTTGAACTTATCAAGATCCTAATTTAATCAAAGATAAACGATTATCTTTATTTATCATTTAAATCCTTATTTATTAATCCTTGAAAAATCATTTTTCTTAAAGCTTTAAAATCTGTACATATAGTTTTCCCCAAAAACTTGTAGTATGCCAACAACCCGAGCCCACACGAACTCCCCGAGCCAAACTTCACCATACCCGAGCAAATCTCCTTACTTCCCCGAGTATCTGTTAAAAATTCGCTTCGAGTAAACTACTCGAATCCCCCGAGTACGCTTCGAGTTCCCCTGCCTTTCCCAGACGACAACACCCAGGCGATCAATTTCGCCCTCGTGCACGTGCACATGGCCGTCGGCCAACTTCGATCGCCATCAATACTTCGAGCACGTCGCAGGCCACCCCAGCTCCGCTTCCAGTCACCCACTTCGGCCAGAACGTCATTAATCTCGAATTCGAGAATGACATAGCCTGGAAACATTCGACATTTATAACACTCCGACCTGTCAACGCCAATTCCTCACATCTCCGGCCACCGTTGCCACCCAAACTTCGGTGAAAGCTTCGACAACCCATCGACCTCCTTCCCCTAAAACCCCAAGCGACTCGATCAACCAACGACGAAGTACGAATTGGAAACAACTGCCCTTCCCAAACTAGGTCACCAGACTTCTATCGCCTACCGCCACCACCATAGTCATCGCTCGACCATCGGCGCATTTTTCCCATGACCACCCTAGGCTCCTCTATCTCCACGAGGAAACTCGACCTCCCTAGATCACCACATCACCGGAAATCAGTCGAAAAACCCACTCCGTTCAACCTCGAACTGCTACCAAACCACCCCACTAAAAATCATAAAACCCACCTTAAAAATCATCGTTTTTAATATGGATTCCAACTAGATGCCTAAATCAATGATCGGTGCCATTCGAGATTTAGCTAATTATAAGTTTGATCAACCATTTGGGTTTCCATAGAAGATTCTTGAGTGTTTAAATCTTAAATGAATTCCTATACCTAGTTTATAATGATGCAAACATCTTTTGTTTGAATCTCAAGCTCAACCATCAACTAGGAAGAGAGGAATTGATTTTTGAAATCACAGTTTTGTATTTATAAACTAATAACAGAGAAAGTTTTAAACAACAACATGAATAACATACTTCCAGCTTCCATATGTATACAGATAACTATATATATGCACAACCACACACATATCCAGATATACTTGCACAGATTTAACATTTTAATTTTTAAAGAAAATTGTTACTCACCTATTTTCCAGAGGAAGACAGAGCTGATGATGAAACAGGTTGTTTGAAAGTTGCAAAACTGAAGTCTTCAATTTGATCTTTGCTAAGTTGTTGTTTGATTGAATTTCCTCTTTTCTTCTTCTTTTAGTTTTGAGCTGAAGATTTGTTTTAAGTATAAAATGGTTTTACTTCATTCATTTTTCTTTTCCTTTTCAGTTTTTAAATGGACGAAATGAAATGAGAGGCTTGATACAAGGAAGAGAAGTTACAGGTTTATTATATTTTGTACAAGTGATATTGGGTTTGGTCAGAGATATTTCATTTCTTTGGAGGCTGATAGATAGTGTTGCTGATGGCTTCATTAATTAGCTTGTACAATATCAACTTTTTCTTATTTCCTTCGGCTGTACAAAAATGAAGATGATTTTCTTTGGCTTCCTTTGCAAGCTTCTCACTTCATATACATATATTTCTTGTATGCACTTAGACTTGTTTGTACAATATGTTATAATGTTGTTTGTACTAAGGCATGGGTGAAGTGATCTTGTATTTGTTAATTTCGGCTGATAGATGATATAGGGATGGTTTGCATACTTGTTCATTTGTATTTGTTTCCATCTTATCTCGGCTGTACAATACATATGCTATTTTCTTTTGTTTTATATAAGTATGTACATATGTACTTTGTTTATTTCTTTGTCTACCTTTTCTCAATTCGGCTGAGATGTAATTGGTGCTGGCATTTATGATGCTTTGACTTGTTCATGCTTATATATATTTGTTTAAGAGTTAATGAAAACATAATTTTGTTTTAGTCCTTTGTATTTTAGTTGTTTAACTTATGTATATTTTATTTCTATGTCTACTTATCACAAAAAAATCTTGTATGCCTATATGTACATTTTTTTTATATTGCTACTTTTAAAGTAAACTACACATTTAACAATTCGAAATGATTCATTCAGAATATACTTGAATCCGGGGAAACTCGCTCCATTTTATCGATTTATTTCACAAATATTAATTCAAATATTAATAAATTATCATTTTAAATATTTATAAAATTCGGGGTCGTTACATTAACCCTATAAACAATCCTCACCATCAGAACTTGATTTGTTTACGTTAGCTTATAACGTATAACTCTCCAATGTTATTCATTTCTTCCTTTGTTATACGACCCTATTAATTCACGTTTCCTTCTAAATAAGATTCTCCGATTAATTATCCAATTAATTAGATCATACATACATACATACATATATATATATATCCAATATTAATTGATTCTTATACGTTATAATTTCTTACCTATTTGAACACGTCAATTAATACCTCAATTAATTGAATGCATATAAAAGTTGTACTTTTCAATTTATTCTTATTAATTTACCTTCATCATAAACCTAATTACTTTGTTTGATTTTTGTACGCGTTCCAATTTTTTTTTACTTGGAAACAAATAATCCTATAACTGGTGTTTTCTTTTAGCTAATTGATTTACATTATTAGCTATTGTAAAAAGGGCATATTCTTTGATTAATTGACACCCTTTTTAAAACGCTGAACTAATTGCCAATTAATTAATTGACACATTTTCCCATTTTAATCGATATCCAAATTAATTCCTATGCGTCACTCAATCACACATTTATCAATTGTACATATTTAAACCGCCAATTCATTACTCAATTAATTGACATATAAGTTTCTCTCTTTTATTAATTGATGCTTACTTAATGTCTTTAATTAATTTCTCAATTAATTGATTGCGTCAATTATAAATTAATATATGTATGTTATCATTTAATTTATTCCCCACATACATTTTCCTTTATTAGAAGATCTCTTAATTAATTAATGTTATAAAAGTGACATATTCTCTAACTAATTGATGCCTCTATGTCTCTTAATTAATTCCTCTTTTAATTGATTGATGCGTCAATTAATCACACACTCATTGGTTGCATATATCTATGTAACCTCTTAATTTATTTTTTAAATGCATATATTTGACATTTATATTTTCACTGTTTTGCAATTATGTTAATTCAATTAATTTTATTTGTCATTAAAGCATGGGGTGTTACATTCTCCCCCCCCCCCCAAGGAAATTTCGTCCACGAAATTTGATAAGGGTCCAATCATGCAAACCTTCGTGCATCCATTCTACACTAACAACCATTTAGTGTACAATCAATTTTGCAACAATCCGTGCATAGTGCAATACATCATAAAATATATGCATGTATAGGAATTTCTAAGCGGTACCTCCTATATGAATGTGTTTTCTTTAGAAATTCCTTTTAAAACATGATGCACACATCCTAAATATACTTGCAATTTCTATATGAATGCAATCTTTTGAAAACTCAAACATTTTTCGTCCAATTTTTTCCCACACTCCTACTGAATAGGGGCATAGTTCAACAAATTTTACGTCCAAACCTACCACACAACTTTTAATTTTCGAATTTTAGAAAATTCTAATTTCTCAAATTCGATTTCTTATGTTATAAAGGTGGAAAACGGGAAAACCTCACATTTCCCGTTTTATTTTTGTGCACCTTTTTCTCTGTACTTGGGACTTATGCTACTATTCTACAAAAATCCCTATTTTCTTTCCCAAGCACAATTTACATAAGAAAAATTTCTTTTCAAACCTTTTTTTTACAATTCTCATTTCTTTTATTTGTTGTCTTTTGTTGCTTTCTTTAAATTTGATGTTTTCCTTTTAGTTACACTCTCTTCTTTTATTTTCTTATTTTATTATTTTTTTCATAATTTCAAATCATAAAAACTGGAGTAGATAAGAACAACTATTCCTCTATTATCTTCATAACATCTCATACTCTTCGTTCAAGGTGGGATTTCTAAAGACACACAATTAATTGCGCATAACAAGGGAAAATGTTTATTTTCCATTGCTTAGCTTGTGACGACCGCCCATGACCCCTGCACTGAACCTAGAGAAAATGCGCTGTAAAGTGTGCCAGGCAGCCATGGACGATTGCCAGGGTAAATTAAAACAACAGAATCTATCGTATTACTCACAGTGCATGGACAAAATACAATAGAACATATATATAGTGAAGCTTCACAGAATAGAATCTCATCAATAAAACTTCATAATAGTTGAATACAGACATCAGAATAGTCAATACAACAAGCCTCACTACATAACACTCAGAGAAAATACAAACAACGGAACACCCAGTACATATAATAAGAAGATAATATGCAACCCTCCAGCTCGTCTTCTATATGAACACCGTGGAAAGCAAGAACAACACCTGTCACCTGCTACCTAGTCTGCCCGTCCCAAAATGGACGAACAGCCCAAGGCAATAAGAGTTAAAACATAAAGCCTTGAGTCAGACAACTGTCTTAGTGAGCAGTAAATTAACTAACAACATACCAAAAGAGCATAAAGGAAAAGGAATAGGAATACAACCCTCCCACTCCAACCTCTTTCTACAGTGATAGCCCCCAGACACACATTAAGCAGAAGCAAACATAGCAAAGCACACAATTTAAGGTAAAGCAATTATCACTCGAGTCAAGGGCGATGTTTTCCAAGTACAAATCCCCAAGGCCTAAACCAAGATCAGATAAGCACCCAGAAAATACCGCTCTTGAGACCGAATGACGATACAACCAAACATCCATGACTCTGGCTATCACTGTTATCATTGCTTCGATATCATTGTTAATTGAATGACCGGCACATTCTTTCAGCCGTCCGTCAAGGGCTAATGGAAACCCCGGTTCTAGACATAACTCTCGCACGTCATCGTGACCCGTGCCTAGGACTATCGAATCTGCCCAGAGTACTTGACTATCAATCATTAGCCTTCAGGGACTATCGAATCTGCCCAACGTACTCTTGGTTTGAGCATGCTAGAACCTTCAACAACGATGAGATCTCAGCCTTCTAGTCATCCTCCTCGACGACTATTTCCATACTAGCTCAAGCGCCTCTCGAGCCAACCATTATCATCAACTCGAACCATATCACCGAGTTATCAACATGCTTGGAATGATCCCGTCTGGATTAGACCAAGACTATCTCATATCATGCCTCGCTTCATCACATCCTCGTAAAGCTTCATCTCAACATCATCATCATCGAATCTATGCATAAGAGCCTCATCATTCGCTACATATGCCACGAGCAGCTTTCCCAATTCAAGAGCATTTCACTTAGCTTTTGAATCATCTTCGACTAACTTGTCTAATTCAAATCATCAATCATCTAATTCATAGCAATCAATCAAGTTAAACATTAATCCAAGTAATCAAGCATTCAAATATAAGCTAAATGGACAATTATAACAATAATGGCAATTTCGTAATTAAAGAGTCAAAAGTCTAACAAGCATGAAAACATGAGCAATATCTCTATAATCTTGATGAATGAACTTGCATAGGTTAACATGTAGAAAAATGGATGTCAAATCATCATGAACCATGGATCTATATGGATCTACACATATGATTAGGAAAATGCATGGAAATCACTATCTTAACACCAAAATCAAGCCAACGATCCGATATACTCCTTTGGATCCGTGTGAGAGATAATCACCACTCACCAAATCACCTAAACACCTCAAAAGAAACCCACTTCAGATCTGGACAGCGAAGGATCTAACTTGATCTATCACCAATCCGCTTCAAACGATGAAATCTCACTTCGATGGATGAAGATCTTCAATCTAAGCTCTTGAATCTTCAATTTAATCTTCGATATGGATGGAAGGAATCACTAGATTAGAGTGGAGAAAAGAAGTGAAGAAGTGTAGAAGTCGAGCTCTCAAAATGGCAGCACTTCGTCGCTTCGAAATCCGGATCCCAAAAAATGAAGAAAGCCCCTCCTATTTATAGGCTAATTTCCTCCCTAGGTCGTCCACTATTAGGTCGTCTCCGACCTAAAGACCATCACGACTTACGACCTACCAGCCAACTACGACCTAACACCTTACCGACCTAAAACCCATCTGCCTACGACTTAGCAGCTAACTCCTAAGTCGGCCACGGCTTAACACATCGCATAAGCGCACCTTCACGCGACCTACGACTCAACTGCAACGCGACCTAACAACAGCTCCGACCTAAGACTTAACTATAACACGACCTAATGCTAAGCCAAAAACCCAGCGACTTAACAAATGCCGACCTAACCCCTAGGTCGCTCACGACCTAACACCTTAAGCCAACACGCGATCTATGACTTAGC
Organism: Allium fistulosum; assembly: GCA_030737815.1. Lineage (NCBI taxonomy): Eukaryota > Viridiplantae > Streptophyta > Magnoliopsida > Asparagales > Amaryllidaceae > Allium > Allium fistulosum. The sequence goes on along the minus strand of CM060908.1, from coordinate 859,893,749 downwards.
AAACATGCGACCTAACTAAAAACAGAGCTCACGACCTAACTCTTAGGTCATCTACGACCCAACTACGCTAACCACTAGGTCGCTAACTACTGGTTTGTTAACTCGCTAACTCTTAGGTCGCTAACCTATAGGTCGCTCCACTATACTAGGTCGCTACATTCTATAAGTCGTTCACTCGACCTAACTAAAAATCCTTAGGTCGTCTAATCCTATAGGTCGCTCCAGACTAGCACACGACCTAAACTAACACAGAGTCTTACGACCTAACCACGCTAACTCCTATAGGTCGTTACTTACCATTTCCTTAGGTCGTTGCCGACCTAACTTCCTTAGGTCGCTCAAAACCTTAGATAGTCTATCTCTTAGGTCGTGCACTTCCTAAGTCGGTCACTCGACTTAAGCCATCCCATATGACCTAAGCCATCCCATACGACCTAAGACTTAGACTCTAGGCGACTTATCAACAATGCGACCACTTGTCAACTGTTCTACGATGTTTCGATCCGTAAAAAAAATACGGGTCGTTACATTCTCTCCCCCTTAGGAATTTCGCCCCCGAAATTCCAAACAAACAAGGCAATCAAAGACTATTATGTACGCCTACCAACCATAGCAACTAACAAACCATGCATCCAATTCTAGCTTAGCGTACAGAATTCTAACACTTAGAACAAGTTACAATATCGTGAGATGACACGACACCTTAGGGCCATACCTTGAAGAGTTCAGGATGAGCTGCCTTCATCCTCTCTTCCACCTCCCATGTACAGTCGTTATCATCATCACTCCATTGTATCTTAAGCAACTTAACTACCTTCCTCCTAAGCTGTTTCGTGTCGGTTTCCACAACACGAAGCGGCTTACGAGGTGTTCTATCGACTGGATAAACTTCGAAATCTTCATAGCTATCAGCAGAAACCACTGTATTCGAGTCGTGCACATACTTCCGTAGATACGATACGTGAAAAACATTTTGCACACCCGACATCTTCTCTGGTAATTCCAATCTGTAAGCGAGCTTTCCAATTCGCTCGATAATCGGGAATGGTTCAACAAATCTCGGAGTCAATTTTCCTTTCTTCCCGAATCGAATAACATTCTTCAGTGGAGAAATCTTCACAAAAACCATATCACCTACGTCGAATTCCAAATCCTTACGACGCTTATCGGCATAACTTTTCTGACGGTCTTGGGCTGCCTTCATTCGTTGCCGAATGATCTCTATACAATCCGAAGTCTGTCGAATCATCTCTGGCCCAAGCATCAGCTTTTCTCCTGTCTCTAACCAACATGTCGGAGAGTTACACGGTCTTCCATACAATGCCTCATACGGTGCCATACCAATGCTTGACTGGTAACTGTTGTTGTACGAAAATTCCACCAAATGAAGATGATCTTCCCATGATCCTCCGAAATCCAAAACACAAGCTCTAAGAAGATCTTCCAAAACTCGGTTGACTCTCTCGGTCTGACCATCTGTTTGAGGATGATAAGCTGTACTCAAACACAACTCGGTTCCTAAAACTTCCTGGAAGCTCTTCCAAAATCCGCTAGTGAACAAAGGATCTCGATCACTCACTATACTCTTAGGAATACCATGGAATCGAACTATCCACTTAACATACAACTCTGCCAACTTTGATGCAGTCCTAGTCGATCGAACAGGAATGAATCTTGCGCTCTTAGTTAGACGATCTACGATGACCCAAATCCCTTCATTTCTCGTTCTGGTTCTAGGTAGTCCATCAATAAAATCCATCGACACTTGCTCCCACTTCCATGTAGGAACTTCTAATGGCTGAAGCAATCCACTTGGGTTCCTCTGTTCGGCTTTTACCAACTGGCAGTTCATACACTTGGAAATAAAATTTCCAACATCCTTCTTCATGCCTTCCCAGTAGTAGGTTCTCTTCATATCCCGATACATCTTATTTCCACCTGGATGAATTGTTAACTTCGAGTGATGACTTTCCTTTAAGACTTCACTTCTCAATTCATCTATATCGGAAACAACTAGTCGTCCTTGCTTCCGAAGCCAACCCTCTCGATCGACCTCGAATCCTTTATCCTTTTCTGGATCCAATCCAGATTCCAATTCACGGATAATCTTGACAATTTTTTCATCTCGCTTTTGACTCTCGCCAATCCTTTCCACAAGAGTCGGTCTTATCGATAAGTTTTCCAACATCTCTGGTTCCAATTCGCATCTAGGCCTGAAGTCAAATCCAGCTAAAAACTCGAGATTCTTCCATTCTGAAAACATGGCTCCCAATCCTGCATGTCTTCGACTTAACTCATATGCCACTGCGTTACCTTTTCCCGGAGTATAAGCTATACCAAAATCATATGATGCTAAAAACTCTAGCCAACGTTGCTGCCGAAGATGCAAATCCTTTTGGGAGAAAAGATACTTCAACGACTTATGATCTGTAAACAACTCGAATCGAACTCCCAGTAGATAATGTCTCCACATCTTCAGAGCAAATACAATCGCCGCTAACTCCAAATCATGAATCGGGTAATTCCTTTCATGCGGCTTCAGTTGTCGACTTGCATACGCAACAACTTTATCCTTCTGCATCAGCACTGCTCCAAGTCTAGTACCACATGCGTCGGTGTAAACCACCATCTCATCATTCCCACTTGGAATAGTCAAAACAGGAGCACTCGTCAATCGCTCTTTCAGGATTCCGAAAACTTGCTCACACTTAGCTTCCCATCTGAACACTTGGTTCTTCTTCGTCAATCCTGTTAATGGTGCAGCTACCTTGGAGAAGTCTTTGATAAACCGTCGATAATATCCTGCTAATTCAACAAAACTTCTCACATCAGATGCATTCTTAGGTCTAACCCAATCCTGGATTGCTGCCACCTTAGCGGGATCAACCGCTATTCCATTTCCAGAAATAACATGGCCTAAGAATCTCACTTCACTCTTCCAGAAGTGACACTTCGAAAACTTAGCTTTCAGCTGATGTTCCCGTAAGATTTCCAAAACAATACGCAAATGCGTCTTGTGCTCTTCTTCAGTTCTGGAATAAATCAGAATATCATCCACGAACACAAGTACGAACTTGTTCAACTAAACTCTGAACACTCTATTCATAAGATCTACAAAATATGCTGGCGCGTTAGTCAATCCAAACGGCATTACCAGCCACTCAAAGAAACCGGATGGTGTCCTGAAAGCAGTCTTCGGCACACTATCCTTAGCCACTCTCAACTGGTGAAATCCCGTTGCCAAATCCATCTGAGAAAACACCTTAGCTTCGTGAAGCTGATCAAACAAGTCATCTATTCTCGGCAATGGATACTTGTTTTTCTTAGTCACCTTATTCAGCTCACGATAATCCACACACAACCTCAACGATCCATCTGCTTTGGTTGCGAACACAACTGGTGCACCCTATTCGGACACACTACGCCAAATGAACCCTTTCTGCAAAAGATCATCAACTTGCACCTTCAACTCATGCTGTTCCCTAGGCGCCATCCGCCTAAGAGGCATCACAATAGGTCTGGCTCCTTCAACTAGATCTATACGAAACTCGATCTCTCTATGCGGCAGTAACCCTTTGACTTCGTCAAAGACATCCTCGAATCCATTCGCGATTGGCACCGATGACAGTCCATCCTGTGGAACAACCAGCGAATACATGAAGCTCATGAAGACGCCTTCTTCATGCTTACATCGTATCACAATCTTTCGCCCCTCCACATTCTCAACTGTCACCTCCAACCTTTCGCAATCAACCTTTGCCGCATACTTCCTAAGCCAGTCCATACCCAAAATAATTCTGAACCCCGCAAAGTTCAGAACAAAACAATCACAAACAAAAGAGCAACCATGACTCGACACAATCAGACCACGGCATAACATACACAAACAAGATGAACCCCCAACTGGATTAGTCACAACCAATGGCCTATCAACAATATCCGGTTCTAAGCCCAACCGGCCTACAAGTTCACTACAAACAAACGAATGTGACGCCCCAATATCAAACAGAACTCTAACTGGAACACCACATATGGAAAGAGTACCTTGAACCACCACACTCTTTCCCTTCTCTTCAGCGGTAGGAGCTTTCGAAGATGATGGAACAGCCCCCAAAGCATAAGCTTGTACAATCTGCTTGTCCCTTCTCGGTTCTGGACAATTCTTCCTAATATGCCCCGGCTTGTCACAGTTGTGACACTTCATCGGTACCTTCGGATTCTTACAATCCTTAGAGAAATGGCCCTTCTGCTGACAATTGTAGCAGGTCACCTCGCCTTTCGGCTTCTTCTGGCCATCCTTACCCTTCTGCTGCTGCTGCTTCCTCTTCTTGTTTCCACCCTGCTGGGGTTTAGATTCTTCCCTGGTTACAGCAACAACAGATCCTTCCTTAGGAAACAGACTCTCATGCCTGAGAGCTTTCTCCACAAGCTTCTCGAATGAATCATCCAGATGATCCACTAACTGCCTCCCAAGATAACTGTCCAAGCCTGTCACAAACTTCTCATTCTTCTGATATGCAGATTCAATATACAAACGGGCATACTTGGACAAAGCTTCAAACTCAGAAACATACTCAAGAACTGGTCTTCCTCCCTGCTTGAGCTCCACAAACTTCTTGAACAGAACATACTTCTGAGCTGTAGAAATGAACTAAGCTTCAAATCTGGCTTGGAATTGCTCCCAAGTAATCTCTTCCTCCGGCGTATTGATGGTAATAGAGTTCCACCAATCAGAGGCTCTCCCTTGAAGCTGCCTTGATGCTAACTTCCTCTTAGTCGCATCCTCAATTCCCAAGTCACCAAAGATCCTTCTACAAGCATCTATCCACCTCTGGACTTCAATGGTTGATTCTGTTCCCAAGAAAACCTTTCCTCCAAGAGCAGTATAGTCCTTACACAACTTAGCAAAATCCACCAGTCTTGGAGTTTGAACTTGAACTCCAACATCCACCGATGGCCCCGGAGCTGGCATCCTTCTCATGATCGAAGTCATCATAGCTTCGAACATAGCAGCATAATCAGCAGCCCCTTTAGTAGCACGGCCTTCCCTAGCAGCTGGTCTCCCTCTTCGACTCATTCTCAATATCTATAAAAAGGAATGATCATAACATCTAGAGAAACAACTGCGTAAAGGACTCAAACTCTACTAAGCTACTATATATTATATAGTAATCATCCATCAAAAAACAATTACGTCTCTCATACGTAGTTACGTCAGCGAGCATTGGGTAAAATCGATTAACCAAAGCTCTGATACCAAATGTGACGACCACCCATGACCCCTGCACTGAACCTAGAGAAAATGCGCTGTAAAGTGTGCCAGGCAGCCATGGACGATTGCCAGGGTAAATTAAAACAACAGAATCTATCGTATTACTTACAGCGCATGGACAAAATACAATAGAACATATATATAGTGAAGCTTCACAGAATAGAATCTCATCAATAAAACTTCATAATAGTTGAATACAGACATCAGAATAGTCAATACAACAAGCCTCACTACATAACACTCAGAGAAAATACAAACAGTGGAACACCCAGTACATATAATAAGAAGATAATATGCAACCCTCCAGCTCGTCTTCGATATCAACACCGTGGAAAGCAAGAACAGCACCTGTCACCTGCTACCTAGTCTGCCCGTCCCAAAATGGACGAACAGCCCAAGGCAATAAGAGTTAAAACATAAAGCCTTGAGTCAGACAACAGTCTTAGTGAGCAGTAAATTAACTAACAACATACCAAAAGAGCATAAAGGAAAAGGAATAGGAATACAACCCTCCCACTCCAACCTCTTTCTACAGTGATAGCCCCCAGACACACATTAAGCAGAAGCAAACATAGCAAAGCACACAATTTAAGGTAAAGCAATTATCACTCGAGTCAAGGGTGATGTTTTCCAAGTACAAACCCCCAAGGCATAAACCAAGATCAGATAAGCACCCAGAAAATACCGCTCTTGAGACCGAATGACGATACAACCAAACATCCATGACTCTGGCTATCACTGTTATCATTGCTTCGATATCATTGTTAATTGAATGACCGACACATTCTTTCAGCCGTCCATCAAGGGCTAATGGAAACCCCGGGTCTAGACATAACTCCCGCACGTCATCGTGACCCGTGCCTAGGACTATCGAATCTGCCCAGAGTACTTGACTATCAATCATTAGCCTTCAGGGACTATCGAATCTGCCCAACGTACTCTTGCTTTGAGCATGCTAGAACCTTCAACAACGATGAGATCTCAGCCTTCTAGTCATCCTCCTCGACGACTATTTCCATACTAGCTCAAGCGCCTCTCGAGCCAACCATTATCCTCAACTCGAACCATATCACCAAGCTATCAACATGCTTGGAATGATCCCGTCTGGATTAGACCAAGACTATCTCATATCATGCCTCGCTTCATCACATCCTCACAAAGCTTCATCTCAACATCATCATCATCGAATCTATGCATAAGAGCCTCATCATCCGCTACATATGCCACGAGCAACTTTCCTAATTCAAGAGCCTTTCACTTAGCTTTTGAATCATCTTCGACTAACTTGTCTAATTCAAATCATCAATCATCTAATTCATAGCAATCAATCAAGTCAAACATTAATCCAAGTAATCAAGCATTCAAATATAAGCTAAATGGACAATTATAACAATAATGGCAATTTCGTAATTAAAGAGTCAAAAGTCTAACAAGCATGAAAACATGAGCAATATCTCTATAATCTTGATGAATGAACTTGCATAGGTTAACATGTAGAAAAATGGATGTCAAATCATCATGAACAATGGATCTATATGGATCTACACATATGATTAGGAAAATGCATGGAAATCACTATCTTAACACCAAAATCAAGCCAACGATCCGATATACTCCTTTGGATCCGTGTGAGAGATAATCACTACTCACCAAATCGCCTAAACACCTCAAAAGAAACTCACTTCAGATCTGGACAGCGAAGGATCTAACTTGATCTATCACCAATCCGCTTCAAACGATGAAATCTCACTTCGATGGATGAAGATCTTCAATCTAAGCTCTTGAATCTTCAATTTGATCTTCGATATGGATGGAAGGAATCACTAGATTAGTGTGGAGAAAAGAAGTGAAGAAGTGTAGAAGTCGAGCTCTCAAAATGGCAGCACTTCGTCGCTTCGAAATCCGGATCCCAAAAAAATGAAGAAAGCCCCTCCTATTTATAGGCTGATTTCCTCCCTAGGTCGTTCACTATTAGGTCGTCTCCGACCTAAAGACCATCACGACTTACGACCTACCAGCCCACTACGACCTAACACCTTGCCGACCTAAAACCCATCTGCCTACGACTTACGACTTAGCAGCTAACTCCTAAGTCGGCCACGACTTAACACATCGCATAAGCGCACCTTCACGCGACCTACGACTCAACTGCAACGCGACCTAACAACAGCTCCGACCTAAGAATTAACTATAACACGACCTAATGCTAAGCCAAAAACCCAGCGACTTAACAAATGCCGACCTAACCCCTAGGTCGCTCACGATCTAACACCTTAAGCCAACACGCGATCTATGACTTAGCAAACATGCGACCAAACTAAAAACAGAGCTCACGACCTAACTCGTAGGTCGTCTACGACCCAACTACGCTAACCACTAGGTCGCTAACTACTGGTTTGTTAACTCGCTAACTCTTAGGTCGCTAACCTATAGGTCGCTCCACTATACTAGGTCGCTACATTCTATAAGTCGTTCACTCGACCTAACTAAAAATCCTTAGGTCGTCTAATCCTATAGGTCGCTCCAGACTAGCACACGACCTAAACTAACACAGAGTCTTACGACCTAACCACGCTAACTCCTATAGGTCGTTACTTACCATTTCCTTAGGTCGTTGTCGACCTAACTTCCTTAGGTCGCTCAAAACCTTAGATAGTCTATCTCTTAGGTCGTGCACTTCCTAAGTCGGTCACTCGACTTAAGCCATCCCATACGACCTAAGCCATCCCATACGACCTAAGACTTAGACTCTAGGCGACTTATCAACAATGCGACCACTTGTCAACTGTTCTACGATGTTTCGATCCGTAAAAAAAATACGGGTCGTTACATAGCCTCTCTAATTATATTCTCTATAGTATAACTATTATTACCCAACAATACAGTCTCTTATTACTGCACTTTCTACCTAGAGATTTCACACTTTAATGCATTGGAACTATTTCTCCTAAGAGAAGTTGTCAACGCTAAAATTTTCTATGAGTACTATAAAGGAGGATGTACATTTTGTGTGAAATAAAGGAGTTTTTGTTTTATTTCTGTGTTGAAGTAGACAGTACAAAATACAGTGTTTTCCATGTACATCTCTTTCGCTATGTTTACTTTCCTTATTATTTCAACAAAATTTCTTCATTTATAATGTGGCTGATTCATAGAAACCAATACCATTACTCCTTCATTCTAATGAATTAAAGCATGTCAAATTTATATTTTATCTACAATGATTCTTATCTCTATTTAATTTATTTGAGTTCTTTCTACATTAGTGTAGTTACCTACTATTAGATGTCAATTACTAAACTTCCTCCAAACATCTACTCTATTTCCAAAATTTGAATAAGTTATTTTTTTTTTCAAAATCAAATATGTACTTTTCAAATATTTACTTACATGTTTTTTTCAATTTTTCAAATCTCAAAAATGTCTCTTTTTCTTTCAAAAATTGTTTTCACACAATTTTCCATGTTTAAACTAGTACATATTTAAAATTGTAAACTTGTAAGTTTAAAACTTGAAAACTCTCTAAATCTCTTTTTTTCAAACTCTTAAAAGTTTAATTATTGGGCTAGACTCAAAGTGGGTTCTTAACTTCCTTATACTTTCCCAAATATTCCCACGAAGTAATTCTTCTCAATCCAATTATATATGTTCCTAATCCATTTCCTCTCTTATGCTTCTATTTATTAGGCACTACTGCCCCACCCTCTAATCTGAAACAACTATCAATTTCCAGATATTAACATATGAACTTCCTTTTTTATACTGAATCTATTGTACATCTTATACTTTGCCACTCTAGGGCCTATAACTCTTGGATTCCCACAATTCTAATATTGATGTACAAAACTGTTACTCAAAATCTTTTCATATGTCATTTCCCTTAAAAGTGGGTTTTTCTATGGATCTAGGTATATAATATTTATATTTATATTTAAAAATACAAATACATTCACTCTCTATTTATTTAGGAACCCTAATCCTAGGCTCTGATACCAAATGTAACAACCCGAATTCCAGTGGGTCCGGATTTTTCATAAAAATGCTAAAATCCAAGCCCACTGAAGTACGAGTTGGGTTTCTGGTATCCTGCAAATAGGCAAAGACAAATATATCAGAGCTCAGATAAATATCTCACAGCGGAACAGACTAAAATATAATAGTAAGTAAATACTCACCAATATAATAACACTTTCTAAACAAGTGTCTCAAAGCTGGAAAGTCTCTACCATCTACCTAACTTGTAGAATGTTATGAGGAGGGGGTCAGAGCTAAAGTTCTGGTGAATGGACAAATTATACACTTCTAAGCTTAATTCTACATATACCGTTTTATTTCCATTTACTTTTATATTAGGTTTATTGGGTTCATAATACTCTCGCCTCGAGGCGTGAATCGTACCTATCTACTCCCTAGTAGATTAAAACCTAATAACTAATATATATGTAGCTATATGCCCAATGACTACATCGGTCCTAGGAACTACCGATAGTACCTTCTGTATCCACCTCGGAAAGGACTCCATCGTCTTGCTCCTAGAGCATTCTATGACTACATCTGTAAATGACAGCTTCGTGAGGCCTATATTACAGATGTTTCGTCATCTGCTATGAAAACGTAAAACTATGTCCGCACTAGCCTATACTAACGCTCGAATATCCACAATGTACCACCCAGTGCATACCTTGAGGACTATACGTAATCGTTCTGTCTACTCCCTGTATCCCGCTTAACAAGGTCTACCCTGTACGGAACTCAGTCGTGGATTTTCTATATCTGTAAAGGACTGCTTCGTTAGGCCTACAATACAGATATTCTACTTGGTATGTCTCTTTTCTTATCGTGGCTATGGCCCCACGCAGCCACCCCTCAACTAATCGAAAGACCTCTAAAGAGCTAAGTGGTTGTGCTCTACTGCAAACATTCTAAACATTCAATTGGCTGTGCCCCTCATCCAATGTCTCGATAGTGAAAGAATCATTGGGCTTTTGGTTTAACTCTAGTCTTTCCCGAACTCGCTTCTTGGTTTAATGTTGGCCTGATATCCGCAAGCGACTATCCTTTTGGGTCCTACCCACTAAAACCTACTCGCAAGTTAGAGTACGGTGTCATACGAATATCCTACTCCAAACATCAACCCTTTTGACTGCCTATAATAGTCCTGCCATGCAAAAGCAGTCAAGGCATACTCTCTTGATGGAACACCTACAGACCTGCCTCTGGGGGACTACTTCGTTAGGCATACCCCAGAGGGCCATCCTAGAGTACCCTCATGTCCCTTTGAAGTCTCGTACTTCCTCTAGCCCAAAATATCAAAGTTGGACGTGCTTCTTCTATGCTAAAAATATGTGATGAACTGCTTCGTTAGGCTCTTCATCCTTTGGGCTGCTTCAAACGCATCTTACTCTTTTATTACACCCTAAGTCTAATCTTTTATTTTGCATTTAGTTTACTTTTCTTATTCTGTTGGCTACTGATTTACGCTAATCACCATAAGCTTGTCCCAGCCTCACCTAGCTATTGTGAGACCATCAGTTTTTGACTGAAAGGGAATGGTGTTGGTATGGGACTTTCTTCTAGGTTCGCTTAACTTAGTGTAAGTTTTAAAATAAGCTTTTTTCTGTTATTTCTGCTCTATTTGCTTATTAACTTAATCTATGTCTTAAAATAAGCCTTTTCTATCCTTTCTGCTTAATTATAATCTATGTTATAATTTTACTTGCAATTGTCACTTCTATATTATTTTATAATCTATATATTATAAATATAATTACAAGTGTCTCTTTTCTATTCTAGTCCATCTTCTTTTATTCTGATATTGAATTCTCTTTAATTCTCTTATATTATCAGACAATCTTGGTTTGGGACTACGTCCGACTGTCACAATTACTGATCATAATAACTGCTTTGCTTTTATTCTACTATCTACGCAGTAAATGCAGATCTAGTTACATTGCTTCTAGTCTTGTCTAATAATTAACTTGATTTCTTCTTTACTTCCTTTAATTCTTCACTTTATTTTCTTATATCCTAGGAAGTATTTCTATCCTATTTGGTTGGTTACAAAAACTGTGCTAAAAATCCATTTCCAAGTTTTAATACTAAATAATGCTATAAACAATAATCCGTAACTGCAAGATATTTCTTTTATTATTTCTTTACATTTTCGGTAGTGCAAAGTACAGTAGTGTCTCTATTTTACAACTAATTCCCTTTTTCTTTCTTTTATTCTTGCAATTACGTTTATCGTTATCCTTTAAATATTAAACTATGGAAATGTATTCTCTTTTCTAAACCAATTACCAACTAATCTATCACTAACTTCCCAATCAAGTTATTAAATTTTCCCCCTTTTATTTATTTTTCCCATTTTAGCATGATTTACTATAAATTTCTATTTTTCTCTTTTTATTTCAGTTTTCCTTATTTTACATCTAATTTCTGTAAATCTAGTGTTTTTCTATTTTAGTCCATATTTGCGAATTCTTTTCTTTAACTATTTTATTCGCGTAAAAAAGAATAAAAAGAAGCTAACATTTACAGGCTAAATTTCAACCTTGAAACAGATGTAAATAATTCTAAATTTCTTACTTTTAGGCTTATGCCTTTCTCTAACTATCAAGCCTAATATTATTGATATTTAGTTAGATTACTATCTTCCTTTTCTATATAAATAATAATTAAATATAAGCTCTCTTATACAATTTATAGTTTTCAATAGAACTAATTACTGAAATAAATGCTGAATTAAAATATTAAAGGGAATCTAACGATAATAAATCATAAACTTAAAAGATATATATTTAAACTGATTTCGTCGGAATCCGAGACAGTGGCCAAAATGGCTATTTTTACTCATTAATTAAAACGAGCAATTTTCAAAATTTATTTATTCACTTTTAAATTCAATTTTAAAAGTTAACCATTTTCATTCTTGTTTAAACAAAATTTGAATCAATTTCCGATATCATTCAATTATTTAAATAATTCCAATATTAAATTTAAACGATTTAATTTTTAATAAATCACATTAATAAATAATTCACCACTTATTAACAATCATTTTATTATCATCTAAATAATTCAGCATTCACTATTCAATTATAGACATCAATTACAAACACATTCAATAAATATAATTTTCATTTTAATAGTTATTATTGCTTAAATCTTAGGAATTTATTATTTCAAATTTTTATTCAAGTTCATATTCAATAACTACACTAATAATTCATTAAATTTTATTTTTAACCATTATTATTCAGTAATCACATTAAATTTAATAATTTAAAATAGTTAAAAGTATGGGTCGTTACATTTTCAGTTCGAACGTAGGGTTTGGGAAAGGTTAAGCTATTTACGATATTGCCCTTAGTTGTTTTAATTAAATATTTAAATTTTCAAATGTTCTAACCTTCATAACTTTTTCATACGAGCTCCAATTGACGCGCGGTTTTTTCCATTAAACTCGTATTGAAATTTCAGATAATAAGAAATTAGTTTGGTTGAATTTGGAGACTGTTGAGATTTTGGGCTTTTGTTGGATTTTTAATGGACTTAAATCAAAGGTGAGCGATTTAACCTACTCATACAATACTAAATTTTCTGATGTAAGTTATATTGAAATCATGAAGTGATAAATTTTTATTGATTGTTGTTGTGTAGTTTACATTTACATTTACTTTTACATTGAAATAGATGTTGATATTGAATTGAATTGACATTTAAATTGATATTGAAAATTAATTGCTAGTTAAACACCGACAATTGATAACTAGTAACTGTTGTGACATGTTGGTTGATTTGGATGTTGATTGTTATTGGATGCCTATTGATTGCTATGTTGGATGTATGGTTGTTAGTTAATTTCATAAATCACAGTTATCAACCTTTATATTATTGACATTATATAAATTGTCATTTGGATTATTTAAAATGAACTAAGAAATATGTTGAAATGATATATACCTATGTCATTTAAATATGGATTGAAATGATATATCCTTTCATGTAATTACATTGAAATAACTGATCACTTGGCCATAGGGTAGAAAATTATATAGACACCAGATTTGGTTAAATTAAATGGTTTTAAATCTTAAATTTTTATTTATATGAATTTAATTATTTTCTAATTCGAGATTTGAAAAGTTGAAATTGAAACTACTTAAATGAAATGTTTAAGGATTTAATTTGAAATCTTAAAGTGGAAATTGAGATATGATCTGAATTTATTGGAAGTGAATTATTTTAAAGGTTTAAATTTTAATTTAAACTTTGAATTTATTTTAATTAAAATGGTTTAAATTGGTATTTCCAAGTTTGGACGTGAAATGGATTTAAACTAAATTATTTCAAAATGGGAATGTGAATTGAAAGTTTTGGCCTTTGGATAGAATCAGTTAAATTGAATTTGAAGTAAAAGTTGAAATCGTTTGAATTGAAGTTGATTTTAATAAAAATTTGAATATGAAGTAGACTTGAATTGGAAGTTGAAAAATTGATTTCGTTGTGATTTAGAATATGAGTTCAAATTGTTGTGAAAGAAAGAAACAGTTTTAATATATATTATTTTAATATACGAACTATTTTCATAATCAAACTATTTTCAATATTCAAACAATTTTAATTGTTCAAAACTATTTTCAATATTAAAACTATTTTATATTCAAACAATTTTCAATCTTTAAAACAACTTTAATAATCAAACTGTTTCCAATATTTAAACTATTTTAATTATCCAAACTATTTTCAAAATTCAAACTAAAATTGGGAACTATTTAGATTTAAATCATTGATTTAAATATGAGTGTTTCGATTTGGAAGTGTAACCTATTTTTGAATTCGAAATGATTTTGAAGCAAAATTGATATTTTGATATAAAGTGTGACGCCCCACCTCTATACTCACGCTAGCCAAGGACACTACTAAGTAATGCCGTCGACTAGCACGAAGAATAAGGCTATTGAGGAGCAACCATCTGCGTAATTGCTTTGTGCGAGTACCGATATGTCTGATGATATAACTTACATTTCATTTCTGAAGGAAATCCGACATATCTAATACAAACTCAAAGCTACCACACAGTTGCTAAATAGTCTTCGGAAACAAATATAGAAATAAGCATAACAAAAATCATCACAGATATTCATATCACAAAGGCGGAAACAGATATGAATATAACACATGGAAGTGTATCAAAGTAGTGGTCATAGAAGATCCACTACAACATAAAAGAATAGATACAAGATCTAGACAAAAGAATAATTACATCAAGGAGTCTATATCTCAAATGTATAATAACAAAAACTACTAATCTAAAGTAGTTAGCCAAAAGAATCAGATGATAATCCCTGATAAGAAGTCAAGAAGGATCACCTGAAATACCTCGGTCTGACTTGAGTATTATTTAAGACGAAAATAATAAACGGATCAGTCTAGCTATAAATATCAGATAAAATGATATAGGATAAGAGATGTGACCGAAAACGTATGATAACCAAAAAATGTCATACTTTGTCAAGTATACATCAAATAACACAAAAATCATACAATATCTCAAATCATCTCGAAGCACCAAAAAGAATCACGTATTCTTTAAATTATTCACCAAACACAAATATTGATAGAGCTTATCAATTCAATCCACATAAATTGGTGAAACACAAATTCTAGAAATCATCAATCGGAAATCCAGAAATCACAAAAAAGGGGAAGGCCTATCACAAATGGGAGCATGAAAACTCACCAACACGTGTATCCCAAACGGGTCGATAACCCATGGTTGCTAACCATAGAGCCGGTGCCACGACGTAGTACAGCGAACACCGGAGGAACCAAACTCAGATAATCCAGAAAATCGACGTAGTACAACGTTACGCCCGATGAACCAAACTCAAATAATACGGAACAACGACGTAGTACAGCATTACGCCCGATGAACTTGAACACAAATAGTATGGAACAACGACGTAGTACAGCGAACGACCGACGAACCGAAGTCCAATAAAACTATAGGTCACAAGCCTATAAAAATGAGACAAAGCTCCATAAGTCAGGGTACATTCCCCCCCCCCCACGTGGACAAAGAGACATCGCACATTGCTAGTCTAAACCATAAAATGATCATCATCGATCATCAAGAAGTGTCGATTACACTAAGCTAGTAAATATAAGAGTTTAGCTTCATGTCCCATAACCACTAGCTTAACTTAAATATTTACGAACAAATTGTAGATTTCCACTCGAAAATTGTCACAAGAGTTCAATCGAACAAGTCCAAGAATTAACCAATGAAGTGAACGCAAGCGTTTCATACCACTTGTTTTACTAAGCCGTTTAATTAGATTTCTTATACGAATGAGGTAAAGGTTTGTATATATTAATAGATTGGAAAACGGTTTTGAAAACAAGATTTATATTTAAAAATAGAGTTGAAATCATCTTTGTAAAAGAGTTTGAATATTTACTACCAGTATAGAAACCTTTGTATTTTAAAGTGACAAAGCATAGAAATGATTGTAGAGACAATCAATCACCAAAATCCACATCGAAGACGTGAATCAAATCCAAAGAAATCGATACCGAATACATCAAAATGGATATTCTCAAAAATCCCGAAAAAGAAGTCATCAAAGTCAATATTAAATGATAATAACAAATCGGATAATCACGAATCGATAAAAAATGGAACCTCAAGCAAAATAGGCAAAAACAAGTAGGTCAGTCGACTGGCTGCAGAGGGCCAGTCGACTGATCCAGAAACCTGATTGTTTTAACTCCTACAGTCAGTCGACCGACTGCAGAGGGCCAGTCGACTAACTGCAGAAAATAGAGACTTCCAGTTTTCTGCACAGTCCAAATTCGCTTGGTTTCTACAGCCAGTCGACTGACTTCAGAGGGTCAGTCGACTGACTGGCACTGAAACTGTTTTTAAGCCTATCAAAATGAAGAGCAAACTCTTCCAATTCGCGATCGGACGAGCAATGGGCGCTAGGGGTTTATGTCAATCGACAACCCAGCCCTATAGGCTCCTCGATACACCACCAAAAGCATGATCAAACATCAAAGCTAAGATTTTTAGATTTTTAGACTTCAAAACACCAAAAATTGAAATGTTCACCAAATCAATTCAAACCAAAATCAAATGAACATGTAAAGATGTTCAGAATTCATACCTAACAATCATGGATAGTTATAGGCATAGATGTGAGATAAAAATCTCACCTTTAAACCCAAAAACGATGAAGGAGAAGCTTGAAAGCAAAAGGAAGATCAACTTCTCTTCAACTTCAACTCTAGAAGCTTGAATCTAAGCTCAAAAGAAGAACATTTCCTAAGTTAGGTTTAGGAAATTCCTAAAATTAAAGAGAGAATGAGTTGGAGGAGATGAAGAGGAGGCTTACCAAAGCTTTTCCAAGAGTTTGGAGCTAGAATTTGTATTTGCAATAGAAACTAGGGTTTTGAATTTTAATTTCCCATTCCCCTCCCCATTTTTATTGAAGCTTGAATGTTAGGAAAATAAGAATGAAGTGAAGAGGAGAGGTGGACTGAACTAGGGTGTAAAGATGGGTTAGTGGGCTAAAACCCAAACCCAAACCTAAAGTGAAAAAGTCATAATTTTTACCCAACTCCAAACATATCGATGTTTATACTCAAAAAAGTTGTAAATGCCATTTTGGACTCAATGGAGGTGGTCTCGAGTCCCAATTCGACTGTTCACAAAAAGTAGCTTTTCGGACTTTAGTCCGATTAACGATTCTACATTTAAATAAAATATTTAAATATACAATCGTAAAATATGCGGCTTGTTACAGACTCCCCTCCTTAAAGAAATTGCGTCCTCGCAATACTTAAGATGAAAATAAAGAGTAACAACCATAAAAGCATATCAACACAAAAGAAAATTTGAAATAAGAAGTCCACCATAAAGGGCACGAAAGAGTAAGTCCGGATGTGTTTGCTCGATGAATTCTCCAGATTCCCAAGAGAAATCCTTAGGATTTGAGGACCATTGAACTTTCACAAGAAGAACATCTTTATTTTGAAGGCGTTTAACCTCCAAAGTAATGATACGAATAGAATGTTGGTCATAAGTCAAATTTGGTGGAACATTTCTTCAATTACACCGGGCTCAAGAATAAAAATCGGAATCCCTAAGGTATTTTCGTAGTTGAGAGACGTGGAAAACATCAAGAATAGCAAAAGAATTGAGCCGGTACCAAAAGAGGTGATAAGCCACGGAAACAGTGCGTTCGGTAATGGGAAATGGACCAACATATCGAGGTGCTAACTCTCCCGATTGATTGAAACACACAACACCCATTATATGTGAAACACACATGATCACTAATAAAGTCTGGACTTAAATCTAGCTTCTCACCGGCTTCAAGCCAACATGAAGGAAATCGGCATGGCCTTCCGTAGAGTGCCTCAAAAAGTTCCATACCAATACAAGATTGGAAGCTTACTATAGGAAGAAAACTGAACAAGGGACATATGATCTTCCCAACTTCCACCAAAATCAAGAACACATGCACGAAAGAGATCTACAAGAGTTTGATTCACACGCTCGGTTTGTCCATTGGACCGTGGATGATAAGCGGTGCTAAAATTAAGCTTTGTTCCCAAAGCTTTTTGAAGATCTTACCAAAATCCACTAGTAAAATAATGGATCACGATTTCTAACAATAGAAGTAGGAACTCTATGCAATTTAACAATTTCTTTGACATAGAGTTTATCCAAAAGAGGAACGGTCCAAAAGAGAAGGACAAGCCTCAAGGCTACACAAAAAAAGAGATGAACATGAATCGGATTCACGATCTCGAATCTCACAAGTAGATAAAGTCTCTAGATCATTCCATTCGGATATCATTATTGAAACAACTGTTTGTTGTTTTCGGCTAAGGGCATCGACAACACGATTACCCTTCTTCTGGAGTACAAAGAATATCAAGATCATAAGATGCAAGGAACTCGAGCCAATGCTGTTGACGCAAATTGAGTTCCTTTTGAGAAAACAAATACTTTGAAGATTTACGATCGGGGTAGAGGACAATTTCTCTCCCAAAAGATAATGACACCAAGTTCTAAGAGCGAAAACAATTGCCGTGAGCACCAGATCATGAATGGCATATCTAGTCTCGACAAGCTTTAATTGTCAAGAAGCAAATGCGATAACACATTCCCTTTTGCACGAGAATGACACCAAAACCAATACAACTAGTATCGGTACAAACAATAAAGTCTTGGTTCCCTTCGGGAACCGCAAGAATAAAAACATTGGAAAAGAGTTCCTTTAATCGATTCTCTTTCCCGAAAAGCTAAGACTTTCAAAATTATAATTAACTTTATATAATCATCTTTTTAGAAAACATAACTTTTTACAAGAATTTACTTTGTTTAACTGTCTCATCAAAGCGTTTAGGAGATTCCTATCGATAGAGTTGATCAAGCGCATCGACCAGAATTCTTAAAGCAAACAATGGGAAAAACAACACAAAATTATCTTATATATGACAACCATGTCTCTTATAAAATTTACAAATATTCTTTGCTCGTTTAAGAAAAAAACCCAATTATGCTTATAATATCTTATTAAAAAGATTTGCAAATTTTAAATTTGTTATTTTCGTCCACATTCAATAAATATAAGAATAAACTAATCGAGATATTCGTAGAATACTCGATTCACAAAATGGATAAATAAGGTAGAAGGTTCGTCAAATCAAATGACATAACGAACCACTCACAAAAAATCATAACGAGTGCGGAATGCGGTAAGTGGAATGCTATCCTCCGCAACTCGTAGCTGATGAAAACCGGTGGCAAGGTAGAGGTGAAAAGACCTTAGCACCGCACAATAGATTGCTTAGGTGATAATCCTAAGACAAATCTAAAAAGTACCAGAAAATTCACAAACTACTTGAATGAGAGAAAAAATACTTTCCTCATCAACTGGGTTTACAGAATAAAATGATGCCACCGAATTTTGGAAATCAAAATCATTAAGAACCAAAGAAACCTTCTTAACAGATTTAGTCGAAGATAATTAGTCCACATTGGACATAAAATATGGGCTTCATAATAATAAGCCAATCCTTTCACAAAAATCAATTCTGAAGCCTAAGTAACGCATAACATGCAAATCGGCTCGGAAAGAAAATCACATAAAATAATCTCGACATCTTTAAAAGAAATGAACTGAGTGTTGCGGACCCACCAACCGGATTCGCAATTCTCAAAGAAATCATCAAGCCCATAAAATTTAAAAGAAAAAAAATCATCAAGTTCTTTTGATACAAAATAATGAGATGAACCCAAATCAAAAAGAACTTGAACAAGATAATCACAAAACAAATTAATGTCATCAAGGATAGAACGAGAATTACCTTGATCAAGAGAAGTGTCACCAGGAGCTTGCACGACATTCAACTCTACCTCTCTCCTACTTTGGAGTATGGGACATGTAGATATAAGATGGCCCGAACTTTTGCAATAACGACAAAAAAATGGTTTCGGGCACTCATTTGCATAGTGGTCCGTAAGACAACAATTGTAGCATCGTCCACGACTAGAGGTAGGAGACTTTGCTATCGAAGTTTCTTGCTTCCCTTTCTTGTTAGAATTGGGATTGGGGCCTTTGAAATTAATAGGCCTCTTCATGTTATTGTTGAAGTTCTGTCTGGCACGCACAACTTCAACATCAATTTCTCTATCGGCCTCTTCAAGTCGAAGAGCGATATCAATAAGTTGATCAAAAGAAACTTCTAGTTTCAGAAGCAAAGGCCTTTTAAGGTTCTTATTCAACCCATAGACAAATCTCTGATTTTTCTTCAATGGGGTATTAATATACTCGACCCCATATTAAGAGAGAGACTCAAAAGATGCGACATAATCTGCCACATAAGATTCACCTTGAACAAGGTCAATAACGCGTCGGGCTAAAGTTACTTTTTCAGCCTCCGGCACAAATTTCAATTCGAACCTTTCCCAGAATCCCAAGTAAGATTCTCTTCGATAATTTCAGAAACCAAAAGCTCATACCAATCTAATGCTCTTTCTTGGAGCATGCTAGAAGCCACTTGGACTCCAAGTGAATCAACAAGATCCATGCGGGAAAAGATGCGATCGCATGATCTAAGCCAAGCTTGGATTTCTATAACACTTTCGGATCCCCTGAATGGCCTTCCACCCAACCGGTATAATCTCTGCACAAGCGTGCAAACCCGGATTTAGGGTGAGTTGGCGCTGGAACGGGTCCGGCAGCTCGGGCATTGTTCACAAGATCTAAACGGTACGAAGACTCGAATTAAATCCTATGGCACGATTCCTAAGAAAGACTTAGGACAATGATCCTTGCTAGATTATTCTACATTGTTCCGAAGTTTGGCTCTGATACCATGCTGTGATGCCCCACCTCTATACTCACGCTAGCCAAGGACACTACTAAGTAATGCCGTCGACTAGCACGAAGAATAAGGCTGTTGAGGAGCGACCATCTGTGTAATTGCTTTGTGCGAGTACCGATATGTCAAATGATATAACTTACATTTCATTTCTGAAGGAAATCCGACATATCTAATACAAACTCAATGCTACCACACAGTGGCTAAATAGTCTTCGGAAACAAATATAGAAATAAACATAACACAAATCAGTCATAGATATTCATATCACAAAGGCGGAAACAAATATGAATATAACACATGGAAGTGTACATCAAAGTAGTGGTCATAGAAGATCCACTACAGCACTAAAGAATTGATACAAGTGCTAGACAAAAGAATAATTATACATCAAGGAGTCTATATCTCAAATGTATAATAACAAAAACTACTAATCTAAAGTAGTTAGCCAAAAGAATCAGATGATAATCCCTGATAAGAAGTCAAGCAGGATCACCTGAAATAACTCGGTCTACTCCAAGTATTATTTAAGAAGAAAATAATAAACGGATCAGTCTAGCTATAAATATCAGATAAAATGATATAGGATAAGAGATGTGACCGAAAACGTATGATAACCAAAAAAATTCATATAGTGTCAAGTATACATCAAATAACACAAAAATCATACAATATCTCAAATCATCTCGAAGCACCAAAAAGAATCACGTATTCTTTAAATTATTCACCAAACACAAATATTGATAGAGCTTATCAATTCAATCCACATAAATTGGTGAAACACAAATTCTAGAAATCATCAACCAGAAATCTAGAAATCACAAAAAAGGGGAAGGCCTATCACAAACGGGAGCATGAAAACTCACCAACACGTGTATCCCAAATGGGTCGATAATCCATGGTCGCTAACCATAGAGCCGGTGCCACGACGTAGTACAGCGAACGCCCGAGGAACCAAACTCAGATAATCCAGAACATCGACGTAGTACAACGTTACGCCCGATGAACCAAACTCAAATAATACGGATCAACGACGTAGTACAGCGTTACAGCCGATGAACCTAAACACAAATAGTACGGAACAACGACGTAGTACAGCGAACGCCCGATGAACCGAACTCCAATAAAACTATAGGTCGCAAGCCTATAAAAATGAGATGAATCTCCATAAATCGGGGTACGGTCCCCCCCACGTGGACAAAGAGACATCGCACATTGCTAGTCTAAACCATAAAATGATCATCATCGATCATCAAGAAGTGTCGATTACACTAAGCTAGTAAATATAAGAGTTTAGCTTCATGTCCCATAACCACTAGCTTAACTTAAATATTTACGAACAAATTGTAGATTTCCACTCGAAAATTGTCACAAGAGTTCAATCGAACAAGTCCAAGAATTAACCGACGAAGTGAACGCAAGCGTTTCCTACCACTTGTTTTACTAAGCCGTTTAATTAGATTTCTCATACGAATGAGGTAAAGGTTTGTATATACTAATAGATTCGAAAACGGTTTTGAAAACAAGCTTTATATTTAAAAATAGAGTTGAAATCATCTTTGTAAAAGAGTTTGAATATTTACTACCAGTATAGAAACCTTTGTATTTTAAAGTGATAAAGCATAGAAATGATTGTAGAGACAATCAATCACCAAAATCCACATACGAAGACGTGAATCAAATCCAAAGAAATCGATACCGAATCCATCAAAATGGATATTCTCAAAAATCCCGAAAAAGAATTCATCAAAGTCAATAATAAATGATAACAACAAATCGGATAATCACGAATCGATAAAAATTGGAACCTCAAGCAAAATAGGCAAAATAGGCAAAAACAAGCAGGTTAGTCAACTGGCTGCAGAGGGCCAGTCGACTGATCCAGAAACCTGAATGTTTCATTTCCTGCAGTCAGTCGACTGATTGTAGAGGGCCAGTCGACTGACTGTAGAAAATAGAGACTTCCAGTTTTCTGCACAGTCCAGATTCGCTTGGTTTCTACAGCCAGTCGACTGACTTCAGAGGGTCAGTCGACTGACTGGCACTGAAACTGTTTTTCAGCCTATCAAAATGAAGAGCAAACTCTTCCAATTCGCGATCGGACGAGCAATGGGCGCTAGGGGTTTATGTCAATCGACAATCCAGCCCTATAGGCTCCTCGATACACCACCAAAAGCATGATCAAACATCAAAGCTAAGATTTTTAGAGTTTTAGACTTCAAAACACCAAAAATTGAAATGTTCACCAAATCAATTCAAACCAAAATCAAATGAATATGTAAAGATGTTAGGAATTCATACCTAATAATCATGGATAGTTATAGGCATAGATGTGAGATAAAAATCTCACATTTAAACCCAAAAACGATGAAGGAGAAGCTTGAAAGCAAAAGGAAGATCAACTTCTCTTCAACTTCAAATCTAGAAGCTTGAATCTAAGCTCAAAAGAAGAACATTTCCTAAGTTAGGTTTAGGAAATTCTTGAAATTAAAGAGAGAATGAGTTGGAGGAGATGAAGAGGAGGCTTACCAAAGCTTTTCCAAGAGTATGGAGCTAGAATTTGTATTTGCAATAGAAACTAGGGTTTTGAATTTTAGTTTCCCATTCCTCTCCCCATTTTTATTAAAGCTTGAATGTTAGGAAAATAAGAATGAAGTGAAGAGGAGAGGTGGACTGAACTAGGGTGTAAAGATGGGTTAGTGGGCTGAAACCCAAACCCAAAGTGAAAAAGTCATAATTTTTACCGAACTCCAAACATATCAATGTTTATACTCAAAAAAGTTGTAAATGCCATTTTGGACTCAATGGAGGTGGTCTCGAGTCCCAATTCGACTGTTTACAAAAAGTAGCTTTTCGGACTTTAATCCGATTAACGATTCTACATTTAAATAAAATATTTAAATATACAATCGTAAAATATGCGGGTTGTTACATAAAGTATGACTTGTTCTTGAAATTTAAAAGAACCAACTGGTGTGTAAAATAACGTTTGCTTGTTAAAGAGACTGGGGCCGAATGAATGGAATACTCTCTGGTATTCTACCAGAACCACTTTAATAACTATGTATGTGATGGATGTTATCCAAAATGTAGAGGTTAAATTGACGATGTTTACTGGAATAAAGAAAGAGAACGATGATGGATGACCCCGCACTTGTGTTAATTTGACATGACTAAAACAAGAGCCTATGTCTGGCCAAGGGGTTAGCTACCTTTATGGGCCATTACCCCTTCGCATTACTATATTGATTACTCAACTGGTGCACCTTGATTTGATTTTGGAGGTGGTAGGCTCGGTCTGCAGTCGTTGCAGCAATGTGTTACGACCAACCAGAAAGGGTAAACTGGTAGAATCCTACCTTGGTCATTGTCTCACGTACCTTGTCATACTTTTATCCTTATACGTGCCCACCAATTTTGTTTTAGTATGGTACCTATAGGGGACTCACTGGCTACAGACGTTACTGGTTGTTTAAAAGGACCTGCATAGACCACCTGCTTAAAAATGTGTTAAGGGGGATCAATGTAAAGGCTTAACGCTATTTTAATACTTTACATTACTGATAGAAACTACATATACAACGTATCTTACTACATATTGATAGTTTAACAGATCCTTAGGATTTGGAAAATCTCGTAACATCTATTAAGTTATTGCATTCACGTTGTACACTTGATAGAAGTTGGAAAATCCCGTAACACCTCTGAAGTTATTACACTCATTTTTTACTTGTTATTGACTTAACTTACATAAGAACTTTTAATTATGACTCGAGTGTTTTGTCTTTTCATTATGCTCAGGTCAGCCTGAGTATTTCAGTGTTTAAAGACATTATTCCTTGAAGATGAAGATGGAGATCGGTGATCGTATTTATTAGTATTATTCCGCTGCATTATTTTGGTATGTTTGTTGATTGTACTCTGATTATGTTATAAAATTGAAATCAAATGTATATTTTAGAACACATTCGTGAAACTGTTTATTTGATTATTATATTTTTTCATTCCGCTGCGATATTCTGTGTATTGCTTTCCTTCTTTTCTCTTATTTTCTTATTAAACCCCATTGATAATCTGCCCTTTTGAATGGTTTGAGTTAGACATGTGTGGTTTATTGTGAAAATAAATATGAATAAAAAGAAAGAAAAACTTAAGTATGAAATGATTCAATAATGAATATTAATATTAAATGGATATCAAGTTATATAAGTAAATAATCGTGAATTAAACTGCAAGAAACTTATGTAATACTTTAAGAATTTATTCATTGATTATTTTAAATATTGAATGGAAAATAATTTATGTAAGTAAATGGATATAAATTAATAAAAGATGATCTTGTATGAATGTATGAGAACTGAAAATAAATGAAAAGTAAATGATGTGTTAAAGAAACCAATAGAATAAAATTTGTAAGTTGTGTGTTGATTATTTTATCCGCATAACAGTTCTGATCCAGATGCGAATACATGATTTGTGGTAATTCACATCAGTCGAGTTAGGATTTTTCACTCGATTTTTGATGGCGAACTCTTAATGCAGATTTTTGATATGATTTTGAAGTTTTCTATCATAGTTTATGGCTATGTAAGGAGAATGGAGATTTCTATCAAGAAACCAGATCAAAGTCCGCATTAGAGTGATCAGGTTATCAATACTAGTTCGGAAGTGAAATTTGTGTGTTCAAGCAAGTGATCAGAATTGATATCGTGTACAAATGATATATGTACATTGTACAAACTTAAATAATATTTGAATTCTACGTTGTTGGCTTATGGGAAGTTTGGGAAATGACACTTCAAATCATTTGAGGTTGTATGAATAATCTATTGAGTAATTACCTAAGGCTGTTGAGTGTAAGGTACACTTGGTAGTTTATTTATCACCCTTGTGCGATGAAAAGTTTCTAAACCTGGACAAACCATTAGTTTTGATTGCTATGGATGTGTGATGGATTCTTTGGTTGGATATAATGGTGGTACTACTTTTGTTTGCATATGATTATTATATATGTTGTGTTACTTGTGCTATTGATTGTAACAACTAATATATTACTCTTTTTATATAGTTTTAACTCTTTTGGATTATGTAAGTAAGATACAGGTTAATGGAAGCAATAGCTGTTGCTTTTGGTTTCATAAATAGAGTTTTGTTTGCTCGAAAAATAGGTACGTTTTTGGATTACGGTTTTCGTAGTGGTATTTTATTGTTTTCCCATGGTTTGGGATGCTTTATTGTTGAAATAAGATATATAACATGTAATTATTGATATTGTTATTTTTCGGACATAACCGTGCAAAGGAGATGCTGTCGAAATTTTTCGTGAATTTAGGACTTAGAAATTTTTTCGTGGAAGTTGAGTTATTTTCAATTTCATATTAAACTTAAATATGTAAGCTTAATTGTTTATAAATTTACTATTTTGAATAAAATATATCAAATATCTTGATTCTTTCTTGTTCCTTTTCTGGGAAGAAAAGTTTTGAGTGGGGGAGATTGTAACTACACGTATTTTCAACCAGTTAGAAATACTAAATGTAATATAATTGTTGAATAAAATTGGCTAGAAATAATAATTTTATGATTTATTAATGGAACTGTTATTAGATGTATGTTAGAATCTATGATAAAATCCTTAAATAATAAATTTCAATAAGTTAAAAGATGATAACCCAAATCAATTGAATGTGAAACAATTTGGGGTTGCATATCAACAACAAGATTTGAAATTACAAATGTTAATGTTATAAAGGATAAAATGAATGTTTATCTCTAATTGCAATATGAATGTAAAGTTTAATTTGGATATAATTGTAAAGGTTAATAAGGAATAAATGATATATCAAACAGTGAAATCATATGTTATTTAATTGAAATTGGTTTTAATATAGAATAAGAAATCAGTTAATCGGTAAGTAAATTTATAATCCTTGGTTGTAAACAATAAATTAATAGATATTTGAATTATAAGTTGTAACAATTGTTCTATTTCTCATCCCATTATTTAATCCATTTTGAAATTAATTTTGTAATTAATGGAATTTAATGTGATTGAAATATTTCAATTATTGTAAGCAAAGACGTTAACTGTAGAGTGATGAGTGAAATAAAATGGAAACTTATGTTTAATTAATACATAAGGGAATTATTGATTTAATATATAAAGAATATGTAAATCAAAATAAAAAGAATTTGTTTGAAATTTAAAGTATAATGAATTAAGATTTTATTACCGTTGTAATTAAATGTTGGAATTAATTTAATATTTAAATCTTGGATTTAACATGAAAATTTTAATTTTAAAAGATTATTAATTCCCGTTTAATCAAGGATGATGATAGAAAACTTTTAATATAGAATTTAAAAGTGATTAAATCAGTTTAATAACAATTCATTTAATCAACGTATAAAATATAAATATAATTTGATTTTAAAGCTAACTTCTATATACAATATAATTATGATCTGAAATTAGTTTCATTGAGTTTAGAAATATTGTAAACCTATATATCAACATATACGATGACCTATTTTTGTTTCGGGAACGAAATGGGTCCTCGGGCCTTTGTTATCGCTTTGGCCCAATCGATATATGTTCTGTTTTCTGTACATACTTTCAGATTTAACTTGTCCCCTTCAATGGTGAATATCCTAAAACTTAAATTTCCAATTTCAAATCAAATTCAAAAAAATTCAAACTGCTTAAACCCTATCATATTATATATCGTCGCGAAGCTCTCGACGAATGGAATCAGCGTCTGCAATTCGTTTTTCGAATGGAGGCTCCGTTTAACTAGAAATCAGCGAACAATTTTCGACCGTTCATCCTAGGTTTTGGTTTAAAGGTGGATCGTCGACCAATCGACGATCGAGAAGCGCTGCTATGTAGAGGAGGCATAGTGGAGCGTATCTATATGGTTGGATCATGTCAAAGGTGCACGAGTTCGCCAGGATTGGCGATGGAAGGGCGCGGTGGCTGCTCATTTGAGGCGGCGGAGGTGGTCGCGTGGGGCCCAGGGGTGCGGCGCCTGATGTGAAAAATGGTGGCATGGTCTGATCTGGGTGGCGACGTACATAGCAGCGACGATGGCGACGTGAAGAGACGGCGGCTGTGGGTTTCAGTTTGAACGTGGAAAGGTTAATCTATTTACGATATTGTCCTTAGTTGTTTTAACTAAATATTTAAATTTTCAAATGTTCTAACCATCGTAACTTTTTCATACAAGCTCCAATTAATGCACGGTTTTTTCCATTGGACTAGTAATGAAATTCCGAATAATATGAAATTGGTTTTGTTGAATTTGGAGACTGTTGAGATTTTGGGTTTTTGTTGGATTTTTAATGGACTTACATCAAAGGTGATTGATTAAACCCACTCACGCAATACTAAATTTTTTGATGTTAGTTAAATTGAAATCATGAAGTGATAAAATTTTATTGATTATTATTGGGTAATTTAAATTTACCTTTAAATTGAAATTGATGTTGATATTGAATTGAATTACAGTTAAATTGATATTGAAAATTAATTGCTATTAAATACCGACAATTGATAACTAGTAACTGTTGTGATATGTTGGTTGATTTGGATGTTGATTGTTATTGGATGCCTGTTGATAGCAATGTTGGATGTATAGTTGTTATTTATTTTCATACAACACTATTATCATCCTTTATATTATTGACATCATATAAATTGTCATTTGGATTATTTAAAATGAACTAAGAAATAGGCTGAAATGATATATACCTATGTCATTTAAATATGGGTTGAAATGATATACATCCATCTATGTAATTAAAATTGAAATAACTATTCACTTAGCCATAGGGTAGAAAATTATAAATGGACATCATATTTGTTTAAATTAAATAGTTTTAAATCTTGAATTTTCATTTATATGAATTAATTATTTTCTAATTCGATATTTGAAAAGTTGAAATTGAAACTGCTTAAATGAAATTGTTTAAGGATTTAATTTGAAATCTTAAAGTGGAAATGGAGATATGATTTGAATTTATTGGAAGTGAATTATTTTAAAGGTTTAAATTTTGGTTTAAACTTTGAATTTACTTTAATTAAAATGGTTTAAATTGGTATTTCCAAGTTTGGACGTGAAATGGATTTAAACTAAAATGTTTCAAAATGGGAATGTGAATTGAAACTTTTGGCCTTTGGATAGAATCGGTTAAATTGAATTTGAAGTAAAAGTTGAAATCGTTTGAATTGATGTTGATTTAAATCAAAATTTGAAAATGAAGTTGACTTGAATTGGAAGTTGAAATTGATTTCATTATGATTTGGAACATGAGTTCAAATTGTTGTGAAAGAAAGAAACAGTTTTAATATAAATTATTTTAATATATGAACTATTTTATATAATCAAACTATTTTCAATATTCAAACTATTTTAACTATTCAAAACTATTTTCAATATTAAAACTATTTTATATTCAAACTATTTTCAATCTTTAAAACTATTTTAATAATTAAACTATTTCCAATATTAAAACTATTTTAATTATCCAAACTATTTTCAACATTCAAACTATTTTAATTATTAAAAACTATTTTCAATATTCAAATTGTTTTAAAATTTGAAACTACTTAGATTTAAATCATTGATTTAAATATGAATGTTTTGATTTGGAAGTGTAACCTATTTTTGAATTAAATATGATTTTGAAGAAAATCTGATATTTTGATATGAAGTATGACTTGTTCTTGAAATTTAAAAGAACCAACCGGTGTGTAAAATGACATTTGGTTGTTAAAGAGACTGGGGCCGGACGAATGGCATACTCTTTGTTATTCTATCGGGACCACTTTAATAACTGTGTACGCGATGGATGTTATCCAGAATGCAGAGGTTGAATTGGCGACATTTACTGGAATGAAGAAAGAGAACAATGATGGATGACCCCGACACTTGTGGCAATTTGAAATGACTAAAACCGGAGCCTATGTCTGACCAAGGGGTTAGCTACCTTTAGGGGCCATCACCCCTTCGTATTACTATATTGATTTTGACTTGATCGATGCACCTTTATTTGATTTTGGGGGTGTAACAACCCATAATTTTTAAAAAATATTTTAAAATTAAATTATTTGAAAACATTGATTTTAAATCATTTAAATTTGAAATTTTGGAATTTTATAATGAAATTTTTGGATTTTGTTTATAATTTATTTTCCAAATATAATAAAGTAACGATTTTCTGGAAATTTTATATTTTGTTCAATTTTTTGTCAAACTTTGATTTCCAGTTGAAATTTGTAACTTTGAATTTTAAATTTCTAATCTTTTTCTTTGAAACAGTATTTGATTCTGATATTCGTTCTGCTTTTCGTTTTGTTAAATTCTGTTTTATACTTTTTAAATTTGATAAAATTCAGCATTTTACATGCAATTATTTTCAGTATTTCATTGTTTATTTTTCTATTTATTTTTCCATCTTTTATTTTGTTTGGGCTTTGAATTTTATTTGTTGTTTTGAGCTTGTTTTGTTTTGGGCTTGACAAATGGGCTTGGAAATTCCAAGAGGCTTATGTTTCTTTTTCTTTAATGTGAATTTGTGCCTTTTCCTTTCCCATAGCTGTTCATTCCTTTCTCATAGCCTTACATATCATTTTGTTCACCACTTCCTTCTCATTTTCATTTCATAACAAAACAATTCAAAGTAAGTTTCATGGCTTCCTTCTTTCTCTTTTTTTTTCTCTTTCCTTTTCTTTTGGTTGCAAGTTAAGTTCGGCCATCACCATTCCCATTCCTTTTACCGACCATCTCCACCTTACCACCACCTATGACCGACCATCATCATCCCTATGCCTTGTTGCCGTGATCCTGATCCAAAACCCACCTTCTATTTGCCTTGCAAACCCTAGCCGAGACCACCATATCACCACTTCCCCTCTTGTTAGCCTCGACCACCACCTATTCCATCGCCAACTCCTCTTTTCCATGCCTTGCCATGACCATTCCCTACCCATGGTCGTGACCAGACCTGACCTGACCCAGGCCTAGCACCTTATGACCGAACCCATATTAGCCATAGGGCCAAACCATGTTGCTAGGCCGAACCACCAAAGCACTTGACCCTTCATTTTCCTTTGACCTTTAGCCTCCCACTTGACTTTTGATTTGCCAACCTTCCATCATACCATAGCCGTGCCTTTTCCCTGATCATAGCCGTGCATACTTACCTCTAAACCAATGTGGCCGAGCCATATTGTCATGTGTCAAGCCTATTTGAAAGTGGCCGAGCCCACTTGCCTTGGTGGAGTCTACTTTGCTTCATTTTGATTCATATTTATACATTGTTTTGATTTATTTTCTTGTGTTGAATATGTACATATATATATATATATATATATATATATATATTCTATTTTTATTTGTTACAAGATTTGGATTTGGGTGCTACTTCTCCTCTAATCTAATTCGTGCTTTGTCGTGCTTTTTTTAGGAGTTTGATTTTGTGTCTAGAATTGTCATCTCTAGCTTTAGAAGGTGAGTTATCACTCTCGACTTCGTACTTATAAAATTGTGAAACAAAGTCATGTGAATTGTAATAATGATATGCCATGTTGATAGTAATTTCATATATGCCAGTGATGTGATATTATATGATGTTATAACCTGATTATATACCTGTTTAATCACCTGATATGACATGCTATGTTTTACTGTTTAATTTATATTTCTGTTTCTCACATTGCAAGTTCCCTCACTATGGGTTGAAATGATACATACCCGAACGGACTTTAGAATAAAGAAAAGTCATTATGAGCTCAAATGATAGGCTTGAGCGATTTTTATTTGACTTGGGATTGCTGGTTTGAAATGATCAAACCCGAGATTTTATATTTCAGATTAAAATGATATATATCCGTAATCACTTGACCAAGGTTAGAAAATATTATGCAGACCCATGGTTAATTTTAAATATAAATATTTTCTGAGATTTTAAGTATTTGGAATATAAAATATATGAGATTTTAACTTAAATTGGATTTAAATGATTTAAATAAATTTATAGTGATTTTCTATAAGTTAAAATTTGTATGAGTTAAAAAAGGATTGAAACAAAAAATTTAAAATGTGATCTGACTTAATAATTGAAAATTTGATTTGAAATGGATTTTTTGGCTTAACTCAGTAATAAAATATTTTATTTATGAAATGGATATTTTTAAAGTAAATAAAGTACCAAGTTATTGTTAAATTTAAAGTTAAGCAATTTAAGTGTATTTTTGACTTAATAAATGAATTATGGTTTAATTGGATATTTTATTTATAAAAATTTTATTTTATAAAATCATAAGTGAAATGATATCCAAATAAATATTTCTGAATTGTGAGATATGTTTCATAAGTTAAAAATGGTGAAAGACTGAAATTATAATGTTTTTGAAATGCTATAATAAATCTCAGATTTGTATTGGCAGCATTTCTGAAATGCTGTGTTTTAACGTAGTGTTTTACAAGTGTTACCATTTCTGAAAATGTACTGTTTTTCCAAACACCATTATATCTGCAGTAACGTTTTCTGAATGCTGCTGTCTCTGAAAAGACAATATTTTGAAATTCTACTATATCTGCAGTAACTTTTTCTGAGTGCTGTAGTTTCTGAAAAGACAATATTTTGAAACACTATTTTATGTATAGTAACGTTTTCTGAGTGCTGCTGTTTCTGAAAAGACAATATTTTGAAATACTACTATATCTGCAGTAATGTTTTCTGAGTGCCGGTGTTTCTGAAAAGACAATATTTTGAAACACTATTTTATGTACAATAACGTTTTCTAAGTGCTGCTGTTTCTGAAAGATAATGATTTCGAAATGCTAATATATGTATTATCACATTTTCAAAGTGCTACGAATGCTAAAATACAATGTTTTGGAAATGTTATAATTTAATGAATGAACTTAGAAATGTACAACTTTGTAAGTGAATATTATCTTTGAAAGATATTCATATTGAATTTAAATGGTTTAAAATGAATAAGTTTTGATTTGAAATATAAACCATTTTTGAAATTTATAACCATGGGTTATAATAACGATTGGTTGTTGATGAGACCGGGATCGGATATGGACATACACTCTGTCGATACCGAAAACCACTTTAACAACTGTGTACGCGGTGGAGATTCCAGAATGAAGTAGGATGGTGGCAACAATCCTAAGGTATTTACGTGGACCTAACTCCCGTGAGTTAGCATAAGGTGGCTAAAACAAGAGCGATTCCGGGCTAATGAGGTAGCTCCACTTATCAGACACATTCCATCGTATACCATTCTATTACTTTGTGATTGATTGGGTGCACCCCTTGATTCGGGAGTGTGGCTCGAGTTGGGCGATTGCTGCGGCTTTGCGTTACCAACAGCCCGGATGCGTAATTGGTATATCTACCCTGGCATTTCCTAGTTGTGCCATGTCACCTACCCTAGCATGCTTTACTACGAGTTTGTTTTGTACCATACCTATGGAGTGCCCACTGACGACACCCATTATGGTGGAGATTACGGTACTGTATAGACTATGGGAATATAAAAATGTATTAAGGTGGAAAATGTAAAGCCTTAACGCTACTTTTATAGTTTACTTTACTTTAGACATTATTATAATAGCGTATCTTACTACATAGT
Source organism: Allium fistulosum (assembly GCA_030737815.1). NCBI lineage: Eukaryota > Viridiplantae > Streptophyta > Magnoliopsida > Asparagales > Amaryllidaceae > Allium > Allium fistulosum. Next base: position 859,860,420 of record CM060908.1, on the reverse strand, counting down.
AGATAGTTTAACGGATCCTTAAAAGATGGACGATCCCAAGCATCCTTTAAGTTATTGATGCATTTCTATTACAGTTCACTTGAGTTGATTTACATTTTATAAGTATGTATGTCCTGACTCGAGTGTTTCGTGTTTTGCTTTACGCTCGGGTCAGCCTGAGTACTACAACTTTGGATTCATCTTCTGGAGCTAGAGATTTGCTAGAGTTTATATGTCTATCTAGTTGTCTATTTCCATTTTAGTTATTTCCTATTCAGCTTTGCTTATGTATTAGTGAACTTATGTATTCAGACTTTTGTTGTATCTATTTTTCAGACTGTGGTATTTTGTATCTGTTTTGAGACTATGTATTGTAGTGGCTTCATGAACCACTATGTATTTTTATTTCCGCTGCGAGTTATTCTGATATTCTGTGTTTGTGATTCTGTGATTGGTTTTATTTGCTCCAAATATATTTACAATCTATTATTTTGAATTATTATAGTCCGACATGTGTGGTTTTATTGTCAATTTGAATGGTCCAAAATAGTGGGTCGTTACATTTGGTATCAGAGCTTTGGTTTTATGCAAACCTTAGCCTATGAAGCAAAAACTCATTAGAGATAGGGTAGAAATACCCTAGAATGAGTGAAATCAATCTTAAAACCATTTCTTTGTGAGAGAACGTATTTTTAAGTATAAAATGATTTTTCAAATGATTTTAAAGATTATTTTGGATATAAAAATTTTCTTGTTTTAAAATCTCATTTTTCATAACTTCATTTCCTTTCGAATCCACCTTGTTTATTCGAATTCTTTGATTAGGATTTCCATTCTAGTTGAATCTTATCTTTGTCTTTCTTTTACCTTTGTCCTAAAATTCATTCTTGATTTTTCCAGGATGAATGATAGGAATGCCAGAGGTAGGGGTCGTGGTATTGCCCCAGTTCCCGAGCCTGTTGCACCCATCAGGTTCACCACTCTCTGTAAGGAGTTCACTCAGCTTGGTGGCACCAAGTTTACTGGATCTGAGAGCATCGTAGAGACTCGGAAGTGGTTGAGGAGTCTTGAGAGGATATTTACTGGTTTGGAGATTACTGATGCTCAGAAGCGTCAGTTGGCAGCTTGGCAGCTTCAAGAGGCAGCCCAGGATTGGTGGGAGTCTGTCACAGCTCAGACTGTGGAGGCAGATATTTCTTAGGAGCTGTTTAGGTATCTTCTTGTGTTAGTTTTGTGTTCTGTTCAGTTTTTTCTCTTTGGAATCTTTCTTAAGCTTATCTATCTTTTCTAGAGAGGCTTTTATGGCAAAGTGGATGCCCAAAGCCGGGAAGTCCCAGCTATACAGGGAGTTTATGGATCTTAAGCAAGGGAGCATGTCATTTTCTGAGTATGAGCGGAAGTTCAATGAACTTTCCAAGTTTGGTCCTGGCCTGATTGACACCTCTCTTAAGAAGAATGAGAAATTTATAGCTGGAGCTCGCCCAGAGTTTTATGATCGTCTCATTTCTCATGTTCATGTTACATTCACGGAGTTGATGGACATGGCCATTAGATATGAGAATCCCACTTCTAAGGAAGCTTCTATTCCTCGTGCTTCTCCATGTCAACCCGGTTCTGGCAACTCTAAGAAGAGGAAGCCTAATTTCCATCAGTAGAAGCAGAATTGGCTCAAGAATCATGGTTTAGGATCTACTCCTCGGAAGGATCCTATCGACCTATCTTCCATCACCTGCTTTAAGTGTGATCAGAGGGGACACTATGCCAATAGTTGCCGTACTTCAGTTGCTGCTGCTATTCCTCCACCTCAGGATACCAGGAATAATCTCTGTCATGTCTGTCTGCAGCCTGGTTGTAACGACCCGTATTTTACGGATCGGAACATCGTAAAACAGTTGACAATTGGTTACATTGTTGATAAGATTCAGAATTTTTCTAAGTCCTAAGTCGGTTTGGACGAGTTAAGAGAAGTCTGGGTCGAGTTGCCGACTTAAGAGATTAACTGGGTTAAGGTGGTGACATATGAGTTTTGGCGAAATTGCTAAGTCCTAAGTCGTTCACGACTTAGTATAGGTCGTAAGTCGTATACGACTTAGGAGAGGAGTGACCCAGTAGTTACCGACTTATGGTATTGTCCGACTTATAGAAGATAGTGGTTGGCCGACCTAGTGGAGTTAGCGACCTAGTGGTTCCGAGTTAGCATTGTTAGGTCGGCAACGACCTAAGGAGTTTGGAGATAGCTGTGTGGCGACCTAGTGTCTTGGTATGACCTATAGATTAGCGACATAGGGAGTATACGACCTATGGGAGTTAACTCGTACGAGTTAAGTCGTAAGTCGTAACATGTTTTAGGTCGCGTGAAGACTTAAGGTGTTAGGTCGCTGGGTTTCTGCCTGAGTGATAGGTCATGAGCGACTTAGTAGTTGTTAAGTCGCGAGCGACTTAAGAGTTGATCTGTTTTAAGTCGTAGACGGCTTAGTAGTTGAGTCGTAGCCCCAGTTATGTGTTAAGTCGTAAGTTTGTTAGGTCGCGAGGGAGTGTACCAGTTAAGTCGTTGGGTTGCTGTAGCATGTGTTTTGGTTTAAGTCGTAAGTCGCACACTTGTTAAGTCGTAAGTCGTATCTTTGTTAGGTCGCGAGCGCTGCTAAGCTATAAGTCGTAGGCAGGTGATTCTGTTAGGTCGAATAGGCGAACGCACGTGTTAAGTCGAAGGAGAGTTAGGTCGTAAGTCGGAGGGGTCTTAGGTCGTAAGTCAGGGACGACTTAGGAGATAGCCGAGTTACGACTTAGTGGATTTTCAGCTATAAATAGGAAGGGTTTTTCTCACTTTTTGGGATCCAGATTTTTGAAGCGACGAAGTGCTGCCATTTTGAGAGCTCGACTTCTACACTTCTTCACTTATTTTCTCCACTCTAATCTAGTGCTTCCTTTCATCCAAATCGAAGATCAAGATCGAAGATCCAAGAGCTAAAGTTGAAGATCTTCATCCTTTGAAGTGAGATTTCTTCGTTTGAAACGGATTCGTGATAGATCAAGCTTGATCCTTCGCTGTCCAGATCTGAAGCGTGTTGGTTTGGGGTTGTTTAGGTGATTTGGTGAGTGGTGATTATCTCTCACACGGATCCAAAGGAGTATATCGGATTGTTGGCTTGATTTGGTGTTAAAATAGTGATTTCTATGCATTTTTGTAAACCTAAGTGTAGATCCATGTAGATCCATTATTCATGATGATTTGACAACCATTTTTGTATATGATTAACCTATGCAAGTTCATTCATCAAGTTGTAGAGATAATTCTCATGTTTTCATGCTTGTTAGACTTTCAACTCCTTAATTACGAAATTGCCATTATTGTTATAATTGTCCATTTTGCTTATATTTGAATGCTTGGTTACTTGGATTGATGTTTGACATGATTGATTGCTGTGAATTAGATGATTGTTGATTGGCTTTAGACAAGGTGGTCGAAGATGATTCAAAAGCTAAGGGAAAGGCTCTTGAATTGGGAAAGCTGCTCGTGGCATATGTAGCGGGATGATGAAGCTCTTATGCATAGATTTGATGATGTGATGTTGAGATGAGGCTTTGCGAGGATGTAATGAAGCAAGGCATCATGTGATAAAGACTTGGTCTAATCCAGACGGGATCATTCCAAGCACGTTGGTAACTCGGTGATATGATTCGAGTTAAGGGTAATGGTTGCTCGAGAGGCGCTTGAGCTAGTATGGAAATAGTCGTCGAGGAGGATGACTAGGAGGCTGAGATCTCATCGTTGTTGAAGGTTCTAGCATGCTCAAAGCAAGAGTACGTTGGGAAGATTAGATAGTCCCTGAAGGCTAATGTTTGATAGTCAAGTACTCTGGCAGATTAGATAGTCCTAGGCACGGGTCATGATGACGTGCGGGAGTTATGTCTAGAACCGAGGTTTCCATTAGCCCTTAACGGACGGCTGAAAGAATGTGCCGGTCATTCAATTAACGGTGATATCAAGGCAACGATAACAGTGATAGCCAGAGTCATGGATGTTTGGTTGTATCGTCATTCGGACTCAAGAGCGGTATTTTCTGGGTGCTTATCTGATTTAGGCCTTGGTACTTGGAAAACATCGCCCTTGACTCGAATGATTATTACCCTACTTTAAATTGTATGCTCTGCTATGTTTGCTTCTATTTAGTGTGTGTCTGGGGCTATCACTGTAGAAAGAGGTTGGAGTGGGAGGGTTGTATTCCTATTCCTTTTTCCTTTGTACTCTTTTGGTATGTTGTTAGTTAGTTTACTGCTCACTAAGACCGTTGTCTGACTCAAGGCTTTATGTTTTAATTCTTATTGCCTTGGGCTGTTCGTCCATTTTTGGGACGGGCAGACTAGGTAGCAGGTGACAGGTGCTGTTCTCTTCTCACGATGCTGATATCGAAGACGAGCTGGAGGGTTGCATATTATCTTCTTATCATATGTACTGGATGTTCCGCTGTTTTGTATTCTCTGAGTGTTATGTAGTGAGGCTTGATGTATTGGCTATTTGGATGCTTGTATTCAACTATTATGAAGTTTTATATGATGGCATTTTATTCTGTAAAGCTTCACTATATATATGTTCTATTGTATTTTGTCCATGCGCTGTGAGTAATACGATAGATTCTGTTGTTTTAATCTACCCTGACAATCGTCCATGGTCGCCTGGCACACTTTACAGCGCACTATCTCTAGATTCGGTGCAGGGGTCATGGCCGGTCGTCACATTTGGTATCAGAGCATTGGTTAATCGATTTTACCCAACGCTCGCTGTCGTAACTACGTATGAGAGACGTAATTGTAATTTGATGGATGATTACTATATATAATATAGTAGCTTAGAAGTAAGTTAGTCCTTTGTGCAGTTGTTTCTCTAGATGTTCTGATCATTCCTTTTTATAGATATTGAGAATGAGTCAAAGAGGGAGACCAGCTTCTAGGGAAGACCGAGCTACTGAAGGGACTGCTGATTATGCAGCTATGTTCGAAGCTATGATGACTTCGATCATGAGAAGGATACCAGTCCCGGGGGCAGCAGTAGATGTTGGAGTTCAAGTCCAAACTCCGAAACCAGTGGATTTTGCTAAGTTGTGCAAGGATTATACTACTCTTGGAGGGAAGGTTTTCTTGGGAACAGAATCTACCATTAAGGTCCAGAGATAGATAGATGCTTGTAGAAGGATCTTTGGTGATTTGGGAATTGAGGATGCAACTAAGAGGAAGTTGGCATCAAGACAGCTTCAAGGGAGAGCTTCTGATTGGTGGAACTCTATTACCATCAATACTCCGGAGGAAGAGATTACTTGGGAGCAATTCCAAGTCAGATTTGAGGCTAAGTTCATTTCTACAGCTCAGAAGTCTGTTCTGTTCAAGAAGTTTGTGGAGCTCAAGCAAGGTGGAAGACCAGTTCTTGAGTATGTTTCTGAGTTCGAAGCTTTGTCCAAATATGCCCGGTCATATATGGAATCGTCTTATCAGAAGAATGAGAAGTTTGTGACAGGCTTGGACAGTTATCTTGGGAGACAGTTGGTGGATCATTTGGACGATTCATTTGAGAAGCTTGTGGAGAAAGCTCTTAGGCATGAGAGTCTGTTTCCTAAGGAAGGATCTGTTGTTGCTGTTACCAGGGAAGAGTCTAAACCCCAGCAGGGTGGAAACAAGAAGAGGAAGCAGCAGCAGCAGAAGGGAAGGGATGGCCAGAAGAAGCCAAAAGGCGAGGTGATTTGCTACAACTGTCAGCAGAAGGGCCATTTCTTTAAGGATTGTAAGAATCCAAAGGCATCGATGAAGTGTCACAACTGTGACAAGCCAGGGCACATCAGGAATAATTGTCCAGAACCGAGGAAGGACAAGCAGATTGTGCAAGCTTATGCTTTGGGAGCTGTTCCTTCGTCTTCAAAAGCTCCTACCGCTGAAGAGAAGGGAAAGAGTGTGGTGGTTCAAGGTACTCTTTTCCTATGTGGTGTTCCAGTTAGAGTTCTGTTTGATACTGGAGCGTCGCATTCGTTTGTTTGTAGTGAACTCGTAGGCCGGTTAGGTTTGGAACCGGATATTGTTGATAGGCCATTGGTTGTGACTAATCCAGTTGGGGGTTCGTCTTGTTTGTGTATGTTATGCCGTGGTCTAGTTGTATCGAGTCATGGTTGCTCTTTTGTTTGTGATTGTTTTGTTCTGAACTTTGCGAGGTTCGGAATTATTTTGGGTATGGACTGGCTTAGGAAGTATGCGGCAAAGGTTGATTGCAAGAGGTTGGAAGTGACAGTCGAGAATGTGGAGGGGCGAAAGGTTGTGATACGATGTAAGCATGAAGAAGGCGTCTTCATGAGCTTCATGTATTCGCTAGTTGTTCCACGGGATGGACTGTCATTAGTGCCAATCGCGAATGGATTCGAGGATGTCTTTGACGAAGTCAAAGGGTTGCCGCCGCATAGAGAGATCGAGTTTCGTATAGATCTAGTTGAAGGAGCTAGACCTGTTGTGATGCCTCTTAGGCGGATGGTGCCTAGGGAACAGCAGGAGTTGAGGGTGCAAGTTGATGATCTTTTGCAGAAAGGATTCATTCGGCGTAGTGTGTCCGAGTGGGGTGCACCAGTTGTGTTTGCAACCAAGGCAGATGGGTCGTTGAGATTGTGTGTGGATTATCGTGAGCTGAATAAGGTGACTAAGAAGAACAAGTATCCATTGCCGAGAATAGATGACTTGTTTGATCAGCTTCACGAAGCCAAGGTGTTTTCTCAGATGGATTTGGCAACGGGATTTCACCAGTTGAGAGTGGCTAAGGATAGTGTGCCGAAGACTGCTTTTCGAACATCATCCGGTTTCTTTGAGTGGCTGGTAATGCCGTTTGGATTGACTAACGCGCCAGCATATTTTGTGGATCTTATGAATAGAGTGTTCAGAGATCAGTTGAACAAGTTTGTGCTTGTGTTCGTGGATGATATTCTGATTTATTCCAGAACTGAAGAAGAGCACAAGACACACTTGCGTATTGTTTTGGAAATCTTGCGGAAACATCAGCTGAAGGCTAAGTTTTCGAAGTGTCACTTCTGGAAGAGTGAAGTGAGGTTCTTAGGCCATGCGATTTCTGGAAGTGGAATAGCGGTTGATCCCGCTAAGGTGGCAGCAATCCAGGATTGGGTTAGACCTAAGAATGCATCTGATGTGAGAAGTTTTCTTGGATAGCAGGATATTATCGACGGTTTATCAAAGACTTCTCCAAGGTAGCTGCACCGTTAACAGGATTGACGAAGAAGAACCAAGTGTTCAGTTGGGATGCTAAGTGTGAGCAAGCTTTCGGAATCCTGAAAGAGAGATTGACAAGTGCTCCTGTTTTGACTATTCCAAGTGGGAATGATGAGATGGTGGTTTACACCGACGCATGTGGTACTGAACTTGGAGCAGTGCTGATGCAGAGGGATAAAGTTGTTGCGTATGCAAGTCGACAACTGAAGCCGCATGAAAGGAATTACCTGACTCATGATTTGGAGTTAGCGGCGATTGTATTTGCTCTGAAGATGTGGAGACATTATCTGTTGGGAGTTCGATTCGAGTTGTTTACGGATCATAAGTCATTGAAGTATCTTTTCTCCCAAAAGGATTTGAATCTTCGGCAGCAACGTTGGCTAGAGTTTTTAGCATCATATGATTTTGGTATAGCTTATACTCCGGGAAAAGGTAACGTAGTGGCAGATGCGTTAAGTCGAAGACATGTGGGATTAGGAGCCATGTTTTCAGAATGGAAGAGTCTCGAGTATTTAGCTGGATTTGACTTCAGGCCCAGATGCGAATTGGAACCCGAGATGTTGGCAAACTTATCGATAAGACCGACTCTTGTGGAGAGAATTGGCGAGAGTCAGAAGCGAGATGATAAGCTTGTCAAGATTATTCGTGATTTGGACTCTGGATTGGATCCAGAAAAGGATAAAGGATTCGAGGTCGATCGAGAGGGTTGGCTTCGAAAGCAAGGACGACTAGTTGTTCCCGATATAGATGAATTGAGGAGTGAAGTTCTGAAGGAAAGTCACCACTCAAAGTTGACAATTCATCCAGGTGGAAATAAGATGTATCGGGATATGAAGAGAACCTACTACTGGGAAAGCATGAAGAAGGATGTTGGAAATTTTATTTCCAAGTGTATGAACTACCAGTTGGTAAAAGCCGAGCAGAAGAAGCCAAGTGGATTGCTTCAGCCATTAGAAGTTCCTACATGGAAGTGGGAGCAGATATCGATGGATTTTATTGATGGACTACCTAGAACAAGAACGGGAAATGAAGGGATTTGGGTCATTGTAGATCGTCTGACCAAGAGTGCGAGGTTCATTCTTGTTCGATCGACTAGGACTGCATCAAAGTTGGCTGAGTTGTATGTGAAGTGGATAGTTCAATTCCATGGTATTCCGAAGAGTATAGTGAGCGATCAAGACCCATTGTTCACTAGTGGATTTTGGAAGAGCTTCCAGGAAGTTTTGGGAACCGAGTTGTGTTTGAGTATAGCTTATCACCCTCAAAAAGATGGTCAGACCGAGAGAGTCAACCGAGTTTTGGAAGATCTTCTTAGAGCATGTGTTTTGGACTTCGGAGGATCATGGGAAGATCACCTTCATTTGGTAGAGTTTTCATACAACAACAGTTACCAGTCAAGCATTGGTATGGCACCGTATGAGGCATTGTATGGAAGACCGTGTAGCTCTCCGACATGTTGGTTGGAAACTGGAGAAAAGCTGATGCTTGGGCCAGAGATGATTCGGCAGACTTCAGATTGTATAGAGATCATTCGGCAACGAATGAAGGCAGCCCAAGACCGTCAGAAGAGTTATGCTGATAAGCGTCGTAAGGATTTGGAGTTCGACGTAGGTGATATGGTTTTTGTGAAGATTTCTCCACTGAAGAATGTTATTCGATTCGGGAAGAAAGGAAAATTGACTCCGAGATTTGTTGGACCATTCCCGATCATCGAGCGAATTGGAAAGCTCGCCTACAGATTGGAGTTACCAGAGAAGATGTCGAGTGTGCACAATGTTTTTCATGTATCATATCTACGGAAGTATGTGCACGACTCGAATACAGTGGTTTCTGCTGATAGCTGTGAAGACTTCGAAGTTGATCTAGTTGATAGAAGACCTCGTAAGCCGCTTCGTGTTGTTGAAACCGACACGAAACAGCTTAGGAGGAAGGTAGTTAAGTTGCTCAAGATACAATGGAATGATGATGATAACGACTGTACGTGGGAGGTGGAAGAGAGGATGAAGGCAGCTCATCCTGAACTCTTCAAGGTATGGTCCTAAGGTGTCGTCTCATCTCACGATATTGTAACTTGTTCTAAGTTTTAGAATTCTGTATGCTAAGCTAGAATTGGATGTATGGTTTGTTGATTGCTATGGATGGTAGGCGTACAAAATAGTCTTCGATTGCTTTGTTTGCTTGGAATTTCGGGGGCGAAATTCCTAAGGGGGAGAGAATGTAACGACCGGTATTTTATGGATCGGAACATCGTAAAACAGTTGACAATTGGTTACATTGTTGATAAGATTCAGAATTTTTCTAAGTCCTAAGTCGGTTTGGACGAGTTAAGAGAAGTTTGGGTCGAGTTGCCGACTTAAGAGATTAACTGGGTTAAGGTGGTGACATATGAGTTTTGGCGAAATTGCTAAGTCCTAAGTCGTTCACGACTTAGTATAGGTCGTAAGTCGTATATGACTTAGGAGAGGAGTGACCCAGTAGTTACCGACTTATGGTATTGTCCGAATTATAGAAGATAGTGGTTGGCCGACCTAGTGGAGTTAGCGACCTAGTGGTTCCGAGTTAGCATTGTTAGGTCGGCAACGACCTAAGGAGTTTGGAGATAGCTGTGTGGCGACCTAGTGTCTTGGTATGACCTATAGATTAGCGACATAGGGAGTATACGACCTATGGGAGTTAACTCGTACGAGTTAAGTCGTAAGTCGTAACATGTTTTAGGTCGCGTGAAGACTTAAGGTGTTAGGTCGCTGGGTTTCTGCCTGAGTGATAGGTCGTGAGCGACTTAGTAGTTGTTAAGTCGCGAGCGACTTAAGAGTTGATCTGTTTTAAGTCGTAGACGGCTTAGTAGTTGAGTCGTAGCCCCAGTTATGTGTTAAGTCGTAAGTTTGTTAGGTCGCGAGGGAGTGTACCTGTTAAGTCGTTGGGTTGCTGTAGCATGTGTTTTGGTTTAAGTCGTAAGTCGCGCACTTGTTAAGTCGTAAGTCGTATCTTTGTTAGGTCGCGAGTGCTGCTAAGCTATAAGTCGTAGGCAGGTGATTCTGTTAGGTCGAATAGGCGCGCGCACGTGTTAAGTCGAAGGAGAGTTAGGTCGTAAGTCGGAAAGGTCTTAGGTCGTAAGTCGGAGACGACTTAGGAGATAGCCGAGTTACGACTTAGTGGATTTTCAGCTATAAATAGGAAGGGTTTTTCTCACTTTTTGGGATCCGGATTTTTGAAGCGACGAAGTGCTGCCATTTTGAGAGCTCGACTTCTACACTTCTTCACTTATTTTCTCCACTCTAATCTAGTGCTTCCTTTCATCCAAATCGAAGATCAAGATCGAAGATCCAAGAGCTAAAGTTGAAGATCTTCATCCTTTGAAGTGAGATTTCTTCGTTTGAAACGGATTCGTGATAGATCAAGCTTGATCCTTCGCTGTCCAGATCTGAAGCGTGTTGGTTTGGGGTTGTTTAGGTGATTTGGTGAGTGGTGATTATCTCTCACACGGATCCAAAGGAGTATATCGGATTGTTGGCTTGATTTGGTGTTAAAATAGTGATTTCTATGCATTTTTGTAAACCTAAGTGTAGATCCATGTAGATCCATTGTTCATGATGATTTGACAACCATTTTTGTATATGATTAACCTATGCAAGTTCATTCATCAAGTTGTAGAGATAATTCTCATGTTTTCATGCTTGTTAGACTTTCAACTCCTTAATTACGAAATTGCCATTATTGTTATAATTGTCCATTTTGCTTATATTTGAATGCTTGGTTACTTGGATTGATGTTTGACATGATTGATTGCTGTGAATTAGATGATTGTTGATTGGTTTTAGACAAGGTGGTCGAAGATGATTCAAAAGCTAAGGGAAAGGCTCTTGAATTGGGAAAGCTGCTCGTGGCATATGTAGCGGGATGATGAAGCTCTTATGCATAGATTTGATGATGTGATGTTGAGATGAGGCTTTGCGAGGATGTAATGAAGCGAGGCATCATGTGATAAAGACTTGGTCTAATCCAGACGGGATCATTCCAAGCACGTTGGTAACTTGGTGATATGATTCGAGTTAAGGGTAATGGTTGCTCGAGAGGCGCTTGAGCTAGTATGGAAATAGTCGTCGAGGAGGATGACTAGGAGGCTGAGATCTCATCGTTGTTGAAGGTTCTAGCATGCTCAAAGCAAGAGTACATTGGGCAGATTAGATAGTCCCTGAAGGCTAATGTTTGATAGTCAAGTACTCTGGGCAGATTAGATAGTCCTAGGCACGGGTCATGATGACGTGCGGGAGTTATGTCTAGAACCGGGGTTTCCATTAGCCCTTGACGGACGGATGAAAGAATGTGCCGGTCATTCAATTAACGGTGATATCAAGGCAACGATAACAGTGATAGCCAGAGTCATGGATGTTTGGTTGTATCGTCATTCGGACTCAAGAGCGGTATTTTCTGGGTGCTTATCTGATTTAGGCCTTGGTACTTGGAAAACATCGCCCTTGACTCGAATGATTATTACCCTACTTTAAATTGTATGCTCTGCTATGTTTGTTTCTATTTAGTGTGTGTCTGGGGCTATCACTGTAGAAAGAGGTTGGAGTGGGAGGGTTGTATTCCTATTCCTTTTTCCTTTGTACTCTTTTGGTATGTTGTTAGTTAGTTTACTGCTCACTAAGACTGTTGTCTGACTCAAGGCTTTATGTTTTAATTCTTACTGCCTTGGGCTGTTCGTCCATTTTTGGGACGGGCAGACTAGGTAGCAGGTGACAGGTGCTGTTCTCTTCTCACGATGCTGATATCGAAGACGAGCTGGAGGGTTGCATATTATCTTCTTATCATATGTACTGGATGTTCCGCTGTTTTGTATTCTCTGAGTGTTATGTAGTGAGGCTTGATGTATTGGCTATTTGGATGCTTGTATTCAACTATTATGAAGTTTTATCTGATGGCATTTTATTCTGTAAAGCTTCACTATATATATGTTCTATTGTATTTTGTCCATGCGCTGTGAGTAATACGATAGATTCTGTTGTTTTAATCTACCCTGACAATCGTCCATGGTCGCCTGGCACACTTTACAGCGCACTATCTCTAGATTCGGTGTAGGGGTCATGGGCGGTCGTCACACTGGTCATTTCAAGAATAATTGCCCCTTGTACTAGAAGGGCAAGACATCTGGAGTCTTCGCCATGACTTCTTCCACCCATGCTCCGCCTGCTCCACCTGCTCCTAGTGATTTCCAAGGTACTCTCCAGGGCACCTTTACTTTGTTTGATTTTCCTATTCGTGTTTTATTTGATACTGGAGCTTCACAAAGTTTTATTTCTATGGATCTTTGTGATAAGTTTGAGCATCTCCTTTCACCCAAGTTTGCAGCTGTACCTTTATGTGTTACTAATCCTATTGGGGGTCCCGCGAACCTTAGTAGGATTTGTAATCAAGTGAAACTTCTCTATTCTGACCATCGATTTTCGGGTGATTTCTATGTTCTGGGTTTCGATGCTTTTGATTTATTGCTTGGGGGTGATTGGCTAAAGAGGCAGCCGTTATCTCTTGTAAAACCTAAACTGTTTCTCTTGTTGATGATCGGGGTAATTCTTTGGTAATTCAGTGCCGTATGCCTCAGGATTTTGCTGGCAGTTTTATTTTCTCTTTGGATTCTTCTCCCGGTGATCTTGATTCAACCCCTGTGGTTAAGCTCTATTCCGATGTATTTGGTGAAGTTTCTTCTTTACCTCCTAAGCGGGAAATTGATTTCCGTATTGATCTTATTCCTGGAACTCGACCTGTAGTTCTTCCTCCCAGAAGAATGGCACCCCGTGAGAAGGTTGAGTTAAGGAAGCAAATTGAGGACTTGTTCTCCAAGGGTCTGATCAGACCTAGTCATTCTGAATGGGGAGTAGCTGTGGTTTTCGTCACTAAGTCCGATGGTTCTTTGAGGATGTGTGTTGATTATACGGAGCTGAACAAGCTCACTATAAGGAACATATATCCTATGCGTCGTATCAATGATATGTTCGATCAGCTTTATGGTGCTACTGTTTTCTCTCAGCTTGATCTTGCCATAGGTTTCCACTAGCTCAGAGTTGCTGAGGAAAGTATTCCCAAGACTGCTTTCCGTATTGAGAATGGTTTCTATGAATGGTTAGTTATGCCTTTTGGTTTGACTAATGCGCCAGCTTTCTTTGTTGATTTGATGAATCGTGTTTTTCGTGATTTTCTTAATAAGTTTGTTCTGGTCTTTGTTGATGATATTCTGGTCTTTTCTAAGACGGAGGAAGAGCATGAATCTCATTTGAGCTTTGTTCTGGGGACTCCTAGGAGTCATCAGCTGAAAGCTAAATTTTCAAAATGCCATTTCTGGAAGGATGAAGTCCGATTCCTTGGACATATTGTTTCCAGTGATGGAGTTTCTGTTGATCCAGTCAAGATCGCTGCGATCAATGTAAGTCTACCTTTTCTCATCTTTCTTTTGTAATCCAATTATTCTATCTTTCTATGTAATTCTTATTTTTCCCTACTCTATTTCAGGATTGGGAAACTCCTAGGACTCCATCTGATATCCATAGCTTTCTGGGCCTTGCCGGTTATTATCGGAGATTCATTAAGAATTTTGCTCGGATTGTCGCACCTCTCACTGCTTTGACTTGTAAGAATGCTAAGTTTATATGGAATGATAAGTGTGAAGTTGCATTCAATGAGTTAAAGCGTAAGCTTACTTCCGCACTAGTTCTTACCGTTCCAAATGGAAATGAGGGATTAACGGTATACACTGATGCTAGTCGTGAAGGTTTGGGAGCTGTTCTGATGTAGGATGGGATGGTCATTGCTTATGCCAGTCGTCAGTTGAAGACCCATGAAGCCAATTATGCCGCTCATGATTTGGAATTTCTTGTTGTGGTTTTTACTTTGAATCTTTGGAGGCATCATCATTTGGGAACTAAGTTTGAGCTTTTCACGGATCATCAGTCTTTGAGATATATTTTCACCCAGAAGGATTTGAACCAGAGACAAGTTAGGTGGCTAGAGTTCCTTGCTTCTTATGACCTCGACATCAACTATACCCCTGGGAAAGCTAATGTTGTGACAGATTCTTTGAGTCGGAAGAAGGCGATGTTGTGTCAGCTTGTTGTTTCTTCTCCTCTTTTGGATCGTATCATGGCTAAGCAGGATGAGGATCAAATGCTTAGGCTTATTAAGGAGAATGTTCGTAGCAGGGTTGGTGGTAGTAGTCTTGATGGTAGTGGAGCTCAGATCGATGATAGAGGTATTTTGAGGATTAATATTCGGATTTGTGTCCCGAATATTGATGGATTGAGACATGAGTTACTTCGGGAAAATCATCGATCCAGACTTTCTATTCATCCAGGTGTGATGAAGATGTATCAGGATATGAAGAAGTTGTATTGGTGGAGAGGTATGAGGCATGATATCTCCATTATTGTTAGTAGGTGTGCGACTTGTCAGCAAGTCAAGGCCGATCATCAGAAGACCCCTGGTTTGTTACAGCCCCTTGAAGATCCCAATTGGAAATGGGAACAAGTTTCTATGGATTTTATTGATGGATTACCGAGGACTAGGAGGGGTAATGAGAGTATTTGGGTTATTGTGGATAGATTGACCAAGTCAGCTCATTTCATTTCGGTCAAGTCTACCCGTTCTGCTTCTAGTTTAGATGAGATTTATATGAGGAAGATTGTTCGTCTCCATGGTGTTCCTGTCAGTATTGTTTGTGATCGAGATCCCATCTTCACCAGTCAGTTTTGGAAAGCTTTCAGGAATCTTTGGGTACTCACTTGAATCAGAGCACTGCTTACCATCCACAGATCGACGGTCAAACGAAAAGAGTGAATCAGATTCTAGAGGATCTTCTTCGTGCTTGTGTTCTTGATTATGGAGGATCTTGGGAAGATCATCTCCATCTTGTCGAATTCACCTATAAAAATAGTTATCAGGTATAATCTCAATCTTCTATTTTAAGCTGATCTTAATCTTTTATCTATCTCATTTCATCTTTTGAATTTAGGCTAGTATTGAAATGTCTCCGTTTGCTGCTCTTTACGGACGACCTTGCAGATCTCCATCTTACTTGATTGAATCTGATAATCGTTTGGTTCTTGGTCCTGATATGATTCTAGAGGCTTCTGAGAGAGTTGAGGAGATTAAGAGGAAGATGAGGAGTGCTCAAGATAGGCAGAAGAAGTACCCTGATCGGCGTAGAAGGATTTTGGAGTTTTCTGTTGGTGATCTGGTTTTCCTTAAGGTCTCTCCCTTAAGGAATGTGATTCGTTTTGGTCGTAGAGGGAAGCTTGCTCCTAGGTTCATTGGTCCTTTCTGCATCTTGGAGAGGATTGGTTCTTTGGCTTATCGTCCGGATTTGCCCGAGAAGTTTTCTGGAGTGCATAATGCATTCCATGTTTCGCATCTTTGTCGGTATCTTCATGATCCATCCCTTATTGTTCAGCCTTTTGCTCTCGAGAGTTTGAATATTGAGCCTAATCTGAGTGTCGAGAGGAAGCCACTTCGTATTATTGATAGAGGTACGAAGCAGCTGAGAAGGAAATCTGTCAACCTGGTCAAAGTGCAGTAGAGTACTGATGATTAGGATTGTACCTAGGAGATGGAGGAGAGCATGCGTGCTTCGAATCCGGAATTGTTTATTTCAGGTACTATTCGTTATTCTATTTTATCTTTCTTTGTTTTCTGTGTCTCGTTCCTTTTCGAGGATGAAAAGTTTTGAGTGGGGGAGAGTGTAACAACCCATAATTTTTAACAAATATTTTAAAATTAAATTATTTGAAAACATTGATTTTAAATCATTTAAATTTGAAATTTTGGAATTTTATAATGAAATTTTTGGATTTTGTTTATAATTTATTTTCCAAATATAATAAAATAATGATTTTCTGGAAATTTTATATTTTGTTCAATTTTTTGTCAAACTTTGATTTCCAGTTGAAATTTGTAAATTTGAATTTTAAATTTCTAATCTTTTTCTTTGAAACAGTATTTGATTCTGATATTCGTTCTGCTTTTCGTTTTGTTAAATTCTGTTTTATACTTTTAAATTTGATAAAATTCAGCGTTTTACACACAATTATTTTCAGTATTTCATTGTTTATTTTTCTATTTATTTTTCCATCTTTTATTTTGTTTGGGCTTTGAATTTTATTTGTTGTTTTGAGCTTGTTTTGTTTTGGGCTTGACAAACGGGCTTGGAAATTCCAAGAGGCTTATGTTTCTTTTTCTTTAATGTGAATTTGTGCCTTTTCCATTCCCATAGCCGTTCATTCCTTTCTCATAGCCGTACATATCATTTTGTTCACCACTTCCTTCTCATTTTCATTTCATAACAAAACAATTCAAAGTAAGTTTCATGGCTTCCTTCTTTCTCCTTTTTTTCTCTTTCCTTTTCTTTTGGTTGCAAGTTAAGTTCGGCCATCACCATTCCTATTCCTTTTACCGACCATCTCCACCTTACCACCACCTATGACCGACCATCATCATCCCTATGCCTTGTTGCCGTGATCCTAGATCTAAAACCCACCTTCTATTTGCCTTGCAAACCTTAGCCGAGACCACCATATCACCACTTCCCCTCTTGCTAGCCTCAGCCACCACCTATTCCATCACCAACTCCTCTTTTCCATGCCTTGCCATGACCATCCCCTACCCATGGCCGTGACCAGACCTGACCTGACCCAAGCCTAGCACCTTATGATCGAACCCATATTAGCCATAGGGCCAAAACATGTTGCTAGGCCGAACCACCAAAGCACTTGACCCTTCATTTTCCTTTGACCTTTAGCCTCCCACTTGACTTTTGATTTGCCAACCTTCCATCATAACATAGCCGTGCCTTTTCCCTGATCATAGCCGTGCATACTTACCTCTGAACCAATGTGGCCGAGCCATATTGTCATGTGTCAAGCCTATTTGAAAGTGGCCGAGCCCACTTGCCTTGGTGGAGTCTACTTTGCTTCATTTTGATTCATATTTATACATTGTTTTGATTTATTTTCTTCTGTTGAATATGTACTTATATATATATATATATTCTATTTTTATTTATTACAAGATTTGGATTTGGGTGCTACTTCTCCTCTAATCTGATTCCTGCTTTGTCGTGCTTTTTTTTGGAGTTTGATTCTGTGTCTTGAATTGTCATCTCTAGCATTAGAAGGTGAGTTATCACTCTCGACTTCGTACTTATAAAATTATGAAACAAAGTCATGTGAATTATATTAGTGATATGCCATGTTGATAGTAATTTCATATATGCCAGTGATATGATATTATATGATGTTATAACCTGATTATATACCTGTTTAATCACCTGATATGACATGCTATGATTTACTGTTTAATTTATATTCCTATTTCTCACACTACAAGTTCCCTCACTATGGTTGAAATGATACATACCCGAACCGACTTTAGAATATGGAAAAGTTGTTATGAGCTGAAATGATAGGCTCGAATGATTTTTATTTGACTTGGGATTGCTGGTTTGAAATGATCAAACCCGGGATTTTATATTTCAGGTTGAAATGATATATATCCGTAATCACTTGAGCTAGGTTAGAAAATATTATACAAACCCGTGGTTAATTTTAAATATAAATATTTCTGAGATTTTAAGTATTTGGAATATAAAATATATGAGATTTTAACTTAAATTGGATTTAATTGATTTAAATAAATTTTATAGTGATTTTCAATAAGTTAAAATTTGTATGAGTTAATAAAGGATTGAAACGTAAAATTTAAAATGTGATTTGAAATGGAATATTTGGCTTAACTCAGTAATAAAATATTTTATTCATGAAATGGATATTTTTAAAGTAAATAAAGTATCAAGTTATTGTTAAATTTAAAGTTAAGCAATTTAAGTGTATTTTTGACTTAATAAATGAATTATGGTTTAATTGGATATTTTATTTATAAAAAATTTATTTTATAAAATTATAAGTGAAATTATATCCAAATAAATATTTCTAAATAGTGAGATATGTTTTATAAGTTAAAAATGGTGAAAAACTGAAATTATAATGTTTTTGAAATGCTATAATAAATCTCAGATTTGTATTGGCAGCATTTCTGAAATGCTGTGGTTTTAAGGTAGTGTTTTACAAGTGTTACCATTTCTAAAAATGTACTGTTTTTCCAAACACCATTATATCTGCAGTAACGTTTTCTGAGTGCTGTTGTTTCTGAAAAGACAATATTTTGAAATACTACTATATCTGCAGTAACGTTTTCTGAGTGCTGCTGTTTCTGAAAAGACAATATTTTGAAACACTATTTTATGTACAGTAACGTTTTCTGAGTCCCACTGTTTCTGAAAAGACAATATTTTGAAATACTACTATATCTGCAGTAACGT
The DNA here is from genome assembly GCA_030737815.1 of Allium fistulosum. Taxonomy (NCBI): domain Eukaryota; kingdom Viridiplantae; phylum Streptophyta; class Magnoliopsida; order Asparagales; family Amaryllidaceae; genus Allium; species Allium fistulosum. The sequence goes on along the minus strand of CM060908.1, from coordinate 859,841,828 downwards.
TTTCTGTGTGCTGTTGTTTCTGAAAAGACAATATTTTGAAACACTATTTTATGTACAATAACGTTTTCTAAGTGCTGCTGTTTCTGAAAAGATAATGATTTCGAAATGCTAACATATGTGTTATCACATTTTCAAAGTGCTACGAATGCTAAAATACAATGTTTTGGAAATGTTATAATTTAATGAATGAACTTAGAAATGCTACAACTTTGTAAATGAATATTATCTTTGAAAGATATTGATATTGAATTTAAATGGTTTAAAATGAATATGTTTTGATTTGAAATATAAACCATTTTTGAAATTTATAACCACGGGTTATAATAACGATTGGTTGTTGAAGAGACCGGGATCGGATATGGACATACTCTTTGTCGATACCGAAAACCACTTTAACAACTGTGTACGTGGTGGAGATTCCAGAATGAAGTAGGATGGTGGCGATGATCCTAAGGTATTTATGTGGACCTAACTCCCATGAGTTAGCATAAGGTGGCTAAAACAGGAGCGATTCCGGGCTAATGAGGTAGCTCCTCTTATCGGACAGATTCCATCGTATACCATTCTATTACTTTGTGATTGATTGGGTGCACCCCTTGATTCAGGAGTGTGGCTCGAGTTCGGCGATTGCTGCGGCTTTGCGTTACCAATAGTCCGGATGCGTAATTGGTATATCTACCCTGGCATTACCTAGTTGTGCCGTGTCACCTACCCTAGCGTGCTTTACATATGAGTTTGTTTTGTACCGTACCTATGGAGTGCCCTCTGACGACGCCCATTACGGGGGAGATTACGGTACTGCATAGACTATGAGAATATAAAAATGTGTTAAGGTGGAAAATGTAAAGCCTTAACGCTACTATGATAGTTTACTTTACTTTAGACATTATTATAATAGCGTATCTTACTATATAGTAGATAGTTTAACGGATCCTTAAAGGATGGGAGATCCCAAGCATCCTTTAAGTTATTGATGCATTTCTATTACAGTTCACTTGAGTTGATTTACATTTTATAAGTATGTATGTCCTGACTCGAGTGTTTCGTGTTTTGCTTTACGCTCGGGTCAGCCTGAGTACCACAGCTTTGGATTCATCTTCTGGAGCTAGAGATTTTCTAGAGTTTATATGTCTATCTAGTTGTCTATTTCCATTTCAGTTATTTCTTATTCAGCTTTGCTTATGTATTCAGACTTCTGTTGTATCTATTTTTCAGACTGTGGTATTTTATGTATTGTAGTGGCTTCATGAACCACTATGTATTTTTATTTCCGCTGCGAGTTATTCTGATATTCTATGTCTGTGATTCTGTGATTGGTTTTATTTGCTCCAAATTTATTTACAATATACTGTTTTGAATTATTATAGTCCGACATGTGTGGTTTTATTGTCGATTTGAATGGTCTAAAATAGTGGGTCGTTACAGGGGGTGTGTGAGGACCCGTTTCATCGACTCTCGGAAATCAACACTAATACATCCTCTGTTTTCATGTGCCGCAAATCCAAGTGCCAAAGAAGCATATTCTCAAGGGTAAGAAAGAAAAATAAAGACAGAACAGAATCTCACATATGTTATTTCAATTAAAAGTTTATAGCGGAAATTAAAATACATTTATCAGAGTTAAAAATACGGACAGTTAGAAATCACTGTCCTTACAATGCGGAATACTATACTACTCAAGTGTGGTGGAAACAATCTTCAGAAAAATCTTCCAACTTCATGCTTCAAGCTCCATCCAGATTTCTTCTAAACTAAACATGATTACTAGGCTACCCGGGAAAATTAGGGCACCCAGAGTTTAAGGAAAAGGAAAATATACTCCGAGTCAGTCATGGGACTGGTGTGAGAACTCAAAAATACGTGCTTTGAAAACAAAAAGGTATATCATAAGACCATGCCGTACATAAACACAGAACGGGTTTTTACCTTATGATAATTAAAACATTCTTACATAAAAATACTTGATATTATTTTTAATGACATATCTTTAAAAACATTTGCAAGTAAACTTATTAATCTTAGCCGAAATTGTTACATTATTAAATTCCAGCATACTAACCACAAATGCGGGTTCTACAAACAAAATGGCAGGAACTTATTGGAGAATGGATTTCCATACAAATGACTAGGTGAAGGGACTACCTTCTGGCAGTACATCTCTAGAGGAATGTACCGAGGCCCAACTGATAGTCCTCTACCAACACAAGACCGGCCTACCTCTTCCTAGATAGTATCGAGTATGTCATCACCTCGGTCGTTACCGACCTATCCGAGGACCTCGTAGTATACATCCACATTAATTTAAACACGAACGTCATAGCGGGCAAAAATATATCCAGAATGGGATGATCATACTCTAATGGTAGCGAACCACATAGCCTTGTTGCATCTACCCTGTTCCGGCCATTTTTGGGTGTGAGGCTTGAGGTAGCGATTACCTTTCACTATGCACATTCCACTTTAAATGCCAAACTGCCATTCCATCGATCCGTATTGACTTCCACAAACATACAACCTCCGAGCTCATACGTCTCAGAGAATGGTGTTAAGCTAAGAGAAGTTGCCTTCTCCGCCACCGAACAGATGTATATATATAAAAGTCAACGATGAAATCTCAAGAATGCAATGCCAGACATCCATCCATAAAAGTTTGTTCTGGGACTGAACGAAACCGAAGGCACTCCTCCTACCACATCCTGTTGGGAATTTAACCCTAGGATTAGTAGCGAGAAGTCCTTGCAACCCAAAGAGTTTCAGAAACAAAGGGACCACTGCTATTTTAGTATTTGGGAGCTAACCAGAATTATCAACAAGTAGTCCTTCCATCCCAAAAATATTCGGTCTTCATCCTTCATTCTCTCTATCAGGTCTTTATTTTTTGAACACATACATTGGTTCGAAATCGTTTTCGGATAGGTGTTTACCCAAATTCGACCTCGGTTCCTTTAAACCAATCATCGATAAAAAAAGTTCTGTGAATAGGGAATCATTCTCTAATTGATTAAGTTCTTTTTACCAAAATCTCTTTTAGAGATATACATTTCCAAAATATCTTCTCCAGTACATATGGATTTATTAAACCTCTCTTATCAAATCCTTTGATTACATAAAACCTTTTTTAAACTCGAAATCATTCGAAATCATTTTAATTTTTTCTTAGGAAACAATTTCCAAAACAATTTCATTTAAATCCTTAACAAAGATTTCTAAATTCAAAACTCATAATTTTGATTGAGTTAAAACCATGTTATCTAGGATGTTAATCCCCAAACCAGTAAATATTAAATGAGTAGAATCTAAAGAAATCATCTAATCCTACTTAATATCAATTCCCGTATTCAACAAATACTATGGGCGGAACAACGGTGAAATCACATTTTAAATTCCATGAATAGTATGAGTTCCCTCTTCGGGATTTAACACCAAGTGTAAGAAGATCATCTCTATACAATCAAGTTGTATTTAATTTAAATCTGGAAAATTTAATCTTTTTATACTAACTCGTTCCCGACATTTCGACCTTATCTATCCCTCGCCCAGGGAAGAGGCCAGGTGAGCCATGGCACTGGTTGCTCTTGAACATCTCCTTAGTTTAAGCACCTCACATTCGGATCTCACGAATAGAAAATCTAGTCTACTCGTCGGCATTTAGAGCCAAGATTAAACCACTTAATTATAATAGCTTTTCTTTAAACATTTATTTAAATTATTTTTAAACAAACTATAAAACATCCCAATCATCATTAAAACAATTAATTATCCATTTGAAAACATTTATAAAAGATTTGAAAAAGAATTGTTAAGTTTAAAGCTATATTACAAAAGTTACAGAAAAAGTGCCGCAGAAAAGTGCTGTGGAAAGTGCTCTTTTAAGCTATATTGATCAAAACAACTTTTTATTATTTGAAAATTCATTTTTATTACTCAAATCACTTTTCAAACATTTTAAAAGATTTATAAGACTTATTCCACATTTTTAAACAATTTTCTATGAAATCCAGTATTACTACATTGATTTTGACTCGATCGGTGCACCTTGATTTGATTTTGGGGGTGGTGGACTCGGTCGGTAGTCGTTGCATCGATGTGTTATGACCAGCCAGAAAGGGTAAACTAGTAGAATCCTACCTTGGTCATTGCCTCACGTGCCTTGTCATACTTTTATCCTTATACGCCCCCACTACGATTTTGTTTTAGTGTGGTACCTATAGGGACTCATCGGCTACCACGTTACTGGTTGTGTTACACCACCTGCATAGAGTACCTACTTAAAAATGTGTTAAAGGGGATCAATGTAAAGCCTTAACGCTATTTTAATACTTTACTTTACTGATAGACATTACATATACAATGTATCTTACTACATATTGGTAGTTTAACGGATCCTTAGAAGATGAAAAATCCCGTAACACTCTTAAGTTATTGCACTCACGTTGTACACTTGATAGGAGATGGAAAATCTTGTAACATCTCTGAAGCTATTACACTCATATTTTACTTGTTGTTGATTTAACTTACATAAGAAATTTTAGTTCTGACTCAAGTGTTTTGTCTTTTCATTACGCTCGGGTCAGCCTGAGTATTTCAGTGTTTAAAGACATTATTCATTGAAGATGAAGACGGAGATTGGTGATCGTATTTATTAGTATTATTCCGCCGCATTATTTTGGTATGTTAGATGATTGTATTCGAATTATGTTGTAAAAATTGAAATCAAATGTATATTGTAAAAAAGCTTTATGAACTGTTTATTTGATTATTATATTTTATCATTCCGCTGCGAGATTTTGTGTATTGTTTTCCTTGTTTTATCTTATTTTCTTATTAAACCTCATTGATAATCTACTCTTTTGAATGGTTTGATTTAGACATGGGTGGTTTATAGTCGACTTGAATCGTCCAAAAAGGTGGGTCATCACAGCAGTGTTAGCATTCCAAGATAGATTGCTATCCAAAAGGTAAAACGTAGCCTCAAGCCTCATCAACTGGGAATGATTAAAACAGGGGTATGCAGCAGAGCTATGTGGGTCACACCCATTAGGGTATATCATCCCTTTCTAGATAAATACACAATCATAAATGAATTCGTGTACGTGGGAGCTCTCGATTGAAGGTTGCAAAAGCAATCGGGGTGATGATATATTCGATACCATCCAGCAAGGGGTAGGCCGGTTTTTTGTTAGCAGGGGTCGTAGGTACGACCTCGGTACATTTTTCTAGAGGTGTACTGTGGCGGGCGGTACCCCAGTAGCCCAGTCATTAGTTGGAATCAAATCTCCAATACATGCCCTACCTTTTCGATTATAGAGCCTAGTATGTCGAAATGTGAGATGCAAGCATTTCAGCTATTTTATCTATTTACTTTAAACCTAAACACTATGATAATATCACTGGATTTTGATAGAAAATGTTATGATTGTCGTAAGGTAAAAACCCGTCCGTTTTTATGTGTGGTGTGGTCTTACGAGATACCCTTTGTTTGAAAAGTTTTCAAATGTAGAAATTAGTTTGGTTGTTACTTGTTATCGAATTTTACTCATGCTGGTTTACCAGACTGACTCGGGTGTTATTCCATTTAATGCTCAGGTCAAACGAAGCATGTTTTCCCCATGTTCGGCTAGATATTTTAGAGCTAGAGAAGGCTGGATGGGCAAGATGTATTCATGTATTTTTACTTCCGAGGTATTATAGAGTCTGTATGCTTGTCACTGTGAGGACAGGTTTCTATAACTGTCCAAAAAGTCAGGATAATTCTAATGTACTCCGATGTTGTATATATGAATAAAGATGTTTTGTTTCTGTAAAGATCATGGTTGTATTATATATTATTTGCTGCGTTGTTGGATTCTTTGTTGTTTTAGTTTTCTCCATCTTCTACCTTCTTCTTTCACCCTAATAGATCGGTATTTCCGGCACCTGAATGTTGGGCATGTAATACAGTGGACGTATTAGTGTCAATTTTTTAGAGTCGAAAATCTTGTTCGTTACATTTGGTAACATGCTGAAGTTTAAGCGAGAACCTTGCCCCTGGTAGGGTAAACTCATTTGGAATTGGATAAGTGAGATCCTAGAGTGAGCCTAAGTGTATTAAAAATATGAGTGTGTATTTGTTAATGGGTAAAAATGTTTTATATATTGTTGTTTGATTTGTTGAGTTGCTTAAGAATTCTGGTCGAAGCATTTGACCAACGTTATCGATAGGGATTTCCTAAACACTTGAACAAGTCCAATTGACATAATATTATTTTAAAATTGGAAAATGAAATAATTTTACCTAAGATATATTTTAGGAATGATTTTCAAAAGTCTATATATTTATCGATGAGATGTAGGGTTAAAATTGGGTTTAGAATAAAATGTGTTTAGTTAAAAGAAAATCTTTAAATGACCTTCTAAAAACGAAAAGGATTGTGAGAATTTAAATCCCGGTGGCTTTGATAAAGATTTAAATGATTTTGGAAAAGTTGTAGTAATTGTACTCAAAGAGATTTTAAGATATAAATATTTTAAAATGGATTTGAAAGTAAAGTTTTCTTCAAACAGTTCGGAAAGGAGTTTCGATTGTTTTGTGATAATCGGAATAATCTTCTAAGTGACAATCGAATGTTTGCTTAGGCAGATATGATAGTGCACTTAGTAAATTATCCTCTTTCTTATTATACAATCGAAACAAGATTGAATCCGAATGAATCCAAAGCTAGTGGATAATTTTATTAAAGAACTATTTATCTATAAATAGTATTTTTTCAAAAGGGAATTTGTGAAGAAAGAAATATTTTTATGATTAACTAGTTCGAGTGTCTTCGAAATGACTAAAAATGGGTAAGAGATGCGTTCGAATGGTAAACACTTCTTGTAACGACCCTGAATTTTTGACATTTTGAAATGTGAATATTTAATTGAGTTTAAATATTCGAATGATAGTTTAATTTGAAATTCGAGATATTAGAATGAATTTGGCGATTTAATTATTGAATTAATCGTTAAATCTGGGTAAAAATTTGAATCTTCAGTTTTAAGCTGATTAAAAATAATCTGAAGGCTTAGAAAATTTATATTGATTATACTGAAGATAATAAAAGCTTCAGAATTGAATTTGAAACTGTTTTGTTCAGTTTTGAAATTTTATTGCTTAAATTGAATTTAAAAATAGCTTTCCGAGGCGCAGTCTCGGAATTCGACGAAACCAGTTCCATTGGATTCATAATATTGTATTATTATTGGATTTTAATTTTCGTAATGTTTGGAGTGATCATTTGGCCGTACGATAAGCAAACGCGCTGAAATTAAATCGAAAATTTAATATTATAACCGATCCAAAAAGATATCTTCGCCATACGATCGAATTTGGAGTCGAAACCTTTTCCATTGTGTTCGGAATAGGCATATAACATTATAAACGCCTAGAGGCACGCCTTGATAGGAAATCGAAATTTTTGGCTTCGTTTTCGAGTCGATTTGAATTTGAATTTGAATGGGGTATTTATATTAGTCAACTACAGTTGATATTATCTCACATCAACTTTTTCCTTTCAATTCAAACACTGTGGCCTGTTAACACGAGCAGGCTAACGTCTTCTCTTGTCTCCCCTTCTGTTTCTTCTATCACGCAAGCAGTTCCTTCTTGTTCAAACGAAAAAAAGAAAAAGAAAACAAAATCAAATGGCCGAGTTTCCCCTTTTCCCTTCAGTATCCCAAAATGAAATTGAATTCAAAATCTTCTCCCTCTTCCATTTGTTTTCACGCGAAATCGAACTGAATTCGTTCGAAAGAAAAAGAAGGGGTCGCGACCACCTGGAAGCGTTGGAGGGAGGCGCGCGCGCTCGTGCTCACGAAAGCTCGAAGGGGTGTTAAACGATTCTGGGTGCGACATCTTCGCCGCTGTGGCGACTTCGTTCGATCCAGATGGAGTATTTTGGGGCGGCAGCTCGAAATCGATGGCAGTTCGAATTCATTCGAACGAAATTGGAATTCGCATATTTGTAATCACGATATGGGGTTTGCGTATCTGGAATCGCGTATCTGGTATCACATGAACGAACGCTCGAATGCGAGCTTGAGGCGTCGTCGATCGACGTTGGAAATTGATCGTGACAGGTATTTATCGCGAGTTGCTCGCGGTGACGCAACTCAATTTAAGCACTGAGGTGGTGATGGCTTAGAGGCTGAGGAGATGGCATCTTCGAGTTCGATTTCGTGAGCAGTAAGGTATTTAATTTGTTTACTTGTTTTTTTTACTTGATTTAATACAAGCAGATCTGAAATTTATATGTAAGAAAAAAAAATTAGTTTTTAACAGGGATATATATATATATATTAAGCAGCCAGGATTTCAAAAATTATATGTTAAGTTTAAAACAGGAAATAAATCGGTAGTTAATGAAAATATAAAATGGAAATTTTGTGCAGTGAGGTTTAAAACAAATTTTTATTTCAGTTTAAAAGATTATGTATATGTACGTATATGTTTATAGCGAGGAAATGCATATCCAGTAATTTTATAATATCGTATAGTTTATTAAAAGAAATTTGATTTTAAATTAAATAATTAATTAATTAAGTCATTAGTTTGAAATCAAAATTTATTGATTAATTGTTTAGTGAATTCAAATATTAATAAATTGTTTATACAAGGTTTAAAAAATCGAGAAACAAGCCGGAAATGGAAAGGAGTTGGAAATGGCTGCTAATAAAATAAAGGTGAGATATTCTCACTCAAAATGAAAATTTGATTTTTCAGTTATTGATGGATTGACTGTTTGGATGTGATAGTATATATAGTAGTATATAGCAATATATATATATATATATATTGGAATATATATTGGAGTTGTGATTTCCCGCATTATATAGCGGATGAGACCCTATGCGCCGCATAATAGCGGATGATATTTTATAAATCCCATATACCGCGATATTCCACCTCGAAGTGGAATTGGTATTGTGCTAACTTCTGTGGATGCAGGGAAATAGGTTGGAGGGATCTAACTGGATTGCTCAAATTATATGAATTTGTTTCATATGTTGTATGAATTTGTTTCATATGCTGTGTGATAATTTATTGATAATCTATGAATGATTATATTGACGATTGAAGGTGTTGAAGGCTATAATTTAGCCGAATGTATTTTTGGTATCGTTGGATACCAGAAATAAATAAAATTGGATTTTTGAAATTAAAGTTGGAAATTTTAAGTAAATTCTTTTGAAAGAATTAGTTTAATTTCAAAGAAGGAATTTAAAAGCATAAAGTTGATTTTTGAAATCTTATCGAATTATTTCCAAAATATGGGAAAAGATTTTTACAAATGGATTTTGAATGGTATTATTCGAAAGTTGGAAAATTTATTTAAAATGGAATTCTAGATGGTTTGGAAGAGATAAAGGAATTTATTTTAAAAGTTGATAAGTTTCTAGAAATCAAATTGAAGTTGATTTGGTATTTGAAATTAAATCTTTGGGAAATCAATATGAAAAATTGATTGGTGTTTTGAATGAAAATGATTTGGTATTTGGTAATAAACTTAGAAATCAATTTGTAATTGATTTGGTGCTTGAAAATAAACTTGTAAATCAATTTGAAATTTGATTTGGTGTTGAAATAAATTTAGAAATCAACTTGAAATTGATTTGGTGTTTGAAAGTGAATATTTGGGAATTTAGATTCAAAATGGAATTTATAAAGGAAAGGGAAATTTGTTTTAAAAATAAACATTGATTTATTTTTAAAGTGTGGAAATAAATTCACAGATTTGGGATGTAAATTTGAAATAAATCGATAAGGATTTATTTAATTGGTTTAAATGGACCATTTTGAGATGAAGTGTGAAATTGGTTTGAAATTTGTTTTCAAAGTGATGAAGTGTGAAATATGATTTGAAATTTGTTTTCAAAGTGATGAAGTGTGGAAAATATATATCTTGCAAAGATATTTTGAAAATAAATAATTTGGGAAAATTATTTAAATTGGTTGATTGTTGTGAATGTTGTTTGATAGTTAAATAACCGACTATCAACATTTGCCTTTAAAATGGCACTTGAATTTGTTTTTAAAACAAGCGCTCATTATTCGGTTAAGCCAGGAGAGGACTTTGTGTCATATAACCCATTCCGAATAGTGATACGTCGTGAATGGATAACATTTGAAGACCGGTGTGAAGACCGGGTATTTTCGAAAATGAAAGGACAACCTGTCGAATGTCTCTGCACCGAGTTGCTCCGGTATAGAGATTTATATCACTCTTCTTGTGATGGGAAGTCCGGACGTGATTAGTGAAAACCCGGATTGCAAGGGCTTCTTTGGAAGTGCCTTCGGTTCCGTTCGATCCCGGAATGGACTTGTATGGATGTGTGTCTGACGTTACACTTTGAGATGTAAAGCTGGTTTCTATCAAATACATTTCTGTTGGTGGCGGAGAATTTATTCTCTTAGCTTAACACCCTTCTCTGAGACGTACGAGCTCAGAGGTTATGTAGTTGATGGTTACTAGTGATACATTCCCAATTTGGTAATGCGACATACGAAGTGTTGTTGATCATTTGTTGATCAAAGCGTGGCTTTGTGAAAAAGCGTGGCTTTGTGAAAAAGCGTGGCTTTGTGAAAAAGCGTGGCTTTGTGAAAAAGCGTGGCTTTGTGAAAAAGCGTGGCTTTGTGAAAAAGCGTGGCTTTGTGAAAAAGCGTGGCTTTGTGAAAAAGCGTAGCTTTGTGGACGAGACTTCGTCGAGCCTCACAACCCGGTAATGGTCGAAACAGGAATGTTGCGGCAAGGTTTTTAGGGGTCGTGCCCCTAGGGTATGTCATTTCCTTCTGGATAAAAGGTGATATCATGGTATGGAGCCCAGATATTTTACCTATGTTGATGCTGCAAATTTATTATACTTTGTGGTTGTTGCTTTGTGGTTGAGGATCCTCGGATAAAGGTCGGTAACGACCGGGGGATGGCATACTTGTGTGTTAGTTACCTAGTTACAGCTGTACAACGTGAGGTAGTGTCAGTGTGTTGGTTACCTAGTTACAGCTGTACAGCATGAGGTAGCGTCAGCCTTGTGTTTGTAGAGATCCGGTTAGGTTCTCGGGGACGTCCTTTCAGAGGCGTTCCATTTCGGTGTAAGGAAGTTCCTTTGCCTGATCATTTGTTGGAAATCCAAAGAAACAATACGAACCTTGTACGGTTTTAGTTGTATAACCTGCTATGGAATGTGGCGGTAACCTGCTATTGAACATAGTAGCTATAGTAGGCATACAATAATGGTTGTATGTTGGCTAAGATTGATATTATACTTTCGAAATGTTTTCCACACTAGACATTAATAATAATATCAAATGATTTTTCGTAGTAAGCATCTTTGACTATCATAAGGAGAAATCTCCTCCAATTCTGCGTTTGCATTGTGTGTGTGGCGGGAGGCCTTATGGTAGTTTCATTTTCCAAAAGCATTGCGAATTAATTTTATTTTCTTTGTGAAAATAACTGTTTTACGATCTCACACCAGTCACCATGACTGACTCGGAGTTTATTGTTCCCTTCCTAAACTCTGGGTGCCCATAATTTTCCACACGGGCAGCCTAAAGTTATGTTATCAGGATATTCTGGATATTCTGGAGCTTTGGAGGCGAGCTGGATGGCGAGACGTACTCCCGTATTTGTTTATTTATTCCGCTGTGTATTATGTATGTGGATAAGTTTATATAACTGTCCAGTGATGTGTATTGTTGTAAACTCTGATGATATGATGTAATGTATAAACTGATATAGTCTTTTGTTTTAAAGATTATTCATTCATCTATTATATATTGTTCCGCTGCGAATGTGAGATTCTGTTATTGTTTCTGTTTCTGTTCCTTCTTCTTTATTTTTCTTCTGTCTTCTCCTACCTCTTCTTTTTAACCCTAATGATTCGGTTTTCCGACATTCGATTGCGCGGCATTTGATATTGTGGACGTATTAATGTCGACTTTCGAGCGTCGAAAAATCGTATCGTTACATGTGGTATCAGAGCTGTTGGTTAAGCGACAACCCTAGCTCTGTTGGGTGTTACTCATTAGAGATAGAGCCAGTAGTACTCTAGAATGAGTTGAGTGTAATAATAGATATGAGTGCGTATTTGTTAGTGAATATAAAAATTGTTTTATATTATGATGATTGGTTTGTTGAGTGGTATATGGATTCTGGTCGGTATAGTCTGTACAACTCTATCGATAGGTATCTCTAAACACTCGTACAGAACAATTCGGCACGATATTGTTTTAAAATAGGGTAAATGAAATAATTTTACCCAAAACTATTTTCGTATATAAAGGAAATAATCTTTGTAAATTATTATAGTATATATGACTGCTTGGTTGTTTGGAAGTAATAACATTAAATTATTATCATTAAAGTTGAAAAGGAAATTAAAATAGTAACTCCAAAGTTAAGAAATAAAAATCCATACAAATGGAAATTTGTAAATATAAATTGTAAATGTGATTTGTAATTTGAAATGGAATTTCAGAGAAATGTTTTGAAAAGAATTGGAAATTTTTGGAGATTTGGAAAAGTTTAAATTCCTTTTGGTTTGAGAATGAATTTCAAAGGTTTTGGAAAAGTGTTTGGATGGGATAAAAGCTCTAAACTCTTTTAGGTCGCTGGAAAATAATTCCGATGATGATCGCGACATCACCAGTGTTCATTTTCGGGTTTCCAAAAGAGGAATTGCTGCCAAATTGTTTTAATGGAGATTGTTGAAAACTGGGTTTGGTTTTGGAAATTCAAAAGATAATTTGAATTGGTTTCAAAAATGGTTTTGAAAGGTTGAAAAGACTCTGGAATCCTATTTAAAATATTTATGGGAATAATAAATGAGTTGATAACTTATACAATTTAAATTTTGATAGAATAAATTTAACTTAAAGGATGGAGTTAAATTAAAGTATGTATAAGTGAATCAATTAAATAAAGTGAATTTGAAGAAAGGTTTAAGGAGGCTAAGTGAAATGATTACTTAAAGAAAATTTATTAAGTTAAAAATAAATTTGGGGTAGTAACAAATGAATTTGAATTGAGTTTGAATTATGATAATGAAATTGTGAATAAATAAATAAATTTACAATTGCAAGTGCAAGAAAATGAAATTGGATGTTGAAATTCATTTCGAAATTGTAAGTAAATACTTGTATTGAACTTAAGAAATAAGTGTGAAATTCTTAAGTAAATTTGATATTGAAAATATTCTAAGTTGATGATTGAATGAAGATTAAACTGGAAATTGTAAATGAATCATTATGAATAAGTGAATAAAACTAATTTAATTAAATTAGTAGATGGAATGAATTTGATAAATGAAAATCAAATCAAGGATTTAAATTTGGAAGTGTTACAAGGAAAAAATAAAATTGAGTTTTGAATTGAAAAAAAAACTTAAGTAAATATTGGATAAAAGCTTGACTTAAGTAAAAATTGTGAAATGGTTTTCGAACGAAACTTGTTTGATTAATGAAATGCAAATTAAATTGTATGTGAATTGATCGTAAGAAATTTAATTTGTATCGAAACAATATAAATTGCTAATGGAAATTGTTTTGAGTGCATTGCTTATGAAATCTATGTGTTTACTATTGAAAATAAGTGAAATATTAATAGATTTCCTATATATCTTACTTACATATTTAAATTGAGTAAGTACAGGTTTTTGGAAGCCGTTTGGCTGGATTTGGTTGCGTTAATAAGTTAATAAATAAGCCGCTTTGCTTAAAATGCTAATAAAGGTACGCCTATGCAATACAAAATAGGAAATATGAACTGTTTTTGTTTTTCCGACTGAGTGGGTTGATGTATATATATTTATATCTTTTGTCAAATTGCAAAAGCTCCTCCGTACAAAGGAGACTCCACCAAAATTTTCTGAAAAATTTGGGAGTTAGAAAAATTTTGAAAAAATTTGGAAAATTTTTGTTAACGGAAAATTGATTTTCAAATTGTAATGGAAATCTAGGAATTGAACTAGAAAATGAAAACCATTTTTTTGGTCAAAGTTAAAAGTCTTGGAAAAAGTGAACATTGGGTTTTCACTAAAATGTAATTTTAGTTTTTGAAGATAAAATGAATTCAAATAGAATTAAAATAGTAAATTGAATTCAAATGGGATTGAAAATACAAAGTTGAATGGAAATGAATATATAACTTTGTTAGTAAAGTGCAAATAAATATAAGAAATATGTGAATACTTATATTGAACTTAATAAATAAAGAATGAAATTCTTAAGTAAATTGGGATTGGGAATACACTAAGTGAATTTGGACATTGTTGTTAAGTAAAGTATACAGGGATTATAAAGGCTATAGGAAAATGGAATTGGATTTTGATTTCGAAGATGAATTTGAATTTCTCAACAATAAGGTATGTATTTAAAATTTCAGTATGAAATTTGATGAGTTTCTGATTTTGCCACTTGGCATTTTGTTTTCTTTTGGAATTTGAGAGTCCGTAGGGACATTTTGTAGTTGTACCGAGTTAGTCGCGCAAAGGAGACGTTGGCGATTTTTTTTGGAAATTTAGAGAGTTAGAGAATTTTTGAGAATTTTTGGATAATTTACAATTTGAATTCAAATTTAAATTTGAATTGTGAAGTAAATAAAGTTGTTTGGAAACTATGGTTAAGATTTGGACAGTTAGTTGAAATGATGATCTTTAATAAAAAGATTTGGGTTGATAAGTTGATAAAATTGTTTGGTTTTGGTAAAATGATAAACGGGTATTGGATCATTCTTCTTAACTTGTAATTTCAGGACGAAATTCTTTTAAGGGGGGAAGATTGTAACGACCCTGAATTTTTGACATTTGAAATGTGAATATTTAATTAAGTTTAAATATTCGAATGATAGTTTAATTTGAAATTCGAGATATCAAAATGAATTTGGCGATTTAATTATTGAATTAATCGTTAAATCTGGGTAAAAACGTGAATCTTCAGTTTTAAGCTGATTAAAAATAATATGAAGGCTTAGAAAATTTATATTGATTATACTGAAGATAATAAAAGCTTCAGAATTGAATTTGAAACTGTTTTGTTCAGTTTTGAAATTTCATTGCTTAAATTGAATTTAAAAATAGCTTTCCGAGGCACAGTCTCAGAATTCGACGAAACCAGTTCCATTGGATCCGTAATATTGTATTATTGTCGGATTTTAATTTTCGTAATGTTTGGAGTGATCGTTTGGCCGTACGATAAGCAAACGCGCTGAAATTAAATCGAAAATTTAATATTATAACTGGTCCAAAAAGCTATCTTCTCCATACGATCGAATTTGGAGTCGAAACCTTTTCCATTGTGTTCGGAATAGGCGTATAACATTATAAACGCCTAGCGGCACGTCTTGATAGGAAATCGAAATTTTTGGCTTCATTTTCGAGTCGATTTGAATTTGAATTTGAATGGGATATTTATATTAGTCAACTGCAGTTGATATTATCTCACATCAACCTTTTCCTTTCAATTCAAACACTGTAGCCTGTTAACTCGAGCAGACTAACGTCTTCTCTTGTCTCCCCTTATGTTTCTTCTATCACGCAAGCAGTTCCTTCTCGTTCAAACGAAAAAAAGAAAAGAAAAATAAAACGAAATCAAATGGCCGAGTTTCCCCTTTTCCCTATAGTATCCCAAAACGAAATCAAATTCAAAATCTTCTCCCTCTTCCATTCGTTTTCACGCGAAATCGAACTGAATTCGTTCGAAAGAAAAAGAAGGGGTCGCGGCCACCTAGAAGCGTTGGAGGGAGGCGCACGCGCTCGCGCTCACGAAAGCTCGAAGGGGTGTTAGACGATTCTGGGTGCGGCATCTTCGCCGCTGTGGCGACTTCGTTCGATCCAGATGGAGTATTTTAGGGCGGCAGCTCGATATCGATGGCAGTTCGAATTCATTCGAACGAAATTGGAATTCGCATATTTGTAATCACGATTTGTGGTTTGCGTATCTGGAATCACGTATCTGGTATCACGTGAACGAACGCTCGAATGCGAGCTTGAGGCGTCGTCGATCGACGTTGGAAATTGATCGCGACAGGTATTTATCGCGAGTTGCTCGCGGTGACGCAACTCGATTTAAGCACTGAGGTGGTGATGGCTTAGAGGCTGAGGAGATGGCATCTTCGAGTTCGATTTCGTGAGCAGTAAGGTATTTAATTTGTTTACTTGTTTTTTTACTTGATTTAATACAAGCAGATCTGAAATTTATATGTAAGAAAAAAAAAAGAAGAAAAACAAAAAAAATTAGTTTTTAATAGGGATATATATATTAAGCAGCCAGGATTTCAAAAATTATATGTTAAGTTTAAAACAGGAAATAAATCAGTAGTTAATGAAAATATAAATTGGAAATTTTGTGCAGTGAGGTTTAAAACAAATTTTTATTTCAGTTTAAAAGATTATGTATATGTACGTATATGTTTACAGTGAAGAAATGCAAATCCAGCAATTTTATAATATCGTATAGTTTATTAAAAGAAATTTGATTTTAAATTAATTAATTAATTAATTAAGTCATTAGTTTAAAATCAAAATTTATTGATTAATTGTTTAGTGAATTCAAATATTAATAAATTGTATAAATTGTTTATACAAGGTTTAACCAATCGAGAAACAAGCCGGAAATGGATGCTAATAAAATAAAGGTGAGATCTTCTCACTCAAAATGAAAATTTGATTTTGCAGTTATTGATTGATTGACTGTTTGGATGTGATAGTATATATAGTAGTATATAGCAATATAAATATATATATATTGGAATATATATATTGGAGTTGTGATTTCCCGCATTATATAGCGGATGAGACCCTATGCGCCGCATAATAGCGGATGATATTTTATAAATCCCATATACCGCGATATTCCACCTCGAAGTGGAATTGGTATTGTGCTAACTTCTGTGGATGCAGGGAAACAGGTTGGAGGGATCTAACTGGATTGCTCAAATTATATGAATTTGTTTCATATGTTGTATGAATTTGTTTCATATGCTGTGTGATAATTTATTGATAATCTATGAATGATTATATTGACGATTGAAGGTGTTGAAGGCTATAATTTAGCCGAATGTATTTTTGGTATCGTTGGATACCAGAAATAAATAAAATTGGATTTTTGAAATTAAAGTTGGAAATTTTAAGTAAATTCTTTTGAAAGAATTAGTTGAATTTCAAAGAACGAATTTAAAAGCATAAAGTTGATTTTTGAAATCTTATCGAATTATTTCCAAAATATGGGAAAAGATTTTTACAAATGGATTTTGAATGGTATTATTCGAAAGTTGGAAAATTTATTTAAAATGGAATTCTAGATGGTTTGGAAGAGATAAAGGAATTTATTTTAAAAGTTGATAAGTTTCTAGAAATCAAATTGAAGTTGATTTGGTATTTGAAATTAAATCTTTGGGAAATCAATATGAAAAATTGATTGGTGTTTTGAATGAAAATGATTTGGTATTTGGAAATAAACTTAGAAATCAATTTGTAATTGATTTGGTGCTTGAAAATAAACTTCTAAATCAATTTGAAATTTGATTTGGTGTTGAAATAAATTTAGAAATCAACTTGAAATTGATTTGGTGTTTGAAAGTGAATATTTGGGAATTTAGATTCAAAATGGAATTTATAAAGGAAAGGGAAATTTGTTTTAAAAATAAACACTGATTTATTTTTAAAGTGTGGAAATAAATTCACAGATTTGGGATGTAAATTTGAAATAAATCGATAAGGATTTATTTAATTGGTTTAAATGGACCATTTTGAGATGAAGTGTGAAATTGGTTTGAAATTTGTTTTCAAAGTGATGAAGTGTGAAATATGATTTGAAATTTGTTTTCAAAGTGATGAAGTGTGGAAAATATATATCATGCAAAGATATTTTGAAAATAAATAATTTGGGAAAATTATTTAAATTGGTTGATTGTTGTGAATGTTGTTTGATAGTTAAATAACCGACTATCAACATTTTCCTTTGAAATGGCACTTGAATTTGTTTTTAAAACAAGCGCTCATTATTCGGTTAAGCCGGGAGAGGACTTTGTGTCATATAACCCATTCCAAATAGTGATACGTCGTGAATGGATAACATTTGAAGACCGGTGTGAAGACCGGGTATTTTCGAAATTAAAAGGACAACCTGTCGAATGTCTCTGCACCGAGTTGCTCCGGTATAGAGATTTATATCACTCTTCTTGTGATGGGAAGTCCGGACGTGATTAGTGAATACCCGGATTGCAAGGGCTTCTTTCGAAGTGCCTTCGGTTCCGTTCGATCCCGGAACGGACTTGTATGGATGTGTGTCCGACGTTACACTTTGAGATGTAAAACTGGTTTCTATCAAATACATTTCTGTTGGTGGCGGAGAATTTATTCTCTTAGCTTAACACCCTTCTCTGAGACGTATGAGCTCAGAGGTTATGTAGTTGATGGTTACTAGTGATACATTCCCAATTTGGTAATGTGGCATACGAAGTGCTGTTGATCATTTGTTGATCAAAGCGTGGCTTTGTGAAAAAGCGTAGCTTTGTGGACGAGACTTCGTCGAGCCTCACAACCCGTAATGGTCGAAACAGGAATGTTGCAGCAAGGTTTTTAGGGGTCGCGCCCCTAGGGTATGTCATTTCCTTCTGGATAAAAGGTGATATCATGGTATGGAGCCCAGATATTTTACCTATGTTGATGCTGCAAATTTATTATACTTTGTGGTTGTTGCTTTGTGGTTGAGGATCCTCGGATAAAGGTCGGTAACGACCGGGGGATGGCATACTTGTGTGTTAGTTACCTAGTTACAGCTGTACAGCGTGAGGTAGTGTCAGTGTGTTTGTTACCTAGTTACAGCTGTACAACGTGAGGTAGCGTCAGCCTTGTGTTTGCAGAGATCCGGTTAGGTTCTCGGGGACGTCCTTTCAGAGGCGTTCCATTTCGGTGTAAGGAAGTTCCTTTACCTGACCATTTGTTGGAAATCCAAAGAAACAATACGAACCTTGTACGGTTTTAGTTATATAACCTGCTATGGAATGTGGCGGTAACCTGCTATTGAACATAGTAGCTATAGTAGGCATACAATAATGGTTGTATGTTGGCTAAGATTGATATTATACTTTCGAAATGTTTTCCACACTAGACATTAATAATAATATCAACTGATTTTTCGTAGTAAGCATCTTTGACTATCATAAGGAGAAATCTCCTCCAATTCTGCGTTTTCATTGTGTGTGTGGCGGGAGGCCTTATGGTAGTTTCATTTTCCAAAAGCACTGCGAATTAATTTTATTTTCTTTGTGAAAATTACTGTTTTACGATCTCACACCAGTCACCATGACTGACTCGGAGTTTATTGTTCCCTTCCTAAACTCTGGGTGCCCATAATTTTCCACACAGGCAGCCTAGAGTTATGTTATCAGGATATTCTGGAGCTTTGGAGGCGAGCTGGATGGCGAGATGTACTCCCGTATTTGTTTATTTATTACGCTGTGTATTCTATATGTGGACAAGTTTATATAACTGTCCAGTGATGTGTATTGTTGTAAACTCTGATGATATGATGTAATGTATAAACTAATATAGTCTTTTGTTTTAAAGATTATCCATTCATCTATTATATATTGTTCCGCTGCAAATGTGAGATTCTGTTATTATTTCTATTTCTGTTCCTTCTTCTTTATTTTTCTTCTGTCTTCTCCTACCTCTTCTTTTTAACCCTAATGATTCGGTTTTCCGGCATTCGATTGTGCGACATTTGATAAATTGGGCGTATTAATGTCGACTTTCGAGCGTCGAAAAATCGTATCGTTACACTTCTCTTGAGTATTTCCCTACTTAGTAAAAGGGAGATATAATAATATTTGGTAGTACCCAGTTCCTTGATATCATTGTAGAGTTGCTCGGGCTATATATTATATTTTCAAAAGGGTTAAATATAAAGTATCATTTCAAACGGTTTTTGATATAAAACTCGAGTATTGTGTTCTCGAATCCCTTAAAAGAATAAAGTTTTCAAAATAATAAGATATCTGGATTAAGAGCGGGTTAATAGATAAAGTTTTAAATTTTTTGAACATCCTAGGTTAAGTAAAACCAATTTAAGATCTGAAATTGTATATACTCTTTTGGATATAAAAGAGTATTATACTAAAATGAATTTGAGTTATATAATGTTAGTAAACATAAATAATGTTCTTAAGTAAAATGGTGATTCTTTAAAAAGGGTAATTATAATCTTGGGAAGTAGGAACCAATGATATTAGTACGTAGGTTGTAAGTAGATCATTTCTCCTTTTCACACAGTTCCGATCCAAGATTCAAGTACATGAATCGAGGTGTTTCACACCATTCCGAATATGGATTTACCGCTTGATTTTTGATGGCAAGCGTTGATGTGGGTTCTTATGTGGAACCAAAGGTTGTCTATCATAGTTTATGGCTATGCAAGTAGAACAGAGGTTTCTAATTAAGAAGCCTAATCAAAGTCCGCATTAGAAAGTCAAGTGAGCGATACTAGTTCGAATGGAAAGTTATGTGTTCAAGTGAGCGATCGAACCATATTTTTACATAGGAATGATCTATGTACATCATACGGATTGATGAATAGTTTTAAGTATTTCTGGGAATAGGGTTTTGGTATAATTTCGAGGACGAAATTCTTTTAAGGGGGGAAGAATGTAACGACCCGCAAATTTATCACTTGGATAAATTATATTTATTTTTAAAATATTTAGATATGGGTTTAAAAGTAAGAAATAATCATATTTTAAGTGGTAAATAATAATAATTATTTTGTTTAGGAAAAATATTTGTGAACAAATTACCTAGGTAAAATATTGAAAATTTATAAATACCGTCCTAGGTAAAATATCGATAAAACAACCAGAAATCGTTTTATCGATAAAACTGCTTTTAAACAATAAGAATCGTGCATGGATCTGGATACATAAACTAATATACGTATTCAAACAAGATTATGAAATAAAATAATTTTTTTATTTTTGGAAAATAAAATGTATTTATGACATCGGCAGTTGATATCATCGGTTTTATATTTTTTTTTCGAAAATTCATGTTAAGTTTAAATATTAAATAAAGGGGTTTCTATTTACAAATAAACCTATTTTAATTATTTAATAATGATGGTAAAATAGTTTTCAAAATTTGTTTACGAAAATAGATAGTCCGTAGAAAAAGAGAAAATGTGACCGAAGAACGTTTTCCGAAATTTCGACTTTTCGACACCGGAAAGTTGTTAGGAATGTTGTTTGCCTTTATGCACTATATATACACATATATAGTAGATAATTAACCATATAATAATACACTTAATAATATATTATCTTATGTTAATTATGTTTAAGAAGTGATGTGACAAGTCATGGTTTTAAAAATAATAACATATATATATATACATATACACTTATATATATATACACAAAATACATAACTATGTCTTGTCATTTCTTTGGTACCATCATCATCATCAAAGCATGAGCCAAGGGGATGTGACTAGAGAGGGGGGATGTGACTAGAGAGGGAAGGAGGATGGTGATGTGACCTAACATATCATGACATGTTATATTATTTTATGCAAATGGTAGTTTAGACATTTACCGATTTTCTTGTCTATAAATACACACACCCATACACTGAATCTCATTTACATCTTCTTTTTTCTTTTTCCTAAGCTCCATTTCAAAGCTTCTTATGTTAGTTTTAAGTTTTTTAAAAATCAAAAGATTTAAATTGTTTTAAAGATGCGAACTTGTTTTAAAACTCTTTCTTCTTCATTTTTCCTCCAATTTATTCGGCCAAAACATCCTCTATTTTACACCAAATCAAGATTTTCTTTTTTTCAGATCGTATAAAATTTCAGTAGCTACAACTTTCTCTTATAACACTTTATCTAATTTCAAGATTAGGTATGTCAAATCTCATTTCTTTGCAGTGTACTTTTAAACTCAGAAATTCAGGTCCGAAAATAACTCTCCTTCTTTTGACCATATCTACCTCAAACAGAATCTGATTTGAGTGATTATTTTTTGTAATTTGTAGAGAAAATAATTTTCTAAAACTTTACTTCTGATCGCCTTTTCCAAAATCTAAGATTAATATGTTCAAAACTCACATGGAAGATGACATGTTTTTTGGGATAATATTTGTGCATCTAAGGCATTTCAGATTTCAAAGACTTTCGGTGAGTAAAACTATCTTATTTTTAGAAAGAATTAACTTTATTTACATAGATTATATGTTGTGGAAATCCATAGTTCATGTTGTTAAAATATCATGCTATGATAATGATATACGTTTGCGATTTGTGGTTAGCATAGTTTGGATGTTAAATATTGTGTTTGGATGTTAAGCATCATGTTTGGATGTTTAAAGTGGTATGTTTGGTTTTAAGAATGTGATGTTGGTGTATGGTATGTTGATGGTATGGCTATGATCAAAACTAGTTGTATGTTGTGTAAGAATTACAAAATTTACACCTTTGTATGTTGCGACGGACGTGAGATCCGATTTGGAATCAAAACTAAGTTTTCTAGTTTTAAATTTTGGAAATGGTTTAAAAACTTTTATCTTTGCTTTTATGTTTCAAGGAATAAGCAAAGTATTATGCTTAAAATAAGTTTAAGCAAACTGTGCTCATAACGATGGTCGCTATGGATGCAGTTCGACAAAATTGTCGATTTTCGTTTTAAAATGTTTTCTTTTGGAATGTTTTGCAAAAGTTTTCTGAACTTGATTAGTAACATAAAATAGTTAAGTTTAGGTAATTTAATAATTTATTTATTTAATAAATTTGTAACGATCCGTAAATTTTAACTGTTTTAATAACGTTATTAGTTGAAATTTTGTGAAATTTTAAACGATAAAATTTTGAAATATAAATTTGATATTTGGAATGCGTCTAGTTAAACATAGTAACTGGTAAATTTTCGTCCGAAAATATGAAAGTTTATTTCGCGCGTAAATTTACTTCAATTTAATCAGTTAAAAAGCGATGAAAATAAAATGTTTTCGGAACCTAAATATTTTTACATAGAAAAATTCTAAACCATCTTCTGAGCAAACGCTATTTTTCGTTTTTCAAAATTCGGACATCTTTAGCTCCGTCGATCTTATTTTCTTACGTTTTTCTTGCATTTTCCGCCAGTAGAAAAATTCGATTTTTATAATTCGATCGTACCACTGATATCCGTATACCGTTTTAATCATCTCGTCGTGTTGATCTCCGCATATATTCATTCGTGCATTTTGATGTCCGGTACACGACGAAAACTGTGGAACGGATCGCCGTATCGGTATCCGTTCGGGTGCTTTTGTTTCCCTGTGTCTTTTCGTTTGTCATAAGACAACCTAATAGCTGTTTGCTTTTATAATTCTCTGAATTCGTGCTTTACGTTTCCCACTCACATGGAATAAATTTAAAAGTTGTGGTTCATTTCCTATCACCTCTCTACCTTTTACTTCTGACATTGCGTGAGAATAAAACAAAGAGGTAGCTACTTTTCCATTAATATATATGAAATTGCTATTTGAATAAGCCTGCTCAACTTTGCACGTTTCTTCTTCCTCCCCTGTAACGCCCCACTCTGAGACCCACTGTAACAAAGAGTATTACGGGAGTAATACTGTCTGTTAAAGCGGAGAATAGAGTATAGTGGAAGCGACCATTTGTAATCAAGCATAACTATCTACTGAATACGTCGAAAGGATGATATCTATATATTTTTTTTCAAGTGGTTCGACATATTCGGTAAATACTTATAACGAAATTACAAATGGCTAAAGATCTATCAGGACAAAGCATAATAATAAATGATAAAACATCACAGAACAGAATCACATAACAGATATAAAATCCCAGAACAATACATCGTCAATACAGATCCAAATACTATAAGTGGGTACAAAGCCACTGCCCACACATGTGGGTCAAAATATGTATATATCAAAGTCTGAATAATAATAGAGTAGCGGAATAGTGGACAAATAAAAGCGCTATCTATCAGCATAGCAGATAATGTCCAAGCGGAAGCACGGAAGCTAAGTCCAGAGACCTAACCTGAAACAACTCGGTCTGACCCGAGCGAAAACACTCGGGTCAGGCTAGCTAAACAATCAGTAATAACTAAGATATATAATAATGCGGTACATAAATAAAACAATACTTATCCAAAGAGAAGTATATTATGAACCACATGAATATAATGACGATCCCTAATCATCAATAAACAATAAAAATATCCAAAGAGAAATCAACACCAAAGTGTAGAATAAATAAAATCGCCTCATATCATCGGCGTAGCCAAAGCTATAAAAAGATGCCCATAGGCAATAATCCCAAGAGTGACCATAGTCTGCAATCAATGCCCAAGCAAAGATCGATGCTCCAAAGAGCAATGGGGATATACTGAAAAGTCAATGAAATCCAACACTGAAAAGCAGTGTCCAGAGACACTGTGAATCCACAAGGTAATCGCACTTACATCGTATGGTTCCATAGAACCAACACCGAATGGCGGTACTCGAATGGATATAAAAATCATCAAATAATACCAATATTGCACGTGCACCGACCAGAGTCGTTGTTGCCAAGTACTGTAGAGTTGTGATCGATCACTCGCACAGATGCGGAACGCGCGAGACGGCAAGATCCTTCCCAGAAGGATAAAGGCCCAGAGGCGCATGCCGAAAAATAAACATCTCCATAGAGCAGGTGTCCAGAGACGGTTGCCCAGAGGCGTGGTGACCCAGAGGTCCAGTACTGGTCGCCCAGAGGCTAATGTGTCACTAACTTCTTGAAGAGGAACCCGTAAAGTGTTAACAATGAGTCCCATACCCCACGTTCGCACTAAACGGTTTCCTAACCAATAGCAAGCTCACACTCCAAACAATAAAAAGTCCACCTCGTATCATCAGTAAACTAGACCCAAAGGTCAAAACGATCAATCGAATAGGTCGGGGATTAACCGGAAAGAAAATACACACGGTTCCATAGGCCGGAGATTTCCTAACCGTTTAAGCACCTTTCCACTTTGCTCGATGTGATAAAAAGTGAGTGTGAGGTTTTTATTATAGAAAATAATGGTGCGAAACGGATTTATAATTGATTTTGAAATCACTTTAAAATGGCTTTTGAAAAATCTCCTATTATGGAGTAATTAATTTAATAATTAAAAATAATATTATATAATAATTTCGAAAGCCATTTAGAAGTGAAAAATCTTTTGAAAATGATTCATAAAACCCGTGTACGAAATCTAGAGACAAATCTCAAAGAAATCAATAAAACCAGAAAATCACTGAAAAATATTCAAAGTGTTTGTAAACATTCAAAAAAACTGACGCAAACCAAAGTTCGGCAATTTATTTGGACCAGCAAACTGTGCCCAAATGTCATGAAAATTTGCAGGCATGTAGTCCAACATCCCTACTTTAAGATGCAAAAAGAATCGGGAAATTCCGACTTGAAACGAAAAAACGGCGTCGTCTCAAACTCGGACAAAAATCATAAAACTTTACTGTGTCAAAACAGTGTAAAGGTCCCACTTCGACGACATGGTCGAAGGGTCACATGAACTCAGATCTTGATGAAAATTTGCAGAAGCGTAGAAAAGTACTCCTACTTTGATATGCAACAAGAATCGTTCGGTTTCGACTTGAAACGAAGAAACGACAATGTTTCGAAGTTGGTCCAACGATAACTGAAAATGATCACTATTGTAAAACAGTTTCTGGGTGCTACTTCGGCAATAGAAACGAAGTACCTAATGCACCCAGATCTAAACCAAACTTTGCATGGTTAAAGATCTCGATCTCATCTTTTTAACTAGACAAAAAACGATGAAATCCGACAAAAGACGAGCCCGGGATGGCGTCACAAAGTCGGGGTTCTACGCTGAAAACAACGGGAGAAAAGAGACTTAAGGCCTATAGCTATGCACTAACTGGCCAGAGATGAAAAACCACAATTTTGGCATAGTAAATTTCAAATTCTGGCAAAATGAATAAAATGAAAGTTGTAGCTTAGTTTCTAATCTTTCCGGAATGACCAAGATCGTCAAATTCCGACTAGAGATGAAAATTCTATGACTAAAACAATTCTCAGATCTAAATTTTATATCACTGTCGTTGTGCTCTCGGGACAGTGGTAAGAATGTACAATTTTGACCAAATTAACTTCGAAATTTCATGAAACTCAAAACATGAAAGTTTTAGCTCTAAATCTAAGCTTTTCAGAACATCCAAAATTATTACATTTGGATAAGAAACGAGTAACTTATGACCAAATCAATTTCAGGTTTTTATTTTATCAACCCTGTAGTTTGTTGTCAGGTCAGCGACAAACAAGCATGATTTCGACCATTCAAACCTCAAAATTAGGCAAAGCACAAAACATAAAAGTTATAGGGTATAGAATAAGCTTTTCAGAACTTCAAAAAAATCTTAATTCCGATTTAAGATGAATAAGATATGCCTAATTTACTAACAGCAATAAACTAATTATAATTTCAGCTAGCATATATTACAAGTACCTTATGTGCACACCCCAAAATGAAAGCAAAGATGATCAAAGAGCTATGATTCACATGTTACATAATAAAACATGTGTTCTTAACTGATTACCAAAATCAAAAGATGATTAAACACATATTAGAAGAGGTTTTTAGCAATATACCTCTCTTGAAAGCAACAAAGACTATTATAGCATCAACCCAAGTTAGCAAAAGATGATTAGGAGGCTATAAGATCAAAAAAACACATAAAACATGTGTTACCAAATACATTTCAGAAATGAGAAAGATATAAAAATGGATTTGAGGTGGGTATTTGCATTACCTTTGCATAGAATGACTTGCATAAGCTAAAACTAGAAGGAGATGAAGATAGAGGCCATTTTTGTTATGAAAGCTTTAGGAAATGATTAGGGTTTTGATTAGGGTTGAATGAATGAGGTTATGAGAGTATGAGATAATTTATAGAGGAGGTTTAGGGTGGGTTATTGGGTTAGGTTTTGTAACCCAATAAGAAGAGAGTTATTTACATGTTTCCAAAAATTAGTCTAAGTGTTCATATATGTTTATAAAACTCATTTTTTTCTTATCCAAACCCATTTTAAAATCTCTCCTCAAATATTTAACTTTCCAAAAATAACATTTTATCCTCATTTTAAAATCACATATTTCCCATTTAATTAAAATAGCCTTTTCAAATAATAAATTTTATTATTCCAAATCCTTTTATGCTTCATTAAAATAAATAAAAAAACCTAACTTTTATTTATTGATTGGTAATGCAAATCCTGGGTTGTTACATCCCCTCTATCTACTTATCAGCTTGTTTATTTTCTTGGTAAAATTTATTTATGTACAAGGCTTCATATTTGCATTAGAAAAACGGCTCGTTGCATTGAGCAGCCCCACCTTTCTCCTCCTCTCCTTTTCCCTGTCAGTACTCAGCAACCCCGACCACCATCCCCACAAATGACGCACCATGCTTCACACCCAGACCCCTAGCTCATCACTCTCCTCCTCCAACGCCCGCCCTTCCACCTCAGCTTGGGTCCATCACCATGCAGCGACATCCGATCCACTCTTCCTCGACCTCATCACAACCGCCGCCGAGCTTTCCCCTTCCTCCACGACCGTCAGGCCTACCCCCTTCACGTCGGCAGCTCGGCAACCCCACCTTTGACTCGCCTGCAATCCAAGCCCAATCTTCGTAGCGTGCAGCAGTTTCATTATTCGTATGTAGTATAATATAGGTAATATTCAAGCTGTTAGTTTATTTCATAGATGGTCTGTTTTGGTTAATATATAGATACAACATGACATATAGTTTTTATATTTATGTATACTTACATATTTCGACCTTGTCTAAAGAAAATGTTTATAAAATGTCTGTTTATCAAAAGTTTGGGATTATATTTTGAAACAGATATATGTAATATAATATTCTGGTTATCTATATGATATGTTATATACAATATGGTTGGTTAGAACTCTAAGAATGTACGTATGTATGTTTAAGTTGCATCTGCAGCCTGAGTGAAGCATATATTATATTGTAATCCTATTTTTTTTATTCTGTCGTATATATATATATATATATTTCATTGTATACCTATACATTAAAGTCTTCATAATAACCTGCATACATATTTTTCTATATATCTATATATTTAGTCTGCATAGCATTTAGCTGTTAGTTATATATGAATTTATATGAGTCCTATGTCAGTTTATTATTTAAAGTATATATATGTTTATCTGTATTACTTGCATTATGGATTTGTTTTGAAATTTTTGGTGTGTGTTTATTTTATATATATTAGCTACTAAGTTATATAATATGATTGATACAGTGGTTTAGAATATATGATATATGCATGGTTTCTTTTGTTCATATATACACATATTTTTACAGTTTATATCTTTATGTATGTAGATTTGTTATGCGCATGAAAAAAGAAAGATAAATATATATATACACACACTGTTTGCACGTACATTAACAGGTTTTAATATCTTTTCATTTGCCTTAAAATATATATATTATAATTTATACATGATTTTGTATGTATTTTTGTTTTGCCGATACTATAAGGGTGATATGTTTATATATATAGGATATATGGGTTATTGCAAGTATACATATATATAATATATAATTTTCTAAGATATATTTTAGCTGCAGTTTATATAGATTTACGGTTACGGTTTTATATATATTAGTTATATGCATGTCAGATTTGTTATATCTATTGTTGTTTTAATTCATATATATAAGCTATAGTATTGTATTTGTGTGTGTATATATATATAACTATACATATTTGTCTACCGCATAGTACATTTTGTGGTATTTGTATATTGTATCTACAAGGAATATATTTTTCCAATATATGTTGGATTTTAAATTAAAATATGACATTCAGCTATGTTATTAGTTATGATTTTGTTTGATTTAACCTGTTCAAATTTAATTATAGAGTTTTATTTTAAATTTTATATTTAGATGAATCTATGTATATATACTTTATATGAGGAATTGGCAGTTTTAAAATAAGTTTTATTTTATATTGTATATATGTTGATTTTATATATGGGTCTTAATTTAAACTATGTTCTTTGAAAACCCTATATATATATATATATATATTTAATTTAATATATGCTTAAATTTAGAATATGATTTTTAGATAGTTATATATATATATATATGTTCGCTTACACCAATTATCTTCATCGACCCGTTCTGATTTGTTTCATCTATTCTTATTATCAGATTTGATCGTTGAATTTGTGCCGATTTTGCTTTACTTGGATTCGTAATTCAATTTCTATGACCGTATCAGTGTGCGTATACGTGTCATCCTCTCGTGCATCTCTAGCCTCGAAAGGTGAGCAATCACTCACGATTAATGTTCTTTTATTTATTAAATTTGATTTCAATTGAAACGACAATTGAAATATGCCGCTATTAGTTAATTACACTGTTATATATGCTATTACCTGTATCAGTTCACTTGTGACACCTGAAACCATTATCTGTTATATATACAATGATAATCCAGTTTGGTTGTTAAATGATTGATTGTTTGATGTTGACATTGGACGTTAAATTGTTAATGTTGTAAGTGATAAATAATTTGAAATTTAAATTGACGTAGGATAGTTAAAGTTTGAATTGATATATGTGTTGGATTTGATTAGTTAAAATTTTAAAATATGACCCCTTAAATGTTTAATTATTTGACACGTAGAAATGGTTAATTACCCTTGAACCCTTTGAATTTATGGTATGAAATCGAATAAGAAATGTCAAGTGTAGAATCGCATCAAATAATAGTGTAATAATCTTTAATCTACATGAAATGATAGTGTAGATTTTAGAAATAATTATATTAATTTGCACAAACAACAATGTGAATTAATACGATTATTTCAGGATTATTTGAATTGATTATTGGATTGATATTGGTTGTTGTTATTGCTTGTTTATTTACTTTGACACCATCCCAGTTATCACACTGGAAGTTCCCTTTGTTATGCTTTGATTTTGAATTGAATTGGAATCGGGTTGAAATGATAAATACCCAAATGAACTTGACTGAGGATAGAGAATTAAATAAAACCCGATTGGTCAATAAATTGATTTAAAAATAAAATAAAGATTTTATTTGATTAAATAATAAGGTTTTGAAATGAAGTTGAAATTTGAAGTTTAATGAAAGGAAAATGTTAATATTTAAAAATCTAAAACAAATTATTAACAATGTAATTGATGAAAGAACGTGGTTTAAGTTGAGAAATGATCGAATTAAGTTTGAAATTATTTAATAATTAAGTTTTGAAATTATTTAATAAGTAAATAAGATTGAATTATTTAATAAATAAATAAAAATTGAATTCTTTGTTAAATGAAATTGAACTTCTTGAATAAGTGAAATTAAGTTTCTTTATTAATTGAGTTGTGAAATTGTAAACTAAGTAAATTAATAAGTGAAATTGAATTTCTCTAATAAGAAATAAAATGTGTTTTATTGAAATTAATGTAAGACTTGAAATGTAAAGAATTTGATTTGACAAATTTAATTTAAGCAAATTTGTAAGTTTTGATATAATGAAGTTGAACTTAAGTAATTGATTTAATGAATTGGGAATTAAATAGAAATTGTTTTGAATGACAAATTTACTTAGCGAATATTTAATGAAATCGATCAAGGGATTTAAATTGATTTTAATGTTAAATTAAATTAATTTAAATGATTTTGGAATGAAACTTATATATGAACTTGAATCAAAATTTGAATTGTTTCAAATAAAAATTGAATTTGAATTATAAGATTTCGAAATGGTAATTTGGAAGTTTTGAAACGTTAATTATGGAAATCGGTTTAAAAAGACAAATGGAATGTTGATTTATAAATTCTAAATTGAAACTGAAATTGATTTGGTTTTTGAAATTTATTAAACGACCAATCGGTGTAATAATTACGAAGGTTATTAAAGAGACCGGAATCAGTTATGGACATACTCTCTGTCTAAACCGAAAACCACTTTAATAACTATACGCGGAGTGTGATCCAGAATGAAGTGGTTGAAATGATGAACGTGATGACTGAAGAAAGAGAACGATAATGGATAGCCTTGACACTTGTGTCAAATTGGAAATGACTAAAACAGGAGCCGTGCCGGGCCAAATGGGGGCTAGCTACCTCGAGCGAACACACTTCTTCGAAAACTACTCATTACTTGTTGTCGATTGGTGCACCCTTGATTTTGGGAGTGTTGTTTCGTGGTGTTGCGATCGCTGCGGCGATGCGTTCTCACCAGTCCGGATCAGGCAAACGGTAGTTTCACTACCTTGGGTATTGCCTCATGTGCCTTGTCATACTTGGATCCCTATATACGCGACCACTACGAATTTGTTTTGTGTTATACCTATGGAGTACTCCTTGATATCCCACTAGTTTACGGTGGAGTTTACAGTGCTGTATAGACTATAACGCTTGTATAAAATGTGTTAAGGGGGATAATGGTAACGCCTTAACACTATTTTGATACCTTATATTACTGATTGACATTATCTACTTAGCGTACATTACTACCTTGTAGATAGTTTAATGGATCCTTAAAGAATGGTTATTCCAAACATCCTTTGAGTTACTTGTATTTCAATTGCTATTTCACTTGAGTTGGATTTATTGATATAAGAATGTTAATCCTGACTCGAGTGTCTTGTGTTTTGCTTTACGCTCGGGTCAGACTGAGTGTACCAGTATTCGAGACTCACCTTTGAAGTTGGAGCTTTGCTTGAAGATCCAGCCATCTATTCTGCTTTCTGTATTCGATGATTCCAGTGATGTATTCTGATTTGTATCTGATGTATCATATTACTCTTCCGTTGTATCTGGTTTAACTCTGATGTAACTTATACATTTATATAGTAGCTTCATGAACTACTATCTCTTTTATTTCCGCTGCATTTATTACTCTGTGTCTGTGATCTGTGATTATTTATTTACTGTATATGTTCAGTTTTGCCAAATTTAAATTAACAACGCGGTATTTTGAATTATTCAACTCCGACATATGCGGATGCGAATAGTCCAAAATAGCGAGTCGTTACAGTTGGTATCAGAGCTTTGGTAGCTCTAGGCAAAACTCAACATATAGGGTAAATGTATTTACAGAATCACTCTCATTCGAGTTTCAATCTCTTCCTTTGACTCAATTCCTTTGAATTTTTGGAACGTTCTCCTCGGTTCCGAAATACATTCGTGTCTTCCACTATTCGTCTTCTTTCAATTCTGGAGCACCCCATAACTCCATTTTGAATGATATCTATAATAGGTCGGCGGTCTCGCCAATCTTCGAATGATTCGTAAAGGAGCAAAACTCCTTTATAATAGGCATCGATTTACCGGAGATTTATGTATCCTCGGTTTACGATGCTATCTATTCCCTGCTATACCTAAATTCCATAATTGAGATCGAGTGTTGATTTACCTCGGAAATTCAGCATCGATCTTATTCTTGAAGTTACGGACGACCCGGTTAAGGTTGCCTGTGAATTAAATAAACTCATCCATCTCCCGATTGTGGTAATTGAATTATCTTATCTTCTGTTTCAAACTTATTTTCGAATCAAAATTCTCTTTGTTTGAGTCCCTCAAATTTGAGTCTCTATCCTTGCTTTGAAATCCATCCTTTTATTGTCATGCGAGGTAGTGCATTTGTTATTAATATAAAAAATGTTTTCTTTATTGTGTTGTTTGAGTTGTTGATGCTGATTTGGGTTTTCGATCGATTCGTCTGATCAACGCTATCGATAGGATTTCCAAAACACTTGAACAGAGCAAACTGACACAAAAGTATTTTCAAAATTTGGTAAATAAAATAGTTTTGTATGATTATATTATATATAAGTATAAATTTTATGAAATTGAATTGTTAACTGAATTGGTTGTCAGAAAGGTAATATTGATTTTCACTCTTTGTTTTGTAAATCATTGATTATTCCAACATAAAAATAAATGGAATTATAAAAGTTGGTTTATAGATTTATTTAGAAATTTAAATGAATTTAAAGTAAGAATTTGAGAATTTAATTTCCTAAAATTTCAAGCTTTGGTTTTTAAATTTTTATTGAACGTATTTTCAAATAGAAATCGTTTTCAAAGAATTTTAAAATATTAAAATCAGTGCGGTTCTCTTTATCGCTGGAAAGTAATTTCGGTGATGACGGCCGCATCATCGACATTCATTTTCGAGTTTCGAAGTGAAGAGACCATTCAGTAGCTTTGCTACACTTTGTTCGGAAATTTAATTTGATTTGAATTTATGTGGTATGACCTGATTTATTTTATATATAAAGATTTAATTTTGACCTGATATATACTGTATATATTTATCTCAAAATTGTTTGAATTAAATCAGAGATTTAAAGTCTTAAGTTTATGATTTAAAGATGATTTCAATTATAAACTAAAGTCAAAATTTTTGGATAAATATTTAAACTTGAAATAATTGAATTTGAAATTTTATTTGTATAGTACTAAATTGCATTTCAATATAACTTACCTAAATTATTCAGAAGTTAAAATGTAATTGGATATTATACAATATACAAATGATTTTATAAATAAAAATTTGAGTGTTTATAATAAATGTTATACACTTAGATTTTAATTATAAAAAAAAGCTAATAAAGCTGCCAAAATAATAAGTTAATTGAATAATAGATGAGACCAATAAATGTGTTTTGAAGGAATTAATAAATTGAAATTTGATTAACTTATGGAAATACCTTGAATTTAAAACCAATTATTGAATATAAATTAATTTAAATTGAAATTTATATGGTTTAAATTAATTTATATGGTTTAAATATATGTAATAAGATATATTAAGTGGAATAAAGTTAATAATAATTTGGAATAAAAGAATTTAATTTGTTGAATAAAATATGAGTATGATAAATGATTATACAAATTAATGATTTAGAAGTTGTTGATTTAGGATAATTAGATAAAATAAAAATAATGAATTTAGAAATAGTTGAGTTGATTTAACTTAAGTGAAATCAAATGGTTTAAATCAACTGGTTAAATATTAATTAATTTAAATTGAAATTTATATGGTTTAAATTAATTGTTTACTTGTATTCCAATCTATTTTCTTTCTGGTTGTTTCTATTCTCCTACCTCCTTCCTTTTCGAAGACGAAAAGTTTTGAGTGGGGGAGAGTGTAACGATCCGTAAATTTTAACTGTTTTAATAACGTTATTAGTTGAAATTTTGTGAAATTTTAAACGATAAAATTTTGAAATATAAATTTGATATTTGGAATGCGTCTAGTTAAACATAGTAACTGGTAAATTTTCGTCCGAAAATATGAAAGTTTATTTCGCGCGTAAATTTACTTCAATTTAATCAGTTAAAAAGCGATGAAAATAAAATGTTTTAGGAACCTAAATATTTTTACATAGAAAAATTCTAAACCATCTTCTGAGCAAACGCTATTTTTCGTTTTTCAAAATTCGGACATCTTTAGCTCCGTCGATCTTATTTTCTTACGTTTTTCTTGCATTTTCCGCCAGTAGAAAAATTCGATTTTTATAATTCGATC
Source organism: Allium fistulosum (assembly GCA_030737815.1). Taxonomy (NCBI): domain Eukaryota; kingdom Viridiplantae; phylum Streptophyta; class Magnoliopsida; order Asparagales; family Amaryllidaceae; genus Allium; species Allium fistulosum. Next base: position 859,807,194 of record CM060908.1, on the reverse strand, counting down.
GTACCACTGATATCCGTATACCGTTTTAATCATCTCGTCGTGTTGATCTCCGCAGTATATTCATTCGTGCATTTTGGTGTCCGGTACGCGACGAAAACTGTGGAACGGATCACCGTATCGGTATCCGTTCGGGTGCTTTTGTTTCCCTGTGTCTTTTCGTTTGTCATAAGACAACCTAATAGCTATTTGCTTTTATAATTCTCTGAATTCGTGCTTTACGTTTCCAACTCACATGGAATAAATTTAAAAGTTGTGGTTCATTTCCTATCACCTCTCTACCTTTTACTTCTGACATTGCGTGAGAATAAAACAAAGAGGTAGCTACTTTTCCATTAATATATATGAAATTTCTATTTGAATAAGCCTGCTCAACTTTGCACGTTTCTTCTTCCTCTCCTCTATCTACTTATCAGCTTGTTTATTTTCTTGGTAAAATTTATTTATGTACAAGGCTTCATATTTGCATTAGAAAAACGGCTCGTTGCATTGAGCAGCCCCACCTTTCTCCTCCTCTCCTTTTCCTTGTCAGTACTCAGCAACCCCGACCACCATCCCCACAAATGACGCACCATGCTTCACACCTAGACCCCTAGCTCATCACTCTCCTCCTCCAACGCCAGCCCTTCCACCTCAGCTTGGGTCCATCACCATGCAGCGACATCCGGTCCACTCTTCCTCGACCTCATCACAACCGCCGCCGAGCTTTCCCCTTCCTCCACGACCGTCAGGCCTACCCCCTTCACGTTGGCAGCTCGGCAACCCCACCTTTGACTCGCCTGCAATCCAAGCCCAATCTTCGTAGCGTGCAGCAGTTTCATTATTCGTATGTAGGATATAATATAGGTAATATTCAAGCTGTTAGTTTATTTCATAGATGGTCTGTTTTGGTTAATATATAGATACAGCATGACATATAGTTTTTATATTTATGTATACTTACATATTTCGACCTTGTCTAAAGAAAATGTTTATAAAATGTATGTTTATCAAAAGTTTGGGATTATATTTTGAAACAGATATATGTAATATAATATTCTGGTTATCTATATGATATGTTATATACAATATGGTTGGTTAGAACTCTAAGAATGTACGTATGTATGTTTAAGTTGCATCTGCAGCCTGAGTGAAGCATATATTATATTGTAATCCTATTTTTTTTGTTTTATTCTGTCGTATATATATATTTCATTGTATACCTATACATTAAAGTCTTCATAATAACCTGCATACATATTTTTCTATATATCTATATATTTAGTCTGCATAGCATTTAGCTGTTAGTTATATATGAATTTATATGAGTCCTATGTCAGTTTATGATTTAAAGTATATATATGTTTATCTGTATAACTTGCATTATGGATTTGTTTTGAAATTTTTGGTGTGTGTTTGTTTTATATATATTAGCTACTAAGTTATATAATATGATTGATACAGTGGTTTAGAATATATGATATATGCGTGGTTTCTTTTGTTCATATATACACATATTTTTACAGTTTATATCTTTATGTATGTAGATTTGTTATGCGCATGAAAAAAGAAAGATAAATATTTATATACACACACTGTTTGCACGTACATTAATAGGTTTTAATATCTTTTCATTTGCCTTTAAAATATATATATTATAATTTATACATGATTTTGTATGTATTTTTGTTTTGCCGATACTATAAGGGTGATATGTTTATATATATAGGATATATGGGTTGATGTAAGTATACATATATATAATATATAATTTTCTAAGATATATTTTAGCTGTAGTTTATATAGATTTACGGTTACGGTTTTATATATATTAGTTATATGCATGTCAGATTTGTTATATCTATTGTTGTTTTAATTCATATATATAAGCTATAGTATTGTATTTGTGTGTATATATATATATAACTATACATATTTGTCTGCCGCATAGTACATTTTGTGGTATTTGTATATTGTGTCTACAAGGAATATATTTTTCCAATATATGTTGGATTTTAAATTTAAAATATGACATTCAGCTATGTTATTAGTTATGATTTTGTTTGATTTAAGCTGTTCAAATTTAATTATAGAGTTTTATTTTAAATTTTAAATTTAGATGAATCTATGTATATATAGTTTATATGAGGAATTGGCAGGTTTAAAATAAGTTTTATTTTATATTGTATATATGTTGATTTTATATATGGGTCTTAATTTAAACTATGTTCTTTGAAAACCCTACATATATATATATATTTAATTTAATATATGCTTAAATTTAGAATATGATTTTTAGATAGTTATATATATATATATATGTTCGCTTACACCAATTATCTTCATCGATCCGTTTTGATTTGTTTCATCTATTCTTATTATCAGATTTGATCGTTGAATTTGTGCCGATTTTGCTTTGCTTGGATTCGTAATTCAATTTCTATGACCGTATCAGTGTGCGTATACGTGTCATCCTCTCGTGCATCTCTAGCCTCGAAAGGTGAGCAATCACTCATGATTAATGTTCTTTTATTTATTAAATTTGATTTCAATTGAAACGACAATTGAAATATGCCGCTGTTAGTTAATTACACTGTTAGTCTGTTATATATGCTATTACCTGTATCAGTTCACCTGTGACATCGAAACCATTATCTGTTATATATACAATGATAATCCAGTTTGATTGTTAAATGATTGATTGTTTGATGTTGACATTGGACGTTAAATTGTTAATGTTGTAAGTGATAAATAATTTGAAATTGAAATTGACGTAGGATAGTTAAAGTTTGAATTGATATATGTGTTGGATTTGATTAGTTAAATTTTTAAAATATGACCCCTTAAATGATTAATTATTTGACACGTAAAAATGGTTAATTACCCTTGAACCCTTTGAATTTATGGTATGAAATCGAATAAGAAATGTCAAGTGTAGAATCGCATCAAATAATAGTGTAATAATCTTTAATCTACATGAAATGATAGTGTAGATTCTAGAAATAATTATATTAATTTGCATAAACAACAATGTGAATTAATACGATTATTTCGGGATTATTTGAATTGATTATTGGATTGATATTGGTTGTTGTTATTGCTTGTTTATTTATTTTGACACCATCCCAGTTATCACACTGCAAGTTCCCTTTGTTATGCTTTGATTTTGAATTGAATTGGAATCAGGTTGAAATGATAAATACCCAAATGAACTTGACTGAGGATAGAGAATTAAATAAAACCCGATTGGTCAATAAATTGATTTAAAAATAAAATAAAGATTTTATTTGATTAAATAATAAGGTTTTGAAATGAAGTTGAAATTTGAAGTTTAATGAAAGGAAAATGTTAATATTTAAAAACCTAAAACAAATTATTAACAATGTAATTGATGAAAGAACGTGGTTTAATTTGAGAAATGATCGAATTAAGTTTGAAATTATTTAATAATTAAGTTTGAAATTATTTAATAATTAAGTTTTGAAATTATTTAATAAGTAAATAAGATTAAATTATTTAATAATTAAATAAAAATTGAATTCTTTGTTAAATGAAATTGAACTTCTTGAATAAGTGAAATTAAGTTTCTTTATTAATTGAGTTGTGAAATTGTAAACTAAGTAAATTAATAAGTGAAATTGAATTTCTCTAATAAGAAATAAAATGTGTTTTATTGAAATTAATGTAAGACTTGAAATGTAAAGAATTTGATTTGACGAATTTAATTTAAGCAAATTTGTAAGTTTTGATATAATGAAGTTGAACTTAAGTAATTGATTTAATGAATTGGGAATTAAATAGAAATTGTTTTGAATGACAAATTTACTTAGCGAATATTTAATGAAATCGATCAAGGGATTTAAATTGATTTTAATGTTAAATTAAATTAATTTAAATGATTTTGGAATGAAACTTATATACGAACTTGAATCAAAATTTGAATTGTTTCAAATAAAAATTGAATTTGAATTATAAGATTTCGAAATGGTAATTTGGAAGTTTTGAAACGTTAATTATGGAAATCGGTTTAAAAAGACAAATGGAATGTTGATTTATAAATTCTAAATTGAAACTGAAATTGATTTGGTTTTTGAAATTTATTAAACGACCAATCGGTGTAATAATTACGAAGGTTATTAAAGAGACCGGAATCGGTTATGGACATACTCTCTGTCTAAACCGAAAACCACTTTAATAACTATACGCGGAGTGTGATCCAGAATGAAGTGGTTGAAATGATGAACGTGATGACTGAAGAAAGAGAACGATAATGGATAGCCATGACACTTGTGTTAAATTGGAATTAACTAAAACAGGAGCCGTGCCGGGCCAAATGGGGGCTAGCTACCTCGAGCGAACACACTTCTTCGAAAACTACTCATTACTTGTTGTCGATTGGTGCACCCTTGATTTTGGGAGTGTTGTTTCGCGGTGTTGCGATCACTGCGGCGATGCGTTCTCACCAGTCCGGATCAGGCAAACGGTAGTTTCACTACCTTGGGTATTGCCTCATGTGCCTTGTCATACTTGGATCCCTATATACGCGACCACTACGAATTTGTTTTGTGTTATACCTATGGAGTACTCCCTGATATCCCACTAGTTTACGGTGGAGTTTACAGTGTTGTATAGACTATAACGCTTGTATAAAATGTGTTAAGGGGGATAATGGTAACGCCTTAACACTATTTTGATACCTTATATTACTGATAGACATTATCTACTTAGCGTACATTACTACCTAGTAGATAGTTTAACGGATTATTAAAGAATGGTTATTCCAAACATCCTTTGAGTTACTTGTATTTCAATTGCTATTTCACTTGAGTTGGATTTATTGATATAAGAATGTTAATCCTGACTCGAGTGTCTTGTGTTTTGCTTTACGCTCGGGTCAGACTGAGTGTACCAGTATTCGAGACTCACCTTTGAAGTTGGAGCTTTGCTTGAAGATCCAGCCATCTATTCTGCTTTCTGTATTCGATGATTCCAGTGATGTATTCTGATTTGTATCTGATGTATCGTATTACTCTTCCGTTGTATCTGGTTTAACTCTGATGTAACTTATACATTTATATAGTAGCTTCATGAACTACTATCTCTTTTATTTCCGCTGCATTTATTACTCTGTGTCTGTGATCTGTGATTATTTATTTACTGTATATGTTAAGTTTTGCCAAATTTAAATTAACAACGCGGTATTTTGAATTATTCAAGTCCGACATGTGCGGATGCGAATAGTCCAAAATAGCGGGTCGTTACAAAATTAGTTAAAAGTAATTAGTACTTAACTAGTAATTAAGTAAGTGATTAAGGTTTAAGTACTGATGGAAGGTTGACGATTAATTAGTGATTAATAAAGTTTTTAATTAATGGTTTATGAAGTTAAGGAGTAATTAAATGGTTAATTATTATTTAGTTAAGTTAAGTAGGTTAATTATTTATTATTTAATTAAGTGATTATTTAATTAATTAGGTTTTAACTAATAGTGAATTGTTTAAACCTTAACTAAGATACATTAGGAAGTTAATTAGGACTTAACCAAGTTTATTAAGTTAATTAGAGTTTAATTATGAATTAATCTTGATTTAATTAAGATATAATTAGGGTTTAAGCTAATTGAATATACCTTAATCTTTTTCTTTTTCTTTTTAAGGTTAATTAATTTCAAATCAAAGGATCTCTCTCTGGACCATTAAGTAGCCAAATGAATTAAAGTGGTGATTATAAAACGTTGACATGTTTTATGGGAAGCAAGTTGACTTGTGTTTAGCACAAATGTTGAATATTCGTAACATGATAAACAAAAGTAAGTTAATTTCAATAAGCGGGTCATGGTAACTTAAGCATATAGAATATACTTCAATATGTACATTTTTCACTGATAATGGATGTATCTATATTTTTAAGTGGGACATCTATCTATGATTGACTATATGTTATGTGTGAATCCCTTACATATCTAATGTTAGTCATTAAGCCTCCGTTTGGTTTTGGAAAGTTAATATTTCATTTTCTTTTAAAATGGTCTTCAAGGTTATTCTATTTTGAACAAGGTATTTGAAGAATGATTTGACAATTGTTTTGAATATTATATAAAGAAGTTTATGAATAATTTTGGGGTATTCATAAAAGAAGTTTTAGAAATAGTTTTGAATGTTCATAAAAAGATTTTACAAATGGGTTTGGATGTCTATAAAGGGAAGTTTTATACAAGGTTTGAAAGTCTATAAAGAAGTATATATAACCGGGTTTGAATATTTATAAAGAGTTTCATAAATGAGTATGGAGGTTAAATGTTTTGTAAACGGGTTTGGGTCAAAACAAAAAGGATTTCATGGGTAAGGGAAATTTATAAAAGGATTTATTGAAGATAATTACAACAGGAATTCGAGGTTTGGGTTTCTGGAGGTTAACTTTTAAAAAAATGGTGGTATGGAACATCCGTTCAACACTTAACACCGTAGGAATAGTGCTCAGAGTTATCCTTTTCTCCAATTTAAATAATGTAGTTAAATCCGTTTAAGAGATTTGGAAATGGGAAATCTTATAAATGTTCTATGAATATACTTATGTAAAGGAGATAAGTATATGAATGTTGATAAATGTTTAGGAAAGGAGATTTATAAATGAAAATGGTTTTGAGGCTTAGTGATTGCTTTAGGTAATTAAATCTTTATATTTTGTTGTTGTTATTTGGTTGTTAAATAATCGACTGTCAATTTTGGCCTAATTTGACTTAGGAAATATGAATGTAAAATTCGAGTTTTCGACAAGGACTCGAATACTTACTTCCAAAAGAACTAGGAATGAGCCAACCAGAAATTATCGATAGTTGGTACGGAGAGACCGGGATTGGATTATATATGCGAAAAGCACTCTGAACCAACATGTATGTTCGAGTGGAAGACATCTTGATGATGATTGAAGACGGTGCTCTTTTAAGTGCAAGGGCTACTGCCACTAATCCTGAGGGTGTCCAAAATGGGTGTAGTAGAGTTAGTGCCTTCGGTTTCGTTGAGACCCAGAATGAACTTATATGGATGAATGTTGACATTGCATTGACGCCTGCAGTATTAGTATTCCAAGATGGATTGCTATTCAGAAAGGTAAAACGTAGCCTCAAGCATCATCAATCGGGAATGACTAAAACATGGGATATGCAGCAGGGCTATGTGGGTCGCACCCATTAGGGTATATCATCCCCTTCTAGATATATACACAATCATAAATGAATTCCTCTACATGGGAGCTCTTGATTAAGTTTGCAAAGCAATCAGTGTGATGATATATTCGGTACTATCGAACAAGGTAGGCCGGTTTTGTGTTGGTAGGGATTGTTAGTTACGACCTCGGTACATTTTTCTAGAGGTGTACTGTAGCGGGCGGTACCCAGTGGCCAAGTCATTAGTTGGAATCCAATCTCCAATACGTGCCTTACATTTTCGATTGTAGAGCCTAGAATATTGGAATGTGAGATGCAAGCATTTTAGCTATTTTATCTATTTAATTTAAACCTAGACACTATGATAATATCACCGGGTTTTGATATAATTTTTTTTGCCTATCGTAATGTAAAAACCCATCCGTATTTATGCGTGGTGTGGTCTTACGAGATACCCTTTGTTTGAAAAGTTTTCAAATGTAGAAATTAGTTTGGTTGTTACTTGTTATCGAGTTTTACTCATGCTGGTTTACCAGACTAACCCGGGCGTTATTCCATGTAATGCTCGAGTCAGACCGAGCATGTTTTTCCCAAGTTCGGTTAGATACTTTGGAGCTAGAGAGGAGTTGGATGGGCAAGACATTTTTATGTATTTTTACTTCCAGTGTATTATAAAGTCTGTATGTTTGTCTATGTGAGGACAGGTTTCTATAGCTATCCAAAAATTTAGGATAAGTCTAATGTACTTTGATGTTGTATATATGAATAAAGATGTTTCCTTTCTTTATAGATCATGGTTGTATTATATATTATTCGCTACGTTGTTAGATTCTGTGTTGTTTTAGTTCTCTCTATCTTCTACCTTCTTCTTTCACCCTAACAGATCGGTATGTCTGGCACTCGAATGTTCAGCATGTAATACAGTGGACGTATTAATGCCAATTCTTGACGGTCGAAAATCCGGTTTGTTAAAAAGGAAGTAGTAGTAGCAACAGCACTTGTTAAGTGCTATAGCAGCTTTAAGCCACATTTTAGTATTTTGAAATACTATAGTTTGCTATTTTGATTAGAAAATGGTTTTGATTCGAATTATGGTTTTAAATGTGATTTTGGGAATTTTCTACGGCATTTTATTTAGAGAAGGTTTTTGAACTTCTTTATTTTATTTCGGCCTTTCTGTTAATCATTTCTAGTTTATTTGAAAATGTTTTAAAAGTATTTCGAAAAGTATTTATTTTACAGAAAAGTTAATATAATAATGAATGTTTATTATAAAGGAAAATAAAGGGGAATTTATCTTTTATTTCAAAGTGATTCTATTGTAAAAGAAGATAAAAATATTTTGAAATATATATTTGTGAAACGCTTTATATAAAATTTTTTATAAAAAGGATAGAATAAATATTATTTTATAAATGAAAAGATAGATCTATAAAAGGTATTTTATAGATAAAAGAATAGATTTATAAATGATATTTTATAAACGGGTAATGAAACAATTTTGAGAAATCGGTATAATAAATCACATTTGTGAATTTATAGTGATATATGGAATGATTATGGAGTTTTATAATTACATTTAGAGATTTATAAAAGGAGTTTGTAAATGAATTTAGAGATTTATAAAAGAAGTTTTATAGATAGAAAGGAAGTTTATAAAAGAAGTTTGATAATTATATTTGGAGATTTATAAAAGGAGTTTATAAATGAATTTGGAGATTTATAAAAGAAGTTTTATAGATATAAAAGAAATTTATAAAAGAGTTTTATAATTATATTTGGAGATTTATAAAAGAAGTTTTATAAATAGAAAGGAAATTTATTAAAGGAGTTTTATAATGGGGATTTTAACTCAAAGGACTTCTTTGTAAAGGGTAATTAGTTTTAAGGATAGCACTTCTGAAAAATTAGTTTTAAGGAAAATTTACAGGAAAAAGATAAATGAAGTTATCATGTTCAATCAAAAATAGAAATAATGATAAATGAATTTATCGTTTTTCTGTATAACTTTAAAAGATAAATGAATTTATCATTTTCCTGTAAATTTTCCTTAAAACTAATTATTCAGAGGTGTTGTCCTTAAAACTTATTACCTTGGAATGAGAAGACCTTCAACCTAATTTCCACTTTTATAACTATATTTGGAAATTTATAAAATGAGTTTTATAAATATAAATGCATTTAATAAAAAGGAACGATGTTTGATTTCTATATATCATCATTTTAAAATTATGGTGGCATAGAAAGTTATTCTTTCCATACTTAACACCAAATTCCGATGTAGGAAAACTTTTCCATATCCTAAGAATTAAGAACATTTGTCAATTCAAAAATAGTACCCTAATTTGTCCAACTTCATTGTTAATCGAGAGATAGCACAAGTTTGAAATCGGGAAGTGGTGCTAAGTATATTTGGTCTAATTTCTATATGGCCCATTTACTTACACCAAAAGTGTCTTGGCTTTATTATTACCAATATTTTTAAATGACATTTGTTTTAATTCAATTAATTATGGTTTTGGAAATGAAATCTTTTTTTAGATCTGTGAATACACTCATACCTTTGAGATGAGTATATGGGTACATTTTATAAGTATTAGAAATGTAGTGTTTTGTGAATATACTTATACTGTTGATATAAGTAAATGGAAAAAATTTCTAAGTATTAAAACAAATGTTTTGTAAGCATACTTATATAGTTGAGATAAGTATATCAATATTTTTCAAGTATTGAAATAGGTTAGAGGGTTTGTGAATATATCTCTTATAAAAGGTATTTTAATACGAATGTTTGAAAATATATTTTAATTAATCAAAAGATTAATTAAAAAGGCTTAATGGTTGCTTATGTGCTTAACCAGGGTTAGTTTCCATATGGAATTAAATCTCTGCTTGGATTGTTTGTTTGTTTGACAGTTAAATAACCTACTATCTAACCTTGGTCAGTTTTGAAACTATCATTGTCGGTTAGGGGAAACTGGGATCCGATATATTGTCTAAAAACCACTTCGAACGAGCTTGAGTGTTCGAATTAGAGACATCTAGAAGCTGATGGAATCGAAGATGGAGTTCTTTGAAGTGCAAGGGCTACTTGTTATTAACCCTGAGGTTATAGCAAAGGTAGTGCCTTCGGTTTGTTCAGCCCTAGAACAACTTATATGAATGAATGTTGGCATTGCATTATTGCCTAAAGGGCAGTGTTAGCATTCCAAGTGGGATTCGCTGAAAAGGTAAAACGTAGCCTTAAACCTCACAACTAGTAATGAATAAATCAGGGAAGTGTCGCAGGGCTAAGTGGGCCGCATGCATCATGGTATGATCATCACCTGATCTGGATCATTATTTATGTATTTATGTATGCCAGTGACCCGGTACGGTTGTTGGCCAGCAACTGAGGGGATCATATTCGGTACTATCCCGGAAGAGGTAGGCCGATCATAAGTAACAGAGGTGAAAATATTTTGTAGCCTCGGTACATTTTCCTAGAGGTGTAAAGTACGAAAGGTAGACCCTTACCTTGTTATTGTATAGAATCCATTCTCCAATATGTGCCTTTCGGACTTAGTTGTATACTTAATATGCTGGAATGTAATTAATGTAACCATTTTGACTATGATTAAATAATTATTTAAACCCTAGACATTATTACAATATTACTGGATTTTCTAATAAAATGGTTTGGTAATCATAAGGTAAAACCTGCCTGTGTTTATATGCGGCTGGTCTTACAAGATACCTTTATTTTGAGGGTTTATAACATTAAAAATCCATATGATTTTTGTTTCTCATGTTGGTTTAGCAGATTAATTCGAGCATTATTTTCTTATAATTCTCAGGTCAGCCCGAGCATATTTTCAAATTTAGTTATGGATGCTTTGGAGCTTCAAAAGATGAGATGGATGCCTCCAAGACATATTCACGTTTATTTTATTTCTAGTGCATTTGTTGTTTTGTATTTATCAGCATTTGTGAGGATGTGTCATTTTAACTGTCCAGACTGATGATATGTTAGTTTACTCTGATTGATGTATATATTATAGTTTTTTTAAAGATCTATTGTATATTATAAATTACTCATCATGATATGAGATTATGTTCTGTCTTTTCTATCTTCCACCTCAATAACCTATCTTTCCAGCACTTGGATGTTGGATACGTTTATACCATGGATGTATTAATATCGACTTTTGAGGGTCGAAATGAAAGATCGTTAGACCAATAGAAAACTATTGAGTGAGTCATTCCATGGTTTTCAAATTACTGTCAGTACGGAACACCTTGGTGCCTCTAGCAGCCATGAGTATTACACTGTCCAACATTTGAAGTGCGTAACATACTCTAGTCTCAATAGATGTATCGATATCTTATCTCAATACATTTTGACTATAAATATTTAAAATAGTTTATTTATTTTATTGTGATAAATCACTAGTGATTACAACACATTGTAACTGTATCACAATACATACCATTTATGGATTTTTTTTAATTAAGTTAATTAATTAATATACATATTGTATCAAGTATATAATAAAAAGAAAACACCTTTTATTTAGAACAAGACTAGTTACCGAGTTAGATATATGTAACAAATTACATAATTTCTCATAGGGCATACCCCTAACTCGATCAATATTAGTTTCATGGAGCCAATTATCAAATCTATATTCCATCACTTCAACCAATTTGGTGATAACTGATCCAGTTAAACCCTTCATGAATGGATCTGCTATGTTGTTTTAATTATTTACTCTTTCAATCAACTCTCTCTGACGCTGATAAACTAACTTTATCATGTGGAACTATTCAGAGTATGTTTCTTGACTTCTAGTGGGCTCTTATCTTTACATCATTATCATATAACAATAATGTAGTTGTTAACCTACTTTTTAGCCAAGCAGGTTTCAACTGGACTTAGAAGATAAAAACAAGGACGAAACGATTCACGAACTTAGAAGCACACTTAGAGGGAGTGGAGAAACAACTCGGGAAAGTTTCATTCAATTCGGAGCTAAGTGCATATGGTATCGAGCTATCCATGGTACCGACCTATCATGCCTCCCCACCACACTCCTCAAACATCACACAACTCCTATACTACTCCGACTACATGATCAAGTGGTTTTCCCATGATTTGAATGAGCAATTCCAAGGATTAACGAGAAGAAAGTAAAGAGTGCAGATATCAGAAAGATCGCTAGAATCAAACCAAAGTCGATAGAAAAGAGCTTGGAACAACTCAACTTGAAAATAGAAGAGCAATGCAAGTAAAAAGATTCAACTTGCACCAAAAACCATAGGTCGGTACCAAGCTAAGGACCTTATGTCAGTACTGAGCTATGCTTTTGACTCATGGTGCCCTAGTTTCTCTTGTGCAACTCGGGCTATCTCCTGGACCTTAGTGCAAGCGGGCTCTTGGACCTATATACATGTTTCCATATAAGTACAAGCATAGTTGCAACCAAAACGGGATATGATCTCTCTGCCATTAGAGACTTCTTCCTCTTCTTCGTATGTAATCTCTCCTCTATTAGAGTTACCTAGGAAGCTACTATTTGTTGCTCAAGGACTTAGATCAGTAGATCTCTAGTTCTAGTGACTCCGAAACACTCTAGAAACGTCATTGAAAATCTAGATCCACTAGATTGTGGTCAGATCTGAGATAATTAGTTGTAATGTAGATAGAGAAACTAATAATAAATATTAAAGTGGACGTAGGCTAGAGATTACGTTGAACCACTATAAAATTTGTGTTTTCTTTTACTGGTTTTCTATTTACTTTATTTAAATTGGTGCTTTTGGTGCTTTCATCTGATATTTGGGTGTTAATCCTTTACTGGGTTAATATTTTGGTGCTTTCACTGAGAATTTGAACATGATCTAAAGACTTGAAGCTTGAATTTAATATTTAGAGAAGATGAAGAGGTCTAACACCAGATCTAAGGCTAGACGAAGTCAACTAAAGCCTAAGGGAAGCCAGGAGGTGTACCCAAATTCTTACCAATCTATCTACATAACTAGAGAAGAGATATGAAATGGTTAATAAATGGTTTTAGTGTTGAATGAAATACTATTTGTATAAAAGAATATTATTAAAAAATAAATTTACACAGTTAAAGAAACCAATAAGATAAGTACATAAGTTCTACGTAGATCATTTTATTTGCATGACTATTCCAGTCCAGTATTCGAGTACATGACTTAGAGGCGATTTCATCGGTCTGAGCAAGGATTTTCACTAGATTATTGAAGGCGAACAGTTGATACAGATTCTTTATATGATTTTGAAGTTTTCTATCATAGTATATGGCTATGTAAGGAGAATGGAGGTTTCTAATCAAGGAACCTGATCGAAGTCCGCACTAGAGAGGTTAAGTGATCTATACTAGTTTGAAAGTGAAATTATGTTATCGAGCAAGCGATCAGATTTGATATTGCATACGGATGATCCATGTACATCGTATGGGCTATAGTATACTTGCATACTTTGTTTTGTTGGCTTATGGAGAGTTTAGGTGACCAATCTTTGATTTGATCTGAGGTAGCATGAATATTCGACTAAGTAAACCACTGTGGCTGTTGAGCTTAAGGTACGCTTAGTAGATTGTTTATCGTCCTTGTGCAATAAGAAGATTTGAACTTGGGCAAACTGTGGGCTTTGTTTGCTAGTAATTTTGAATAATGTTAAGTATTGCTTTGTGATCTTTTCATTTTTGTTGCACATGTTGGAATTTCGAGGACGAAATATTCTAAGTGAGGGAGAATGTAACAACCCGGAATTTCGAACACTTCTATTTAAATATCCAAATTATTTAAATATTTGAATATTGAATTAAATGTTATTAAAGTAATTTAATAACCTTGTTAACCACCTTTTGGATCATAAATATTGATGGTAATCTTATTTTGGAAAAATGTTTACAAAAATAAATACTTTAAAGAAACACCTTTTTAACCCCCTTTTGAAAATAACCTTGTTAACCCCCTTTTGAAAATTGTTTTATCGATAAACAACTTTTTACTTGTCGAAAGTTCTTTAAATTTTTTTACATACACTTATTTGCTTAAGAGAATAATATATGAAATAAAAATATTTTTCCATTTATGGAAAATTAATTTTTTGATGGTGCCATGGGTGATTCCATAGAAGATATTTTGAAAATTAGATTTTGTGGAAAGTCTTAAGTACTTAGTAAAGAAAATGAGGTATAAAGGTGGCATGTGAGAGGGAGACTCCTTTGTGACATTTCATGGAAGATAGAAGGTGGTAGTGGCCTCTTTTTCAAACCTATAAGTACAACCTTAAGGGTCCCTAATTACTTTTTATAAATTAAGAAAATGGTGGAAGTGGATTAGCACTGATCCACTTTGTTCTTCACTAACCTTTTCTAATTAACTCAAATCTTCTCCAAACTCCACCAAACTTTCACAGATACCTTATAACACCTTAGGAAGCTTAGATCTAAAGTTAAAAGTGGAAAAATATGGAAGAAATGGGGGGAGTATGGTGAGGCCGTGGGCAATGAAGTAGAGGGAAAGAGGTTGCCTTGTTGTTTTGGTGCTAAAGGTTGGATCTTTGGAAGTTTGAGTATGGAGGAGGTGTTCTTGAGTTTATTTGTGTATGAGCTTGTGTTAGGCTTGGATTTGGGTAAGTTATATCAATATCTTACAAGTATATATTGCGTATATATGTTGTGTGGTTGGAATATAAAGTTAAAGTGACATTAACTAATTTAAGTTATAAACTTTGGACCCATCTTGCTTTTGAGAGAAAATGATAACTTTATATTGTATAACATAACTTTTATTGACCTCATAAACATATGGCATGGCCTTGACTTGATGTTTAAATGGTTGTTCATCTTGTGTGAATTGAAGTATGTTTGTAGGTGTTTGAAGCAAGAATAGTCGCTATAAGTGCACTTGGATATCCCTTGGCTTTAACTTGTGTAAATGGAAGACTTGCTATCTTAACTTGGGATAATTTGATGTGGTTGTTCTTTACACATATTTTGGTGTATGAAATAGTAAAGAAATGGTTTGGAAAGTTATAGAAATAATGAACCAAAGATGTGAAAGTAAGAAGCGAAGAGGTCTCTATGGATGCACTTTGAAAATGCCTTGTGTTCGGTGATTTTCAAAGCTAACTTTGAGAGACATCCTATGGGCTTCTTTCCATTTTGGATAAGTACTAAAAGTGTAATTATTACTGGAAAATATAGAAGTCTAAATGATTCATTAACTTGTGAAATAAAGTTGTAAAAAGTTATAGCAAGAAGAAGGTCGCTATATGGGCACTTTGAAATATCCTGTTTTCGTGAATTTTTATAAATTAGAAGATATCTTAAGGGTTTCTTTCCATGGTTTTAAATATCCTAAGGGTAGTTCTTACTGTAAAAATTTCAAGTCCTAAATCATTTATTAAAGTGGCTAAAACTACTTGTAAAGTTCATGCTTTTCAATGTTGTTTTTAACAAGGACTTTTAACAGCATTTATAAATGATGTAGTAAGTTGTTTAAGGTTTTTAGTGTCTAAAATTGATATTTTTTCCCAATCATTTTAGGGATGTTTTCTAACCTATTTTAAAGTATTCTAAAGTTGGTTTTAAGTTTAAATATATTTTTCATAATTATACATGTATTTTCAAGGTAAAGAGGTTTTATAATATAAAACATGTTTTTAATTATTTTCTTCAAATTACAAATTAGTTATTTTCAAGTAATATTTTACATATATATTTAGTACATATTTATAAGTATTTTTAAAGTATTTTTATACATATAAGTTTCAAAGAAGTAATTAAC
Organism: Allium fistulosum; assembly: GCA_030737815.1. Lineage (NCBI taxonomy): Eukaryota > Viridiplantae > Streptophyta > Magnoliopsida > Asparagales > Amaryllidaceae > Allium > Allium fistulosum. The sequence continues at coordinate 859,791,247 of CM060908.1, read as the reverse complement.
TATGCTTAACATTATAAGCCGATGTAGTAGGCGTACCTATTTGTGAGTGTCAAGATTGATGTTCGAGTAGGGATAAGAGAAATAGTGCAATAACCTACCGGATTCCCTCTTGATCGAGGAACAGTTAAGTCAAAAGTGTCAGAAAGGTGTTAGTCATGTTGATTTTTCACTTGTTTATGAAAGTCATTAATACTATACTTAACACTAAAAGCCAACGAGGTAGACTTATCTATCTGTGAGATTCAAGAATGAAGTGTCTAGGCAAGGCTTTGATATGAAACCAATGCTCTAGCTTACCTAGATTCACTCTTGAATAAGAGATAGTATTGATTGGAATTTTAGAAATGAATTAAGTATACAAACCGTGATTTCTATAAGTGATCGTTTTAATTACGTAGTTGACTTGTCGACTATCGAACTTAACCAAACATTAACTTAGATCTTTAAAAGAATGTTTTTAAAGATAATATAAGTATGGAATGGTTTTAGGTTTGTTGTGACAATGTATTAATAACATTTGTCTTTAACCCTTTTTTTATTATACTTATGAACGTAAATATATCTTTAAAAAATGTTTTAAAGATAAGCATAAGTGGAATGGTTTTAGGTTTGTAGTGACAATGTTTAAGTAACATTAGTCTTAAACCTATTAAATGGATTTGTGAAAGTACTTAGTCTTTAAAATAAATATTTCGAAGGAAATTATAAGTTTGTAATCTTTTGGAAAAAGATGGAAAAAAGTAAAGGTTTAAAGTAAGAAATCTTGTTAATGATTTGGGAATATACTTATAGCATTTGAGATAAGTATGTGAATACTTTATGAAGTATTGAAAGAGTATAAAAGAATAGTAGGAATTGTTAAACAAAGTTTTATCAGATAAAAGAAGTTTTACTAATAGAAGAGGTATTAATTAATAAAAGTATTAAATAAAGAAAAAGGTGGTTAGAAGTCGCTTATGTGACTTGATCATGCTTTGTGTGACTTAATCATACTTTGTGTGTTTAATTGTTTATGTTAACTATTTAGGCATCTACTTAGCACTAAAGTTCGGAAAGGCGATAAGTATATGAGACTTAGTTTCCATATGTGATTGTTCTCATTATTGTTGAATATGACCAAACTCGCCGATTCAATCTTGAAGAGACCGGGATCGGTAAGTGTTTACTTATCAAAAACCACATTAAGACTGAGATACATGTTCTATCTCTTGGAAATGGACCGGTTCGAGATGCTGGAATCCATATGTGGTTTCGAGATCTGTTCGAGATATGGGAATCCAATTGGCAATTCGTATTTTTTTCAAGTGATGAAGACTCGTGTGAAAGATGCCGAACGTGACTTCGACATCAAATGGCTAAAGATAGAGTAGGATGCACAACCTGGGGTTTTGTTGACCCGCGTCAGGGTATAATCAAATCCATATCTAGATACTTATCGATTGTTGGTCGGCGAGAGTTGATGATATTTGATTTTGCATTGTTCATGTTTATGTTTGGACGATGGGCCGTTTGTGTTTTCCTTATGGTATATTTTATCTAGAGATATATAACGCTCGGTAGGTAACTTCTGATCCTTGTGCATGGAGTTTGGATTCGACTAAATCTAAGAAATCTCCGTGAAAAATCCATTATGCGACGTACCTTATCAGTTTTGATTGTATACTCAATATGTTATGGTATGATCAACATAAGCATCATAACTATTTTCTTATTTATATTCTTCATCCTAGACATTATCTATTATATCACCTTATGTACTAAATAGATGAGTGGCTCTTTTGAGGGGATAACTGTTGCGACTGTCTCAAAAGGTGTTGTTATATGATGGCCACATATTTCTTGAGTTTCTCATACTAGACTTATGACTGACATATGATTTTTGTTTTCCCAAAATTCCCCATGTTCTCTTTCGAGTAGTCTAAGAAAAGCAGGTTTTCATTGATGTTTATTGGAGCACAAGGAGACGAGCTAGATGTTTCACCTGCAATAGTATTCTTATTTGTGCTCTATTACTATTATGTATATATTAACATTGTGAGGACATGTTGTTATAACTGTCTAGGCTGATGATAATATTTAGAATTGTAACTCTGAAATGCTATGTATTTTAGAGTGATAGTTTATATTGTCTTTTGATATTATATGTTATCGTTCCACTGTGAGATTCTGATATTGCCTTCTTTTCTTTTTTATTCTGTTTTCTTTTACTTTTATTTTTACCCTAATAGTTGTCTTTCCGGGACTTGGACACTCGACACACGAATACCGTAGATGTATTAGTGTTGACATTTGAGAGTAGACAAGGCGGGTCGTTACAACTTCTTTAGCTTAATAAAAGCATGCTCACACTCTGAGTTTCATGAGAAAACAAAATCCTTCGTAGTAAGTCATGTCAATAGCGTAAGAACCTTTGCGAAATCTTTAATAAACTTCCTGTAATAGCCATCCAAACCAAGAAAACTCCTTACCTTTATATTATGATTTGGTACATGCCAATCTTGTACTACAAAACTTTAGTTAAAATTAAATAAGCCTAAGCCAAATCACATTTTCCAATACTTCATAATTCCATAATGTTCAATACTAGCATGTCCTTAGCACATTAGCATATTGACTATTTTAGCTAGTTCACCCTAATTAATTCAAACTTTATAGGCTGTGTAATTCTTATAACTCCAATCAAACATCAAGTGAAAATATAAATACTTTTTCAATTTACTTTTTAAATCAAAATCTTTGATTTCTAATCTTATTTTTCACAAAAACTAGTAAGCTCCAATAATCATAAAATTCTCTGTTAATTTTAAAAAACATTTCCCTTTTATCAAAAACAAGTAGGCAAAATATGAAGCATTGATAGTAGGACTAGATATTATGAAGGAGATAGGGCTAAGGTAATTTTGCATCCACATCGACCCATAATAGGTAGTTAACCAAGTGCAAGGAGAATTTCAGGCCAAGTGAGAACGGTTGGCTTCTTATTTGAGAAATGTGAAATCTTTACTTTAACAATTGCAACACTATATGGTAAAACACATTTCGAAGGAGGAGAATCAGGATGCAGATAATTTGCCAAAATTGGCAAGCTCCGGAAATGGACCACGCTTTGGGTCGATTCCAGTAACGAATTTATCAGTGCTAAGCTTTGAGGAGGCAAACATTTTTGGAACTATTGGCGAAGAAGAGACTTGGATGACCCCGATAATCAAATATTTGACTAGCATGGTTTTACCAATTAGCCAGAACGAAGCCAGGTAGATTTTATGAAAGGCGTCTTGCTTTACGAAACAAGATAATGTCTTGTACCAAAGAGGATATTCTAATCCTCTACTGAGATGTGTTGCTGGAAGGGAGGCCCACGAAGTCTTGGGAAACGTGCATCAAGGTAGTTGTGGAGACTACACTAGGGACAAACCTTCAAAAAAAAGATGTTGCAGTACAGATACTTTAGACCAACATTGAATCATGATGTAGTAGAATATGCAAAGAGATGTGACAAGTGTAAATTGTTTTCAAAAATCCTAAGGTTATATTTGAGCAAGCAGACTTGCATGGTCAGTCCTTGGTCATTTGCTGTTTAGGGAATCAACTTAATTGGAGAACTTCCTATGGCCACGGGTGAAGCTAAGTATGAAATAGTGGCGGTATGGTAGACTACTTCATTAAGTGGGTCGAGGAAGAACCACTCATTATGGTGTATTCCACCAAGGCCATCACTTTTTGGTTAGAAATGTTATATGTAGGTATGGAGTTCCACTTTACATCATCTTGGACAATGGATCGCAGTCTGATAGCGAGGAGTTCGACAACTTATTTCAGCAACATGGGATCAATAAGTGCTTTTCTACAGTAGCACACCCAAAGGCCAATAATAAGTAGAAGAAGTCAACAAGATTCTTAAAACTCTCATAAAGAAATGTCTCGAACAGGCTAAGGGAGAATGGGTGGACGCGCTTCCACTAGCACTTTGGGCTTACCAAACTTCTTACAAGGTTGCAACGGGACACACTCCTTTCGCTTTGGCTTATGAGGCGTAGGCTATGCTCCCCATTAAGACTATATTACTATTTCATAGGTTGATTCACTATGATTCAAATGATGTCCAATCGACAAAAAGTGTGATGAAGCTGCTTTGAAGGCTGCGACGCATAGAAAAAGGATAGCCAAGTAGTACAATTCCAAGGTCAAGTACCACACACTTAATGAAGGAGACCTAGTCTTAAAGCGAACTTACCATAGACCGTGGGCATTTGACCCTATTTGGGAAGGACTGTAATTATCAACAGAGACTTAGGCAATGAAGCATACATTCTTAGCATGGTAGATGGAGTCATAGTCAAAAAAGCGTGGAATGCACAAAATCTTCGTCATTATTTCTTTTAATTTCTATTGTTTTTACTTGATATTGTTATCTTGTAATAAAAGCAACTTTGAAAAAAATATTAATAAATGCATGTTTCCAGTTATGTTCGGTTTTCCTTTTCTGGGCATGGATTATCATAATTGCTTAGATCGCGAATTAGGGCATTACCGATCACGTTATTTTCAGTAAATCCCATTGATAGGTTGTGAAGCTAAGATATGAGACCAGTCTTACCTAATCATTGTAAAAACCACCTACCCATACCAATTAAAGTTTCAAATTACTGGAACTGTATGTGAAGGATCCTTATACATTGGAGGGCACACGATGATGGACCAATGCAAAGATGTCCCACCAAACTTGGCCAACAACAGCAGGCCATGATTGATGTACGATCATCGATTGGGTAGTTCACTATTAATGATCGGCCCACAAACCTTGGCCGATAGTAATGAACCAGACTTACCCACGATTGGAATACAATCGTCGACTGGATAGTTCATTATTGACGATCTTCCCATAAACCTTGGCTGGCAGTAGTAAACTGGACTTACCCAAAATTGGAAAATAATCGCCGATTGGGCAGTTCACAACTAATGATCAACCATAAACTTTGGCCTGCAATAGTGAATCGGACTTAACTGCGATCGGAATACGATCGCCAAATGGGTAATTCACTTTTGACGATTGACTAACAACTTTGCACGGTAGCCGTGAACTGAACATACCCACGATTAGAATGTGATCATTGATTGGGTAGTTCACTACTGACAATCGGCCCCTAGATTTAATCAAATTAAAAGCTTAGATTCAGAGACTTAAAATTCCTGCTTAAACCTAAAATGTAGAGTTGTCTCACCGAGCTTTGCAATGACTGACCTTGCACAAGGATTAGGGGCATAAACTATAAGCGGTTAATATAACCTAATCTATACTATATCAGAATGGATCCTAAGGCTATTTTACACTAAAGGGGGGGTGAATAGTGTATTTAAACTTTTAATCATGTACTTGCAGATTTCAAACTTTATTACAGAAATTCAAACCCAAGTAAATAAAATAATCATAGATCAACCAAAGAATAGTAAGTAAATGCAGTAAAAGTAAAGGCAAAGAAGGTACAAAAAAATTTATACTGGTTCGGATTCCCAATCCTACTTCCAATCATGTTCCCGATACAGAATTTCACTAATCATGTCTTGACTTTAAACCAGGTGGCAAATACACCTATTACATGTCTTGACTTTGATAGGTGCAAGAAATACCTACTGGAATTTGACTTGGGTAACCAACACACCTTCTTAAATTTGACTCACCAACTCAAATTTAACTAGGGTAACCAGGACACCTTTTGGAATTTAACTCGGGTAAGCAGAACACCTATCATGTATTTTACTCAGGAGGCAGGACAACACCCTTACAAAACCATCTTAACTTTCACTCGGGTGGTTAAGATCACCCTTACCAGTAGTAGTGGTGGTGGACTACCAATAATAGAATCTTCCGATCATAATTTCATGTAGTTTGTTGATACAATTTCCTACATACCATTAGTAGTTGGATTTCTTTGCTTTTGATTAGAAAAGAGTGAAGATCAAAGAGTTAATAGTGTAGAACAGAAGTGAATCTTCTTCGATCTTTTAAGTATATGTAGAGAGAGTGTGTGTGAGAATTGATGTAGAATTTGGCAAAACTTAATTGAAATATTAAAGAGAATAAAAAAGAAGAAGGAGATAAAGAAATTAATAAAAATTATTGTTTAAAATTCATTATTGGAACTCTTTAAATAGAGCTTGAATAGATGTGTCTATTGGTGAAAGGGTGGCGCTAAAAATCGCCATTTTTTATTCTAAGAAAAATGACCAACAATCACAATGTCGACGTACGTATAATATGTCGATATATACATTATAATTTGTATATTTTTAGAAAAACTTTAAATATTTTTCATAATAATTTTTTTATGAAAACTCTATTAAAATTGGTTTTAATATATAAATTATATACTATTTTTTTATAAAAACATTTTGAATGTTAAATAATAATTTTCAAAGTAAATATAGCCAAAGATATGATATTACTCATGTCTTTAAAATTTAAACTAAGACTCAACAAAAACTGACACATATTTCTTGAGCTCTTCGTGCTTTTATTATTAAACACTACAAAACTCATGAGTCTTAAAATATATCTTTATCAACTCTTGAATTCTTTATACTAATCAGTTCTTTAAGCTTTTATTTAATCCAAGCTTTGTGTAAACCTATTAAATACTTCTGATATCCTACACAATATACTATATAACTTGAGAAAACATTAGTAACAAAAATTTTATGGTTGTTGTCATCAAAATCAATACCTTGGTTATTAACAATCTTCCCCTTTTTGATGATGATAACCACTAAATAATTTGTTATAAAATATAATGATGTTTAGGTAAAACTTCCCTTAACTGTCCGGAATACATGTTATACAACTCCCTCTATCATTTTGCCTATTATATTTTACAACTTCTCCCCTTTTGTCATTAACAAAAATGGGTGAATAAGCTGTGTAAATGAACAATATATAAGGAGTTATCATGTTTCTACTCTAAGTAATAAACATTTGCATATATGATTATATAGATTATAGATAAGGAGTTTTGAGTTTATCTTTGTATGTGTAAAGTATCATTCTATAAAGTCATTAAAAATTAATAAATCATTAATTACACACAGACACAGATATATATATATATATATACACAAAAGTGATACGAGTACGTTTAATTTATTTAAGAAATTAAAAAATAAACAACATTACACAAAACAACACAAGAAAAATAAAATTCAATATTATATTTCAGAAAATGAGCAGATTTCTAATTCTCTTCTTAGTTTAATAAAATTATTTTGAATTAATTGTTTTTCTATACATCGGCTATTTGATTTTCCATGTTAATAAATTCTAAGGTGATATTCTTTTTGCTTATATGTTCTCTTATGAAGTGGTCTTATATCTGTATGTTTTGATCTAGCATGATGTGGAAGGTTCTTTGATAAGTTTATAGCGCTCATATTATCGTACTAAATTAGTGATTGTTTTATTTTTAATCCAAAATCTTTTAATATTTATTGCATATAGATTACTTAAGAGCAAGCCAGTGCTATTCGTATATATTCTGCTTCTGTAGTAGATAAAGAAATAAAATTTTGCTTTTTTATTGAACCTGGATATAAGGGAATGTCCCAATAAGTGATAGGTTTCGCTTGTACTCTTTCTAACAGATTTGCAGCCAGCATATTCTGCATCACTATATGATATCAAATCAAACGAGTATTCCTTAGGATAGAAAAGCTTATAATCCAAAATATTGTTAACATATCATAAGATATGCTTTACCGCCTTAAGATGTGTTTTTGGGATTCGATTGATACCAATGACAGTGACGTTATGATGACCGCCCTATACCGCTGGTACCTAATAAATAGTGCGATGTTGATGTTCCCGACCGATATAGGACGATCATCAAGGGTTGAAATGGAACAAAACATCACAAAACCGGTTTATATCTCACAGCGCACCAAAATAAAATATACATCACAGATATAAAATATGAGAGACAATCATAACTAAGTGATCCAAAAATCAGAACATAGATCCACAGAGTTATACAATATGTAATAGAGTTCATACTAATGGAAATAAACTCAAATGGTTGTATTATAATAGTAGTAATAAGCAAGCACTGTCACGGCTCCACAGCGTTGCATAGTGGAATAAGCATAGAAGTCCATATATAATACAAGATAGCTCCATCCTGCTCATCCCCGGCAAAGCTACCATGTTGCACCAAGACCGCTATTTAGTCTACTCATTAAAGAGTACCTGAGATAATAAGAAGAAAAGCATAAAACCTCGAGTCAGACAACAGTCTAGTGTGAGCGGTAAATGAATCTCAAAATACTATATAAGTGACATAATAAGGGATAAGGGTATATTAACCATACCTGATATGTTCCTACAACCAAAAAGTCAGCACATAACGAATATAATATGCTACTCTATGAAAATAATAAAGGTATACTACAAACTAAGTATGATAATGGGTGTCCAGGTATCCATATCCCCAATACCTATCTCCATTAATGTCCCTAGAGTAATAGACTATGGAGGAAAACAACCAGGCAACCATAGCATCCATCAAACAATCCTCACTATCACTCAATGTGCTCTTGATATATGATATCTTGTATGGCTTTTCCCATGCTAGTGACTAATAGAAATCATGCTTTCAATGTACTCGCCTTTAGCCTGAATATGATATTAGAACCTTTCCCCCAGTTCAGGGTTTACATATCTAGATGATTAAGGGTAGCCTTTCCAAGTACCAAATGAGTGCACTCATAACACCCCTACTTTTGAGTATATTAGAAAATACTCTGAGTATCAATGATCCCTTAGCACTTATATTCGAGCCCTTTCCTTGCTCTATCTTATCTGCATTATTCTTGGGGAACCATTCCGCATTCCTCCGTTCTATAATGGAACCATTCTCACATTCTATCCATGGGCCACCCTTCCTAGAAGCCGCTCTTTATGGACAAACATTCTCACGACTCCTATCCACGTCAAACCGCCATCATCAGAACCTAACTCCATTCACCATCGAGTTGCCATCACCGAAGCCCCGAAGCTATCAGCATGCTACTACATTGCTATCAAACCTCAAGCAAACAAACAAATGCCTTCAGCATGACTTGCAGAGCCTCCACTCCCCCTTCTAGAAGTTCCACCCCGATAGCATCAAAAAGGAAAGAACCGACAGGATCTCTCGGTACTGAGATGTGTACTTAACCAATTTTGGTTAAGTTTTCATCCCTCTCTTCCAAGGCTCCATCTCCTAAGTGCTTAGACCCCGACCACTTCCCCCGATGCTCTTGGCATCAACTCCAAAAAAATTTATGCTAAGTCCAAAAGATCTTGTTTCCATGCCTCTAAAGCTCTCGGTATCATGTCCAATACTTAGGCAAATTCTTGCACTTGTCTTCTACACCTTCCACCAAGCAATTCCCACAACTAAAAAACTCTCGGTACCGACACGAAAGCTCTCGATACTAAGTCTCTTACTTAGCTCCAATTTTGGTGGGAATTGAATTCTAGGCTCCCCTTATCCTCTAGAGCCTCCCCTTCAAGTTTCATCCAATTCCAACCATCTTTGCCTTTAATGTGTCAATTTGACCACTCCTTTCCTAACTACCTAAAAGCACTAGCAAACTATATCAAAGCACAACATACAAACATGAATATCATATATATACATCCATTCATACATGCAATACATAAGAACATGATGATCAAGCAAATTCTAGTCTAAATCTAACTTTTACATTAGCATATGAATATATGTTAAAATGTGATTAAAGTTAGAAAACAATTTAGGGTCAAAAATCATGTTAAAAACATCACTATTAACTATATAAACATGCATATTAGAGTGAGAGGTCAAGAACCACTCATCAAATACCTAAAATAAAAATTTCTCCCCTTAGATCTGAAGTGAACGGCAAGAAAGAGAAATGCAAATCAGCTAAAATGATAATCTCAAGCTTCTATATGCTAAATACCCCTCTAATTTATGATTTGGCTAAGATTAGCAAGAAAAATATAGGCATTTTGATGAAACTAGTGTTAATAGAGGTTTAGAGCTATTTTGAGGAAGATGGAAATGACTTAGATCGGTTCTTATAGCTTCCCTTTGCATAATTTTTGAAGTGGATTAGTGGGCCTAATCACGAGATTAGTTAATTACCCACTAATATAGGCGAGCAGCAACCAAAACTTAAAATACCTATAAACTTCAAACGGTAAGTCCAATTTTCACTTATGACCACTCTACGGAATGGGAAACGATCATACTGAAGCAATGGAAGTGGTTTGAGACCCTTTTGGCTCCTATAAAAAGTTATAGTCCAGACAAGATTTTCAAGGTCAAAATGGTCACATAGAAATTCGGCAAAAATCATAGATGTGGAAAATATCCCTAAGAGTCACTTTCCAAAAATTTAGATTCATACGATCTTATATGAATAAAATAAAAATATTTTACGATACTACGATACGTAAAATACGGGTCGTTACAGACATACACTATGCATTATATCTAGTCTACCAGTAATAACATACAGTAATCATCCTATTATGTCTCTATATAGTTTTTGATATACATCCTTATATTTATCTTCTTTACTTCGATTTGCTCTACGTGCCATTAAAGTAGGTTTATCACTCATGTTTGACATGCCTAATCTTTTTACTAACTTTTTTGCGTATTTTACTTCACTTATAATATTCAATTTGTTAGTTGTTTTATTTATAATCTAAGAAAGAATGTTAATTCTTCTATGTGACTCATTTCAAAATCATTTGTCATTATTTTCAAACATTCTATATATTGTCCGTTAGTTGAAACCAATATAATATCATCTACGATGTTTGTATAAGTTATATTATTATTATGTTTTATAAATAATGTGGTGTCAACTTTTCCTATTTCAAAGCCTGATATGATTAGATTTGAATATTTCGTACCAAGTATGATGTGCTTGTTTTAATCTGTACAATACCCTTTTTAGTTTCTAAATGTGATTTGGAAAATTTTCATCTTCGAAAAGAGGTGGTTGTTCAACATAAGCATATTCTTTAATTATTCCATTTACAAATGTATTTTTTACATCCATTTTGTGTAATTTAAAATTGATTTTTTTTGAAAAAGCAAGTAATATTCTTACAACTTATAATCTTGCTTCTGGAGAAAATATTTCATCAAAATCTATTCTTTCTTCTTAGTTATAACCCTATGCTACTAGTCTTGCTTTATTTCTTTTACTTCTCCTTGTTCGTTTAGTTTATTTCTATATACCCATTTAGCTCCAATGACAGATATAATTTCTAGTCAAGGAACTAATTCCTAGACATCATTTCAATTCTAGTAAACTGATTCAATTCTTTTTACATTGCAAGAATTCATGAATCATCTGATAATGCTTCTTTTGGGTTCTTAAGTTCTATAGTTGATATAAATGCTATATTACTCATTTTATTTTGACTGGTTTCTTGTTTTTTCAAAAGAGTCAATATTCCCTAAAATATTTTCTTTTGGATGATCTTTGAATATTCTTGTTATTTTATTTATATCTATTTCACTATATATTTCGTTTTCATTATTAGTTGATTAAATATTTTTATTTGAGTTGGTAATTTCCTCTTCCGCATCTTTGTTATTATCATTTACTATTTTAAAATTTTCATTGAAAGAAACATTAATGTTTCTTGAATGGTGTTTGTTCTAGTATTAAATATTATAAGCCTTACTTTCATTCGAATATCCAATGGAATTCCTTTATCGGATTTAGCATCAAATTTGTCTAAATTATCTTTAGTGTTTAATATAAAACATTTACCTCCAAATACTTTAAAATATGTTACTTATGTCTTTTTGTTATAAAATAATTCATAAGATGTATTCTTAGTTAAGGGTCTTATTAAAATTCTATTCGGTATATAACATGTTGTAGCTGCTACTTCAGCCTAAATTTTTTTAGGTAAGTTACTATCTTTTAACATAGTTCTCACACACTTCTGGATTGTTCTACTTTTACGTTCTACAGCTCCATTTTATAGGGAGTTCCAGGGAAAGAAAAATTGTGTGTCATTCCTTTCTTATTACAGAAATTTTCCAAAATTTTCGTTTTCAAATTGTCCATTATGGTCTCTCCTAATAGGTTTAATTTTAACAGACTTTTGATTTTGAATTTTCTTAATAAAACTTTAAATATTTCAAAAGCTTCGCTTTTATGTTTAATAAAAATTGTCCATGTATACCTTGAAAAATCATCTACTATATTTATTATGATTTATTGATTGTATTTGTGATGGTCCAAAAAGATCTAAGTGAAGTAACTCTAATTGGTGTGTAGTAGAAATCATATCTTTAGATTTAAATGGCTTTTGTAAAGTTTTCCTACTTAATAAGTATCGCAAAGGTTATTAACTTTAAATTCATTTATGGTAATCCTCAAATGAGTTCGTATCTAGCCAACTTCGATAGGTGTTTAAAATTTTGATGACCAAAATGCTTATGCTAGATTCGGGGGTCATTTGAATCAGCCACAAGATGAAGGTTACCATTTGTGGTTTTCATTCCTAGAACATATATTTCTTTTCCTAATTCCTTTAGAACTAGTCCTAGAGTCATAGTCTATGATATGATATTTATCCTTTTCAAAATTTATCTGAAATCCTTTACCACATAGTTGGCTAATACTAAACAGGTTATGTTTTAAATTCTTAACTAGTAAAACATTAGAAATAGTTGGAGTTTCATAGTTACCGATGCAATAACCTGGATTTTTGCGGCCATAAAACTTGCGTCATAAAATTAAATGTTGGATCATTTAAAACAATTTCAATAGTAAACAGAGAGCTGAACTAACTAACCATATCTTTCAGAACTCGTAGCGGAAGGGATCAAAATACAATATAGGTAAATAAACTGATCCCATCTAACTACAACACATATCATTTATAGCATTCATACATATACATATTGTCACACCAGATATATAATATATATACGAATAAACGGATAACATATGTAAATGTCTTCATGGTCACCGTCTTTGAATACCATACACTCCAAAGATAATCTATCAACCTATAGTGTATGAGAAGGAGGGTTAGTCACACATGTCTGGTGAGTAAAAATATTACCACGTATATGCTGCTAACATGATTTCATAAACATCATAGGACAACTAATACTTACTATACCTGAATCATGCCTCACCTGCGTCTATAAAGTTAGTCCATTATAATAAACATAGTATGAGGATCACTATCATTTACATAACAACATTAAACGTACGGTTAAACTAGTTAAACATATACTAACCCATCGATATACAAAAGAGAGGGAAAGAAGATTAGTTAAACATATACTAATCTCATGGTCAACACAGAAGTTAGTTAGACAGAGACTAACCCAGGATATAGTTAAATATAGACTATTGCCGTAAATGTCAACACAAATGTAAGTTAGGTATACATAGACTAACTTGCGTATACACAAAGATATTGGTAAACATAGCCTAATCCGTTAACGAACGGTTCGATATCAATGTCATACTACACACAAATCAACTAGATACATTTTTGGAGGTTAAACATTTCCAGATGTTGCATAGAAGCCCATAGCTTACTATCTGTTTTGTATAGGCCTACTTGAAGTAAAATTGCTTCAGCCTTAGTCCAGGTTCAATCTTGCAAATTAAACTGCACATTGGTGGACCGATATACCTCATACTGGTGGACTGGTGGTCATGTCTATTGTCAGAAACTGATAATCAAAAACTATTTCTTCTCCCCGATTTCAAACTATAACCATTGTTTATTATTTTTTTACTTTTCTACTCCTCTTGAACATCATTTGCTACTACTCTAACCTTCCATATGTCATATGTCATCTATGTATCTCCAAATCAAGCACTAATTATCAATAACTTAACCATTTAACACTATATTCATATAATACACAATCTAATCCTAATTTAACCCTAAATCAAATGACATTAACCTTATTTAATTCTAAACTAACATCTACATTCAATTCCAAACTCCTATTTATCCAATTCTTATGTCATTTACCCTTATCAGCAATCATATAATATAAACAACTTTCATATGAGTAGTATATAGCCCAATAATGATTCCCACTCATCGAATCATGTTGCTAAGCCCTAAAATTCATCTAATGGTACTCCAAACCTCTGCTTTCTAGAGTTGATGTCTTCTAAAACTCCTCGATTTCATGAACTATATATATCTTCTTGTAGTCCTCTTCACGCTCATCGATTTGATATATAATTGTCGTGGGTTTCATTCAGATTCGAAAGAAGAGAGATGGTTGAGAGAGACGGAGGAAGAAGGTGGAGAAACTGAAATGTACATGAACGAGAAAACTGAATTCATACTTTCTCAGCCCGTGTGTTATAACTCCCTGAGCATAATGGGCTTAGGTCTATTTTAAATAAATTAAAACCCGCATATCTCCTTCATACGAGCTCCAATCAGGAAAAACCAATATACCATTTTGACTAGAAAAACAAGCTCCACACAATGGTATAAATCCCGTTACCTTGTTCCAATGTTTGTAAAATTACCATTTTGCATCTACTAATAAAATATATGTATAAATCTGATAGTGTATTACAACCGATGTTGCCGATGCCGATGATGCATCCCTCCGTCTTTCTAGATAATGTTGCCACCAAAGTTTATCATGGGAGCTGTCACCAAAGTTTATTGTACCTCCGTCTTTATAGATAATATTTATTGGTAGTTCTGGATTTCCTGTCATATACCGTGAACATCCATTATCAATTATCCACTTATCCTTCTTTTTGGCTTCTGCCATGAAGCATACATCATTATTTTCTATCTCTGAATTGCAATTGTTAGTTGATGCTTCTAAGTCTTCCCATATTGCTTTGTAAACCCGTTTCCATTTTTTGTTTAGGGAGTCTGTGTTGGGAGAGTTAGTTTGGATGGGCCGTCTGAAAGTGTCTAGTTTTGTTGCATCCAAAGCATCTGATGGTATATTTGCTCTCTGATTTGTTCGGGTTTCCATCAGTCATTCCGAACTTGTTCCTTGTTTGATATTTCAAGAATTTTTTGAAATTCCTAGTCATAAACATCATTTCCTCGTTGTCTTTTGATCCTTGATTTTCATGTAGCATTGAATGTCTATTTTCTTCTCACCTGACTGTCTTTCCTTCTTGCCCTACAATTATACTTCACATTAAATAATCTATTAATTCTTCAACTTTCATTACATTGATATCAATGGCTTCTTCTATAGCAAGAGTTTTCTGACCCTATTCACCTGTACGTGAATTAAGAATCTTTTGGACTTGATCTTCTTTAGTGTAATCTTTTCCTAATGATATTAAAGTATGTAGTATGTCTTGAAATCTAGAATACATGTCAGAAATAGACTCATTTTGTTTAATTTTAAATAACTAAAATTGATTGGTTAACATAGAAATCTTGGTTGGTTTAACCTCACTGGTTCCTTTGTGTATAACTTGTAATATTATCCATATTTCATAAGCGGACTTACTTATAGAGACTATTATATTCGTTTTTATCTAGTGAACAGAACAATATATTTATAGCTTTTGAGTTACTAAGTGCATGTCCCGTATGCTAGTTTGTCAACTGAGCGAATGCAGTCTCGGGTTCCATATACTCACTTTGGGTAATATTCCAAATTTCAAAGCCATTGATTATAAATAAATTTTCATTCTACTTGACCAGTATACATGATTAGTACCATTAAACATTGGCGGTTTAGTTGGTCTTTTATAAATGTTTAAATAGTGTGTTACTAGTGTTAGAGGCTATTTAAAAAAATTCAAAAATCAGATTACGAATTTTTGAAAATCGTAAGCTCTCATACCAAATGTAGTCCTTTCAAGAGGAATTTTAACTCACCCTAGTAGCCTACACTAGTAACAACCATGTTTCCTATGTTGTATAAATTAAATAAGTTTAATAAAAATAAAAATATTTGAATTCAATTTTTGATAAATTGTTATTTTATAAATAAACTCTTATTTGTTCGAAGTTATTTAATAAAAGATTTTCTTAATAAATTTAATTAAATCAATAAATTCTTTTCAAATGATTTAATGAAGTTGAATAAATTATTTTAATTAAATATAAAATATTTTAATAGTGTAAACAATTATTATGTGATTACAATAGTGAGAAATAAATAAGTGGGCATTATAATGAATGAAGTTGTAATATGTTTGGTATAATGAAGTGTGAATTAATTTGAATTGAGTCAGAATTTATTTACAAATAAATGAAAATGATGGTTTGAAAGAAAAGAAATGAAAAGCAACTAATTTAAATCAAAGCCTGATTCAAAGCCCATTTTAAACTTAACTTCTCTTTTATTCCCCAAAATCCACATACTTCCTTACAAAAACTAATCCATCTTTAAGCATAATCCCTCCTTGAGTATTATCGTGAGAAATCAAATCACGACTTGAAATTTTCTTTATTAAACCACATCATGCATTGAGGAAAGAGGCTGAGGCAGTATCATCGATGAGCAGAAGGGTGGCGTATGATCATTGTAGGGATGGCAAGAGATAGTGCGATGTCGCCACCAGAATAATGGCGATTAGAGAAGGGGTGTCGAGCGTGGTGATGGTACTAACGTCGTTTTCGAGTGAATCATGGTCATGCGGAGGGCTAGGCGGAAGGAGCAGTGACACGGTTGTTGGCATGATATGTTGGAGAGCGCAAATTCACATGCTAGAGCTAATGGCCAGCGAGCTGTAGGCATTGAGAAGGCAATACGAGCCAACAACATGGGAACGCTAGTGCACTGACAGGGCAGTGGTGATGGAAGAAATCACTTCAATTTTGGGTAAAGCAAATTGGTTAGAGTTGAGTTCAATTCTTGCATTCATCAGTTCAACTATTTCTAAATTTCACATTTTATATAATTATCCCAATTATATTAAGAATTGCTTAGTTGAATAAAATTGTTGGATAAACTTGATTGAACTGATTGGTCGATTGACTCTATGTGTGATTGTTGTTTGGATTGTTGGATATAGTGATTTTGAAATTGGATGGATCTGTCTATCTAGAAACGGAATTCTGCCCGTTTGTGAATTGAACTAGATATTGAATTATATATCGATGTGTGATTTTATAAAAGGCCGGAATTCAATGAAATTCGACCCAGCCATGCTCTATAAGTTATATTGGTGTTTGGTTAATATGTTTATGGAGTAATTTTACTCCACAATATATATATATATATATATATTCAGATATTTATTTACTTTCTTATTTCAAAAAGAAGGTTTAAAAGTTTTAGGAATTATTTACAGCTTTTGGGATTTTATTTAAGTGAATTATAAATAGTTTACTAATATTTTATTCAATTTAGCTATTTTCATATTTAAAAATATACCTTTTTAATCATAAATATAAATATAGTTTTCTTTGATAAGACCCATTCTAAAATCAATAATATGATATATTATAAACATGAATTTGTTATAAACGAAAAATGTAATATATAGTTATTTAATAAAATGTATTATAAAATAATAATATTGTTTTAAGTGATTTTTTTATTATAAAGAATATTTGGTTTATGAATTGATTTGAATGCTTTATATGAATATTTGTTTTCACTATTTAATGGAAAATTTTATCGAACTTTATTATTATTTTATGTTTGAATTAAATTGGGATTTTATGCATTATTTCTTCATTTTCTGATTTCTTATTTTTACATTGATCTCGATATCATGAATGATTCATTGTTGATGTTTATTTGATTTTTTTTATATTATAAAAATGATATGGTGATGACATCCTTCTGTTTAATTTATGAGATTTCATTTCTGTATGACGAGAAATTCAAATAAACAGATTAGTGATACCATTTGGTATGGGACTTTCGATAACACTTTTTCGATTATTCATTGGATTTGTCATATAAAGATACTTAGTGTGGATTGAGTATAGTAAATGAGCATTGAATAATTATTCAAATAACATGCGGTGGTATGGGATACAGTCATCGTAAGTAAATGTCGCTCAAATGGGGATTCCCCTCATGTGTATATGTGATACTCAGTAAAGAGTATCGTATTGTTAGATGTTAGCTTATGAGAGTCATGTGTTCGCCTACTATTAGAGCTATGAGTAGCTATAAGGTATGAGTACTATATGACCATCCACATTGTGTCTAGCTTCCTTTATTTTCGGGGGTGAACCAGATTGGACAATATCCACCCTTATGGCCTAATCGTGGGGTCACGCCCTAGATCAGCAACAACATAGTTATATGTCCCTTTGATGCGGATCACGGTATTGGTAGTAGTATATGGGTTGTTGTCCATAACCCTTTGTGTCGCTTAGGACAACAATTTGTTAATATTAAGGGTAAAGTAGGGTCGTGTGTAACACCCCTAATTTTAAATAACATTATTCAGGAGATTTAATTAGATAAACTAAATAGAATAATGTAAAGGTTAAGTGGTTAAGAGATTGAGATTTGTAAAGTTGTAAGGTAGCCGTGCCTCAATGAATAAGCAAATAAAAAATAAAGATAATAAGATAAGGGCAAACTGGGAATAGGTTATATTCATATACCCTAAACCCTTAACCCACTCTCATTTGCAACATTCACAAACAAAATTAAATTCCAAGCTTGGCCGGCCACTATTAGAAGAAAGTAGAAGAAGATAAGCAAGATTTCAAGTGGGAAGCTTAAGCAAGTTAATCAAAGAGCAAATCTCAACCTCTTTAACACAAGCTAAAGGTGAATAATAGATTACATCTCAATTTTATATAGCTTTCAGTTTCTAGGTAAGACCCATTTTTATTTTTCAATGATTTGTCATGTTTTGATGGTTTAAATGGATATATATGCTTATTGATGATTTAGGCTAGTCATATAGATTTTATGATAAGAATTAATTTGAAAAACCTATTAAATGACATCCAAATGACTTGCATTTTTGATATAAGGTCGGAAATATTATTTTAGGGATGGGTTTCAAGTTTATAATTTTATGAATTATTGTGGATTTATTATGAATTTTCTAGTGAAGAAAATGGTTAAATTGGGTTTAAATTAATTTCTGCTGTTATATGTTAGCTTTGGGTCAGAAATTTAAATATGTTAGAAAACATATAGAAAGTGATTTATTGGAATTTTTAGAGAATTTTCCTAAGTGTTTTATTAAGTATATAAAATTATTTAAGGTATGGCACTTAAATGTTTTCTATGTTTAAAATAGGAGAATGGGCAATTTGCTAAATGTTTTAAATAAATAATTACTGATTCAGGAGCACTTTTAGAAAAGATTTTGGAAAAGAAAATTGGCAACCAATTATTTGATGAAAAATAAGCAAGTTAGTAGGAAAGATATTACTTTATAAAGAAAGAAAACAGTTTTTGTAAAGGTTTGCTGTTTCGCCACTCTCGGCAGCTACCTTTCGACTTCATACTACCGCCTCCATCATAGTCGAAACCAATACACATGGTATCAATGCCTTGGTATGTAGTGGATTGGAGATAGGTGAAAGGTATAGGGTCGAAACATGCTTTCGAAGGGGTCGAAACCTTGTTTTGCTTTCAAAAGAAATGCCGCTTGCTTGCTTTTAAAAGAATGCTTTCGAAAGGGTTTAAAGATAGCTTTCAACAGAGGTTGTCGCCTTTTATTTTAAACAAGTTCTCGACAGGGTCGAAACACTCATTGTCGCATTCTACCTTTTGACCCAGTTGAGGCCGCTTTGTCTTTAAACATTGGTTTCAAAAGGGTGCTTTCGCTTTTAAACACGAAGCTGCTTCTCCATGCTTTCAAAAGGGTTGGTGTCAAAACCTTCCACTTTCTTTTACTTAGGAAATTGCTTTCGAAAGAGTGCTTTCGACCTGGTTCTTTTAAGTCGCTTTATTCTATTGAAAGATAAACCCATAGGTTTCGAAGGGAATGGTTTCGAAACTATGTTCCACAAGCTTTTACTTGAACCCAATGCTTTCAAAAGGTTTGTTTATAGTAAAGGACTTTAATTCTTTCGAAAGGTTTATATTAAAGGTTTCGAAGGGGAGGTTCCCCAATGTTTTCGAAAGGTACTTAAAGTATTTTAAATGGAAGGTTTCCAAAGGCTTTCGAAAGGCAAGTTTAAAGAGTTTTAGAAAAGAGGATGTCTAAAGATTATAAAGGTTTCGAAAGGATACCTTCAATGATTTCGAAAGGTTGTTATAAAGGTTTCAAAAGGTATGTTTTGGCCTTCCGACCTAGTGTTTTAAGGTATAGTAGCTAATATATTTTGAAAGGGGTACTTTCAATGGATTCAAAAGGGTTGTTTAAAGTTTTTAAGCAAAGGTTTCAAATTGTTTACCTTGGCTTTATGGCCTAAGATCTTTGAAGTTGAAAGGGGTTTTTAACTTATTTTGGGAAGGATAGATAACCCTCAATATATTTCATCAACATTGTTTTGAGTAAAGTATATATAAAATGACAAAGAGATTTGAGTAAAGCAAAGAGTATATTTTCCTTGTTTAAGTATGATTTAAAGGGTTAAATCCATTTATAAGAAATGTTTTCAAGGAAAATTGATGGGGAAGTTGACCTTAAGTAAATCACTCAAATATTAGAATACCAGATGGGACTGGCATAGGGTCGTGCTCTATACTTTAGGTAGTAGCCCCTAGCTAATATAAGTCCAAAATTCCAGTGTGTAGGGCTTTGTCACAGGTAAGACTAAAATGATGTTACACACATAAAGGAATATACAGGGAAAGATAGGTTATTGGTGAGCCGCAAAACCATTAGGATCAGTTGACCCTAGGAGAAGTAAGGTAGGGATAGACTGTCCAGAAGTGTGTCTAACAGAAGTTAGATTATTTGTTGTGTTTGGTAGACTCGAGTCAGCCAAATGTTAGTAGTTAGCCAAACAAAACTATATTGTGCGGACAGATAGTCCATTGTTTACCTAATTTATATGCATATATGATACTGCTATAATTGCTTTAATCAGTTTGATTGCAGGATTTTGCTTTGCAAAAGATATGTTTTAAAAGGGATATTAGTGAAGGGAAACCCGTTTCGCTAAGCGGCGTGGTCTCACTTAATATCAAATAACCGAGATGTATAGTATTATTCACACCAGGCTTTATGCCTGACTCGAAGTTTATGTTTTTCCCTTTAAACTCTCGGGTGCTCAAAATTCAATTTGAGTAGATTAAGAGTTAAAGTTTTTCAAGTTTAGTAGGTTGGACGAATAAAGCTTCCGAAGACGTGCAGGAGGCAAAGCTAGCTATATAGGAGCTATTTTGTTTTATTTCTGATGTGTTGTATTAAGTCTAATATGTCTATTTAGTACTCTGGTCATCCAAGGGGGATCTTCAAATGTCGCCCTTTGCGTAATTTGTAATAATTATATTTGATCAAAACATGAGAATCGTTTTGGATTATGTAATGGAATATGAAACATGGTTTTGCAATGTAATCAGTGAAGTAGTTTTTGAATATGTGGTTTTATTTCATATTCATGTCTTCTGATATTATGGATACCATTAACATTATCGTATTTTTTCACCGGAAGTTAATACTATAGATGACTGCAGCATCTGTAGCGCTTAGCTTTGGGCCTCAAGATAGGGGATGTTACATCGTGACTGAGGCTACATGTAGACAAACCACTAGTGGATGGGTTCACGATGTCATTCGAGGTAACTAAAGACTATAGGAATAGACGATTACACTGCGGTAGGCAAGTAGACCTGGGTTCCCGGAGTAGGCTTACGGTAGGTGGCTGTCAGTCTCCCTATCTGGTTGAGGGTATATGAGTGTAGTAGATTGACATATACCTTGAAGACTACAGGAATAGATGGTTACTCTATGGTTGGCGAGTAGACCTATGTTCCTAGAGCAGGCTTGCAGTAGGCGGCCGTCAGTCTCCCATTTGATTCATGGTATATGTGTGTAGTGGATTAGAATATATATCGTTTTCCTATGATGAGTTGAATATACTAGAGACTAGTTGATTCTAAAGGGAAGTCAGTCCACGTATATCCATAATCTTTGATAATTTGGCATTTTTGAGATAGCCTTACTTTATTGTTGGAGCTTTGGTTCATGGATGATTTAGATTAATGGTTTGTAAGATGTTGGATATGGTTTGGATGATTTGATAGGGTATCTCACATTGTATGTATATCAATTTTGATGATGATTTTTGAATATGGAAAATTCATCCATTTAATGTTGATTTCGTGATTTTTGACTGATATTCTTTATATAGATGATCAGTTTATTCTGTGAATTATAGTGGTTGTTATCTTGAGATATTGGAACTTGTTAATGTCATTGTTGGTATTATTATTATATCTTTCATTTGATTTTACATATTTCCTACCATCTTTATAGATATTGTAACAACCTGATTTTAAGTGATAATTAATTAATATTAATAATAGAAATTTATTTAATTAAATTGGAATTTGATGGTTTATTTGATAAATTAGTTTAGTAATTATCTTATAAAAGGATTTAAATTTCGAAATTGTGATATTGAAATTTAAATAAGTTATAAATGTGGAAAATAATATTTTACAAATAGGTAAAGATGAAATAAAATAATAACTTGAATTAAATATAATTTAGCTTAAGAATAATATATATATATTCTTTTTATAAATCTAATCTTAAGCCCAAAAGCCTAAAATCACCTAAAACTCAAGCCAAATTCCAGACTTTTCGTTTCTCTATTTTCACTTCATTTATTCATTTCTCTAGGGACTATCATCGATCTTGCGTTTGAAGCTATCAAAAACCAAAATATTCTCTTCTCTAAAATTATGCAAATAATAGACGCACTAAATATAATCCGTAAATTCAAAAAAAAAATAGTTTCTCGATTTCACTTTTCGCAAGCATTGGCGGCGATCTGGGTATTGTGACTTAGTTATTGCAATCAATGTTAGAGGGGAGGGCATACGGAGATGCCATGCGCGATGTTAAGGGCTGTGTTGATCTTAGAGGGGTCGTATGTACTGAACGTCGATGAGGAAGGCTACGTCTTGGTTGAGCTGACGTAGTGTAGAGGTCGATTGCGAACCTGCAATGAAGATAAGTGGTTGTGATTATCGTCAGCAAGGCAGTGAGTGTGTGATAATCGTTCGGTGAGTTAATTTCAAACTCACAACTATATCTAATTTTATTGTTTGCTATTTATATAATCATCCTGAAAATGATTGCAATTTCTTAGGTAAATTAAATAAGATTATTGATTAAAATATTTTATTGAATGAATTGCTAATGGTTGAATTGATTGATTGAATTAATAATTGATTATAAGATTTGGACTCATTCTAAAAGAAAATATTATATATTGCTATTTCATAAAATATATTAGGAAAATAATAATATCGTTAAGAGAATTTTTATAAAGGTTATTAAGTGATAGTCTCTTTAATATAATGAGAAATATTTTAAATTGAACAATTTAAAAGAAACTGTTATATTCCTGATTGTTTTGGATATCGGGTGAGGACCTTGAATTATATTGACGGTTATAAATAAGTACAATATATTTTAAAGTTTACATATATATATAGTGAAATAATAATTAATTGCAGAAAATTATGGTAAAACTCCCATATTTATATTTGATTCATAAATCGATCTTTAAATATTTTATATAAATATTTTGACATTATTTTAATTTTTTTAAGAATTTTTTTAATGAGTCTTATTATTATTACAATATTTGAATTAAAATTAGGATTTAAGTATGATTTCCCATATCTTATACAACTTTTGATGTTATGAGTGATTTGTCATTGAGTTGATTTGATTGATGAATTTAGTATGATACGGCAATGACATCCTTGATATGATTGTATTATATTTCATTTCCGTGCGACGAGAAATTTGAATAAATGGATTAGTAATACCGTTTGGGATGTGGCATTCGGTAATACTTTTTCGGTTATTCATCGGACTTGTCATATAGTGTGGATCGAGTGTAGTTTATGAGCATTGAATAATTTTTTTAGTAGCATGGCATGGTATAGAACACCGTAATGTTATTTACTTGATTATTCATTGTATGTAAATGTCACCCAAAAGGGGATTACACTCATGGGTCCATGTGATACCCGATGACGAGTATCGTATTATTAGATATTGACTTATGAGAGCCGCATGCTGGCCTATTACTAGAGATATGAAAAACGATTGGGTATGATTACTATATGACCATTCACATTGTGTCCAGCTTCCTTTATTTTTCGAGAGTGAACCAGATTGGCCAGTATCCACCTTGGCGGCCTAATCATGGGGTCGCGCCCCAGATCCACGACACCATTATTTTATGTCCCTTCAATGAGTATTACAAGTCCCTTCGATGAGTATTATGTTATGTCCCTTTTAATCGCATCATAGTATTGGTAGTAGTAGATGGGTTATAGCCCATAGCCTCTTATGTCGCATAGGCCGGTAGTCTGTTACCATTCAGGGAAAACAGGGTCATGACCAGGGCTACGCGTAGACGAGCCACTGGTGGATGGGTTCACGATGTCCAACGAGATAACTGAATAGGAATAGATGGTTACTCTACAGTAATCGAGTAGACATAGGTTCCTAGAGTAGGCTTGTGGTAGGCGGGTGTTAGTCTCCTTATCTGGTTTAGGGTATGTGAGTGTAGTAGATTGACATATACCTCAAAGACTACAAGGATAGACGATTACTCTATAGTTGGAGAGTATACATATGTTCCTGGAGCAAGCTTGTGGTAGGTGACCGTCAGTCTCCCGTTAGATTCATGGTATATATGTGGCCAATGGATTGGCATATATGTCTTGTTCCTATGATGAGTGAGCTATACTAGAGACTAGATGTGTCTAAAGTGTTGTCAGTCCTCGTATATCCACAATTTTGGTTTGGTATTCTAGAGATAGCCTTATTTATTGATTGTGTTTGATTTTTCTTCTGATTTGTATGATACTAGATATCATTTGGATGATTTGATGGGCTATCTCACATTATCTACTAATTATATGATGTATGATATTAAGTTAGGGCCTTGCTGTGTATTTGCCCTATTTACTGGATGGTTTCATTTTTCTATGATGATAATTTCTAGTGAGAGATTGAGAGATATTTGGGAATTACAGTGTTTTTGCCTAATTATACTTGAGAATATCTCATTATTTTCTGTTTCTAGATTTGATAGTGGTTTTAAGATACAGATAATTCACCCGCACGATGTTGTTTTATGTGAATTCTGATTTTATGTCTTTTATGTGGGTGATGACATCTTTACGCTGTGTTTTGAGAGTGTTGCTATTATTATATACTATTGCTAGTCTTCCTTCACCATTTTATTATGTATGTTCTATATCTATGTATGTATTGACCCATATATTTATATATAGTCTGAACCATGGGTTATTTATATAACATTTGAGTCAGTCCGAGACATTTCAGGTATAGGGACAATGAGACTAGCAAGTATTTTCTGGGCTTAGAGGATACTAGATATTCAGCATTGTAGTATATTTTTCTGTATTGTATTGACTCGTGAATGTATTTGACAAAGAGATGTATTTCATACCTTGTATATTTTATCTATATTATTTCTTGCCGCCGTAACTAACTATGTGAACTCTTTCATTTACTATATATTGTGCATTGTTCTTCCTGAAGGTGCACGTGTTTATTGCTTTGTGTATCGTTGCATTTTTATTTCTTGGCTCTAACTAACATTTCTATTCCTATTTCATTGACTATTCTTCTTCTTGCTTATTTCTCAAAGCCACTTTCTTTTATTTTAATTGGTATTTGTACTTTATTCATGACTTAATATCTAACTTTTGAGATTTACTACATTTTAATATACTAGAGCTAAAATTCAATCCAAGTTCTAATGTATTAAAATATCACAAAAACTCCAAATAACAAAATAAAGCTTATTTCAACTTAATTCATCTCCTTCAAATAAAACAAGTTCCTAATCACTATGCATTCATTATGGTTATATTCATTTCAATTGTTGTAAAAATACCAATTAAATCTAATCATTATGCAATTACAGAATAAAATCTAATCATTACATAATTATAGAAATGAAACTAATTATTTACGCAATTGTAGAATTAAAACTAATCATTACGTATTTTCATAGGCAAGTCTCATATCTCCAACTTTTCACATTTATGAATTTATTCACAATTTAAATTCAATTCGCAGGCATATAGGAATAGGTTCGCAATGATATAATTTAATATTATATAAAAATATATAATATTCACACTCACCTTTAATTAGCGCTTCAAAATCTCTAGATCTAATCTAGATCTAACCATGTTATCTATATTTTTCGCTTTTTAACTCCCTACGTGGATCTGCAAATAATATTTATACAGATCTCATCAGAAATTGGATTAGGAAAAGGAGATTTAGATTTATTAATTAGAACCAGATCTAGAGTTTACCTTCGAAACCTATTTCCTATCCTCTATCCTTTTCTATTCTTCTCCATATGTATCCATGCAATCTAGATCTATTTCTGTGTATTTATAAATTTTGGATGAGAAAATAAAGTGGCAAAGCTTCTGCGCTCATTAGAAAAATAATGAGTTGGAAGTGGTACCCTAGACCTTAATTTATAGAGATTCAAATCAGCGCTAACCGTTGGGTCGAACTATATAAAATCTAGGCCATACGGCCAATTGTTACTACTGCCTTTAAAAGAAGGTGGGTAGATCGCCTTACCCTTATGGTTGACCACTCATGGTCGACCTGGGTAGGGTCGCGGTTGACCAAGATAGGCCAGAATAGTGAAAATTTGAGCGTTTCGTAATTTCATTGATTCGTTTCCTTTATTATCTCGTTAATGTAAGTCAGAGTTATCTCCTACCTTAATTAGTTTTCTTAACCGTTAAGGAACCCTTAACTTTAATAGTTCTAGTTAATCATTAATTTATTCCGAATTCCTTCTTTAATTGAATATATAATTATGTCCAACTATGAAAATTCAAACGTTGATAACTTTTTCATTTGAACTTTGATTGAAAAGTTTATGAAAATTGATCAGAAAATCGCCACTAGTTTAATGGTATAAGTTTTATGGTCAAATTTCAACATTTACGTAAAATCCGTTTTCACTATTTATTATTAAGTTAACGTAAAAACACAGGGTGTTACATTGACTATAAGATTTGGAATCATTCTAAAAGAAAATATAATATATTGCTATTTCATAAGAATATATTAGAAAAATAATAATATTGTTTAAGAGAATTTTATAAAGGTTATTAAGTGATAGTCTTTTTTATAATATGAGAATTTTCGTATATTAAATAATTTAAAAGAAATTATTATATTCCTCATTGGTTTAGATATTGAGTGAGGACTTTGAATTATATTTACGGTTAGTAACAAGAATAATATATATCTTTTTAGCAAAGCCTAAGCATAATATATTTTAAAGTTTATATATATATGTGTGTGTGTGTGTGTGTGTGTGTGTATAATGAAATAATAATTAATTGCAGAAAATTATGGTAAAACTCCTATATGTATATTTGATTTATAAATCGATCTTTAAATATTTTGTATAAATATTTCATGGTTTGTTTTAATTGTTTAAAGAATTATTTTAGTGAATCTTAGTATTATTATTACAATGTTTGAATTAAAATTGTGATTTAAGTATGATTTCTCATATCTTATACAACTTTTGATGTTTTGAGTGATTCACCATTGAGTTGATTTGTTTGATGAATTTAGTATGGTATGGTGATGACATTCTTGATATGATTGTATTATATTTCATTTCTGCATGATGAGAAATCTGAATAAAAAGATTAGTAATACTGTTTAGGATGGGGCATTCAGTAATATTTTTTTCGGTTATTCACCGGACTTGTCATATAGAGATACCAAGTGTGGATCAAGTCTTGCTTATGAGCATTGAATAATTATTCGAGTAATATGCAGTGCTATTCTTTTGTATCTCACGAGGCTCGAATACAGATATGGATGCTAGAAGTGGAAGAGTGAATCTTGGGGGAAGCACCACCACAAATGGAAATGCCAGACCAAGTACTAGGAGAAACCCAGGTCAGGTACAAGCAGAGAATGTGGGTGCTGGAGTCCTGCAAGTTGGTATGGAAGCAATGTATTAGTTCTTCGCAAACATGGTGCAACCGGGAGTTGATGCTGGAGTAGTTGGAGGTAATGCTACATGAAGAAATCAGGAAGTTACAGTGGTGACTAACTATGCTATTCTGAGTAGAGATTATACTCGATTGGGAGGAAAGCCATTTATTAGCACTGAAGACGCTATCGAAGTAGAAAACTGGCTACTGCATTGTGAGAGAATCTTTGCAGATTTGGGGCTCAATGACGAGCAAAAGAGGAGGCTTGCTTCTAGACAGTTGCATGGAGCAGCGCTGCATTGGTGGAACAGCGTTACAATCGGAATTAACGAAGAAGCTATGACATGGGATGAATTCAAGAGGTGGTTTGAAGAGAGGTTCATATCTGAGGTCGCTAAGTCTACCTTGCTCAGGAAATTTGCTGAGTTGGAGTATGGAGAGATGACTGTTCTTGAGTATGCTAGGAGGTTTGAGGAGCCAGCAAGGTATGGGTATGCTACTGTAGATACCATAATTAAGAGGAATGAGAAGTTCATAAGGGGTCTGAAGCCTGAGCTTGCCAGAGTTGTGTTGACGCATATCAGAGATCCATGTGATGTTGTGGTAGAGATGGCTTTAAGACGGGAGGAGATGCAGGCTTTTTTGGAAAAGAATAAGACCAAGGAGGCTCAAGGTTGGCAGAGTCAGAAAAGAAAGTTCTTCCACATGAAAGGAGCTCAGAAGGGTGGAGCTGCTAAGAAGAGGAAGGCTGAGGTGGTCTGTTATAAGTGTGATAAGAAGGGCCACTATGCTCATGAGTGTCGGACGGGCAAGCGAAAGAAGGCAGCTGAGAAGAAAGGTATTAGGTGTTTCAACTGTGATTAGGTTGGACACTACAATAACCAGTGCGTAGAGCCAACTAAGGATGGGAGAGGCCAAGTATTTGCATTGGAACCAGTTACCTCGAAACCAACAGCACATGAGAAAGGGAAAGCTGTGTTGGGAGGTATGCTTTTGATTCATGGTATGTTTGTTAGCGTACTGTTTGATACTGGTGCATTGCATTCTTTTGTATCTCGATGTTTGATAGATAAGCTTAACCTAGAACCCTCATATTTAGTTACTTCCTTAAGGGTTGCAAATCCGATAGGAGGGTATGCGACACTTAGGATGAAGTGTGACCACCTAGAGTTTGATTTTTCAGGTTACACCTTTATTTGTAGTAAGTACGATGCTAAGATATTTTTCGATGATAGGAAAATTTCACTTAGACACCCTGATTGTAGAGATCGGATAGCATATTCTATATGAAACCCCAATTGTGAGGTTAATGCATTGTTGGGTATTATGGAGGTAGAAGACGAGATTAGTCGAGTTTTCATGGTTAGAGAATTCGCAGATGTTTTTGAGCCGGTAGTTGGATTTCCACTGAAACGTGCCATTGAGTTTCAAATAGATTTAGTACCCGGGGCAGAATCGGTGAGTAGACCGCCATGTAGAATGATACCTACTGAGATGAGAGAGTTAAAGGTGCAGTTGGTGGACTTGGAAGGCAAGAATCTTATTAAACCAAGCAGTTCGCCTTGGGAAGCAGCTGTAACGATCCAGAATTTTGAACAAATTAAATTGAGAATATTTAATTAATTTTAAATATTTGAACGGTAATTTAATTTGAATCCCCGATATAAATTCAATTTTGGCAATTTAATTACAGAATTTAATCTGTTGAATGTTGAATAAAAATTTGAATCTTCAATTTAAGCTAAAGAAAAATATTTCAAACGCTTGTAAAATTTATATTGATAACACTGGAGATAACAGCAGCTTCAGAATTGGAATTTAAATTGTTTTGATCAGTTTTGAATTTAATTGTTCGAATCGATATTTTAAAATAGCCATTTTTCAAACAGTCTCGGAATTCGACGAAACCAGTTTCATTGGGTCCGTAATATTGTATTATTACTGGATTTCCAATTTCGTATTTTTTCGGGGTTGTTATGTGACCATACGATAGTTAAATGCGTTGGAATTTAAATGGAATTCAATTTAAATTTAAATTTAAATTTGTAAATATCAGCCACGTTCTTCCCTCGTCCACGCCTAAATTTACGCCGAGAATCACGTAAAGAAAATCGTGTAGAGCATACCGAGTATTTGAAAACAATTTCTTCTTCAATCAAAAACAATACCGAAGCCATTCTCTCGTTCAAAATCGAAACAAATAAAAATGGCCGGTCTCTCCTCTATTCAAATTCGAATTCGCGTGTGATCATTGGAGGGGCGCTCGCGACTTCCATCTAGGGTTTCGAAAATCAACGCCTTCATAATAATCATCGCTGCATACTTGGCTATTCCATCAGCCATCGCGGCTCATCCTTGCCCCTACGCGATATTTCTACTGCCGATTTGAAGTTTTGCTACGATCTCAAATTCGAGGTCGCGATTGTCGGAGGGAGGCAGTTCGAGAAGGGTTTCGCGAGTGGATGGGAATCAGGGGAGGAAGGGCAAGCGCGTGATGAATGTTGTTTGAAGACGACTCGAAGGGGGCCACGAACTCGTGAGTGCGAAATCGTCAGCGACGATCTGGAGAGGGGGGACACGCGCTGGTGGCGTATAGCTAGGGTTCGTACACGCGACTGCGGGGCAAAGGCGATGTAGAAGGCGATGGTAGTTTCTGGTTGGGATGTTGGTGGCTGCGTTGGTGGGTTCCAGGCAATTTGGGATGATGTCGCGAACGAGGGGAAGGATCGCGTGGGTGTCGATCGCAAGGCAGGGTGGTCGAGCCTGGGTTGTTAAATTTACAGTAAGGTATTTTCTTGATTTATTCATACATATTTATATATAGAAATTTAGTTTGAATTTAAATTTATTTGGGTAGAAGAAAAATTTGTTGGAATAAAATATTTTGTTAGAATAAATTTTGTTAAAAGAAAATTAATTTTGAATTTAATTTTCTTATGAAATCAATTTATTAAAAAGAATAGTAATGAATTGTTCCGTCAATTTAAATAGTTAATAGAGAATTTGTTTAAAATAAATCATTTGATAAAAAAATTAAAGAATTGGTTTAAAGAAAATTAACAGACGATAATTTATTGTCAATTTATTCGAATATTAATGAATTGTATAAATATTTATACAAGGGCTATAAATCAAGAAATCGAGTCAAGATGGAAATGGATGGCAAAATAAAAAGCTAAGGTGAGATTATTTTCTCGCTCAAATTGAAAAGTGGAATTTTCAGTTATTGTTTGATTGTCTATTTGGATTGTTGATATTAGATATTTTAGGATATATCTATATATAGCAATATATACATATTGGCATATGTATATATTGGATTGATGATTTCCCGCCTCGTATAGCGGATGAGACCCTATTGCGCCGTTAGTAAGCGGATTTTTATAAAACCCATATACCGCGATAATTCCGTACTGGAGCAGAATTGGTATTGTGCTAACGTCTTTGGATGCAGGAAAACAGGTTGGAGGGATCCAACTGGACCCCTCACATTAATTGAATTTATTTCTATTGTGATATGAATCTGTGAATGATTATAGTGATGCTATTAATCATATTGATATCTGGAAATTGTTTGAAAGCTAAAATTTAGCTGAATGGATGTTTTGACATCATTGGATTCCAAAGATAAACGAAATTGAATTTTTGAAATTCAAGTAGAAAATTTCTAAGTGAATCAATTTTTGAAATTGAAGAAATTTTGAAGAAAGGAATTTTTAAAGTATAAAAAGTAAATTTTTATAATCGTATTGAATAAATCCCAGAATAAAGTGAAAATGCTAAATAAATGGATTTCATAAAACAGTGATTTTAAATTGAAGAATTTAATTTAAATTTGGATTTTTAAATAGATTGAAAGAGATAAAGAAATTTATTTTCTTTAAAAGGAATTTATTTAAAGGAGATAAGTTGGAAATCCCTTTAGGAATTCAATTGGTAAATTGAAATAATTTGGGAAATCAATGTAAAATGATTTCAATTTGAAGAATCCATTTAAAAACAGAATATTGAATGATTTGAGAAAAATAAGGAATTTATTTAGTAGTGATAAATAAAATTAGAAATCAATCTGTAATTGATTTAATATTTGGGAATGAATTTTTGAGAAATCAGTATGGAAATTTTATTTAAGGTTGAAAATAAATTTAGAAATCAATATTGAAATTGATTTGGTATTGAAATTTCTACAAATAGAATGGAAATTTATAAAGTTGTTTATAAATCCGAAATCACTTATTTTGATAAGTAAAATATAGAAGTTAATAAAAAGAGGATTTATAAGTTGAAGTTGTTATTAAAACAGAAATAGAATTTATAAACTTCGTTTTATAAATTCAAAATAGATTGAATTTGATAAATTAAATATAGAAGATTATTAAAGAAGATATATTCGCAATTTTGGATAGCGAATTTTTATTGAAACAAAAATGTGTAGAAATGATTGAAATTGGGTTAAGTGAATTATATTCACGATTTTGGACAGTGAATATATTATTGAATAAAATGGATTCATTTTTTGAAGAAGTGATACTTTAAAATGAAGTTAAACATTTTAAAGATGTTTTAAAATGTATTATGAATCGAAAGCATAGATTTAAACACTTGTTGTTGAAATAGACGTTTTCGAGAAATTTAAGGAAATGGTGGACTATAACACTGTTGTTATAGAAAATGATTTTCGAAAGGAAATGTTTTTAGTATTGGGATTTACATATCTATCTTAAAAATTCGAATCCCTATACTAGTGATGTTGAGTCGTCGTAACGATGTTTTACGTAACATTCGTTTTGACTCAAATAGATGTTGTTAAAAAGAATGATTTCCTTAAAGAATGAATATGTACTTAATATTGATTTAAGTATATCGAATATTTTCAAATGTTGAAAATAAAAGATTTGTGAAACACTTATTATTAAATAAGTATGGAATGTTTTCCAAAATGAAATGAAACTTTTTTTGAGATTTTATCTTCTTAAAGATAAAATGAAATTGAATATTGAAATCGATTTGAAAATCGTATATCAGTAGATATTTTGAAAATATAAATTCACTACGGAATTTATAAAAGAAATGGGAATTCGTTTTAAAAATAAATATTGATTTATTTTTGAAGTGTGGGAAAATTATATTTAGTAAAGATATTTTTGAAGATGAAATAATTTGGAAAATTATTTGGAATCTGATGATGTTGCGCATCTTTATTGATAGTTAAATAACCGACTATCAATAATTACCTTGAATGGTATTTGTTGTGAATTGGATGAATTTGAATGCCACACTTATTTTTGAATAAGCGCTCACTATTCGGGTTAGCCGGGAAAGGACCATGGGGTCGTATAACCCACTCCGAATATGTGATACGTCGTTATGAATTGCATTTGAAGACCGGTGTTGAAGACCGGATATTTTTGAAAACGGAAGGATTACCGTCGAGTTACTCTACATCGGCTGATCTCCGGTTTAGAGGTTTTATCACCCTTAGTGACGGGAAGTCCGGACGTGATTAGAAATTTATCCGGAAATGCAAGGGCTTCGTGAGAAGTGCCTTCGGTTCTGTTCGATCCCGGAACAGACTTGTATGGATGGTGTGTCTGACGTTACAATTTGAGATATAAAGCTGATTTCTTTCAAATACATTTCTGTTGGTGGCGGAGAATTTATTCTCTTAGCTTAACACCCTTCTCTGAGACGTACGAGCTCAGAGGTTATGTAGTTGAAATTCATCAGCGATATATCCCAATTTGGTAACGTGGCATACTGAGTGTTGCTGTGAAATGATCAGTGTTTGATCATTTGCGATATGATCATTTGTTTGATCTTATATCTTTGTGATCATAGGTTGATCATTTTGTTTGACCCGAAGCAGGGCTTTTTGAGAAAGCGTAGCTTTGTGGACGAGACTTCGTCGAGCCTCACACCCCGGAAATGGTCGAAACAGGAAGGATGCGGCAAGGTTCTAGGGAGTAGCGCCCCTTAGTGTATGTCATTCCTTCTGGATAGAGGTGGTATCATGGTATGGAGCCCAGATACTTAACCTATGTGGTTGCTGCATTATTATCTATGTGGTTTGTTGGAAATCGGGGATCCTCGGGAAGATCGGTTACGATCGGGGGATGGCATACGCGTGTCAGTAGTTACCTATTTTTGCAGAGGTAACCCGGCCTTGTGTTGGCAGAGATCCGGTTAGGTTCTCGGGTCGTCTATTCCAGGGACGTACCCATCGTGGAGAAGGAAGTTCCTTAGCCTGACCATTTGTTGGAAATCCAAAGAAACAATACGACACTTGTACGGTATTAGTCGTAGAACCTGCCATTCACTTATGGTGGTCACCACTGTTTGGATGGTAGCTATAGTAGGCATAGTTCGGAATGTCTATGCTGGCTAAGATTTATATTCTACTTTCGAAATGTTTTTCTACACTATGCACTAATAATAATATCAAAAGAATTTGATTTTGCGTAGTAAGCATCTTTGACTATCATAAGAAGAAATCTCCTCCAATTCTGCGTTTGCATTGTGTGTGTGGCGGGAGGTCTTATGGTAGTTTCATTTTCCAAAAGCATTGCGAATTTGTTTTATTTTCTTTGTGAAAGAATAACTGTTTTACGATCTCACACCAGTCACCATGACTGACCTGGAGTTTATTGTTCCCTTCTAAACTCTAGGTGCCCACAAATTTCCACACGGGCAGTCTAGAGTTTAGTTATCAGGATATTCTGGAGCTTTGGAAGCAAGCTGGATGGCGAGACGTAGTATTTGTATCTGATATTATTTATTCTGCTGTGTATTCTGTATGAGGACAAGTTATATAACTGTCCATTGTTGTATATTGACTCTGATGATTGATGTATGTATAAACTGATATAGCTTTCTTGTTTTAAAAGACTAGTGTTTATCTATTATATATTGTTCCGCTGCGAATGTGAGATTCTGATATTGTTTCTGTTCTGATGTTGTTCTTCCTTCTTCCCTTTTTCTTCTATCTTCTTCTTCTTCTGCCTTTTTCTTTTTCTTAAAACCCTCACTATTGGAGTTTCCGGCACTCGATTGCTCGACAGTCGATAAAGTGAGTATTGATGTCGAATTTTCGAAAGTCGGAAAATCCCGTACGTGACAGCAGCCATAGTTTTTGTGAAGAAACCGGACGGATTGTTAAGGTTATGTATCGATTATCGTAAGTTGAATGAGAGGACAATAAAGAATCGATATCCATGCCTAGAATTGACGATTTGTTCGACCAATTTAGCGAAGCCAAGGTATTTTCCCAGTTGGATTTGATGACTGGATTCCATCAGCTTAGGGTAGCTGAAGAGAGTATTCCTTACGGCATTTAGGACCGGATATGGATCGTACGAATGGTTAATGATGCCGTTAAGAATAGCTAATGCGCCAGCTTTCTTCGTAGATTTGTTGAACCAAGATTTCCGAGATCACTTGGATAGGTTTGTGTTGGTGTTCATCGATGATATTTTTTTATACTCTAAGGATGAGAGAGAGCATGAAGTTCACCTTAGAGTAGTGCTTGAGACTTTGAGAGAACATCAGCTGAAAGCGAAGTTTTCGAAGTGTCATTTCTGGAAGAGAGAAGTTAAGTTTCTTGGTCATGTGGTTTCAGAGAAAGGATTGTCTGTCGATCCAGATAAGATCGAAGCTGTTAGTAATTGGAAGAGACCAAAGACGGTGACTGAGATTAGAAGTTTCCTTGGACTTGCTGGTTATTACCGGAGATTCATCTAGGATTTTTCACAAATAGCAGCACCGATGACTAAGCTAACTCGGAAGGATGTAAAGTTCGTCTGGACAGATAAGTGTGAGGATGCATTCCAGAAGTTGAAATACTTATTGACGAATGCACCTATGTAAGTCGTTCCAGAAGGAAATCAAGATTTGGTGGTATACACAAATGCTTGTGGAGTAGGATTAGGAGCTGTGCTAATGCAAAGAAGTAAAGTGATTGCCTACGCATCTAGACAGCTTAGACCTCATGAGGTTAGATACTCGACCCATGACTTCGAATTAGCAGCAGTGATTTTTGCATTGAAGGTGTGGAGACATTACCTTTTGGTAGAGAGATTCAAGTTATTTACGAATTATAAGTTGTTGAAGTATTTATTCTCTCGGAAGGAGTTGAATATGAGACATCAGAGGTGGTTAGAGTTTTTAGCCGCTTATGACTTTGGTATTGAGTACCCACCGGGAAAAGACAACAAAGTTGTAGATGCACTTAGAAGGAAGCATCAGAATGCAGTGTTGGCGATGATAGCTGAGTGGAAAGATTTGGAAGCATTGACAGCATGCAGAGTGCAGTGGAGATCTAAGAGTAGTTCAAGTACAGAAACTGCTATGTTGTTATGTTTAGAAGTTCGACCAGTTATGATCGAAAGGATTGCTTCTAAGCAAGGAGAGGATCCAGTGTTGGCTGAACGGATCAAGAAGTTAAAGGATGGAAAAGAGAACGATAACTTGAAGGATTTTCGTCTTGACCAGAATGGGTGGTTGAGAAAGAAAGGAAAATTGTGTGCTCCAAATGTGGGAAGCATTAAGAAAGATATTTTTGAGGAATGCCATCGTTCGAAGTTCACCATTCATCCAAAAGGAACGAGATGTACCAGGATATGAAGAGAAGTTTCTTCTGGGAAGGTATGAAGAGGGATGTAGGCTTATGGGTGAAACAGTGTTTAAACTGTCAGCGGGTGAAAGCTGAACATAAAAAACCAAGTGGGTTACTTCATCCTTTAGATATTCCCGTATGGAAATTGGATTCTATTTCGACGGATTTTATAGACGGGTTGCTGAGGTCAAATAGAGGAAATTAAAGTATATGGGTCATAGTGGACAGAATG
This sequence comes from Allium fistulosum, assembly GCA_030737815.1. NCBI lineage: Eukaryota > Viridiplantae > Streptophyta > Magnoliopsida > Asparagales > Amaryllidaceae > Allium > Allium fistulosum. The sequence goes on along the minus strand of CM060908.1, from coordinate 859,754,286 downwards.
GCCAAGAGTACCCATTTCATTCCAGTTAAGTCAACCAGGATGGCACCTATTTTTAGCTAAGTTATTCATGAAGAATATAGTTATACTTCATGGAATTCCTAGTAGTATTGTAAGCGATAGAGATTCCTTATTCACTAGCGAGTTCTGGAAGAGTCTACAGGAGACTTTGGGTACCAAGCTCACGATGAGTACCGCTTACCATCCACAGACAAATGGGCAAACGGAAAGAGTTAACAAAATCTTGGAATATTTGTTATGAGCTTGCGTATTAGATTGGGGATCATGGGAAGACCATCTACACTTAGTCCAGTTTTTGTATAACAACAGTTATCAGACTAGTATAATGATGGCACCGTTTGATGCTTTGTATGGAAGGCCATGCAAATCTCCCGTTTGTTGGTTAGAGACCGAGGATAAATTAGTTCTTGTTCCAGATTTGGTTAGAGAAGCCGCAGAGAAGATTGAGTTGATTCGAGCGAGAATGAAGGAAGCTCAATCTAGGTAGAAAAGTTATGCTGATAAGAGACGGAAAGAATTGGAGTTCTCAGTTGGAGATCATATTTTCGTCAAAGTGTCACCAATGAAAGGAGTTATCAGATTTGGTAAATCCGGGAAGTTAGCACCGAGATTCGTTGGACCATTTCCTATTAATTAAGAGGATCAGGAAACTCGCATATAGAGTAGAGTTACTGTAACGATCTAGGATTTCACTACTTTGATTGTGAATATTTAATTAATTTTAAATATTAAATATATAGGTTTTATAAAAATAAAACTCTATTAAATAATTAATAATGATAGTGAAATAGTTTTTAAAATATGTTTACAAAAATATATAGTTCAATGAGAACCAAAAAATGTGACCGGAATTCATTTTCCGAATTTTCGACTTTTTGTCAACTTAAAGTTGTCAGAATTGTTGTAACACTAATGTACACACACATACATATATTTACAAAATGTTTATACATGTTTTAATGCATTTGAATATATATAAACATTTAGGCGTATGTATAAAATAGGATAAGTTATTTTTTAAAAGGGTATATGTCACATCAGGGGTGGACATAAGTACACTAGGGCACCAAAACATGTTTAAATACGTTTCATCATGAAAAAGAAGAGGGGTACAATTGAAAAACATGAAAATGAGGTGGGGAGACAAGGTAGATGAGGTGGCGAAATGTGGATGGAGGGCATGGTACAAGGTTAGTTATGTAATTTCGCTTATTCATTTTATATATAAACCTTTTTCCATTTTTCTATTTCATTTTTACATATTCATCTTTCCCAAATTTCCTAAGACTTATTCTTTTCCAAGCTTCTAAAAAATTTTAATGGCTTCCATGCTATTTCTAAAACATAAAAACTTTGATTTCCATTTCGAAGAAAACCTTTAGAAAACTTGTTTTAAATCACTTGTTTAAGCTCCACTTTCTCCATTTTTACCCCAAATTCACCCAACCAGAACTTCTTTTAAAATGCTCCAAATCAAGATTTTCCTTTTTTCAAAGCACATATAATTCCAGTGGCTACAACTTTGTAGTTTACCACTTTTTCTGATTTCAAGCTTAGATACTCCAAAAATCCATTTTTTCGAGACTTTTTTTTTAACCTAGATTATGAAGTCCGAAAATTCCATTCACTGTTTTGATCATAACTTCCTCAAAAATTATCCAAATTGATTAATTATTTCATTTAAATGATAGAGGAAATAATTATCTAAAACTTTTCTTTATACTTCTTTTTCAAATTCTGAGAATAAATGTTCTAAAATCGAGAAGAAAATGGCTTATTTTTGAGTGGATTTTGTGGTTTTCCAAGCTTTCTGAACACTAAAGTATTTCAAGTTTCCAAAAAATTTGGTGAGTAAACTTCTTAAATTTTTGGGAAGAATTTACTTATATATGTGTGTGTTGGTTATGTGGTTATATATATATATATATAAAAATGATTGGTTTGGATTGTGGTATTGTTTCGATATGTTAGTTATAAAACGGTTGTGATTGTTGGTTATGTTTGGTGATGATATGATTTGTAATGTATGAACTTGGATATGTCGTATGTGTTAACCTTGTGTTGAAGTTAAAGCAAGTTAGCATGTAAACTAGTTAGTAAAGTGAAATTACGGGTATCCATAGCGATAGTCGCTATGGATGCACTTCGCTTAAAATTTCGATTTTCTGCAAAGTTTGGGTTTTATACTACAAATTGTTTTGTGAATATTTTATAAACTAAATTATAATGTTTTTAAAATTTAATTAAGGATTTAATAATGAATTGTTAATTAATTAGGTTTTAGTAATTAATAATTAATTCTATTAACAAGGTTTATTAACTTTAAGTAGATAAAGATTAATTCTTAGTTAATTATCTTTTAATGTTAAGATTTGTTTTAAATTAATTATTAATTAAGTTAATTAATCATGAGTTAAGTATATGATTTATTTTTCAATTAATTATTAATTAAGTATAAGATTAATTATTAATCAAGTGTTCAAATATTTTAAATTATAAATTATTTAAGGTTTAAGTAATAATAAATTATTTATTTAAGGTTTAATTTATTATTTAAGTTTTAATTAGAGATTATTATTTTTATTAATTAAAATTAATTAATATTTAATTATTAATGAAGGTTTAAAATGTTATTTAATAATTAATAAAGGATTAATTTGGGTTTAATTAATAGTTAATTATTGTTTAACTATTTAATTAAATTAAGTTAAGTTTCAATTAAATTTACTTATGATTTAAATAAGGATTTAACTTATAATTAAATATTTTTAAAAAGGTATTTATAAAGTTTTAAATCCTTTGGTTTCCAAAAGTAAAATTGTTTAAAGGTACTCCTTTTCAAAGATGGATTTGAATACAAGTGATTCAAGTGTCGAACATCATATAAATGTGAATGAGTTATAATGTAGATTGTTGGATTGTTTAGACATGAGATAGCAGAATAAATCCACGTTCTGCTATATATTGTTTGTTTGCTTGTTTGTTTATGGGGACATGTGTTAGCAGAATAAATCCCCATTCTACTATGAATTGGTGGAATGGTTTGGACATCTATTTAGCAGGACAAATCACCATCCTGCTATTATGTTATTTGGATATGTATATGCTAGTTATTTCATATTGACATGTTATTCCTTGATTTGGATATGAGTGTATTTACATATATGTTGATCTATGTAAATAACTGTTAAGTGAATTGAAATGGAAATTGAATGGTAACTTAAAATAGTACCATTAGGATTGCTAAGCCTCTTTTCGAATTACTAAAGTATGTTTTTGAATTACCATTAGGTCCGATCCCCTCATTCGCCGCCGACCGCCGCTCATGAACTAGGGTTTTCGAACCCTAAATCCCAAATTCGCACCACCTCCATCGCCAATAGGCGATGCAACTACCAGCGATCAACTCCATGCAGCGAGCTCTACAAAACCCCTCAACCAATTTTAGAAATCGTTGCCCAGATAAAAATCCCCCAATTTGCATTAGGGTTTCGCAATCATTGATTTTGACCGCGATTTGTCGTTGATCTGGGCATCAGTTTAAAAAATGAACAACTACCGCTGATTCGTACCAACAAGAGCTTCACAACGATATATGATTCGATAGGGTTTGAGCAGTTTGAATTTTCGATTTGATTTGTAATTGTAATTAAGGTTTGAGATGCCTGCCATTGAGAAGGAACATATGAGATAGAAATTGTACATACAGAAAATGAAAATAGAAAGCTGCTAGGGTTTATAACAACATATATATAGGCAGAGATGGATAAGAATGGATGGAATAGATCGAATGGGTCGAAGCGATAACAAAGACCCGAAAAGCCCGTTTCGTTCCCGAAACGAAAATAGATCATCCCTTATCAAAATATAGGTTTTCAATATCTTTAAACTCAATGAAACTAGTTTCAAACTCTAATTATATTGTATATGGAAGTTAGCTTTTAGAATCAAATTATATTCTTTTAAATTCCTTTAATTGATTTCTACGCGTTTCGAGCTCGCATGATCAAATGATAAGTCCGCTCTCTACGAAACTTGAAATCCTATAATAATTCACTATTACGGATCCGATGAAACTGGTTTCGTCAAAATCCAAGACATTGCCCAAGAAGACTAATTTTACACGTTAATTAAATGAATTATTATTTTGAAATCAATTTAATCACTTTTAAATTCAAATTTAAAATTTAATAATTTTCATCATTCGTGATTAAATAGAAATTAATAATATTTTTAAAATTGAATTTTCCATGTTAAAGTCAAGATTTAAATATTACATTAATTTCAGCGTTTAATTACAACTGTAATAAATCAATTCATTATAATTTAAATTCCAAAGAAATTCTTTTATTTAGATTTTAATTCTTATATTAAATCAACTATTACTTATGAATTAATTAAACATAAGTGTCCATTTTATTTCACTCAAACTCTACAGTTAACATCTTTTACCATATTAACTGCAATATTTAATTACGTTAAATTTCATTGATTTCCAACTAATTTCAAACGGATTAAATAATAAGGTGATAAACAAATAAATTGTTAAAATTTAGTTCAAACACATTTCCAAATTTATTATTTACAAACAAAAGAAAATAAATTTACGTACTGATTAATTGATTTCATATTCATTATTAAAACCTATTTCAATTAATAACATATGATTTCTCCATTTAATACAACATTTAATTTATTCCTCATTAACCTTTATGATTACCATTTATTGAAATTACATTAAATAGTTGTCAATTACAATAAATCAACATTATTAAATTATATCCTAATATATTTTTTCCATTTATAAGTCATAAATTTTAATTTCTCAAAATATTAAATTCCAAAAACCTCATTAAATTTAATATTTTTAATTATCAAAAATATGGGTTGTTACAATCTACCCTAGTCAAAACTTTTCGTCCTCGAAAAGGAACAAGAAGGAATCAAGAAATTTGGTATATTTTATTCAAAATAATCAATATATAACAATTTAACCTACATTTTTAAGTTTAAATTTTTTGAAAATAACTCAACTTCTACAAAAAAATTCTAAGTCCTAAATTTACGAAAAATTTCGCCAGTGTCTCCTTTGCGTGTATAGGTTCGAAAAATAACAATATCAATAATTTACATTGTATAAATCATATTTCAATAATAAACATCCCAAACCATAGGAAAAACAATAAAATACCATTACAAAACCGTAATCCAAAAAACGTACCTATTTGTCGGACAAAGAAAACTTTATTTATGAAACCAAAAGCAATAGCTATTACTTCCATAAACCTGTATTTTACTTACATAATCCAAAAGAGTTAAAATTATATAAAAAGAGTAATATATTAGTTGTTTCAACTGATAACACAGGCAACATACAATATATAATAATCATATGCAAACAAAAGCAGTACGACCATTACATGCAACAAAAGAATCAATCACACATCCATAGCAACCAAAACCAATGGTTTGTCCAGGTTCAGAAACTTTTCATCGTACAAGGGTGATAAATCAACTACCAAGTGTACCTTACGCTCAACAGCCTTAGATGATTACTTAATAAATTATTCATACAACCTTAAACAATTTGAAGTATCATTTCCCAAAGTTTCCATAAGTCAAACAACGTAGAATTTTAAATATTATTTAAGTTTATTCTATTGTTTTCTTTTTTTCATCACTTATTTTTCATTTATTTTCATTCATTCATACAATGTCATTTTTTCATTCATTACTTACATAAAATTACTCCATTCAATATTTAATATCATCAATGAATACATTCTTAAAGTATTATATATGGTCTTTGCAGATTAATTTACATTTATTATTATATACTTTATTTCCATTTAATATTAATATTCATTAGTGAATCATTTCATACATAAGTTTCTTTACTTTTTAATTCACATTTATTCCTTCATATATAGTATCATTCAATATTTAAAACTATTCATGAATCATTTCAACATTTTCTTGAGTTTATAATCATTTGCTTAAATAGCGTTTACCTTTAACTATTTATTTTATTTTATTAAACATTTCAATACATTAACTTATGTTTATACATTCCTTATACTCTTAATTCTTCATTTATAAATATATGTTCATTTTGACGCATTTTTGTTATTTAAGCTTTTACTTGTATAATATTCTATTACATATTCATATTAACATTTCAACTTTTTAAACATTTCTATTAAGTTTTATGTATGTTTTTAAAATGTAATTGGGTGTTATACAAATTTATCTTATTCATTTCAGTTAACAAAATTGTTCAATACTTTACAACTATTAATTTACAAGTTCCAAACTTCAATTTTTATATTTTCATTAAACAACTAGCTTTTAATTTCAGATTTTAATTTGGAAGTTTTCGACCATTAAAATGTCAAGGTTCCATTTTTTATTTCAATGACTGAAATCACTAATTAACAGAAAACTAAAGAACTAAATACATGGTATTTCATTTCAAATCATCTTGAAATAATATATACTTATATCCTTTGTATATCAAACCATACTTAGGAAATTTAAATCAAAATTTATTTCACCAAAACAATTGTGTAGCAAAGCTACTATAGTGGTCTTCCCACTTTGAAACTCAAAAATGAAAGTCGATGTTGTTGCGATCATCACCGAAATTATTTTCTAGCGACAGAAGAGGGGAGTACAGAACTTATTTCCTTTTTAAAATTCCTTTAAAAACATTTCTTTCAATCTTATTGAAAATAATTCTATCCGAAAATACTTCCAAATAATAGTGATATTTTTTTTTAAAAAATCTTTGAAAACCAAATTCAAAACACCGTAATTTAAGTTCTCAAATTTTCAGTTTAAATTCATTTTATTTGTGAAACAAGATTTATAAACCAGACTTACAAAATTTCATTTTTTTATAACATACAATAGTCAATAGTTTTTAAGAACTTTAACTAACTAAACAATAAATGACAATAATTGAATATTATCATTTCCTAATAACCAACGCACCAAAATAACAAAAATCAATTTATGAAAAATTATTCTTTTATATACAAAATATAATACTAGGTAAAATTATTTCATTTACCTATTTTTAAAACAATATTGTGTCGGTTTACCCATTTCAAGTGTTTAGAAACCCCTATCGATGCCATAGCGTCCTATGTACTGACCAGAATTCATAAATACTCAATAGAACAAACTTACACAATAGAAAACATTTTTATAGCATTAACAAATACGCTCTCATAAATATATACACACACACATATATATACACACTCAGGCTCATTCTAGGGTATTATTAACCCTATCTCTAATGAGTTAACCCCCAAACAGACTAAGGTATCTCTAAACCAAAGCTCTGATACCAGTTGTGACGATCCACCTTTTTGGACGATTTAAGTCGACAATAAACCACACATGTCTAACTCAAACCATTCAAAAGGGTGGATTATCAATGGGGTTTAATAAGAAAAAGAAAGAGAAAAGAAGGAAACAAAACACAGAATCTTGCAGCGGAATGACAAAATATAATAATCAAATAAACAATTCATGAAGCTATTTCATAATATACATTTGATTACACAATGTTTACACCATAATCAGAGTACAAATAACAACATACCAATAATAAGGCAGTGGAAAAATAATAGTAAATACGGTCTAGCAAACTCCATCTTCGTCTTCAAGGAATAGTGTCATCAAACACTGAAATGCTCAGGCTGACCCGAACGTAATGAAAAGACAAAACACCCGAGTCAGAACTAAAAGTTCTTATATAAGTTAAATCAACAGCAAGTAATATGAGTGTAATAGCTTCAGAGATGTTTACGGGATTTTACATCTCCTATCCAGTGTTTAAAGTGAGTGCAATAACTTAAGAGATGTTACGGGATTTTCCATCTCCTAAGAATCCGTTAAAATATCTATATGTAGTAAGACACGCTATATATGTAGTGTCTAATCAATAAAATAAATATTTTTCTTAGTGTTAAGGCTTTACATTAATCCCCCTTAACACATTTTTAAGCATTGTCCTACAGTTTGCCTTTGACACCACTAGTAACGACGGTAGCCAGGGAGGCGCCATGATAAGACAACACTAAAATAAAATCGTAGTGGTCGCATATAAGGATAAAAGTATGACAAGGCACGTGAGGCAACGCCCAAGGTAGGATACTACCAGTTTGGGTCATAGGGTTGATGGTAACGCATCGTAGCCATGACCGCCCACCGCGTCCATCACCCCCAAAATCAATTCAAGGTGCACCGATCAAGCCAATATCAATATAGTAATATGAAGAGATGTGTTCGCTAGGGGTAGCTAGCCCACATGGCCCTGACAAGTCGTTCTGTTTTAGTTATTTCAAATCGGCACAAGTGCCGGGGTCATCCATCATCGTTCTCTTTCTTCAAATCCAGCAAACACCTCCAATTCAACCACTTCATTCTAGATCATCCACCACGTACATAGTTGTTAAAGTGATTCCAATATTGACAGAGAGTATGCCAATAAGAGGCCCCGGTCTCTTTAACAACCAAACGTCATTTTTCACACCGGTTGGTTCTTTTACATTTTGAAACCGATTCATATTTGATATCAAAATATCATATTCATTTCAAAATATCTTTCATTTCAAAATCATCATATTTACTCAAAATATGTCATTTTCACTTGAAAATATCATTTCAAATTCAAACTTAGGTTATAACCTCATTTAACCACATTCGCGTTTAAATCAACGATTTAAATATAAACATTCCAACTTTGCACAGTTTGAAATTTTAGAGAATGGTTTGAATGGTTTTAAATAGTTTAAAATAGTTTTAAATAGTTTAAATAGTTTAAAAGGTTTAAAGATTTAAAATAGTTTAATATAAGATGGTTTGAGTATTGAAAGTAGTTTTCGTAGTAAAATAGTTGGAAAATCTAATAATTTAAATATTAAAAAGATAGATTTTAAATAGTTTATATTAAAATAATTTATTTTGAAAATAGCATCAAATCAAACTGTTTCCTTCCATTTCAACAAATCTGGACCCATGTCCTAATTTCAAATCAATAAAACTCAATTTCCAATCTTTCAATTCAATTGACTCAATTTCAATTTAGTTTCAAGTCAACTTGATTTCAATTTCAATTCGAATTAACTTCAATTTTCGAAACATTCATTTTTAACTTCAAATTCAATCCAACAATTCAATTCAATGATTTAAATTTCAATCCAATTCTTATTTAAACCATTTCAATTTATATCAATTTCAAATACAATTTCAATTTACCAATTTAAATCACTTAGATCAAATTTAACCTCATTGTTCAATTTTAAGATCCAAATCTTTAAAATAATTCAATTTCCAAAATTTAAGTCATAACTCGATTTTAACTTCACATTTCCAATTCAAATCTTTAAACAATTTCCTTTAACCAATTTCAATTTCAACATTTCAAAGCTTGAAATAGAAAATAATTTAATTCATATAAGTCCACAATCTATTTCCTTTAAAACAATATCAGTTAATCAAATCCAAATTCAAGATTTTAAAACCATTTAATTTAAACAATCCGGTGTCCGTATATAATTTTCTACCCTGGTCAAGTGATCAATTATTTCAATTTTAATTATAGGGATGGATGTATATCATTTCAATCCAAATCAAGTGTCATAGGTATATATCATTTCAACCTATTTCTTAATTTATTCGAAATAATCCAAATAACAGTTTATATGCTTTCAATTAATATACAAGGTGATAACTAGGATATATATATATATAAACATCCAATCATCCAAAATATCAAAAAATACACATCCATCATAGTTAACATCCGAATTAGCCAATAAATCACAAAAATTAACTAGTTATCAATATCAGGTACTTGACTAGCAATTAAATTCAATATTAATTTAAATTTCAATTCAATTCAATAAAATTCAATTTCAATTAAAATGTTAATTTAAACTACCAAACAGCAACCAATAAAAGACTTATCACTTCATAAATTTAATTCAACTAACATAAGAAGATTTAGTATTGCGTGAGTGGGTTAAATCACTAACCTTTGATTTATAGTCGATTAAAAAATCCAATAAAAGCCCAAAAATCCAACAATCTCCAAATCCAACCAAACCAGATCTATGTTGTTCGGAATTTTGGTACGAACCCAATGGAAGAAACCGCACGTCAATCGGAGTTCGTATGCAAAAGTTATCGATGTTAGAAGGTTTGAAATTCAAAATTTAAATTTAAAACAAGCAAGGGGAAAAAATGTAAATACCCTTCTCCTCAACCCTACATTATCGAACAGAGCCCTATACCACAACCACCAGCCACCGCATTGACCGTCCCTTACTCCACCTACACACCGCCGCAACACATGGCACAAACGCCTCCGACCTCGTCTTGCTGCCGCCTACACGCCTTCTCGGGTCTGATCCCCTAATTTGCCGCCGGCCGCCACTAATAAACTAGGGTTTTCAAACCCTAAGTCCCAAATTCCCACCACCTACATCGCCAATAGGCGATGCGACTACCAGCGATCAACTCCATGCAGCGAGCTCTACAAAAACCCTCAACCAATTTCAGAAATCATTGCCCGAATCAAAATCCCTCAATTTGCATTAGGGTTTCGCAATCATTGATTTTGATCGCAATTTGTCATTGATCTGAGCATAATTTTAAAAAAACTAACAATTGTCGTTAATTCGCATCATTGAGAGCTTCACAACGATATACAATTAGATCGGGTTTGAGCAGTTTGAATTTTCGATTTGATTTGGAATTGTAATTAGGGTTTGAGATGTCTGCCTTTGAGAAGGAACATATGAGATAGAAATTGTATGTACAGAAAATGAAAATAGAAAGCTTTTAGGGTTTATAACAACATATATATATATATATATAGGCAGAGATGGATAAGAATGGATGGAATAGATCGAATGGGTCGAAGCGATAACAAAGACCCGAAAAGCCCGTTTCGTTCACGAAACAAAAATAGGTCATCCCATATCAAAATATAGGTTTTCAATATTTTTAAACTCAACGAAACTAGTTTCAAACCCTAATTCTATTGTATATGGAAGTTAGCTTTTAAAATCAAATTATATTCATTTAAATTTCTTTAATAGATTTCTACGTGTTTCGAGCTTGCACGATCAAACTATACGTCTGCTAGCTACGAAACTTGAAATCCTATAATAATTCACTATTACGGATCCTGTAACGATCCACTATTTTGGACCATTCAAATCGACAATAATCCACACATGTCAGACTTGAATAATACAAAATTACATATTGTAATAAAATTTGGAGCAAATAAAAATCATTCACAGAATCACAGATACAGAAATACCAGAATAACTCGCAGCGGAATTTAAAATAACCATAGTGGTTCATGAAGCCACTAAAATACAGAGTCTCAAAAACAAGTACAAATTACATAGTCTAAAAACCAATACAGTTTTGAACAACCACAGAAAATCCCAAATTCATTTGTCTCAATTACATAGGTTAAGATAAAAGACTGAATAGCAAAAAAAAACAAATAGCAGCTTGATAAAGATGATCTCCAGTAGTCCTAGCTCCAGGAAGATGAAGTCCAAACTGATACTCAGGCTGACCCGAGCGTAAAAATAAAACATAAACACTCGAGTTAGGACATACATACTTATACAATGTAAACCAACTCAAGTGAACTGTAATAAAGGTACAAGTAACTTAAAGAATGCTTGGGATCGCCCGTTCTTTAAGGATCCGTTAAACTATCTACTATGTAGTAATATTCGCTATTATAATAATGTCTAATCATAAAATAAACATACTTTTAAATAGCATTAAGGCTTTACATTTTCCACCTTAACACGTAATAGTCCCAGTAGTCTATCCAGTATTAGCATACTCCCAAAATGGGGGCTACCCTCGATACTCCACAGACTACGGGAGAAATCACAAATCGTAGTAAAGCTCGATATGGTAGGTGATACGGCACACAAGGCAATGCCAGGGTAGATATACCAATTACGCATCCGGACTGGTGGTGACACATAGCAGCCACTACCGCCCACCTCGAACAACACTCCCAAATCAAGGGTGGCCACCAAATCAATCACAAGTAATAGAATGGTATCGAAGAAGTGTGTTCGATCAGAGGTGCTACCTCCTTGGCCCGTCGATCGCTCCTGTTTTAGCCACCTTATGCCAACTCACGGGAGTTGTGTCCACGTATATAACTTAGGATCGTCGCCACCATCCTACTTCATTTTGGAAACTCCACCGCGTACACAGTTGTCAAAGTGGTTTTCGGCATCGACAGAGAGTATGTCCATATCCGATCCCGGTCTCTTTAACAACCAATCATTATTATAACCCGTGGTTATAAATTTAAAAACAATATATATTTCAAATCAAATTACTCCAATTAAACCATTTAAAAACAAAGTCATTATTCTTTTAAATCAAATATTCAATTCCCAAAATTTTATCCTTTTCTGAGCTCATTTATTCGCTTAAAAATATTAAAACATTGAAATTTCAGCTTTCACAGCATTTAAAAAAATGCTGCGGTAAGTTATATTTGAAAACAATTCAATTCAGCAAAGATAGCATTTATAAACTGGTGTAACAGTTCAGTTTTAAAGGAAAAATAGTTCTATTCAGAAAAGACAGCATTTACAGAACTGCTGTAATAGTTCAGGGTTCAAATTAAAGGTTTAAATTCAATCCAGCAAAGACAGCATTTATAAGCTGTTGTAAAAGTTCAGTTATATACAAAATCATATTTCAGCCTACTTCAACACTTAACAAATGCTACAGTAGCCCCTTCATTAGTTTCAGGTTCAATTTTAGTTCCTGCCACAACAGCACTTACCAAGTGCTGTCATAGCCTTAGTTCATTTTAGTCTTTATGTTTATTTATGCAACCATAGCACTTACCAAGTGTTGCAGATTATACTTAGTTCAGAATTAGTTCGTTCCCAGAAATGGTAGCATTTCTAAAGTGCTATAAATTGAATTTCCAGGTTTTAAGTGCAATTCCAGCCATAAATAAACTTCAATTTAAATCATTTAAACTTATAAAAATCATAACTTTTCACATTAAAAAATGTTCAATTAAATCCTTTAACTTATGATTTTTATAAAGAAAGATTTTGCAAGTAAAATCAAAATTTCCAAAGTTCACTTATATAATTCAAGTGTGTAAATTTTCCCATTTTCATTTTTAACCATTTATTTCAACACTTAAATTTAAATATCCATTTTCCACCATTTAAACTAAATTTTCATTTTCATTTAATTAACTTAAGTTTCCATTTTTTTCAGTCAATTTCAATTTTATGTTACATTTTAAAATCACTATTTTTATCCATTTATTTTACATTTATCACATAGAAAAATCATTTCCACTTTAATAAATCATTTAAAAATTCAATCTAAATCAATTTATTATAATTATTACAATTTTTAAAATATTTAAAAATGTCCAGAAAAATACAGAAAATAACCACGGGTCTGTATAATATTTTCTAGCCTAAGTCAAGTGATACGGATAATATATCATTTCAATCCGTAGTTTACAAAGAAAATCCGGGTTTTATCATTTCAAACCCGCAATCCCAAGTAAATAAAATTTAATTAAAAGTCGCTCAGGCTTATCATTTCAGCCCATAACGATCTTTCCCTATTCTAAAGTCCGTTCGGGTATGTATCATTTCAACCCATAGTGATTCTATTCTACAGGGAACTTGTAGTGTGATTTAACAGAATAGAATAATAGTAAAATAAACAAAATGCAACCGATGATATGACATGCAATTTAACCAGTTTAACATCATATATAAATAATCACAGGTAATTATAACATCTTTTTTTTTATTTTACACATTCAGTTGTGGTCGCTTCACAATTATATAAGTATGAATAGTCGTGTGAGATTTACTCACCTCTACGGCGCTGGAGATTTGATTCAAAAGAAAATACGATATCCACCGAAAAGCGGACGGAAAGCACGATTAGTTTTTAGAGGATGCGCCAACTAGATTCAAATCTTGAAATCAAAAAAATAAAGCAAATCTAAGTATAAGCTAACACACATAAGAATACAATCAAATTTTTGAATAAAGCAAACTGGAAACAAGTTAAATAAAAATGACATGGACAACCAGTGGCCTAGCCCCTTCACCACACGACTCCACCAACACCCCACATGGCTCAACCATGTCCAGAATCAAGGCTTGAAAGGAATTTAGGCTGTGATTTCAATATACAAAGGTGGCGAATGGAAATTGGGTTCATTGATTTGGTCCAAAGCACAAGGCTCGGTCTGGCATGGGCTCGGCACAACATGGGCTTGCCACAGTTTGGGTTCGGTCTGGCATGAGCTCGGTCTGGCATCACAGGCTGGAGGAGGTGACTGCGGTGGTGGTGGCTGCAGCTTCACTTGATGGTGGAGGAAACATAGTGGATCAGCAAGGCTAAGGCAAGGGTTTGTGTGGTGAACTGCACTTGAATTCACGGCCAGACTGTCATATCGGAGGGGAGAGGCCGCGCTGGTGGTGCTCTAGGCTGGAGTAGAGGCCGAGCACTTGGTGGAGCAGGCAATAGAATAAAGAAAAGCAAGGAAAGGAGAACAAACAAAAAAAATGAAAGAAAATGCATGCGGTCATTACCTTCAGGAAGATGCTCACGCAATTTTTTTGATGGAAGCCAAAGAGAGAAAAAAATAGTGGTAAGGAAATTTGTGAGCGTGGGCTATATTTAACATAGCTGCTCATGTTGATTTAGTGGGAGGAAGGCAAGACATAAAGTTTTGAATGGTAGAGGAATTGAAGGCATTTATTTCTATTAATTAAAAGAAACAAACGGAAGGTGGCAAAGGAATGAAATAACTTCCACGTGAAAATGTAAGGCAAGATTTCAAATTCCTTATAAAAAGCACGGCTGAAGACTTTGCAAAGCTAACGCATAGAATCAAATGGATATAGAAAAAGGCAAGAGAAACTTATAAAACGTATGCCCAAAGTAACGTACCTAATTGATTTGTTTCTTGCTTATTTAGTAAATTTAAAACGCTAACGTATTTCAGGAAATAACGTATCACTTTAAGCATAAAATTAAATAGCTATTTATACCCTAATTATTAAAATTTGACTTTGCTACATCCATTTGATTGTTTATACATTGCTAAGAAAACGGATGTATATACGTATAAAAGAAACGTAAAATTTATTTCTTGTTTTACACTATTTATTACTAAATTTTAAAAGTATAAAACCAATTCAACCGAGACAAAAGTGGAATAAATGTTGTACAATTATATACAGTTCAAGATAATAGGTTTGGCAGTTAGAATTTAAAATTTAAAATTCCTATTAAAGTTAAACCTTAACCCAAATCAAAATTACAGAAATTGTTTATATTTATTATAATTTAGGCAATTGATTAAAAATCATTACAAGAAAATTTCCAAAATTTAATTTTTGTGTAATCAAACACCAAAGTCTTTAAAAAAAATGAATAAAATATTTGATAAAATTTGGGCTGTTACACTCTCCCCCACTCAAAACTTTTCGTCCTCGAAATGGAACGAAAGAAGGGAAAAAAAGGAAGATAAGATAGTAGAGCAAGAGTACTTGAAATAAACAATTCCGGATTCGAAGCACGTATGCTTTCCTCCATCTCCCAAGTGCAATCCCGTTCATCAGTGCTCCACTGCACTTTGACCAGGTTGACAGATTTCCTTCTTAGCTGCTTCGTACCTCGATCGACGATACAAAGTGGCTTCCTCTCAACAGTCAGATTAGGCTCAATATCCAAACTATCAAGAGCAGAAGGCTGGATAATAAGAGATGGATCATGCAGATAGCGATGAAGGTGTGATACATGGAATACATTGTGTACTCCAAAAAAATTCTCGGGTAAATCCAGACGATAAGCAAGAGAACCAATTCTTTCCACAATGCGGAAAGGACCGATGAACCTAGGAGCAAGCTTCCCTCTACGCCCAAAACGAACCACATTCCTTAAGGGAGAGACCTTAAGGAAAACTAAATCACCAACAGCAAATTCCAAACTCCTTCTTCGACGATCAACGTACTTCTTCTGCCTATCCTGAGCAATCCTCATCTTCCTCCTAATCTCCTCAACTCTCTCAGAAGCCTCTAAAATCATCTCAGGACCAAGGACCAAACGATTACCGGATTCAATCCAGCAAGAAGGAGATCTACAAGGTCGTCCGTAAAGAGCAGAAAACAGAGACGTCTTAATACTAGCCTGATAACTATTGTTATAGGTGAATTCGACAAGATGGAGATGATCTTCCCAAGAACCTCCATAATCAAGCACACAAGCACGAAGAAGATCTTCAAGAATCTGATTCACCCTTTCCGTTTGACCGTCGGTCTGTGGATGATAAGCAGTGCTCAGATTCAGACGAGTACCCAAAGAATCCTGAAAGGCTTTCCAAAACCTACTAGTAAAGATAGGTTCACGATCACAAACAATACTGAGAGGAACACCATGGAGACGAACAATATCCCTCATGTAAATCTCAGACAAACTAGAAGCAGAACGGGTAGACTTGACCGGAATAAAATGAGCTGATTTGGTCAATCTATCCACAATAACCTAGATACTCTCATTATCCTTCCTAGTCCTCGATAATCCATCAATGAAATCCATAGAAACCTGTTCCCACTTCCAATTGGGAGTCTCAAGAGGCTGCAACAAACCAGGGGTCTTTTGATGATCTGCCTTGACTTGCTAACAAGTCGCACACCTATTAACAAAAATGGAAATATCTCGCCTCATACCTCTCCACCAATACAACTTCTTCATATCCTGATACATCTTGGTCACACCTGGATGAATAGAAAGTCTGGACTGATGATTCTCCCGAAGTAACTCCTGTCTCAATCCATCAACATTCGGGACACAAATCCTATTATTAATCCTCAACACACCCTTATCATCAATCTGAGCACCACTGCCATCAAGACTACTACCTCCAACTCTACTTCGAACATTCTCCTTAATCAATCTAAGCATCCGATCCTCATCCTGCTTAGCCATAATACGATCCACAAGAGAAGAAGAAACAACAAGCTGACACAACAAAGCCTTCTTTCGACTCAAAGCATCCGCTACAACATTAGCTTTTCCAGGGGTATAGTTGATGTCGAGGTCATAAGAAGCAAGGAATTCTAACCACCTAACTTGTCTCTGGTTCAAATCCTTCTGAGAGAAAATGTACTTCAAAGACTGATGATCTGTGAAAAGCTCAAACTTGGTACCCAAAAGATGATGTCCCCACAGCTTCAAAGCAAAAACAACAGCAAGCAACTCTAGATCATGGGCAGCATAATTTACTTCATGGGTCTTCAACTGTCGACTAGCATAAGCAATCACCTTACCATCCTGCATCAGAACAGCTCCCAAACCTTCTCGACAATCATCAGTGTATACCGTTAATCCCTCATTTCCATTTGGAACGGTAAGAACAGGTGCGGAAGTAAGCTTGTGTTTTAACTCACTGAATGCGGCCTTACACTCATCACTCCAAATAAACTTAGCATTCTTCCGAGTCAAAGCAGTGAGAGGTGCAGTAATCCGAGCGAAATTCTTAATGAATCTCCGGTAATAACCGGTAAGGCCCAGAAAACTACGGATATCAGTAGGAGTCTTAGGAGTTTCCCAATCCTGCCCAGAATAGGGAAAAAGAAGGATAATAGGAAAGATAGAATAAATTGAATGAGACAAGGAAAGGGAAGGAAAGGAAGGCTTACATTGATCGCAGCGATCTTGACTGGATCAACAGAAACTCCATTACCAGAAACAATATGCCCGAGGAATCGGACTTCATCTTTCCAGAAATGGCATTTGGAAAATTTAGCCTTTAACTGATATTTTGAAGAATCTCAAGAACAGAGTTCAAATGTGACTCATGTTCTTCATTAGACTTAGAGAAAATGAGAATATCATCAACAAAGACTAGAACAAATTTATTAAGCACATCACGGAAAACACGATTCATCAAATCAACAAAGAAAGCAGGAGCATTAGTCAAACCAAAAGGCATGACTAACCATTCAAAGAATCCATTCTCAGTACGAAAAGCAGTCTTGGGAATACTTTCCTCGGAAACTCTGAGTTGGTGAAAACCCGTGGCAAGATCAAGCTGAGAGAAAACAGTAGCACCGTAAAGCTGATCAAACATATCATTGATGCGAGGCATTGGATATCTGTTTTTCATAGTGAGCTTGTTCAATTCCCTATAATCAACACACATCCGGAGAGAACCATCGGACTTGGTGACGAAAACCACCGCAACTCCCCATTCTGAATAGCTAGGTCTGATCAGACCCTAGGAAGACAAGTCCTCAATTTGCTTCCCTAACTCAACCTTCTCGCGGGGTGCCATTCTTCTAGGAGGAAGAACTACATGTCGAGCTCCAGGGATAAGATCAATGCGGAAATCAATTTCCCGCTTAGGAGGTAAAGTAGTAACTTCACCAAAAACATCGAGATAGAGTTTGACTACACGAGTCGACTGAAGATCAGTAGGAGAAGAATCCAAAGAGTAGATAAAATTTCCGGCAAAAACCTGAGGCATGTGGCACTGAATAACCAAAGAATCACCCTTATCTCCTACAAGAGTCACAATACGTGCTTTGCAAGGGAAATGGGCATCATGCCTATCAAGCCAATCATCTCCGAGTAATAAGTCAAAAGCATCAAAACCAAGAACATAGAAATCTCCAGAAAACCGATAACCAGAATGAAAGAGTTTCACATGTTTACAAATCTTATTAAGATTTGCGGGACCACCAATAGGATTTGAAACACATAAAGGAACAGAAGCATACTCAGGAGAAAGGAGATGTTCAAACTTATCACACAAATTATCAGAAATAAAACTATGCGAAGCTCCAGTATCAAATAAAACACGAACATGATGATGAAATAAAGTAAAGGTGCCCTGAAGAGTACCTTGATCATCACTAGGAGCAGGAGTAGGTGCGGGTGCAGCAGGAGAAGAAGCAGAGGAAACAGAAAAAACACCAGATGGCTTGCCCTTCCGAGACAAAGGACAGTCATTCTTAAAATGACCAGGCTGAAGACAAACATGACAAAGATTGTTCCTGGTACTCTGAGGTGGCGGAACAGCAGCACCAACTGAAGTAGGGCAACTATTAGCGTAGTGTCCCTTCTGGTCACACTTGAAGCAGGTAATGGTAGATAAGTCAATCGGGTGCCTCTGAGAAAGGGAAGATGATGAAGATCCCAAGCCCGGATGCTTGAGCCAATTATTCTTCTACTGGTGAAAATTGGGCTTTCTCTTCTTAGAATTTGCAGAGGAAGACTGAGATACATGAGCACCAGAAGCAGCAGGACCCTTGGAAGTAGGGTTCTCATAACGAATAGCCATATCCATCAGCTTAGTAAAAGTGCCATGAACATGTGCAATAATACGGTCGTAGAACTCTGGGCGAGCTACAGCTATGAACTTCTCATTTTTCTTAAGCTGAGTGTCGATAAGACTAGGACCAAATTTGGAAAGTTCATTGAACTTCCGCTCATACTCAGAAAAAGACATGGTACCCTGCTTAAGATCCATGAATTCACGATACAGCTGAGATTTCCCGGCTTCGGGCATCCATTTTACCACAAAAGCCTCCCTGGAAAGAAGATACAGAAACCGAACTTAAGATAGATTCAAAAGAAAAGAAAATGGGGAAAAATTCAAGATAACACAAAGGATACCTGAACTGCTCCCACGAAAGATCACCTTCGTTAGTGTGAGATGTAACAGACTCCCACCAATCTAAGGCTGACTCTTGCAGCTGCCAAGCTGCTAACTAACGCTTCTGGGCATCAGTAATCTCAAGACCAGTAAATATCCTCTCTAAACTCCGTAACCATTGCTGGGCTTCAATAATACTCTCAGAACCGGTGAACTTAGTACCACCGAGCTGAGAGAATTCCTTACATAGGACGGTAAACCTAATAGGTGCAATAGGTTGAGGAGCTGGGGCAGTACCACGACCCCTACCTCTAGCATTTCCACGATTCATCCTGAAAATATCAAGAATGAAATTTAGGACAAAGGTATAGAGAAGACAAAGATAAGGTAAGATGAGACAAGATAAAATCACTTGGATGAATATCCTAATAACAGAAATTTCTAACAAGGTAGATACGAAAAGAAGGAAGTTTAGAAAAATTGCTTTTAAAACAAGAAAATTTTATATCAAGATAATCTTTGAAAATAAAAAAAAACATTTGAAAAATCATTTAAAATCACTTTAAAATCATTTTATACTTTGAAAATACGTTCACTCACAAAGAAATAATTCTGAGTTTGATTTCACTCATTCTAGGGTATTTCTACCCTATCATTCTAGGGTATTTCTACCCTATCTCTAATGAGTTTTTGCTCCATAGGCTAAGGTTTGCCTAAAACCAAAGCCCTGATACCAAATGTAACACCCAATATTTTGGACCATTCAAATCGACAATAATCCACACATGTCAAACTTGATAATACAAAATAACAGATTGTAATAAAATTTGGAGAAAATAAAAATCATTCATAGAATCACAGATACAGAAATACCAGAATAACTCGCAGAGGAATTTAAAATAACCATAGTGGTTCATGAAGCCACTAAAATACAGAGTCTCAAAAACAAGTACAAATTACATAGTCTAAAAACCAATACAGTTTTGAACAACCACAGAAAATCCAAAATTCATTTGTCTCAATTACATAGGTTAAGATAAAAGACTGAATAGCAAAAAAAAAACAGATAGCAGCTTGATAAAGATGATCTCCAGTAGTCCTAGCTCCAGGAAGATGAAGTCCAAACTGATACTCAGGCTGACCCGAGCGTAAAAATAAAACATAAACACTCGAGTCAGGACATACATACTTATACAATGTAAACCAACTCAAGTGAACTGTAATAAAGGTACAAGTAACTTAAAGAATGCTTGGGATCGCCCATTCTTTAAGGATCCCCTAAACTATCTACTATGTAGTATAATTCGCTATTATAATAATGTCTAATCATAAAATAAACATACTTTTAAATAGCGTTAAGGCTTTACATTTTCCACCTTAACACGTAATAGTCCCAGTAGTCTATCCAGTATTAGCATACTCCCAAAATGGGGGCTACCCTCGATACTCCACAGGCTACGGGAGAAATCACAAATCATAGTAAAGCTCGATATGGTAGGTGAAACGGCACATAAGGCAATGCCAGGGTAGATATACCAATTACGCATCCGAACTGGTGGTGATGCATAGCAGCCACTACCGCCCACCTCGAACAACACTCCCAAATCAAGGATGGCCACCAAATCAATCACAAGTAATAGAATGGTATCGAAGAAGTGTGTCCGATCAGAGGTGCTACCTCCTTGGCCCGTCGATCGCTCCTGTTTTAGCCACCTTATGCCAACTTACGGGAGTTGGGTCCACGTATATACCTTAGGATCGTCGCCACCATCCTACTTCATTCTGGAAACTCCACCGCGTACACAGTTGTCAAAGTGGTTTTCGGTATCGACAGAGAGTATGTCCATATCCGATCCCGGTCTCTTTAACAACCAATCATTATTATAACCCGTGGTTATAAATTTAAAAATAGTATATATTTCAAATCAAATTACTTCAATTAAACCATTTAAAAACAAAGTCAATATTCTTTTAAATCAAATATTCAATTCCCAAAATTTTAGCCTTTTCTGAGCTCATTTATTCGCTTAAAAATATTAAAACATTGAAATTTCAGCTTTCACAGCATTTAAAAAATGCCGCGGTAAGTTATATTTGAAAACAATTCAATTCAGCAAAGACAGCATTATAAACTGCTGTAACAGTTCAGTTTTAAAGGAAAAATAGTTCGATTCAGAAAAGACAGCATTTATAGAACTGTTGTAATAGTTCAGGGTTCAAATTAAAGGTTTAAATTCAATCGAGCAAAGACAGCGTTTATAAACTGTTGTAAAAGTTCAGTTATATACAAAATCATATTTCAGCCTACTGCAGCACTTAACAAGTGCTACAGTAGCCCCTTCATATGTTTCAGGTTCAATTTTAGTTCCTGCCACAACAGCACTTACCAAGTGCTGTCATAGCCTTAGTTCATATTAGTCTTTAAGTTCATTTATGCAACCACAGCACTTACCAAGTGTTGCAGATTATACTTAGTTCAGAATTAGTTCATTCCCAGAAATGGTAGCATTTATGAAGTGCTATAAATTGAATTTCCAGGTTTTAAGTGCAATTCCAGCCATAAATAAACTTCAATTTAAATCATTTAAACTTATAAAAATCATAATTTTTCACATTAAAAAATGTTCAATTAAATCCTTTAACTTAGGATTTTTATAAAGAAAGATTTTGCAAGTAAAATCAAAATTTCCAAAGTTCACTTATATAATTCAAGTGTGTAAATTTTCCCATTTTCATTTTTAACCATTTATTTCAACACTTAAATTTAAATCTCCATTTTCCACCATTTAAACTAAATTTTCATTTTAATTTAATTAACTTAAGTTTCCATTTTTTTCAGTCAATTTCAATTTTATGTTACATTTGAAAATCACTATTTTTAACCATTTATTTTACATTTATCACATAGAAAAATCATTTCCACTTTAGTAAATCATTTAAAAATTCAATTTAAATCAATTTATTATATTATTACAATTTTTAAAATATTTAAAAATGTCCAGAAAAATACAGAAAATAACCACGGGTCTGTATAATATTTTCTAGCCTAAGTCAAGTGATACGGATAATATATCATTTCAATCCGTAGTTTACAAAGAAAATCCAGGTTTTATCATTTCAAACCCGCAATCCCATGTAAATAAAATTTAATTAAAAGTCGCTCAGGCTTATCATTTCAGCCCATAACGATCTTTCCCTATTCTAAAGTCCGTTCGGGTATGTATCATTTCAACCCATAGTGATTCTATTCTACAGGGAACTTCCAGTGTGATTTAACAGAATAGAATAACAGTAAAATAAACAAAATGTAACAGATGATATGACATGCAATTTAACCAGTTTAACATCATATATAAATAATCACAGGTAATTATAACATCTTTTTTTTACAAATTCAGTTGTGGTCGCTTCACAATTATATAAGTATGAATAGTCGTGTGAGATTTACTCACCTCTACGGCGCTGGAGATTTGATTCAAAAGAAAATACGATATCCACCGAAAAGCGCACGGAAAGCACGATTAGTTTTTAGAGAATGTGCCAACTAGATTCAAATCTTGAAATCAAAAAAATAAAGCAAATCTAAGTATAAGCTAACACACATAAGAATACAATCAAATTTTTGAATAAAGCAAACTGGAAACAAGTTGAATAAAAATGACATGGACAACCAGTGGCCCAGCCTCTTCACAACACGACTCCACCAACACCCCACATGGCTCAACCATGTCCAGAATCAAGGCTTGAAAGGAATTTAGGCTGTGATTTCAATATACAAAGGTGGCGAATGGAAATTGGGTTTATTGATTTGGTCCAAAGCACAAGGCTCGGTCTGGCATGGGCTCGGCACAACATGGGCTTGCCACAGTTTGGGTTCGGTCTGGCATGGGCTCGGTCTGGCATCGCAGGCTGGAGGAGGTGACTGCGGTGGTGGTGGCTGCGGCTTCACTTGATGGTGGAGGAAACATAGTGGATCAGCAAGGCTAAGGCAAGGGTTTGTGTGGTGAACTGCACTTGAATTCACGGCCAGACTGTCATATCGGAGGGGAGAGGTCGCGCTGGTGGTGCTCTAGGCTGGAGTAGAGGCCGAGCACTTGGTGGAGCAGGCAATAGAATAAAGCAAAGCAAGGAAAGGAGAACAAACAAAAAAAAATGAAAGAAAATGCATGCGATCATTACCTTCAGGAAGATGCTCACGCAATTTTTTTGATGGAAGCCAAAGAGAGAAAAAATTACTGGTAAGGAAATTTGTGAGCGTGGGCTATATTTAACATAGCTGCTCATGTTGATTTATTGGGAGGAAGGCAAGACATAAAGTTTTGAACGGTAGAGGAATTGAAGGCATTTATTTCTATTAATTAAAAGAAACAAACGGAAGGTGGCAAAGGAATGAAATAACTTCCACGTGAAAATGTAAGGCAAGATTTCAAATTCCTTATAAAAAGCACGAACGAAGACTTTGCAAAGCTAACGCATAGAATCAAATGGATATAGAAAAAGGCAAGAGAAACTTATAAAACGTATGCCCAAAGTAACGTACCGAATTGATTTGTTTCTTACTTATTTAGTAAATTTAAAACACTAACGTATTTCAGGAAATAACGTATCACTTTAAGCATAAAATTAAATAGCTATTTATACCCTAAGTATTAAAATTTGATTTTGCTACATCCATTTGATTGTTTAATACATAGCTAAGAAAACGGATGTATATATGTATAAAAGAAACGTAAAATTTATTTCTTGTTTCATACTATTTATTACTAAATTTTAAAAGTATAAAACCAATTCAACCGAAACAAAAGTGGAACAAATGTTGTACAATTATATACAGTTCAAGATAAAAGATTTGGCAGTTAGAATTTAAAATTTAAAATTCCTATTAAAGTTAAACCTTAACTCAAATCAAAATTACAGAAATTATTTATATTTATTAAAATTTGGGCAATTGATTAAAAATCATTACAAGAAAATTTCCAAAATTTAATTTTTAAGTAATCAAACACCAAAGTCTTTAAAAAAAATGAATAAAATATTTGATAAAATTTGGGCTGTTACAGATCCGATGAAACTAGTTTCGTCGAAATCCAAGACAGTGCCCAAAAACACTAATTTTACACGTTAATTAAATGAATTATTATTTTGAAATCAATTTAATCACTTTTAAATTCAAATTTGAAAGTTAACAATTTTCATCATTCTTGATTACACAGAAATTAATAATATTTTTAAAATTAAAATTTCCATGTTAAAGTCAAGATTTAAATATTACATTAATTTCAGCGTTCAATTACAATTGTAATAAATCGATTCATTATAATTTAAATTCCAAAGAAACACTTTTATTTTGAATTAAATTCTTATATTAAATCAACTATTACCTTAGGAATTAATTAAACATAAGTGTCCATTTTATTTCACTCAAACTCTATAGTTAACATCTTTTACCATATTAACTGCAATATTTAATTACATTAAATTTCATTGATTTCCAACTAATTTCAAACGGATTAATAATAAGGTGATAAACAAAAGAATTGTTATACATTAGTAATTCAAACACATTTCTAAATTTATTATTTACAAACAAAAGCAAATAAATTTACGTACTAATTAGTTGATTCATACTCTACATTCAAACCAATTTCAATTAATAACATATGATTTCTTTGTTTAATAAAACATTTAATATATTCCTCATTAACCTTTATTGTTACCATTTATTGAAATTACATTAAAAGGTTGTCAATTACATTCAATCAACATTAATAAATTATATCCTAATAATTTTTTTCCATTTATAAGTCATAAATTTTAATTTCTCAAAACATTAAATTCCAAAAGCCTTATTAAATTTAATATTTTTAATTATAAATAATACAAGTCGTTACATATTCAAAGCTAGAATATTTGAAATAAATATTTGGAGAATGCTTTATAAAAGTTGATCTTATAAAATGAATTTATAAGAAGGTGACTTTTAATAAAAAATAGAATTTAAGTTGAAACTTGAGGATTGAAATCCCGGGACTTTTGAAAAATGGATTTCAAGGATTGGAAAATTAATAATAGTATTATTTGTAAATATTTTTGGTTCAAGTATAAGATTTTGGGAATGAAAAGGTTAAGTAAAAAGTGTTTTCTTTGGATTGGTTCAAAGGAATGAGTCTTGATTGTTTTATGATAATCGGAATAATCTTCTAAGTGACGATCAGATGTTTGCCTAGACGAACGTTATGGCACTTAGTAAATTATTTTCTTTATCATTGTACAATCGAAACAAGTTCAAACCCCAAATGAACCAAAAGCGAGTTGGTGATAAATGTTTTGGTGAAAAATGAAAAGTATTGTTTCTAAAATGGGATTTTGAAATAAAAAGATATTTTTAAGTTAACAAGTTTGAGTGGCTCAAAAATAACTTAAAATTGGGACAGAGATGTGTTCGGATGTTAAGCACTTCTCTTGAGTATTACCCTTCTTAGTAAGGGAGTATATGGTACTGTTTGGTAGTACCCAGTTCCTTAGTATCATTTTGGAGTTATTCGAGCTATATATATATATATATATATATATGATTAATATATACAAAAGTTTCATTTCAAAAAAGTTTTTGAAATAAGGCCGGGTACTTGGATCTTGAGTTTTCTTAGGAAAATAAATGCAAAATGGAATAGTTGGATATAATATTGTATATACTCTTAGGATGTGGTTGAGTAGTATCCAAGTTGAACCCATGTTTACTTTTATGAGACGTTTTCATAAATATTTTAGTTGAATAGAATTGGCATTAGTGAGAACCAATTAGATAAGTGCGTAGGTTGGACGTAGATCATTTCTCCTTCCATATAGTCTTGATATAAGATTTGAGTATATTACTTTGAGGTGTCTGCACCGTTCCGAATAAAGATCTATTACTCGATTTTTGACGGTGAGCACTTGAGGAGGATTTTTGATATAAGACTAGTGTTTTCTATCATAGTTACCACTATGTAAGGAGAACAAAGGTTCCTAATCAAGGAGCCCAATCGGAGTCCGCACTAGAGAATCAGGTAAGCGATACTAGTTCGGAAGTGAAGTTATGTATTCGAGTTATGAACGAATCATACTTGGTATAAGAATGATTTATGTACATCATATGGACTGATTTTTAGTGTTAAGTGTTTTCTGGGATAGGTTGAGGCGTAATTTCGTGGACGAAATTCTTTTAAGGGAGAAAGAATGTAACGACCCTGGATTTCACAGCTTTGATTTTGAATATTTAATTAATTTTAAATATTTAATATATAGGTTTTATAATAAAAATAAAAATCTTTTAAATAATTAATAATGATAGTGAAATAGTTTTTAAAATGTATTTACAAAAATATATAGTTCAGTGAAAAACAGAAAATGTGACCGGAATTCGTTTTCCAAATTTTCGACTTTTTATCGTCTTAAAGTTGTCGGAATTATTGTAACACTTATGTACACACACATACATATATTTACAAAGTATTTTGTACATGGCTGAATGCATTTGAATATATATAAACATTTAGGCATACATATATATATATAATAGGATAAGTTTTTTTTTAAAAAAGGGTATATGTCACATTAGGGGCAGACATAGGTACACTAGGGTACCAAAACATGTTTAAACATTTTTCAATATGAAAAGGGAGAGGGGTACAATTGAAAAACGTGAAAATTAGGTGGGGAGACAAGGTAGATGAGGTGGCGAAAGGTGGATGGAGGGCATGGTACAAGGTTAGTTATGTAATTTTGCTTATTCATTTTATATATAAACCTTTTTCCATTTTTCTATTCCATTTTAACATATTCATCTTTCCCATATTTCCAAAACTTCTTCTTTTCCAAGCTTCTAAAAATTGTTAATGGCTTCCATGCTATTTCTAAAACATAAAAACTTTGATTTCCATTTCGAAGAAAACCTTTTGAAAACTTGTTTTAAATCACTTGTTTAAGCTCCACTTTCTCCATTTTTACCCCATATTCACCAGACAAGAAACTTCTTCTAAAATGCTCCAAATCAATATTTTCATTTTTTCAAAGCACGTATACTTCCAGTGGCTTCAACTATGTAGTTTAGCACTTTTTCTGATTTCGAGCTTAGATACTCCAAAAATCCAAGTGTTTTTTTAACCTAGATTATGAAGTCCAAAAATCCCATTCACCAATTTGATCATAACTACCTCAAAAATTATCGAAATTGAGTAATTCTTTTATTTAAATGATAGAGGAAATAATTATTTAAAACTTTTCCTTTCACTGCTTTCTCAAATTCTGAGAATAAATAGTCAAAAAATCGAGAAGAAAATGGCCTATTTTTGAGTGGATTTCATGGTTTTCCAAGCTTTCCGAACGCTAATGTATTTCAAGTTTCCAAAAATTTTGGTGAGTAAACTTCTCAACTTTTTGGGAAGAATTTACTTATATATATATGTGTGTGTTGGTTATGTGGTTGTATATATGTATATATATATATATATGTTTGGTTTTTGCAAAGTAGCATGTAAACTAGTTAGTAAAGTGAAAATACGGATATGCGTAGTGGTAGTCGCTATGGATGCAGTTCGCTTAAAATTTCAACTTTTTGCAAAGTTTGGTTTTTATACTGCAAATTGTTTTGTGAATATTTTATAAACTAAATAATAATGTTGCTAAAAGTTAATTAAGGATTTAATAATTAATTGTTCATTAATTAGGTTTTAGTAATTAATAATTAATTAAGTGTTATCAAGGTTTATTAACTTTAATTAGATAAAGATTAGTCCTTAATTAACTATCTTTTAAAGTTAAGATTTGTTTTAAATTAATTATTAATTAATTTAATTAATCATGAGTTAAGTATATGATTTTTTTTAATTAATTATTAATTAAGTATAAGAATAATTATTAATTAATTATTAATCAAGTGTTTAATTATTTTAAATTATAAATTATTTAAGGTTTAAATAGTAATAAATTATTTATATAAGGTTTAATTTATTATTTAAGTTTTAATTAGAGATTGTTATTTTTATTAACTAAAATTAATTAATATTTAATTATTAATGAAGGTTTAAATTATTATTTAATAATTAATAAAGGATTAATTTAGATTTAATTAATAGTTAATTATTGTTTAACTATTTAATTAAATTAAGTTAAGATTCAACTAAAATTTAATTATGATTAAATAAGAATTTAACTTATAATTAATTATTTTTAAAAGGGTTTTTTAAAACTTTTAAATCCTTAGGTTTCCAAAAGTAAAATCGTTTAAAGGTACTCCTTTTCAAAGATGGATTTGAATACAAGTGATCCAAGTGGCGATACCATTAGGAAACCATATAAATGTGAATGAGTTATAATGTAGATTGTTGGATTGTTTAGACATGTGATAGCAGAATAAATCCCCGTTTTGCTATAAATTGTTTGTTTGCTTGTTTGCTTGTGGGGACATGTGTTAGCAGAATAAATCCCCGTTCTGCTATGAATTGGTTGAATGGTTTGGACATCTGTTTAGCAGGAAAAATCACCCCTGCTATTATGTTATATGGATATGTATATGCTAGTTAGTTCATATTGACATGTTATTCCTTGATTTGGATATGAGTGTATTTACATATATGTTAATCTATGTAAATAACTGTTAAGTGAATTGAAATGGAAATTGAATGGTAACTAAAAATAGTATCATTGGGATTGCTATGCCTCTTTAAGAATTACTAAAGTATGTTTTTGAATCAACTTTAATTCTTTAACCAATTTGGGTCAAAAGGTTATAAATGATTTTTTTAAATTTTATTATTATTTTATAAAGTTATTTTTAAATGATATCTTGCATTTTTTTAAACGGTTAATTAACTAAACGGTTTTACCTAAAGTGATTTACAAATGATATCTTGAATATGATATTTTATAAAGGAGATTCTGTAAAGGAATTATGAGGAAGATTTTTTAATAGTTTTAAAAATTGAAAGAGATTTTATAAATCAACTTAGATATTTTTGAAAGAAGTCTCAAATCTAGTTTAAAAACTTTTAAGTGGTTTGAGATGTGAAGGAAACTTATAAAAATAATTTTTATAAGGAATACGTAAATGTGTTTTATAGGAGGTGATGTTTTTGAAAGCGAATTGTTTGGCCATTTAATATGGAATTTTGAGGAAAGGGAATTTCCAAAATGTATTGGTAAATACTTATATTGCTTTTTTCAAGTATAAAGGAATGTTATGGATTTGGGGAAGTGTTTTGAAAGAATCTTTTGATCAAGTTTATATGTGATTTTATTAATTAAAGGTTAATTGATAAAGGCATAGAGGATCCCATATGGAATCGAATCAATGTTGAATGATTGTTTATTTGATAGTTAAATAACCGACTATCAAATCTAGACCTAAACGTAACTTTGGAAATATATAGGAGAAACACGTGAGTTATATGGCACAGTAATCACCAATGATGGTGTACTGTGCGAATAAACTTCATTTCGTTCTTCTATAATAAATGATAAGGAAATCCGTGCACTAACGGTTAGGACGTGAGCTCCGCTCTTATCTTTGTTTGTTTATTTCCTAAAGAACCGGGGTTGAGTTTATCGGAAATTATCGAAAATTGTTTCGAAGAGACCGGGATCAGATCTGTTATTTGAAAACCACTTCAATCCAACTCAAGCTTTTCGAACTAAAGACATCTTAAAGAATATGGAATCGAAGATGGAGCATTGAAGTGCAAGGGCTGCTTGCTACTAGTCCTGAGGGTGATTCCAAAATGGATGTAGTAGAAGTAGTGCCTTTGGTTTGTCCTTACCCTGGACAATTTGTATGGATGAATGCCGGCACTTTATTACTGTTGGAAGGCAGTGTTTGCATTTCAATTAGGATTTCTATTCAAAAGGTAAGTGTAGCCTCAAGCCTCATCAACCGAGAATGACTAAAATCAGGGGAGATGCAGCAAGGCTAAATGGGTCGCTCCCATTAGGTTGTGTCATCACCTTTATAGATACATCTACATATTTATGGATTGGTTGTGCATAAGATCTCAATAAAAAGGGTTGCAAAGCAAGCGGGGTGATGACATATTCGATACTATCCAGTCAGGGGTAGGCCGGTCTTGTGTTGGTAGGGGATCCCAGCGAGGTATGTGGTACATTTTCTAGACGTGAGTCGTGATAGGTGGTACCCCGATGCCTTGTCATAGTATGAAATCCTGTAACGACCCAGAATTTCTAACATTTGAAATTCAAATATTTAATTGATTTTTAAATATTAATAAGTAGAATTAATAAGTTGAATAATTTATTTTTCGAATAACTGGATTTAATTGGGTAATTAAATCGATAATTAAATAGTGAAATTCTAGACTTAATTGAAAATTGGGTTTAATGTGATTGAAAATGATTTATAAAGTTATATTAAATCATATTGAAGTTACAGTGATGTTATAGAACTTTTAAAATTGAATTAAAAGTTAATCTGTGAAAATTGAATATTTTAATATTTAATCGACTAGTGAAATTAGCCATTTTTCGAACAGTCTCAAAATTGGACGAAACTAGTTCTATTGGATCCGTAATAGTTTGTTATTATCGGATTTCAATTTTCGTAGCAATCGGATTTGTCGTTTGACCGTGGCAGATCGAAACGCATCGAAATTGTTTTAATATTAATTTGGCGCGTTAAAATAGTCATTTTTCAAACAGTCTCGGATTTCATCGAAACCATTTTCATCGGATCCGTAATGTAATATTATTGTATGGTTTCAAATTTCGTGTTAATCGGATGTACCGTTTGTCCGGGGCAAGCCAAAACACCTAGAAATTTGTTTAAATCGGTTTAATTTAAAATCGATCGTTTAATTCCGTAACTCGCACAGATGATCGAATTAGCTCCCGAAACCTATTCCATTACGTTCGGAACGCGGGGTAAACCTTAGAAACGTCACCCGGCACGCTCCGTTTGGAGTTCGGAAAATTTCGGATGAATATTAAATTGAAATATTTTCTATAAAAGCACCAAAGCCATTCACATTTGTAAGCAACTAAATTAGGGTTTCATCTCCTAACCCTAGCCGCCAGAAACAAAAATGATGGCCAGAAATTCGCACTCTTCCTCCCTCATTTTCTTAAAATCCACAAAGCAATTCGCGAAACTTCCAACGTGAAAGTTGTAGAGCACTTTGAGTTCTAGACATCCAACGGCTATGATCGTTTCTAGTGCTATAAATCAACGGAAAAATGGTGATGAAGGCGTCACGAACGGGCACGATTTCCAACATCAGGAGGCGACCGAGCTTGATGCCCTTCTGGGCGTGGGTAGAGCTCGGTTAGGCGAGTGGCATGGCGTAATCTGATCGTGGTAGAAGTTGACGAGGTAGGAGAATAATTTGAGTAGAGAATGGCGGCTATGGGTTAGTAGGCTGTAGGGTTTCGCATGGGGAAGATGATAGAGCGTGCGGCCCAGATCTGGGAGCAAGAATGAACGGTGATGATGTAGGGTTTGTAAAAAAAATTAATTTATATTTAAAATCATACAAAATTTAAAATGTTGTATCTTTGTCATACGAGGTCCGTTTTGGACGAAACGAATTGTGTTGCAATCGTTTTGTCGAGCACTATGCAATGGAGCTGGATTGGTAATTTTTTGAGCTAGTGAAAATTTTGGTTGAAATTAAACGCCTGTTTAATTTCAATCGGAATAAATCGCTATTGCGACGAATAAAAGCAAAGGTGAGAACTTCTCACTCAATCGAAATTGTTCGATGTTAATTTTAAATAGTTAGATTTAAAATTGTTGATTGTATGCCTGGATGATAAATTTTTATATGTTGTTGATGGAAATAGACATTATACGCCGTTATTAAGCGGAGGTTATTTATTAAAAACATATACCGCGATAATTTCACATTGAAGTGGAATTGGTATTATTTATGTATATAACAATATATATATATATATTGGAATATGTATATATTAGAGTTGATTTCCCGCATTGTATAGCGGATGAGACCCTATTGCGCCGCATAATAGCGGATAATATTTATAAATCCTATATACCGCGATATTCCGTACTGGACCGGAATTGGTATTGTGCTAACATCTGTGGATGCAGGGAAACAGGTTGGAGGGATCAAACTGGATTCCTCAACTGTATTTATTTGTTTACAGATATTGTGATATTTGTTGATTATCATATGATGATATGTGATGTTTGATTGTCGTGATTGATGATTGGTGCTGTTGCATCATCGGATCCATTTTCGAAGTTTAAAAATAACGATTTTGATTTATAAAGGATTTTTAAAGTGATTTTTGAAAGTATACGTTTTATTGAATTTTGGAATTGATTCATTTTAAATAAATAAATGTTATAATTTTCGTGTTATGGAAATTATGAGATTTGTGAAATATAAGCGAAAAGTAGTTTTTGAAATAAAAAGTTGATTAATTTGTAAAATGGCTTAAATTGGGATTTTTGGTTTGTTATAAATGATTTATTTAAAAGATTTAAAAATTGATATTTATAAATTAAAAATATTGGAATTATAAAACGAGTTTTTATAAGTGTTAAAAGGAAGTATAAATGGATTTCATAAGTGAACGGAATTTATAGATTTATAAATTGTGAAGTTATTAAATGAATAGATTTTGTAAAATAAAAGATTTATAAGTAATTATCTTATAAATTGGATTTTGGCAATTAAATGAGATATGAATGGAATTTGTTAATAATGAGATTTATAAGTTGAAGTTTTATAAATAGGAATGGAATTTATAATCATTGTTTTATAAATCCGAAACCAAATTGAATTTGATAAATTAAACATAGAAGTTTAATAAAGGAGATATATTCGTGATTTTGGACATCGAATTATCCTTTTAAGTTAAATGTTGTAATAATAAGAGTTTGGTTGGGAATTTTGTCCACGATTTTGGACAGTGGATAATCTTTTAAATAAAATGTGTAGAAATGTTGAATTTGGATAACGAAGTATATTCACGATTTTGGACAGTGAATATATTATTAAATAAAATGAATATGTTTTGGAGAAGTGATATTACGAAATGAAGTAATTGTTTTAAAAGATGTTTTCAAACGTGTTAAGTATCGAAAACATAGATTTCAACATTCATTGTTGAAATAGACGTTTTCGAGAAATAAGGAAATGGTGGACTATAACACTGTTGTTATAGTAAATGATTTTCGAAAGGAAACGTTTTATATAGTTTGGGATTTATATATCTATCTAAATTTCGAATCCTTATACTAGTGATTTTTGGTCGTCGTAACAATGTTTTACGCAACATTCGTTTTGACTCAAATAAATGGTTCTAAGAGAACGTTTTCCTTAAAGAATGAAATATATACTTAATTTTGATTTAAGTATATCGAATATTTTCCAAGTGTTGAAAATAAATGATTTGTGAAATACTTATTATTAAATAAGTATGGAAATGTTTTCAAATATGAAATGAAAGGTTTGGAATTTTATCTTTTAAAGATAAATTGAAAAGTGAATATTTGAAATTTGTTTCAAATGGTTAAGTGTGGAAAATTATATACCTTGTAAAGATATTTTTGGAAAATAAATAATTTGGAAAATTATTTGGAATTGGATGATGCTGTGCAGACCTATTAATA
Source organism: Allium fistulosum (assembly GCA_030737815.1). NCBI lineage: Eukaryota > Viridiplantae > Streptophyta > Magnoliopsida > Asparagales > Amaryllidaceae > Allium > Allium fistulosum. The sequence continues at coordinate 859,719,913 of CM060908.1, read as the reverse complement.
GTTAAATAACCGACTATCAATAATTACCTTGAATGGGTATTTGTTGTGATTTGTTTGAATTTGAATGCCACACTTATTTTTGAAAAAGCGCTCACTATTCGGGTTAGCCGGGAAAGGACCTTAGGGTCGTATAACCCATTCCGAATATGTGATACGTCGTAATGGATTGCATTTGATGATCGGTGTTGAAGACCGGATATTTTTGAAAATGAAAGGATTACCGTCGAGTTACTCTGCATTGGCTGATCTCCGATATAGAGGTTTTATCACCCTTAGTGACGGGAAGTCCGGACGTGATTAGAAAATTATCCGGATTTGCAAGGGCTTCGTAAGAAGTGCCTTCGGTTCTGTTCGATCCCGGAACAGACTTGTATGGTTGTATGTCTGACGTTACAAATTGAGATATAAAGCTGGTTTCTTTCAAATACATTTCTGTTGGTGGCGGAGAATTTATTCTCTTAGCTTAACACCCTTCTCTGAGACATACGAGCTCAGAGGTTATGTAGTTGAAGGTTATCAGCGATATACTCCCAATTTGGTAACGTGGCATGCTGAGTGTTGCTGTGTAATGATCATTGTTTGATCATTTGTGATATGATCATTTATTTGATCATTTATCTTTGTGATCATTACTTTGATCATTTATTGACCCAAAGCATGGCTTTGTACCAAAGCGTAGCTTTGTGGACGAGACTTCGTCGGACCTCACACCCCGGAAATGGTCAAAACAGAAAGGATGCGGCAAGGTTATTAGGGGGTAGTGCCCCTTTAGTGTATGTCATTCCTTCTGGATAGAGGTGGTATTATGGTATGGAGCCCAGATACTTAACCTATGTTGTTGCTGCATTATTATTCTTATGTGGTTGTTGGAATCGAGGATCCTCGGGAAGATCGGTTACGATCGGGGGATGACATATTCGTGTCAGTAGTTACCCAGTTAGGGGTAAACTGGCCTTGTGTTGGCAGAGATCTAACCGTAATGTCAGGTTATTTCTCGGGTCGTCTTTCCAGAGGCATACCTATGTGGCAATGGGAAGTTCCTTGGCCTGACCATTTGTTGGAAATCCAAAGAAACAATACGTGACTTGTACGGTTTTAGTTGTATTACCTGCTATGGAATGTGGCGGTAACCTGCTATTGAACATAGTAGCTATAGTAGGCATAACGTGAAATGCCTATGCTGGCTAAGATTTATATTATACTTTCGAAATGATTTTTCTACACTATACACTAATAATAAAATCAAAAAGGATTTAATTTTTGCGTAGTAAGCATCTTTGACTATCATAAGGAGAAATCTCCTCTGATTCTGCGTTTGCATTGTGTGTGGTGCGGGAGGCCTTATGGTAGTCTCATTTTCCAAAAGCATTGCGAATTGATTTTAAAAATATCCTGTTGTTGTTTTAAAGATAAACTGTTTTAGTTCTCACACCAGTCACCATGACTGACCTGGAGTTTATTGTTTCCTTCCTAAACTCTGGGTGCCCACCAATTTCCACACGGGTAGTCTAGAGTCAGGTTATCAGGTCATTCTGGATTCAGAAGATGCTGTGGAGCTTAGTGGCGAGCTGGATGGCGAGACGTACCACTTGTATATGATATTATTTATTCCGCTGTGTATTCTGTATGAGGACAAGTTTATATAACTGTCCATTGTTGTATTGTTGTTGTAAACTCTAATGATGATGTAATGTATAAAATGATATAGTTCTTTGATTTAAAGATTATTCATTTATCGATTATATGTTGTTCCGCTGCGAATGTGAGATTCTAATATTTTTTTCTGTTTATGTGTTTTCTGTTGTTTCTTCTTTCTTTTTCTTCTATCTTTTCTTCTACCTCTTCTTTCTTAAACCCTAAGAATTTGGTTTTCCAGCATTCGATGGCTCGGCAGTCGATACAGTGGACGTATTGATGTCGATATTTGGAAGTCGAAGAATCGGGTCCTTACAACGTGGTATCAGAGCATATGGTTAAGCGACAACCCTGCTCTGTTGGGTATTACTCATTAGAGATAGAGTCAGTAGTACTCTAGAATGAGTTGAGTGTAATAATAGATATGAGCGCGTATTTGTTAGTGAATATAAAATTGTTTTATATTGTGATGATTGGTTTGTTGAGTGGTATATGGATTCTGGTCGGTATTGTCAGTACAACTCTATCGATAGGGATCTCTAAACACTTATATAGAACAATTCGACACGATATTGTTTTAAATTGGGTAAATGAAATAATTTTACCTCGATTATATTTTATATATAAAGAAATAATTTTTCGGGAATTATTAAAGTGTATATAATTGATTGTTTGGTTGTTAAAAATGTAAATATATATAAGTAAATAAAAGTTGTTTGAATAAGTTAATAAAAACAACAATTGTGAAAGAGCAAATTGTATAAGAAAATGAATTATAATGTATGAAGTTATAATTAAAATGATTTACAATGGTAAAATAATCTTATATATAAGAAGTGAAATTATATAAGTAAAAGATTTATAAATGTGATTTATAATCTGAAATAAAATTCCAGGGAAGTGTTTGAAAGGATTTGATATTTTGGGAAATTGTTTTAGAGAGATGAAGCTCTAAACTCTATTCGGTCGTTGGAAAATAATTCCGATGATGATCGCGACATCATTGGTGTTCATTTTCGGGTTTCCAAAAGAGGAATTGCTGCTAGATCATTTTAAATGAAAGTTGGTTAGAAAATTTGGATTTTTTTTGGGAATTCAAAAGATAAATTGAATTGATTTCAAAAATGGTTTTTGAAAGGTTGAAAAGACTCTGGAATCCTATTTAAAATATTTATGGAATGATAATGAGTTGATAACTTATACAATTTGAATTTTGATAGAATTAATTTAACTTAAAGGATGAAGTTAAATTAAAGTAAGTATAAGTGAATCAATAAAAATCCAAGTGGAAACTTAAGTTAAGTTAAACAAATGATGTTTAATTGGAATATAACTTAAGTAATGGTGAATGAATTTGATTTTGGGTATCAAAATTAATTAATGAAATGAAGTGATGAATGTGAACTTGAGTTATATAAATGAAATTCAATTTTATTTGTAAAATGAAGTAGCAATTGAATTGAATAAATGGATTGGATGTTAATCAATCTAATGAAAATAAATTGATATGAAATGTTGGGAGTGTTTTCGCCTACTACCGGACCAAACTCCCCTCTTATGCATGGCCGAACCAATCCCCTTCCTAGGCATAACCGAACCAGCCTCTGCTTCACTGCTTACCGAACCAACTACAAGGTGCCTCTACCGGACCAACCCCTAAGACCAAGGATGCCGAACCAGCCCTCTACCGGTCCAGAGCTACCGAACCAGCCTCCCTCAGGCCTCACCGGACCAGCCATCCACCGAACGAACTCCTTCCACTCCTCCCACCGAACCAACTCCATCCACTCACAACCGGACCAAGGCGTACCGGATCAACACTGACAGGCCAGATCGCATCAGCCCAGGCCCACCAGCAGCTATATACATCCAAAACCCCTACCCCCAGCCTCACTCTATAAATAGAGGGGCAGGGGTACAACAATGGGGGACAAGTTTGAGAGCTCAAGCACGGAGAGAACTTTCAAACAACTTTCTTTTACTTGTATCAAAGCTTTGTACTTGTAATCTAAACAAGAGAAGAGAAATAACATATGAAGTGGACGTAGGCACATTCTGGCTGAACCACTATAGATCTGCGTGTCTTTTTACAGTTTAGCCCCTGCTTTTTATATATTTGCATAAATCACCCAAATCACTAAGAACCACATAAGATCTACTAAATAATACGACTTTGAGGTGTTTTTCCATTTTTTGTGCAAACATATTTGGTGCTTTCACTGAGAACTAGAAGCTCGAAGCTTCAGCTTCATCCACTTAACATTTTTCCTAACAGCATCGTTCGCCACTTGGAAAACATGCCTCCCAAACAGAGAAAAGATGTTAACAAAGGAAAAAACATCGCATCCAGCAGTCTTCCGGATCCAGCTGTCACGAATCAAGTAAATCGTCCTCCTCCAGCAGCAGTAACAAATGAAGGACAGGCTAATCCGACCACTCCTGCCATAGAACAGCCCGCAGCAATTACTAGGGCAGATTTAGACAGGGTTGTGGTTAAAGTGACTAACCGCTTCACGTCCCAGCAGGAAGCTTTGGTGGACCATCTCATGTCACGCTTAAGGGATGCTGAAGAATCCAACCGCAACACTGAATCATGGGGAGAATCCCAGTTCGGAGGGTCTCGGAGACAGCAAAGATCTTCCTTCTTCGAAGGAGCTAACAACAGAAGCGGCCATGGTAGGAGCCGAGACCGAGCACAGCCCGAAGTTAGGCCTGAGGAAACGCTTGGAACCGAACCCAACGGGGGAGGTACCAGGCGGAGGTCAACTGTAGCTGAGCCTGTCATGCTGCCTAACCACGGAAACGCCAGTGAACGGGGCCGAGCTAGAATCCAGCCTGAAGTTGGACCTGAGGAAGTGCTTAGATCAGAACCCAACAGGGGAAGATCGAGGCAAGGGCCAACTGTAGCTGACCCTAGCATGCTCCCAGAAGACCGAAGGCAGCCACTGGAAAATATGAGGAATGATAGACGATACCATCCCTACAGGTCATCTGGGCGGAATCAATCCCACAGAACAGAACCAAACTCGTTTCAATCTGCTCCAAATTCTGATGAAAGGATGGCACGCTTATTCAGAGAGTGCGTCCAACGGGAGCAAAGAGATCGAGGGATAGGCGCTAGGGTAACCAGCCCTTTCGCCCGCAATATCGAAATTGTTATCACCCCCCGAGAATGGAAGATGCCAACAATGGAACCCTACAAAGGGACCTCCGACCCCATTGTACACTTACAGAGATACACACAGCATATGCTCATGAGTGGAGTGACAGAGGGAGTACTGTGCAAATGCTTTCCACTATTCTTAGCAGATCTCGCTACCTCCTGGTTCTGTCATTTACCCCAGGGATCCATCAGCTCGTGGGAAATGTTGAAAGAAAAGTTTATCGGTCAGTTCCGCATTCATGTGGAACAACCCAAGGACGCTTATTCCTTATCCAGTATCAAACAGAAACCTGGAGAGAAACTGCAGCAATACCTAACCCGATTCAATGCCGCAGCGGCCGCAGTCCAAGATGCCGATGAGAAGCTTATCCTAATGGCCCTCTGTAGTGGTGTGCATCCGGACACTAAATTTGCTAGAAGGTTGACAAAAGAAAAACCAGCTACTTTACCCGATTTCTTCCATGAAGCCGGGAAATATATGAGACTTGAAGATGCTGCTACTGAGAGGCAGACAGGGCAACAAAATAAGGCGGTTCTCGGCCAACACACCCGCTGTAGCAAGGTATGTTTGAAGAAATGATTCTAGAGACAACGCTGGGGGCAAGAAGGGAGAAAAGCGCCTGTATCGGCCAGGACCGAGATTTGACACTTACACCCCGTTGAATGAAACAGTCGAAAACATCTTCCTGGCCACTCAAGATGAGGTTAGATACAAACGACCCCCGCACAAGAAGGAATCAGATAACGCAATTAAATCTGGAAAATTGTGCCGCTTCCACGAATCCCATGGGCATGATACCAACGAATGCCATCATCTCAGAGACTTGATTGAAGAACATATCAGAAGAAGGAAACTAGAACACTATGTAAAATGTCAGAACAGGACTCCAGCTCCTGCCAATGAGAACCCAAGGCTACCCTCACCGGAGCTCGGCAGAGGAAACCACAACACTAGCGGCTCTAGTCAAGAGAAGATAGTGGTCCATACCATCTCGGGAGGACCGCACATCGCCGACAGAAGATGGGCAGAGATGGAAAGATATGGAAAGTCGCTTAGAAACAATGAAGACTGTGTTAATTCTGTTATAGAAGAGCGCCACCCGAAGCGGAAAGAAAGAGAAGTATGAGGGTAGAGCGATCAGCAGCCCTCGATGAAGAAGTAAAGAATCTACTTGCCAATGACTTCATACGAGAAGCCATCTACCCGGAATGGATCGCTAACCCGGTACTGGTAAAGAAGGCTAATGGGAAGTGGCGAACATGCATTGACTTCTCCAACCTAAACGACGCCTGCTCAAAGGATTGCTTCCCACTTCCCCAAATCGACAAACTTGTAGACAGCACAGCCGGGCACGAGCTCTTATCTTTTATGGACGCATACTCAGGATATAACCAAATCCCTATGCATACCCCCGATCAAGACCACACTAGTTTCATCACTGACCGAGGTTTATTCAGCTATAAGGTCATGCCTTTCGGACTTAAAAATGCAGGAGCCACCTACCAGCGCCTTGTCAACAAGACGTTTGCAGGACTAATAGGACAAACTATGGAAGTATATGTGGATGACATGCTGGTAAAGTCAAGGAAAGCCGACGATCACGTAAGCCACCTAGGCGAGATGTTTCAAGTACTTTGCCAGTATGGAATGAAGTTGAATCCTCTAAAATGCTCCTTCGGAGTATCATCAGGAAAATTCTTGGGATTCATCGTCCATGCCAGAGGGATTGAAGCAAACCCTGAACAAGTCCGAGCGCTAAGGGATATCAAGATACCTTCCACTCGAAAGGAAATGCAAAGCCTGAATGGAAAAGTGGCCGCTCTAAGTCGATTCATCTCCAAAGCAACGGACAAAGACCACCGGTACTCTCGACTCCAAACGAAGGCGAAGAGTTATACCTTGCTGTGTCATCTCACTCACTAAGCGCTGCCTTGGTAAGGGAAGACGACCACACGCAGCGGCCAGTTTACTTCGTAAGTAAGAGGTTTACAGGGGCAGAAGTCAGATATCCTAAACTTGAGAAACTAGCGTACTGTTTACTAATCACGTCATGGAAACTGCGTCACTACTTCCAGTCCCATTCCATCAAAGTTCTGACCGATCAACCACTGAGGCAGGTACTCCATCGTCCCGACACTTCTGGGCGACTACTTAAATGGTGCATTGAACTAAGTCAATATGATATCACCTACCACCCTCGCACCGCCATCAAGGGACAAGCCATGGCCGATTTCATTGCAGAATTCACTACCAATGAAGGTAAGGAGCAATCATAAATAGCAGAAGACATCAAGTGGAATCTCTTCGTGGATGGTGCGTCAAACGAACAAGGCTCGGGGGCAGAATATGAAGCAGCAATAGCAGGATTAGAACTTGCCTTAGAGATTGGAGTCAGTTCTTTATGTCTTCATAGTGATTCTCAACTTGTGGTAAATCAGATACTAGGAGAATTTCAGACTCAAGGAGAACGACTCGTAACATATCTAAAGAAGACCAAGCGGCTCCTCGATCAATTGGATTACTATTTGATCAAACACATTCCTCGAGAAGAAAACCAAGAGACCGACGAACTGGCAAAACAAGCTAGCATGAAAGACGGCGCCATTTCAGGAACAGTAACTGTCTCAAGGCAACTAACCCCGAGTTTTGAGTAAGTGAATCTGATAGCTGCAACCGAAGAAGAAACTTGGATGACTCCCATCCAAGAATACATACAAAGTGGCACACTGCCCGACGGGCGTAACGGAGTCAAGAAAATCTTGAGGAAAGCTTCCCGCTACACAATACAAGAGGGCACCCTCTATCGGCGCGGCTTCTCTAACCCCTTATGTAACGACCCAGAATTTTTGATAATTAAAATTCGAATATTTAATTGATTTTAAATATTAATAAATGAATTTAATAAGTCGAACAATTTATTTAAAGGATATTGGATTTAATTTGGTTAATTAAATCGATAATTTAATGATTGAAATTCCAGAGATAATTGAAAATCGAGTTTAAAATGATTTGTAAAATTTTATTTAATCATACTGGAGTTATAGAAAGGTTATAGAACTTTTAAAATTGAATTTAAAGTTAAATTGTGAAAATTGAATATTTTAATATTTAATTATCGACTGAAAAATAGCCAATTTTCGAACAGTCTCAGAATTGAACGAGACCAGTTCCAGTGGATCCGTAATAGTTAGTTATTATCGGATTTCAATTTTCGTAGCAATCGGGATTGTCGATTGACCCTGGCAACTCGAAACGCATCGATATCGTTTTAATTTTAAATCGTCAAGTTAAAAATAGTCATTTTTCAAAAAGTCTCGGATTTCGACAAAACCAGTTTCATCGGATCCGTAATGTGATATTATTGTAAGATTTCAAATTTCGTAATTTTCGGATGTACCGTTTGTCCGGGGCAAGCCAAAACGCCTCGAAATCAATTTAAATCGGTTTAATTTAAATTGATCGTTTATTGCCATATCTCACACATACGATCGAATTAGCTTCCGAAACCTATTCCATTGCGTTCGGAACGCGGGGTAAACCTTAAGGACGTCAGCCGGCACGCTCGATTTGGAGTTCGAAAATTTTTCGGTGAATAGTGTTTTGAAGCTTTTTCTATAAAAGCCCCTCTTCTCTTCATTTTGCAACACAAAATATAACAGCTAGGGTTTAAGAAACGCAGCCGCCACCCTAGAATTAGACGGACACCACTTCTTCTCCTTCCTCCCTCAAATTCTCCAAATCCACACATCGAATCGGAAAAGTTTCAACTGCAAAAACGTAGAGGGTAACGAGTACCAGGAGATCAACGGTGGTGATCATGAATAGAGTGACGAGGAGAGAGTTAGGGGGTCGCGTTCTATATGTGTTTGGTCACGTTTTATGAAGGGAGGAGGCGACCGAGCTCCAGGCAATTCTGGTCGTGGGTAGGGGCGAAGTGGGGGGTTGGAATGGTGGGTCTTGATCGAGGTGGAGATGGCCGGAGTTGAGTGCGAAATTGCATAGATAAGGGCGGATTTGGGTTTCACGTTTGAACGTGAAAACTGGAGGGAGATGGAAGAAGGTTGCGAACGGTGATGATGCTAGGGCAACGTGATGTACGGTCCAGATCAAGCTAGGTTAAAAATTTAAAATAAAATTGTAAATAATTGTATAAAAGATTTGAGTAAACTTCAAAATGCAATAACTTGGTCATACGTTATCAGATTACGACGAGATTTTTTGCGTTGGAATCGTATTGACAAGCTCTTCGCTATGGAACTGAATTGGAGCCGTTTGGAGCTAGTTGGAATTTCGGGTAAAATTAAACGCCCGTTTAATTTTATTCGAAATAAACGCTGGAATCAGAATTAAAAATCACGGTGAGATCTTCTCACTCAAATGAAAGTGGATTTTCTTTTACAGTTATTATTGATTGATTGATTGACTGTTTGGATGTGATGTTAGATATAGTAGAATATATCTATTATATATATAGCAATATATACATATTGGCATATGTATATATTGGATTGATGATTTCCCGCCTCGTATAGCGGATGAGACCCTATTGCGCCGTTAGTAAGCGGATTATTTTTATAAAACCCATATACCGCGATAATTCCGTACTGGAGCGGAATTGGTATTGTGCTAACATCTTTGGATGCAGGGAAACAGGTTGGAGGGATCCAACTGGATTCCTCACCGTATTGATTATTTACAGATATTGTGATATATTCTGTTATCATATAATGATATATGATATTTGATTGTTGTGATTGATTGTTTGATGCTGTAGCATCATCGGATCCATTTTTGAAGTTAAAAATAACGATATTATTTTTAAAAGGATTTCAAAGTGATTTTTTTTGAAAATATACATTTTATTGAATTTTGGAATCGATTCATTTTAAATAAATGAATGTTTAAAATCTCGTGTTATGAAAATTGGGATTTTTGTGAAATATAAGCAAAATGTGAATTTTGAAACAAAAGTTGATTTATTTATTAAATTGTTTAAATAGAGATTTTTGAATTTATTTTGAAAGCTCTATATATAGGATTTATAAAATTTGATTTTTATAAATCAAAGTGATGAAATTTTAAAGGAGTTTTAAAGACATTTTAAAAGGTGTTAAAATGGGTTTTATAAAGGATAGAATAAACGATTTGTGAAGTCCTAAAAGAACGATTTTGTAAATAAACGAATTGGATAATAAATGGGATTTATAAATTGAAGTAGTTATAAAATAATAAATGGAATTTCTAAACGTTGTTTATAAATCCGAAATCACTTGATTTGATAAGTGAATTTTTGAAGTTAATTAAAGAAATTATATTCACGATTTTAGATCATGGATAATCTCTTAATAAATGGGTAGAAACATTGATTTGGGTAAACGAAGTATATCCACGATTTTGGACAGTGGATAAGCTTTTAAATAAAATGTGTAGAAATGTTGAATTTGGATAACGAAGTATATTCACAATTTTGGACAGTGAATATATTGTTAAGTAAAATGGATAGTTTTGGGAAAGTGATATTGAAAATGAAGTTAAACATTTTAAAGATGTTTTTTTAAAGGTATTATGATATCGAATACATAGATTTCAACATTTTTATTGTTGAAATAGACGTTTTCGAGAAATAGAAGGAAATGGTGGACTATAACACTGTTGTTATAGTAAATGATTTCCGAAAGGAAATGTTTTGATGTAGTATTGGGATTTATATATCTATAAAAATTCGAATCCCTATACTAGTGATTTTGAGTCGTCGTAACGATGTTTTACGTAACATTTGTTTTGACTCTAATAGATGTTGTTAAAGTAAATGATTTCCTTAAAGAATGAATTTATACTTAATTTTGATTTAAGTATATCGAATATTTTCAAATGTTGAAAATAAATGATTTGTGAATTACTTATTATTAAATAAGTATGGAAATACTTTCCCAATATGAAACGAAGGGTTTGAAATTTATCTTTTAAAGATAGATTGAAAAGTGAATATTTGAAAATTTGTTTTCAAATGGTTAAGTGTGGAAACTATATATCTAGTAAAGATATTTTTGGAGATAAAATTATTTGGGAAAATTATTTGGAATCTGATGATGTTGCGCATCTTTATTGATAGTTAAATAACCGACTATCAATAATTACCTTTAGATAGGTATTTGTTGTGAATTGGATGAAATTGAATGCCACACTTATTTTTGAATAATCGCTCACTATTCGGGTTAGCCGGGAAAGGACCATGGGGTCGTATAACCCATTCCGAATATGTGATACGTCGTTATGAATTGCATTCGAAGACCGGTGTTGAAGACCGGATATTTTTGAAAACGGAAGGATTATTGTCGAGTTACTCTACATCGGCTGATCTCCGGTTTAGAGGTTTTATCACCCTTAGTGATGGGAAGTCCGGACGTGATTAGAAATTTATCCGGATGTGCAAGGGCTTCGTGAGAAGTACCTTCGGTTCTGTTCGATCCCGGAACAGACTTGTATGGATTGTGTGTCTGACGTTACAATTTGAGATATAAAGCTGATTTCTTTCAAATACATTTCTGTTGGTGGCGGAGAATTTATTCTCTTAGCTTAACACCCTTCTCTGAGACGTACGAGCTCAGAGGTTATGTAGTTGAAATTTATCAGTGATATACTCCCAATTTGGTAACGTGGCATACTAAGTGTTGCTGTGAAATGATCAGTGTTTGACCATTTGTGATATGATCATTTGTTTGATCTTATATCTTTGTGATCATAGGTTGATCATTTTTGTTTGACCCGAAGCAGGGCTTTGTAGAAAGCGTAGCTCTGTGGACGAGACTTCGTCGAGCCTCACACCCCGTAAATGGTCAAAACAGGAAGGATGCAGCAAGGTTCTAGGGAGTAGCGCCCCTTAGTGTATGTCATTCCTTATGGATAAAGGTGGTATCATGGTATGGAGCCCAGATACTTAACCTCTGTGGTTGCTGCAAAATTTATTTCTTTGTGGTTGTTGCGAATCGGGGATCCTCGGGAAGATCGGTGACGATCGGGGGATGGCATACGCGTGTCAGTAGTTACCTATTTTTGCAGAGGTAACCCGGCCTTGTGTTGGCAGAGATCCGGTTAGGTTCTCGGGTCGTCTATTCCAGGGACGTACCCATCGTGGAAAAGGAAGTTCCTTAGCCTGGCCATTTATTGGAAATCCAAAGAAACAATACGACACTTGTACGGTTTTAGTTGTAGAACCTATCATTCACTTATGGTGGTCACCACTGTTTGGATGGTAGCTATAGTAGGCATAAGTGCGGAATGCCTATGCTGGCTAAGATTAATATTATACTTTCGAAATGTTTTCTACACTATGCACTAATAATAATATCAAAATGATTTGATTTTGCGTATCAAGCATCTTTGACTATCATAAGAAGAAATCTCCTCCAATTCTGCGTTTGCATTGTGTGTGTGGTGGGAGGTCTTATGGTAGTTTCATTTTCCAAAAGCATTTCGAATTGACTTTAAAAATTATTTTGTTGTTATAAAGAATAACTGTTTTACGATCTCACACCAGTCACCATGACTGACTCGGAGTTTATTGTTCCCTTCTAAACTCTGGGTGCCCACAAATTTTCCACACGGGCAGCCTAGAGTTATGTTATCAGGATAGTCTGGATATTCTGGAGCTTTGGAGATAAGCTGGATGGCGAGACGTAGTATTTGTATCTGATAGTATTTATTCCACTGTGTATTCTGTATGAGGACAAGTTTATATAACTGTCCATTGTTGTATATTGGCTCTGATTGATGTATGTATAAACTGATATAGTTCTTTGTTTTAAAAGACTATTGATTATCTATTATATGTTATTCCGCTGCGATGTGTAAGATTCTGATATTGTTTTCTGTTCTGTTGTTCTTCCGTGTTGTTGTTCTTCTCTTCTTCCTTCTTCTTCTCTTTTCTTCTTCTTCTACCTTTTTCTTCTATTTAAAACCCTCACTATTGGAGTTTCCGGCGCTCGATTGCTCGGTAGTCGATAAAGTGAGTACCGATGTCGAATTTTCGAAAGTCGAGAATTTTGGTACGTGACAGCGTGGTATCAGAGCATATGGTTAAGCGACAACCCTGCTCTGTTGGGTGTTACTCATTAGAGATAGAGTCAGTGGTACTCTAGAATGAGTTTGAGTGTAATAATAGATACGAGTGCGTATTTGTTAGTGAATATAAAATTGTTTTATATTGTGATGATTGGTTTGTTGAGTGGTATATGGATTCTGGTCGGTATGGTCCGTACAACTCTATCGATAGGGATCTCTAAACACTTATATAGAACAATTCGGCACAATATTGTTTTAAATAGGGTGAATGAAATAATTTTGCCCAAAACTATTTTTGTATATAAAAGAAATGATTTTTCTGTAAATTATTACAGTATATGGTTGCATGGATGTTAGGAAGTAATAATAGTAAATTATTATCATTGAAATTGAATAAGAAATTGAAATCGTAACTCCAAAGTTAAGAAATAAATTCACATATAAATGAAATTTGAGAATGTAAACTGTAAATGTGAATTGTAATTTAAACGGAATTCCAGAGAAGTATTTGGAAATGTTTTGAAAAGAATTTGAAAATTTTGGAGATTTGGAAAGTTTAAATCTTTTTGATTTGAAAATGGATTTCAAAGGATTTGAAAAGTATTTTGGAAGAGATGAGAGCTCTAAACTCTTTTCGGTCGCTGGAAAATAATTCCGATGATGATCGCGACATCACCGGTGTTCATTTTCGGGTTTCCAAAAGAGAAATTGCTGCCAAATTGTTTTAAATAGAAGTTGTTTGAAAAAATTGGATTTTGTTTTTGAAATTCAAAGGATAATTTGAATTGTTTTCAAAATGGCTTTGAAATGTTGGTAAACTCTGGAATGCTATATAAAGATATTTATGAAATATTACTAAGTTGATAACTTATACCAATTGAATTTTGGTAGAATAAATTTAACTTAAAAGAATGAAGTTAAATCAAAGCAAGTATAAGTGAATCAATTAAATGAAAATGAAATTGAAAGTTGAAATTCATTTCGAATTCATAAGCCAATGAATTGAATTGAATAATTGTAAATGAAAGATGAATTAAAATTCGTATGGAATTTGAAATCCAGTTTAAATGTAAGTAGATTTAATCGAGGTAGAATTAAAATAAATTGAATTGATATCAATTTGAATTAGTAATTGGAACTAATTTAAGATAGTGCAGTTGTAAATGACAGATAATTGATAAAATTCAATATTTCAGAATTGAAAGTAAATTGAATCCAAATTTAGTTGAAATGGTAAACTAAATACAAATGAATGGGAAATGTAAAAAAATTGAATGAGAATAGATATATAACTTCAACAGTGAAGTAAAAATGTATAAGCAGTTTATACTAGAAATTTTGTAATCAAATTTGCAAAATGTTTGAATGCTGTAACTAGATATTATGGCTAGTAAGATACAGGTGTTATTAAGGAATTGGATTTGATTTTTGAAGATAAATTTGAATTGCTCGACATAAAGGTATGTATTTGAATTATAATATGAGTTTTTGATGATTTCTTGTCTAGCCGCTTGGCTTTTTCTTTTCTTTTTGAAATCTGAGAGTCCGTAGGGACGTTTTGTAGTCGTACCGTATTAGCCGTGCAAAGGAGACGCTGGCGAAATTTTTTGAAAATTTAGGGCGTTAGAAAATTTTTGAGAAATTTTGAAAGTTTAAATTTGAATTTAAACTTAAATTTGAATTGTTAAGAAAACAATATTGTTTTGAAACCTGTAATTGTAGTTGAAAATTTAGTTGAATGATAACGAATCTTTAGTAGAAAGATTTGTTTTAAAAATTTGATAAAACTATTGGATTGTGAAAAATAGTAGACGAGTTAAGGACCTTTTTTTCCTAACTTGTAATTTCGAGGACGAAATTCTTTTAAGGGGGGAAGTCTGTAATGACCCAGAATTTTTGATAATTAAAATTCGAATATTTAATTGATTTTAAATATTAATAAATGAATTTAATAAGTCGAACAATTTATTTAAAGGATATTGGATTTAATTTGGTTAATTAAATCGATAATTTAATGATTGAAATTCCAGAGATAATTGAAAATCGAGTTTAAAATGATTGAAAATGATTTTTAAAATTTTATTTAATCATACTAGAGTTATAGAAAGGTTATAGAACTTTTAAAATTGAATTTAAAGTTAAATTGTGAAAATTGAATATTTTAATATTTAATTATCGACTGAAAAATAGTCAATTTTCGAACAGTCTCAGAATTGAACGAGACCAGTTCCAGTGGATCCGTAATAGTTAGTTATTATCGGATTTCAATTTTCGTAGCAATCGGGATTGTCGATTGACCCTGGCAACTCGAAACGCATCGATATTGTTTTAATTTTAAATCGTCAAGTTAAAAATAGTCATTTTTCAAAAAGTCTCGGATTTCGACAAAACCAGTTTCATCGGATCCGTAATGTGATATTATTGTAAGATTTCAAATTTCGTAATTTTCGGATGTACCGTTTGTCCGGGGCAAGCCAAAACGCCTCGAAATCAATTTAAATCGGTTTTATTTAAATTGATCGTTTATTGCCATATCTCACACATACGATCGAATTAGCTTCCGAAACCTATTCCATTGCGTTCGGAACGCGGGGTAAACCTTAAGGACGTCAGCCGGCACGCTCGATTTGGAGTTCGGAAATTTTTCGGTGAATAGTGTTTTGAAGCTTTTTCTATAAAAGCCCCTCTTCTCTTCATTTTGCAACACAAAATATAACAGCTAGGGTTTAAGAAACGCAGCCGCCACCCTAGAATTAGACGGCCACCACTTCTTCTCCTTCCTCCCTCAAATTCTCCAAATCCACACATCGAATCGGAAAAGTTTCAAATGCAAAAACGTAGAGGGTAACGAGTACCAGGAGATCAACGGTGGTGATCATGAATAGAGCGACGAGGAGAGAGTTAGGGGGTCGCGTTCTATATGTGTTTGGTCACGTTTTATGAAGGGAGGAGGCGACCGAGCTCCAGGCAATTCTGGTCGTGGGTAGGGGCGAAGTAGGGGGTTGGAATGGTGGGTCTTGATCGAGGTGGAGATGGCCGGAGTTGAGTGCGAAATTGCATAGATAAGGGCGGCTTTGGGTTTCACGTTTGAACGTGAAAACTGGAGGGAGATGGAAGAAGGTTGCGAACGGTGATGATGCTAGGGCAACGTGATGTACGGTCCAGATCAAGCTAGGTTAAAAATTTAAAATAAAATTGTAAATAATTGTATAAAAAATTTGAGTAAACTTCAAAATGCAATAACTTGGTCATACGTTATCAGATTACGACGAGATTTTTTGCGTTGGAATCGTATTGACGAGCTCTTCGCTATGGAACTGAATTGGAGCCGTTTGGAGCTAGTTGGAATTTCGGGTAAAATTAAACGCCCGTTTAATTTTATTCGAAATAAACGCTGGAATCAGAATTAAAAATCACGGTGAGATCTTCTCACTCAAATGAAAGTGGATTTTCTTTTACAGTTATTATTGATTGATTGATTGACCATTTGGATGTGATGTTAGATATAGTAGGATATATCTATTATATATATATAGCAATATATACATATTGGCATATGTATATATTGGATTGATGATTTCCCGCCTCGTATAGCGGATGAGACCCTATTGCGCCGTTAGTAAGCGGATTATTTTTATAAAACCCATATACCGCGATAATTCCGTACTGGAGCGGAATTGGTATTGTGCTAACATCTTTGGATGCAGGGAAACAGGTTGGAGGGATCCAACTAGATTCCTCACCGTATTGATTATTTACAGATATTGTGATATATTCTGTTATCATATAATGATATATGATATTTGATTGTTGTGATTGATTGTTTGATGCTGTAGCATCATCGGATCCATTTTTGAAGTTAAAAATAACGATATTATTTTTAAAAGGATTTCAAAGTGATTTTTTTTTGAAAATATACATTTTATTGAATTTTGGAATCGATTCATTTTAAATAAATGAATGTTTAAAATCTCGTGTTATGAAAATTGGGATTTTTGTGAAATATAAGCAAAATGTGAATTTTGAAACAAAAGTTGATTTATTTATTAAATTGTTTAAATAGAGATTTTTGAATTTATTTTGAAAGCTCTATATAGGATTTATAAAATTTGATTTTTATAAATCAAAGTGATGAAATTTTAAAGGAGTTTTAAAGACATTTTAAAAGGTGTTAAAATGGGTTTTATAAAGGATAGAATAAACGATTTGTGAAGTCCTAAAAGAACGATTTTGTAAATAAACGAATTGGATAATAAATGGGATTTATAAATTGAAGTAGTTATAAAATAATAAATGGAATTTCTAAACGTTGTTTATAAATCCGAAATCACTTGATTTGATAAGTGAATTTTTGAAGTTAATTAAAGAAATTATATTCACGATTTTAGATCATGGATAATCTCTTAATAAATGGGTAGAAACATTGATTTGGGTAAACGAAGTATATCCACGATTTTGGACAGTGGATAAGCTTTTAAATAAAATGTGTAGAAATGTTGAATTTGGATAACGAAGTATATTCACAATTTTGGACAGTGAATATATTGTTAAGTAAAATGGATAGTTTTGGGAAAGTGATATTGAAAATGAAGTTAAACATTTTAAAGATGTTTTTTTAAAGGTATTATGATATCGAATA
The DNA here is from genome assembly GCA_030737815.1 of Allium fistulosum. Lineage (NCBI taxonomy): Eukaryota > Viridiplantae > Streptophyta > Magnoliopsida > Asparagales > Amaryllidaceae > Allium > Allium fistulosum. The sequence continues at coordinate 859,702,414 of CM060908.1, read as the reverse complement.
CATAGATTTCAACATTTTTATTGTTGAAATAGACGTTTTCGAGAAATAGAAGGAAATGGTGGACTATAACAATGTTGTTATAGTAAATGATTTCCGAAAGGAAATGTTTTGATGTAGTATTGGGATTTATATATCTATAAAAATTCGAATCCCTATACTAGTGATTTTGAGTCGTCGTAACGATGTTTTACGTAACATTTGTTTTGACTCTAATAGATGTTGTTAAAGTAAATGATTTCCTTAAAGAATGAATTTATACTTAATTTTGATTTAAGTATATCGAATATTTTCAAATGTTGAAAATAAATGATTTGTGAATTACTTATTATTAAATAAGTATGGAATTACTTTCCCAATATGAAACGAAGGGTTTGAAATTTATCTTTTAAAGATAGATTGAAAAGTGAATATTTGAAAATTTGTTTTCAAATGGTTAAGTGTGGAAACTATATATCTAGTAAAGATATTTTTGGAGATAAAATTATTTGGGAAAATTATTTGGAATCTGATGATGTTGCGCATCTTTATTGATAGTTAAATAACCGACTATCAATAATTACCTTTAGATAGGTATTTGTTGTGAATTGGATGAAATTGAATGCCACACTTATTTTTGAATAATCGCTCACTATTCGGGTTAGCCGGGAAAGGACCATGGGGTCGTATAACCCATTCCGAATATGTGATACGTCGTTATGAATTGCATTCGAAGACCGGTGTTGAAGACCGGATATTTTTGAAAACGGAAGGATTATTGTCGAGTTACTCTACATCGGCTGATCTCGGGTTTAGAGGTTTTATCACCCTTAGTGACGGGAAGTCCGGACGTGATTAGAAATTTATCCGGATGTGCAAGGGCTTCGTGAGAAGTACCTTCGGTTCTGTTCGATCCCGGAACAGACTTGTATGGATTGTGTGTCTGACGTTACAATTTGAGATATAAAGCTGATTTCTTTCAAATACATTTCTGTTGGTGGCGGAGAATTTATTCTCTTAGCTTAACACCCTTCTCTGAGACGTACGAGCTCAGAGGTTATGTAGTTGAAATTTATCAGTGATATACTCCCAATTTGGTAACGTGGCATACTAAGTGTTGCTGTGAAATGATCAGTGTTTGACCATTTGTGATATGATCATTTGTTTGATCTTATATCTTTGTGATCATAGGTTGATCATTTTTGTTTGACCCGAAGCAGGGCTTTGTAGAAAGCGTAGCTCTGTGGACGAGACTTCGTCGAGCCTCACACCCCGTAAATGGTCAAAACAGGAAGGATGCAGCAAGGTTCTAGGGAGTAGCGCCCCTTAGTGTATGTCATTCCTTATGGATAAAGGTGGTATCATGGTATGGAGCCCAGATACTTAACCTCTGTGGTTGCTGCAAAATTTATTTCTTTGTGGTTGTTGCGAATCGGGGATCCTCGGGAAGATCGGTGACGATCGGGGGATGGCATACGCGTGTCAGTAGTTACCTATTTTTGCAGAGGTAACCCGGCCTTGTGTTGGCAGAGATCCGGTTAGGTTCTCGGGTCGTCTATTCCAGGGACGTACCCATCGTGGAAAAGGAAGTTCCTTAGCCTGGCCATTTATTGGAAATCCAAAGAAACAATACGACACTTGTACGGTTTTAGTTGTAGAACCTATCATTCACTTATGGTGGTCACCACTGTTTGGATGGTAGCTATAGTAGGCATAAGTGCGGAATGCCTATGCTGGCTAAGATTAATATTATACTTTCGAAATGTTTTCTACACTATGCAGTAATAATAATATCAAAATGATTTGATTTTGCGTATCAAGCATCTTTGACTATCATAAGAAGAAATCTCCTCCAATTCTGCGTTTGCATTGTGTGTGTGGTGGGAGGTCTTATGGTAGTTTCATTTTCCAAAAGCATTTCGAATTGACTTTAAAAATTATTTTGTTGTTATAAAGAATAACTGTTTTACGATCTCACACCAGTCACCATGACTGACTCGGAGTTTATTGTTCCCTTCTAAACTCTGGGTGCCCACAAATTTTCCACACGGGCAGCCTAGAGTTATGTTATCAGGATAGTCTGGATATTCTGGAGCTTTGGAGATAAGCTGGATGGCGAGACGTAGTATTTGTATCTGATAGTATTTATTCCACTGTGTATTATGTATGAGGACAAGTTTATATAACTGTCCATTGTTGTATATTGACTCTGATTGATGTATGTATAAACTGATATAGTTCTTTGTTTTAAAAGACTATTGATTATCTATTATATGTTATTCCGCTGCGATGTGTAAGATTCTGATATTGTTTTCTATTCTGTTGTTCTTCCGTGTTGTTGTTCTTCTCTTCTTCCTTCTTCTTCTCTTTTCTTCTTCTTCTACCTTTTTCTTCTATTTAAAACCCTCACTATTGGAGTTTCCGGCGCTCGATTGCTCGGCAATCGATAAAGTGAGTATCGATGTCGAATTTTCGAAAGTCGAGAATTTCGGTACGTGACACCTTATTAAGGTGTGTCGCTGGAAGGGAAGACAAGGAAATCTTATCCAACATCCATCAAGGAAGTTGCGGAGATCACACTGGAGGGAAGACTTTGGGAAAAAAGATACTCCGATATGGATATTTCTGGCCCACCTTAAGCAAGGACGCCTTAGATTTCGTCAGAAAATGTGACAGATGTCAGAAGTTTGCTAAGATTCCGCGGTTACAAACAACTGAGATTACTCAAATGAACAGCCCTTGGCCCTTTGTAGTACGGGAAATTGACTTGATTGGCGGACTGCCAATGGGCCGAGGCGGGGCCAAATATGCTATAGTAGCAGTCGACTATTTCACCAAATGGGTGGAAGCAGAATCCCTAAATAAGGTATCTTCAGCAAAAGTTATTAACTTCTTGATCAAAAATGTTCTGTGCAGGTACGGAGTCCCATTCAAAATCATATCGGACAATGGACTTCAGTTTGACAGCGAGGAGTTCGCCAACTGGTGCCAAGGGCACGGAATTCACAAAAGCTTCTCATCCGTAGCTTATCCCCAGGCAAACGGACAAGTCGAAACCGTCAACAAAGTTCTCAAAACTCTAATAAAAAAGAAACTCGAAAAGTCAAAAGGCGCTTGGGTGGATGAACTTCCTACGGCACTGTGGGCCTATCGCACATCTTTCAGAACATCAACAACGCATACTCCTTTCTCTTTGGCATACGGATCGGAGGCTATGCTCCCAGTTGAAACCATTGTGCCTTCCCACCGTAGGATCCACTATAACCCAGAAGAGAACGAAGAACTCCTTTACATGTCTTTGGATCCAATTGAGGAGAGAAGAAATGATGCAGCCCTCAAAGCAGCAGCCCACAAGCAAAAAGTGGCAGCACAATACAATTCCAAAGTCAAGCATCGTACCTTACGAGAAGGGGATCTTGTCCTCAAGCGAATCTTCCCTCGTCCCGGAGCACTAGATCCAATCTGGGATGGTGTAATTCATAAAGATCTCCACAATGGAGCTTATATTTTGTCAACAGTGGACGGGGAGGTGTTCCAGAGGGCATGGAACATCCAACACCTTCGTCGATACTTTTCTTAACTTGTACTGCCTATATGAAGTGAATTAACAAAGAGAATCAGTGGACGTAGGCATTTTCGTGCCGAACCACTTTAAAAAAACTTGTCTCTTTTTAACTTGTTCCTTCATATCTTGGCTGCTTGTTAACTTTATCCTTTTCTGATGAACAAAATCCTGTGCAAATATCATTTTCATTCAAGGCGCTCCACAGCGCGACTTCTCCTGGACAAGACCTAACAGGTACTATACGAATCTATGCCCTCGCCAATGAGACACTTTTGCTCCGGCATCCCTCTGCTGCGGGTTAACTCATTGCTCGCGATGGCCCTCAAAGCCAACTGTAATGAGCCGATTATAAGCCACCGAGAAGGCCGACTATAGCCGAGGCAGCTCATTACGGCGTTCGGCTCGCCGGCAACTGTGAACCGATTATGAACCCCAACATAAGGTGTGGCCAGCCAGGGGTAGTTCACGGTTGACGATCGGCACCCACGCTAGCCGGCCACAGTAAATCGAATAATACCCACGATTACGGGCCATAATGGCCCGGGTAGTTACTGTGCGCGATCTCAGCTCCGATGTGTCTTAAGTGCGGCTGTGGTAAAAAAGAATTAACTCCCCGTGGAGGCGTAAGATGGGTGACAAATGTCTCCAAGACCCACAGCTAGGGAAAGTGACTACAAAGCCTGTTTGCCATGAAGTTAAGCACATCGAAGGCCTTCCGTGATTGGAAGTTTTACTATTTCACATATTTCAATTCTATTTAAAGAACTTTTCTCCTATCCTCTATAACAATCCCTGAAGTACAGGACACAGAGTAGAAGATACTCACCAGCGGGAATGGGAATTCACGGTTGAATAGCAGGACATTCAACTGAGCTCCATCCTCGGTCGTACAAAAATATTCAAAACTACCATCTACAATTAGAACATGAAAGGCGGTATTTTCTTCTTTTATACAAATTCCTGACTATAATTTATTCATACATCACACTAGCATTATAAGGCATGAAATTATGCTTTAAGCAAGAACTTGGCATTAAACACAACTGAATTACAAGCATATGCATAGCTATATTTCTCATACAACATGTGAAAATAACAAAAGCATTTAAAAAACGACGGAATCAGCTTAAGTTAAAAAATTACACGTCAAGAATAGTGTTATTTATTACAAGTAGCATAATTACAACCTAAGAGTTACGTTACTGTTTTGAGACTAACGTATACAACAATGTCAAGCCCACCAAAAGATATCCAGGTCCAATCAAGGAGCCGGCCGCGTCGGAGTTTTATCCTTGCCCTGTTGCCCACCTGTTCGGTCAAAGAAAGAATTCATTAGTGATAAGCAACCAAGTTAACGGAAAGACCAGAAAGGAAGACTTACCAGCACCTGCTTCTTGACCATCCTGGTCATCATCCTCTACTTGTACACCTGCCTCCCCCGGCAACAGCATGCGCGCTCTATCAATCCCAAAGGAGCGGGAGATAACATCAAGCTGCTCGCCTTTGAGAAAGCTTGGGAAACATTCGGGAGGTGAGTTCAGAAGCTCCTGAGGGCCGTACCCATCCACTAGTGACCTCGGGGTAGGCCCATGACGTCTCGGTTCTGACTGAGCTGGGGGCACAGCGGAAGGATCGTCTCTATCCTGGGATTTCCTCTTTTCTGATCGGGTTTCAACTTTACAAGACATTTATCTGCAAACACAAAGAAGTGCATCGTTAGAATAAAGGAAGTAAACAAGCGAGAGTGTGCAGTCTGGAATTTCACTCATAATTCAAGTCATAAAAGTGCATTCGGTAGTTCAAGGCCGAAATGTCATTCGGTATTCGAACTCCCCTATCTCGTTCGGCATATCCAACAAGGGACCCATTCGGCACTCAAATTCATTCGGTAGTCCAGGACCGAAAGGTCATTCGGTATTCGAACCATCAATCTCATTCGGCAATCATACTCCTCATGGTCATTCGGCATTTCAAGCACGAAGTTCATTCGGCAAAGAATGTCTCACCTAGTTCGGCAATCAGAAACTGGTTCGGCACTATAATCGATTCGGCAGTCAATAATTTGGTTCGGCTATTTCAAAAGGTAAGGGACAACGAAAGCCTCAAGCCCATACTTATAGGCAAGCACCAAATAGCCGGACCAGATAATTCGGCATTCAAAACCGGATGGGGGCGTCCAGATAAACAAAGCGTGCCATACGCAAGCATATGCCCCACTTTGGGGGGCAAATGTTGGGAGTGTTTTCGCCTACTACCGGACCAAACTCCCCTCTTATGCATGGCCGAACCAAACCCCTTCCTAGGCATAACCGAACCAGCCTCTGCTTCACTGCCTACCGAACCAACTACAAGGTGCCTCTACCGGACCAACCCCTAAGACCAAGGATGCCGAACCAGCCCTCTATCGGTCCAGAGCTACCGAACCAAAGCAGCCGAACTAGCCTCCCTCAGGCCTCACCGGACCAGCCATCCACCGAACGAACTCCTTCCACTCCTCCCACCGAACCAACTCCATCCACTCACAATCGGACCAAGGCGTACCGGATTAACACTACCAGGCCAGATCGCATCAGCCCAGGCCCACCAGCAGCTATATACATCCAAGACCCCTACCCCCAGCCTCACTCTATAAATAGAGGGGCAGGGGTACAACAATGGGGGACAAGTTTGAGAGCTCAAGCATGGAGAGAACTTTCAAACAACTTTCTTTTACTTGCATCAAAGCTTTGTACTTGTAATCTAAACAAGAGAAGAGAAATAACATATGAAGTGGACGTAGGCACATTCTGGCTGAACCACTATAAATCTGCGTGTCTTTTTACAGTTTAGCCCCTGCTTTTTATATATTTGCATAAATCACCCAAATCACTAAGAACCACATAAGATCTACTAAATCATACGACTTTGAGGTGTTTGTCCATTTTTTGTGCAAACATGAAACAATGGATGTAAGTGTTAATTCATTAAAAGCTAATGTTATTGAAAGTTGAATAATTGAATGTAAGTCAATTTAATATCAACCAATTGAAATTAAAAGTGTTGAACCAAATTGAATGTAAAGAAATGTAAATTGAATAAATTTGGTTGTAATGGATGTACATTGGTTGTTATATGAATGTTAGTTGATTGTATATAATTCATTAAGTGTTAATGAAATTGAATTGACAAATTGAAAGCTAATGTAATTGAATTCAAATTGAAAGTGATGTAAATTTAAACAGAATTGAATTTGATTTGTAAGTGAACTAATGTGAATGTAAACTAATTGAATTTGAACGAATCAAATGTGATCAAATTGGAAACCAATTCATTGAATATTAATGAAAAGTGAATGTATATTGATTTGGTTATGAAGTTGTTGAATGTTTATTGTTTGATGGTTGCAATTGCTATGTTAGCACATGTAGTCGTTATGTTGCTATATGTTGTATATCGATATTATTTTCTATATACATGTTCTCATTTGTTTGATTGAGTGTTTAGTAGGTGTGGATGGTGTTTGCTTCGCATTTGGAGCTCGCTTTCGCGCTATATTAGCCGTATACGCTCGCTAATAATAAAGAAGGTACATATCTCGAATTAAATATCGTACTTTTATACCTTTTTCCCTTTGGGATGCCACATCACTTGATGAGATGTATATTTGTGATATATATACACTATCATTTTTTTCGGATCGAGCCGCGCAAAGGAGGCTATGGCGAATTTTTCAAAAATTTAAGGCGTTAGAATATTTTTGGAAATTTTGAAAATTTTGAAAACTTAGTAAAGTTATTGAAAGAAGTTTAACTATGGATTTTGGAAAAGTTAATCACTTAAGAGATTTATAAATCTAATTTGAACGATTTGTTTGAAAAGTTAACGGGTTTTGTGAATTTTTCTTACTTGGTAATTTCGAGGACGAAATTCTTTTAAGGGGGGAAGTTTGTAACGACCCAGAATTTCTGACATTTGAAATTCGAATATTTAATTTATTTTTAAATATTAATAAGTAGAATTAATAAGTTGAATAATTTATTTTTCGAATAACTGGATTTAATTGGGTAATTAAATCGATAATTAAATAGTGAAATTCCAGACTTAATTGAAAATTGGGTTTAATGTGATTGAAAATGATTTATAAAGTTATATTAAATCATATTGAAGTTATAGTGATGTTATAGAACTTTTAAAATTGAATTAAAAGTTAATCTGTGAAAATTGAATATTTTAATATTTAATCGACTAGTGAAATTAGCCATTTTTCGAACAGTCTCAAAATTGGACGAAACTTGTTCCATTGGATCCGTAATAGTTTGTTATTATCAGATTTCAATTTTTGTAGCAATCGGAGTTGTCGTTTGACCGTGGCAGATCGAAACGCATCGAAATTGTTTTAATATTAATTTGGCGAGTTAAAATAGTCATTTTTCAAACAGTCTTGGATTTCGACGAAACCAGTTTCATCGGATCCGTAATGTGATATTATTGTATGGTTTCAAATTTCGTGTCAATCGGATGTACCGTTTGTCCGGGGCAAGCCAAAACGCCTAGAAATTTGTTTAAATCGGTTTAATTTAAAATCGATCGTTTAATTTCGTAACTCGCACAGATGATCAAATTAGCTCCCAAAACCTATTCCATTGCATTCGGAACGCGGGGTAAACCTTAGAAACGTCAGCCGGCACGCACCGTTTGGAGTTCGGAAAATTTCGGATGAATAGTAAATTGAAATATTTTCTATAAAAGCACCTAAGCCATTCACATTTGTAAGCAACTAAATTAGGGTTTCATCTCCTAACCCTAGCCGCCAGAAACAAAAAAGATGGCCAGAAATTCGCACTCTTCCTCCCTCGTTTTCTTAAAATCCACAAAGCAATTCGCGAAACTTCCAACGTGAAAGTTGTAGAGCACTTTGAGTTCTAGACATCCAACGGCTATGATCGTTTCTAGTGCTATAAATCGACGGAAAAATGGTGATGAAGGCGTCACGAATGGGTACGATTTCCAACATCAGGAGGCGACCGAGCTTGATGCCCTTCTGGGCGTGGGTAGAGCTCGGTTAGGCAAGTGGCATGGCGTAATCTGATCGTGGTAGAAGTTGACGAGGTGGGAGAATAATTCGAGTAAAGAATGGCGGCTATGGGTTAGTAGGCTATAAGGTTTCGCGTGGGGAAGATGATAGAGCGTGCGGCCCAGATCTGGGAGCAAGAATGAACGGTGATGATGTAGGGTTTGTAAAAAAAAAATTATATTTAAAATCATACAAAATTTAAAATGTTGTATCTTTGTCATACGAGGTCCGTTTTGGACGAAACGAATTGCGTTGCAATTGTTTTGTCGAGCACTACGCAATGGAGCTGGATTGGTAATTTTTTGAGATAGTGAAAATTTTGGTTGAAATTAAACGCCTGTTTAATTTCAATCGGAATAAATCGCTATTGCGACGAATAAAAGCAAAGGTGAGAACTTCTCACTCAATCGAAATTGTTCGATGTTAATTTTAAATAGTTAGATTTAAAATTGTTGATTGTATGCCTGGATGATAAATTTTTATCTGTTGTTGATGGAAATAGACAATATACGCCGTTATTAAGCGGAGGTTATTTATTAAAAACATATACCGCGATAATTTCACATTGAAGTGGAATTGGTATTATTTATGTATATAACAATATATATATATATATTGGAATATGTATATATTAGAGTTAATTTCCCGCATTGTATAGCGGATGAGACCCTATTGCGCCGCATAATAGAGGATAATATTTATAAATCCTATATACCGTGATATTCCGTACTGGAACGGAATTGGTATTGTGCTAACATCTGTGGATGCAGGGAAACAGGTTGGAGGGATCCAACTGGATTCCTCAACTGTATTTATTTGTTTACAGATATTGTGATATTTGTTGATTATCATATGATGATATGTGATGTTTGATTGTCGTGATTGATGATTGGTGCTGTTGCATCATCGGATCCATTTTCGAAGTTTAAAAATAACGATTTTGATTTATAAAGGATTTTTAAAGTGATTTTTGAAAGTATACGTTTTATTGAATTTTGGAATTGATTCATTTTAAATAAATAAATGTTATAATTTTCATGTTATGGAAATTATGAGATTTGTGAAATATAAGTGAAAAGTAGTTTTTGAAATAAAAAGTTGATTAATTTGTAAAATGGCTTAAATTGGGATTTTTGGATTGTTATAAATGATTTATTTAAAAGATTTAAAAATTGATATTTATAAATTAAAAATATTTGAATTATAAAACGAGTTTTTATAAGTGTTAAAAGGAAGTATAAATGGATTTCATAAGTGAACGGAATTTATAGATTTATAAATTGTGAAGTTATTAAATGAATAGATTTTGTAAAATAAAAGATTTATAAGTAATTATCTTATAAATCGGATTTTGGCATTTAAATGAGATATGAATGGAATTTGTTAATAATGAGATTTATAAGTTGAAGTTTTATAAATAGGAATGGAATTTATAAACATTGTTTTATAAATCCGAAACCAAATTGAATTTGATAAATTAAACATAGAAGTTAATAAAGGAGATATATTCGTGATTTTGGACAGCGAATTATCCTTTAAGTTAAATGTTGTAATAATAAGAGTTTGGTTTGGAATTTTATCCATGATTTTGGACAGTGGATAATCTTTTAAATAAAATGTGTAGAAATGTTGAATTTGGATAACGAAGTATATTCACGATTTTGGACAGTGAATATATTATTCAATAAAATGAATATGTTTTGGAGGAGTGATATTACGAAATGAATAATTGTTTTAAAAGATGTTTTAAAACGTGTTAAGTATCGAAAACATAGATTTCAACATTCATTGTTGAAATAGACATGTTGAAATAGACGTTTTCGAGAAATAAGGAAATGGTGGACTATAACACTGTTGTTATAGTAAATGATTTTCGAAAGGAAATGTTTTATATAGTATTGGGATTTATATATCTATCTAAATTTTGAATCCCTATACTAGTGATTTTGGGTCGTCGTAACGATGTTTTATGCAACATTCGTTTTGACTCAAATAAATGGTTCTAAGAGAACGTTTTCCTTAAAGAATGAAATATATACTTAATTTTGATTTAAGTATATCGAATATTTTCCAAGTGTTGAAAATAAATGATTTGTGAAATACTTATTATTAAATAAGTATGGAAATGTTTTCCAATATGAAATGAAAGGTTTGGAATTTTATCTTTTAAAGATAAATTGAAAAGTGAATATTTGAAATTTGTTTCAAATGGTTAAGTGTGGAAAATTATATATCTTGTAAAGATATTTTTGGAATCGGATGATGCTGTGCAGACCTATTGATATTTAAATAACCGACTATCAATAATTACCTTGAATGGGTATTTGTTGTGATTTGTTTGAATTTGAATGCCACACTTATTTTTGAATAAGCGCTCACTAATCGGGTTAGCCGGGAAAGGACCTTTGGGTCGTATAACCCATTCCGAATATGTGATACGTCGTAATGGATTGCATTTGATGATCGGTGTTGAAGACTGGATATTTTTGAAAATGGAAGGATTACCGTCGAGTTACTCTGCATCGGCTGATCTTCGATATAGAGGTTTTATCACCCTTAGTGACGGGAAGTCCGGACGTGATTAGAAAATTATCCGGATTTGCAAGGGCTTCGTAAGAAGTGTCATCGGTTCTGTTCGATCCCGGAACAGACTTGTATGGTTGTATGTCTGACGTTACAAATTGAGATATAAAGCTGGTTTCTTTCAAATACATTTCTATTGGTGACGGAGAATTTATTCTCTTAGCTTAACACCCTTCTCTGAGACGTACAAGCTCAGAGGTTATGTAGTTGAAGGTTATCAGCGATATACTCCTAATTTGGTAACGTGGCATGCTGAGTGTTGCTGTGTAATGATCATTGTTTGATCATTTGTGATATGATCATTTATTTGATCATTTATCTTTGTGATCATTACTTTGATCATTTATTGACCCAAAGCATGGCTTTGTACCAAAGCGTAGCTTTGTGGACGAGACTTCGTCGGACCTCACACCTCGGAAGTGGTCAAAACAGGAAGGATGCGGCAAGGTTATTAGGGGGTAGCGCCCCTTTAGTGTATGTCATTCCTTCTGGATAGAGGTGGTATCATGGTATGGAGCCCAAATACTTAACCTATGTTGTTGCTGCATTATTATTCTTATGTGGTTGTTGGAATCGAGGATCCTCGTGAAGATCGGTTACGATCGGGGGATGACATATTCGTGTCAGTAGTTACCCAGTTAGGGTAACCCGGCCTTGTGTTGGCAGAGATCTAACCGTAATGTTATGTTATTTCTCGGGTCTTCTTTCCAGAGGCGTACCTATGTGGCAATGGGAAGTTCCTTGGCCTGACCATTTGTTGGAAATCCAAAGAAACAATACGTGACTTGTACGGTTTTAGTTGTATTACCTGCTATGGAATGTGGCGGTAACTTGCTATTGAACATAGTAGCTATAGTAGGCATAACGTGAAATGCCTATGCTAGCTAAGATTTATATTATACTTTCGAAATGATTTTTCTACACTATGCACTAATAATAAAATCAAAAAGGATTTAACTTTTGCGTAGTAAGCATCTTTGACTATCATAAGGAGAAATCTCCTCTGATTCTGCGTTTGCATTGTGTGTGTGTGCGGGAGGCCTTATGGTAGTCTCATTTTCCAAAAGCATTGCGAATTGATTTTAAAAATATCCTGTTGTTGTTTTAAAGATAAACTGTTTTAGTTCTCACACCAGTCACCATGACTGACCTGGAGTTTATTGTTTCCTTCCTAAACTCTGGGTGCCCACCAATTTCCACACGGGCAGTCTAGAGTCAGGTTATCAGGTCATTCTGGATTCAGGATATGCTGTGGAGCTTAGTGGCAAGCTGGATGGCGAGACGTACCACTTGTATATGATATTATTTATTCCGCTGTGTATTCTGTATGAGGACAAGTTTATATAACTGTCCATTGTTGTATTGTTGTTGTAAACTCTGATGATGATGTAATGTATAAAATGATATAGTTCTTTGATTTAAAGATTATTCATTTATCTATTATATGTTGTTCCGCTGCGAATGTGAGATTCTGATATTGTTTTCTGTTTCTGTGTTTTCTGTTGTTTCTTCTTTCTTTTTCTTTTATCTTTTCTTCTACCTCTTCTTTCTTAAACCCTAAGAATTCGGTTTTCCGGCATTCGATGGCTCGGTAGTCGATACATTGGACGTATTGATGTCGATATTCGGAAGTCGAAGAATCGGGTCCTTAAGAATCCAATCTCCAATACGTGCCTTTACGGTTTGGATTGTAGAGCCTAGTATGCTGGAATTTAATAATGGTAACAATTTCGGCTATTTTCGTATATTTATTTTGAATGCTTAGACATTATTATAATATCACTGGATTTTCAATAAAAAGTGTTTTGGTTATCGTAATGTAAAAACCCGTTCGTGTTTATGTGCGATGTTGTCTTGCGAGATATCTTTGATTTTAAAAGGGTTTTAAACATAATAATTTATTTGTTTGAGTTTACTCACACTTGACCAATATCTGACCCAGATTTTTATTTTCTTTTCCTGTAACTCTGGGGTGCTTAAATTTTTATAGGCAGCCAAGTAGTTTAGGTTTCCCACGAATCCATCTTGAAGGAGCTTGGAGCAGGAGGCTTCATCGATAGCTAGTTATTATTTTGTCTCCACTGTATTGTATGTATCTTGTATCAGTTAGGTAGGGACATGTTATTATAACTGTCCTAAGGTAGTATTTGTATTAGTATGACTCTGAAGTATAATTTTTTAAATGACTTTGTAAAGTATTATGTTAATTAATATATGTTATTCCATTACGTTGTGAGGTTTTTTGATTGTTTAGATTCTTCTATCTTTTATCATCTTCTTTCCTCTAACGATCGGTTTTTCGACACTGAATGCTCGGCACACAATACAGTAGACGTACTAGTGTCGATTTTTGAGGGTCGAAAATCTGGTTCATTACATTTAGTATCAGAGCGCAGTTAAGCGAGAATCTTGGCACTGATGGGGTAAACTCATTAAAGATCGGGTAAGTGAGACCCTAGAATGAGTATGAGTGTATTATATATAAGAGCGCGTATTTGTTAGTGACATAAAATGTTTTATATTGTGTTGCTTTATTAGTTGAGTGGCTTAAGAACTCTGGTCGAGACGTTGGATGCCACGGTGTCGATAGGGGTTCTTAAACACTTGAACAAGGCAAAGTGACATAGTATTCTTTTGAAATTGGATAAATGAAATAATTTTACCTAGTATATAGATAATGATTTCAAAAATCGTAGAGTATTTTAAGGTATTGTTGTTAGGAGAAAATAATATTCTATTATTATCAATTAGGATTTTGTTAGTCATGCTTGTCCAGTTGAGAAAGTGTGTGTAGGTAGCTTCTTTTTTTTAAGATTTGGGTTAGGTAAATAGAAATAGGGAAAACATTGAAGCGAACACCTGGTGAATTAAGATTCATAATTTTACTATAAGGTGTTCGATTGATAATGTGGGGTTAAATTTGTTTTAATAAAAGATGTTATTTAAAGCTAGAATATTTTAAATAAATATTTGGAAAATGTTTTATAAAAGTTGATCTTATAAAATGAATTTATAAGAAGGTGTCTTTTAATAAAAAAAAGAATTTAAAGTTGAAACTTGAGGACTAAAATCCCGTGACTTTTGAAAAATGGATTTCTAGGATTGGAAAAATAATAATAGTATTATTTAAAAATATTCTTGGTTCAAGTATATGATTTTGGGAACTAAAAGGTTAAGTAAAAAGTGTTTTCTTTGGATTGGTTCAGAGGAATGAGTCTTGATTGTTTTGTGATAATCGGAATAATCTTTTCAATGACGATCGAATGTTTGCCTAGACAAACGTTGTAGGGCAATTAGTAAGTTATTCTCTTTATCATTGTACAATCGAAACAAGTTCAAACCCCGAAGGAACCCAAAGCGAGTTGGTGATAAATGTTTTGGTGAAAAATGAAAAGTATTGTTTCAAACATGGGATTTTGAAACAAAAGAGATATCTTTAAGTTAACTAGTTTGAGTGGCTCGAAAATAACTTAAAATTGGGATAGAGATGTGTTCGGATGTTAAGCACTTCCCTTGAGTATTACCCTTCTTAGTAAGGGAGTGCATGGTACTGTTTGGTAGTACCCAGTTCCTTAGTATCATTTTGGAGTTATTCGAGCTACACACACACACACACACACACACACACACACACACATATATATATATATATATATATATATATTTTCTATGATTAATATATATAAAAGTTTCATTTCAAAAAAGTTTTTGAAATAAGACCGGGTACTTGGATCTTGAGTTTTCTTAGGTAAATAAATGCAAAATGGAATAGTTTGATATAATATTGGTATATACTCGGGTATATACTCTTAGGATGTGGTTGAGTAGTATCCAAGTTGATCCCAAGTTCAGCTTTATGAGACATTTTCATAAATATTTTAGTAGAATAGAATTGGAATTAGTGAGAACCAACTAAATAAGTGCGTAGGTTGGACGTAGATCATTTCTCCTTCCATATAGTCTTGATCTAAGATTTGAGTATATTACTTTGAGATATTTGCACTATTCCGAATAAGGATCTATTACTCGAGTTTTGACAGCGAGCACTTGATGAGGATTTTTGATATGGGACTAGTGTTTTCTATTGTAGTTACAACTATGTAAGGAGAACAGAGGTTCCTATTCAAGGAGCCTGATCGAAGTCCGCACTAAAGAATCGGGTAAGCGATACTAGTTCAGAAGTGAAGTTATGTATTCAAGTTATGATCGAATCAGACTTGGCATAAGAATGATCTATGTACATCGTATGAACTGATGTATAGTGTTAAGTGTTTTCTGGGATAGGTTGAGGTGTAATTTCGGGGGCGAAATTCTTTTAAGGGGGGATGGAATGTAACGACTCGGGATTTCACTACTTTGATTGTGAATATTTAATTAATTTTAAATATTCAATATTTTGGTTTTATAATAAAAATAAAAATCTTTTATTTAATTAATAATGATAGTGAAATAGTATTTAAAATGTGTTTACAAAATTATATAGTTCAATGAAAAACAGAAAATGTTACCGGAATTCGTTTTCCGAATTTTCGACTTTTTGTCGGCTTAAAGTTGTCGGAATTATTGTATCACTTATGTACACACTCATACATATATTTACAAAGTTTTTTATACATGGTTGAATGCATTTGAATATATATAAACATTTAGGCATATATATAATAGGATTTTATTTTTTTAAAAGAAAGGGTGTATGTCACATTAGGGGCAGACATAGGTACACTAGGGTACCAAAACATGTTTAACATGTTTCATCATGAAAAAGGAGAGGGGTACAATTGAAAACGTGAAAATGAGGTGGGGAGACAAGGTAGATGAGGTGGAGAAATGTGGATGGAGGGCATGGTACAAGGTTAGTTATGTAATTTCGCTTATTCATTTTACATATGAACCTTTTTCCATTTTTCTATTCCATTTTTACATATTCATCTTTCTCAAATTTCGTAAGACTTCTTCTTTTCCAAGATTCTAAAAATTATTAATGGCTTCCATGCTATTTATAAAACATAAAAACTCTGATTTCCATTTCGAAGAAAACCTTTTGAAAACTTGTTTTAAATCACTTGTTTAAGCTCCACTTTCTCCATTTTTACCCCAAATTCATCCGACCGGAACTTCTTATAAAATGCTTCAAATTAAGATTTTATTTTCTTTAAAGCACGCATATTTCCAGTGGCTACAACTTTTTAGTTTACCACTTTTTCTGATTTCGAGCTTAGATATTCCAAAAATCCATTTTTTTCGAGAGTGTTTTTTTAACCTAGATTATGAAGTCCAAAACTTCCATTCACCGTTTTGATCATAACTTCCTCAAAAATTATCCAAATTGAGTAATTCTTTTATTTAAATGATAGAGGAAATAATTATTTAAAACTTTTCTTTTCACTACTTTTCCAAATTCCAAGAACAAATGGTCCAAAAGTCGAGAAGAAAATGGCCTATTTTTGAGTGGATTTCGTGGTTTTCCAAGCTTTCCGAACGCTAAAATATTTCAAGTTTCCAAAATTGTTGGTGAGTAAACTTCTTAACTTTTTGGGAAGAATTTACTTATATATGTGTGTTGGTTATGTGGTTATATATATAAACGTTTGGTTTGGATTATGGTATTTTTTTGCTATGTTGGTTATAAAAAAAGTTATGATTGTTGGTTATGTTTGGTGATGATATGATTTGGTATATATGAACTTGGATATATCGTATGTGTTAATCTTGTCTTGAAGCTAAAGAAACTTAGCATGTAAACTAGTTAGTAAAGTGAAATTATGGGTATCCATAGCGATAGCCGCTATGGAAGTAGTTCGCTTATAATTTCGATTTTTTGCAAAGTTTGGTTTTTATACTACAAATTGTTTTGTGAATATTTTATAAACTAAATAATAATGTTTTTGAAAGTTAATTAAGGATTTAATAATTAATTGTTAATTAATTAGGTTTTAGTAATTGATAATTAATTAAGTGTTAACAAGGTTTACTAACTTTAATTAGATAAAGATTAGTTCTTAATTAATTATCTTTTAAAGTTGCTGTTTTAAATTAATTATTAATTAAGTTAATTAATCATGAATTAAGTATATGATTTATTTTTTAATTAATTATTAATTAAGCATAAGATTAATTATTAGTCAAGTTTTTAATTATTTTAAATTGGTTTAAATAACAATAAATTATTTATTTAAGGTTTAATTTATCATTTAAGTTTAATTAAATATTATTATTATTATTAATTAAAATTAATTAATATTTAATTATTAATGAAGGTTTAAATTATTATTTAATAATTAATAAAAGATTAATTTGGGTTTAATTAATAGTTAATTATTGTTTAACTATTTAATTAAATTAAGTTAAGATTCAATTAAATTTAATTATGATTTAAATAAGGATTTAACTTATAATTAATTATTTTAAAAAAGGTTTTTTAAAGTTTTAAATCCTTTGTTTTCCAAAAGTAAAATTGTTTAAAGGTACTCCTTTTCAAAGATGGATTTGAATAGAAGTGATTCAAGTGTTGAAAACCATATAAATGTGAATGAGTTATAATGTGGATTGTTGGATTGTTTAGACATGTGATAACAAAATAAATCCCCATTCTGCTATAATTGTTTGTTTGCTTGTTTGTTTGTGGGGACATGTGTTAGCAGAATAAAACCTTGTTCTGCTATGAATTGGTTGAATGGTTTGGACATCTGTTTAGCAGGATAAATCATCATCCTGCTATTATATTATTTGGATATGTATATGCTAGTTAGTTCATATTGACATGTTATTCCTTGATTTAGATATTAGTGTATTTACATATATGTTGATCCATGTAAGTAACTGTTAAGTGAATTGAAATGGAAATTGAATGGTAACTTAAAATAGTACCATTGGAATTGCTAAGCCTCTTTCGAATTACTAAAGTATGATTTTGAATTAACTTTAATTCTTTAATCAACTTGGTTTTAAAGGTTATAAATGATTTTTTAAAATTTCATTATTATTTTATAAAGTTATTTTAAAATGATATCTTGTTTTTTTAAAAGGGATTTATTAAATAAAAGGTTTTACCTAAAGTGATTTACAAATGATATCCTGAAAATGATATTTTATAAAGGAGATTCTATTAAGGAATTATGAGGAAGATTTTTAAATAGTTTTAAAAATAGAAAGAGATTTTATAAATAAATTTGGGTATTTTTGAAAGAAGTTTTAAATCTAGTTTAAAAACTTTTAAGTGGTTTGAAATGTGAAGGTAACTTATAAAAAGAATTTTTATAAGGAATACGTAAATGTGTTTTATAGGAGGTGATGTTTTTGAAAGGGAAATGTTTTGCCATTTAATATGGAATTTTGAGGAAAGGGAATTTCCAAAATGTATTGGTAAATACTTATATTGTTTTTTTCAAGTACAAAGGAATGTTAAGGGTTTGGGGAAGTGTTTTGAAAGGATCTTTTGATCAAGTTTATAAGTGATTTTATTAATTAAAGGTTAATTAATAAAGGCTTAGAGGATCCCATATGGAATCGAATCAATGTTGAATGACTGTTTATTTGATAGTTAAATAACCGACTATCAAATATGGACCTAAACGTAACATTGGAATATATAGGAGAAACACGTGAGTTATATGGCACAGTGATCACCAATGATGGTGTATTGTGCGTATAAACCTTGTTTCGTTCTTCTAGGATAAATGATAAGGAAATCCGTCCACTAACGGTTAGGAGGTGAGCTCCGCTCTTATCTTTGTCTGTTTATTTCATAAAGAAACGGGATTGAGTGTATCAAAAATTTTCGAAAGTTGTTTTGAATAGACCGGGATTGGATTTGTTATCCATAAACCACTTCAATCCAACTCAAGCGTTTCGAACTGAAGACATCTTGAAGAATATGGAATCGAAGACGGAGCATTGAAGTGCAAGGGCTGCTTGCTACTAATCCCGAGGGTGATTCCAAAATGGATGTAGTAGAAGTAGTGCCTTCGATTTGTCCTTACCTTGGGTAACTTGTATGGATGAATGCTAGCACTGCATTATTGCCAGAAGGTAGTGTTAGCATTCCAAGTGGGATTGCTATTCAAAAGGTAAGCGTAGCCTCAAGCCTCATCAACCGGGAATGACTAAAAAATTGGGAGATGCAGCCAGGCTAAGTGGGTCGCTCCCATTTGGGTGTGTCATCACCTTTCTAGATACATCTACATATTTATTGATTGGTTGTGCATGAGATCTCAATTAAAAGGTTTGCAAAGCAACCGGGGTGATGACATATTCGGTACTATCCAGTCAGGGGTAGGCCGGTCTTGTGTTGGTAGGGGATCCCGGCGAGGTCCTCGGTACATTTTCTAGACGTGTACCATGATAGGTGGTACCCTGGTGCCTGGTCATAATATGGAACCCAATCTCCAATACGTGCCTTTACGGTTTTGATTGTAGAGCCTAGTATGCTAGAATTTAATAATGGTAACAATTTCGGCTATTTTCGTATATTTATTTTGAACGCTTAGACATTATTATAATATCACTGAATTTTTTATAAAAAGTGTTTTGGTTATTGTAAGGTAAAAACTCGTCCGTGTTTATGTGCGGCGTGGTCTTACGAGATACCTTTGATTTTAAAAGGGTTTTAAACATAATAATTTACTTGTTTGAGTTTACTCACACCAGACCCATGTATGACACAGAGTTTTATTTTCTTTTTCTAAAACTCTTAGGTGCTCAAATTTTTATAGGCAGCCAAGTAGTTCAGGTTTCCCGCGGATGCATCTTGGAGGAGCTTGGAGTAGGAGGCTTCATCGATAGCTAGTTATTATCTTGTGTCCGTTGTATTTTTTGTATCTCATATCAGTTAGGTAGGGACAGGCTGTTATAACTGTCCTAAGGTAGTATTTGTATTAGTATGACTCTGATGTATGATTTTTGAAATGACTTTGTAATGTATTGTGTTAATTAATATATGTTGTTCCATTGCGTTGTTAGGTTCTGTGATTGTTCAGTTTAATCTATCTTCTATCATCTTCTTTCCCTTAACGATCGGTTTTCAGGCGCTTGAATGCTCGGCACGCAATATAGTGGACTTATTAGTATCGATTTTCGAGGGTCAAAAATCCAGTTTGTTACATTTGGTATCAGAGCGCGGTTAAGCGAGAACCTTGGCCCTGATGGGGTAAACTCATTTAAGATCGGGTAAGTGAGACCCTAGAATTAGTATGAGTGTGTTATATATAAGAGCGCATATTTGTTAGTGACATAAAATGTTTTATATTGTGTTGATTTATCTGTTGAAAGGCTTAAGAACTCTAGTCGAGACGTGGGACGCCATGGGGTCGATAGTTCCTAAACACTTGAACAAGGCAAATTGACATAGTATTGTTTTGAAATTGGGTAAACGAAATAATTTTACCTAAAAATATATTTTTTATATAGAGAATGATTTCAAAAATTGTAGAGTATTTTGAGGTATTGTTATTAGGAGATAATAATATTCTATTATTTTCAATTAGGATTTTTTTAGTCATGCTTGTCCTGTTGAGCATTGACATTTTTAGTGTGTGTAGGTTGTTTCTTTTTTTTAGATTTGGGTTAGGTAAATAGAAATAGGGAAAACATTGAAGCGGACACCTTGTGAATTAAGTTTCATAATTTGACTATAAGGCGTTCGATTGATAATGTGGGGTTAAATTTGGTTTAATAAAAGATGTTATTCAAAGCTAGAATATTTGAAATAAATATTTGGAAAATGTTTTATAAAAGTAGATCTTATAAAATGAATTTATAAGAATGTGTGTTTTAATAAAAAAAAAAGAATTTAAGTTGAAACTTGAGGACTAAAATCCTGGGACTTATGAAAAATGGATTTCAAGGATTGGAAAAATAATAATAGTATTATTTGAAAATATTTTTGGTTCAAGTATAAGATTTTGGGAAGGAAAAGATTAAGTAAAAAGTATTTTCTTTGGATTGGTTCAGAGGAATGAGTCTTGATTGTTTTGTGATAATCAGAATAATCTTCTAAGTGACGATCAGATGTTTGCGTAGACGAACGTTGTAGGGCACTTAGTAAATTATTCTCTTTATCATTGTACAATCGAAACAAGTTCAAACCATGAACGAACACAAAGTGAGTTGGTGATAAATGTTTTGGTGAAAAATGAAAAGTATTGTTTCAAAAATGGGATTTGGAAATAAAAGAGATATTTTGAAGTTAACTAGATCAAGTGGCTCGAAAATAACTTAAAATTGGGATAGAGATGCATTCAGATGGTAAGCACTTCTCTTAAGTATTACCCTTCTTAGTAAGGGAGTGTATGATACTATTTGGTAGTACCCAGTTCCTTGGTATCTTTTTGGAGTTATTCGAGCTATATATATATATTTTATATGATTAAAATATATAAAGTTTCATTTCAAAAATGTTTTTGATATAAGACCGGGTACTTGGATCTTGAGTTTTCTTAGGAAAATAAATGCAAAATGGAATAGTTGGATATAATATTGGTATATACTCTTAGGATGTGGTTGAGTAGTATCCAAGTTGAACATAAGTGTAGTTTTATGAGACGTTTTCGTAAATATTTTAGTTGAATAGACTTGGCATTAGTGAGAACAAATTAAATAAGTGCGTAGGTTGGACGTAGATCATTTCTCCTTCCATATAGTCTTGATCTAAGATTTGATTATATTACTTTGAGGGTGTTTGCACCGTTCGGAATAAGGATCTATTAATCGATTTTTGATGGCGAGCACTTGATGAGGATTTTTGATATGGGACTTGTGTTTTCTATCATATTTACAACTGTGTATGGAGAATAGAGGTTCCTGGTCAAGGATCCCGATCAGAGTCCGCACTAGAGAATCGGGCAAGCGATAATAGGAAGTTATGTATTCGAGTTATGATCGAATCAGACTTGGTATAAGAATGGTCTATGTACATTATATGGACTGATGTATTGTGTTAAGTGTAATCTGGGAGGTTGAGGTGTAATTTTGTGGACGAAATTCATTTGGGAGGGGAAGAATGTAACGACCCGGGATTTCACTACTTTGATTGTGAATATTTAATTAATTTTAAATATTCAATATATAGGTTTTATAATAAAAATAAAACTCTTTTAAATAATTAATAATGATAGTGAAATAGTTTTTAAAATGTGTTTACAAAAATATATAGTTCAATGAAAAATAGAAAATGTGACCGGAATTCGTTTTTCGAATTTTCGATTTTTTGTCGGCTTAAAGTTGTTGGAATTGTTGTAACACTTATGTACACACACATACATATATTTACAAAGTGTTTTCTACATGGTTGAATGCATTTGAATATATATGAACATTTAGGCATATATATAAAATAAGATAAGTTTTATTTTATTTTAAAAAAAGGTATATGTCACATCAGGGGCAGACATAGGTACACTAGGGTACCAAAACATGTTTAAACACGTTTCATCATGAAAAAGGAGAGGGGTACAATTGAAAAATGTGAAAATGAGGTGGGGAGACAAGGTAGAAAAGGTGGCGAAATGTGGATGGAGGGCATGGTACAAGGTTAGTTATGTAATTTCTTTTTTTTTAAAACTCAACCTTGAAGGGAAGAGCCCTAACCTAGTGAGTCCGCCAACCCTAGGAGGGATTTAAGCCAGCCCCAGCACAGAGGTTTGATGTTCCCTACCATGTTTATTGGTTTTATGGGAATCCACCTCTGCACCATGAAGGGAGTAGGGCAAACGGGTATTGAACTCGCAACCTCGTTAATAGGAGGCAAGTGTCTCAACCACTACGCCACTATTTGCGGACATTAGTTAGTTATGTAATTTCGCTTATTCATTTATATATAAACCTTTTTCCATTTTTCTATTTTATTTTTACATATTCATCATTCCCAAATTTCCTAAGATTCTTCTTTTACAAGCTTCTAAAAATTGTTAATGGCTTCCATCCTATTTCAAAAACATAAAATCTTTGATTTCCATTTCGAAGAAAACCTTTTGAAAACTTGTTTTAAATCACTTGTTTAAGCTCCACTTTCTCCATTTTTACCCCATATTCACCCGACCAGAACTTCTTCTAAAATGCTCCAAATCAATATTTTCTTTTTTTTCAAAGCACATATACTTCCAGTGGTTAGAACTTTATAGTTTAGCACTTTTTCTGATTTCGAGCTTAGATACTCCAAAAATCCATTTTTTTCGAGAGTGTTTTTTTAACCTAGATTATGAAGTCCGAAAATTCCATTCACCGTTTTGATCATAACTTCCTCAAAAATTATCCAAATTGAGTAATTCTTTTATTTAAATTATAGAATAAAGAATTATCAAAAACTTTTCTTTTCACTACCTTTTCAAATTCCGAGAATAGATGGTCCAAAAATCGAGAAGAAAATGGCCAATTTTTGAGTGGATTTCGTGGTTTTCCAAGCTTTCCGAGCGCTAAAGTATTTCTTGTTTCCAAAAAAATTGGTGAGTAAACTTCTTAAATTTTTGGAAAGAATTTATTTGTATATATCTGTGTTGGTTATGTGGTTATATATATATATATAAACGTTTGGTTTGGATTGTGGTATTGTTTTGATATGTTGGTTATAAAAAGGTTGTAACAACCCTGTTTTCGAACTCGTAATATCATATGAATTGAATTAGAATAGAAGTGTTTGAATTCAAATTTGATAATTTTCACTTTTGAAATCAAAATTATTATTAAATAAAATCTATTTGATAAAGGATTTCATTATAGAAAAAATTGAATTAGTTAGTAAATTTCATTTTGGATAAAAATATTTAATTTAAATAAAAGGTGTTAATGAATATAAAATATTTTTAATTGTAAATAATAATTATGTATAATTGAAATAGATGAAAAGAATTTTTAAATTGATATTTATTTAAATTAATAAGTCAGCGAATATGAATAATTCTATTTATATAAATACGATGAATAATTATATGTAATTGAACAAAATTGGATTAAATGAAAATGTGTAGTTGTCGATATATATATATATATATATATATATATATCATAAAATGAAATGTAAATCTGTTTAAATATATAAAATTTGAATGTGCTTAAATAAATTAGATTTGTGGCTCAAAAGAAAAGGAAATTGGGTTGAATAAAATTAAAAGCCCAAGCTCATTCAAACCCAAATCCATCCTCTTTTCCTAAACTCTCTCCCTCAACCCATTTCATTCATGTTTAGCAAGCCCTAAAATATAAAAAATGAAATTGGAAAAAAAGGAAGCAGCGGACGAATCGCTATGGGTCTGGTAGGGTCAAAGATGATGGATGCGACCTAGGCTGGAGGTATGCGAAGCTCGGTTGTGCAGCAGGGCATGGTGACTTGGAGATGATGTGGCTTTAGGTGATGATTGTTACAACTTTGGCAAGGTGCAGGACTGAAGAATTGATACTAAAGCTTCGTTTAGTGAACAGTTAAGGTGAGTTAATCTAGTTTAACTCACAAAACTATATCTATTTCATTGTTTGCTATATATATAATTATCCCGATAATCAATTGTATTTGTTGGTTGAATTGATTGGATTGTTTGAATAAATTATTGGTTTGAAATATTGAAAATTTGTTGTTAATGATATATGGATTGTTATATGGATTGAAAGAAATCAATTTGCAAACGGAATTCTATTCGATTGCAAATTGAATTGTATTAACTTATATAAAAAGGCATACGTTGTTTGTGTGACCGTAGTTGTTGGAAAATAACTCGGATTGCTAAATAATTCCATAATTGAAATAATCTTTTATATAAAGCTATGTTGGCTCTAGATAATTCATTTTGTATTTCCTGATTCTTCGTTGCACTTGATTCTTTAATTTTGAGGCATATAGAAGTTCTATTCTATGAAATTGGGAAAATTTTTAGTAAAAATATATATTTCATATAGATATTAAATTATGGAAATTTTGAAGGATAGTTTTAGAGAATTTTTTTTAGATATATAGTTTGAAATCGCTTTGTAAAGTATATAAATTATTCTTATAATCAAACTTACAAATGTAAAGTATTATTGTTGGAAAATACATTGAGATTAAAATATTTGAAAAGAAAAGATTTTATATATATATATATATATATATCATAAATTTGTTTGAAAAGAAATGATTTTCTTTATATTAGAAAATTATGAATTTTTATCCATTTATAATTAGTAAAAAGGGATTTATGATAAATTCAAGAGTTTTTGATAAAATTATTAATAATAGACATATTTATAAATTTTGAAAGGGATTTTCATATTATTTTAGAATTTTAAATCAAAGTAAATTTTTATAAAATCCTAATAAAAATTTGATTAATAATTCTAATTTGATTTAAGTTGGTAATTTAATGATTTCCATTTCTATTGGATTCCGTGCTTTTCAATGAAATAAAGAATTTTAATAAACAATTGAACGGTATGGGACTTTTTGTACAATTCTTTCGGTTATTATTATAATTTGTTAAATAGAGTTTGAGTGGAATTTACTAGCTTTTAGTAAATACTTGAATTTACTATCTGGTATGGGAAGTTAGCTAAATTCTTGTAATTACTGGAGTGACAGTAATTAACACTTAGAGTTGTATTATCTTAGGGTGTTCGGATTTCAGATTGATAGATCCTCGAGAGAAGATAACTCATTTTTCATCGATCTTAGAATCGATACATTTTTAGATTTGGGTAGGTAGATCTCTTTCGGAAGACTTGTTATGGTGTAAATACGGTTGTTTCTTTCGAAAGGCGGATTTTTACATGCATCGTAGTCTATAGGTACAACAACCTATCAGGTTATTTTGTTTTATACAGTTAGACTACGTTTACCTCTTTCGACAGGTAAATTTGCATAGGAAGGATTAGGTACACGACTACTCTTTTCTTTGAGCGGTGTCCCTAATCTGCAGTCTCTTTCAGAAGGTTTCCTCTCTATGTAGCGGGTTTCATTCGGAAGATTTCGTGTCACTGTATTAAACTGATAGATGACTACCATTATTATTTCATTAGTGATGATTATTTTTTCAGAGATTTTTAGTATGGATATTCTGTATCCTTTATGGCTCTGAGGAATTTTGAATTGGTTATCACCATATTTTGAGATGATAGTTTATTGAGACTTGATATGTATTTATGAAATGGTGATTTGTTAGATATGCCTTATTTGAGTATTTTTTGGGCATATTTTATTTATGACTCATTTGGTTATTGTTAAGTCAAAATTTTGAGATCTATATTTATTGGTTTGATATGCCTTTTTGAATTTTTTGGGTTTTAGGCATATTTTGAGATGACTTATTTTAGAGTTAAGTCATTTATGGAATTATAAAGTAGTGAATTTAATTAATATGCCTTATTACGATTGTTTGTTTGTTCGACATATTTTATGTGACTTATTATTTTAAGTCATATAGTTATAATATTAATATCTCACCTTTTTATTTAGATATAGTCTGACCTGTTTATTATTTTAATACTCTGATCAGGCCGAGACTTTACAGGTACAGGGACCCATTGACCTTTGGATTTTGGGCTAGTAGTGAAGTAGGCTATTTGATAGTTTTACTTTACTTCATACTTGTATATATTGACAGTTAGGAGTTTATGTCATCTATATTATATAGTAGTGACTTTGTACCTAATACAACATTTTGGATATGATGTATATATTTATGTGGGTCTAGTACTGATATTTTATAAACTCACATTCTATCATGTATCTGATGTATATTATTCCGTTATGATCTGTGATTCTGGTTCTGATTTATCTATATTATATATTGTTCTGAATATTTTTAATCGGTGTGTTTATTACTTTGTATTAATACTGCACATGTCAAATTTTCAGTTCAGATGCTCAAAAAGGTAAATAAGACATGTCAGTGTTAGTATAAAGATATTTTCACATTCGATCGCCTTTAACCAGCCATATTCTCCGGATTAGCAGACGACATTATTCGTAATGTTCTTTGCTAAACTGGGCATTGTGGTGGGGTCATTACAGCTTGGTATTAGAGATGAATTCAGAACATTATAGAATATAAATTACACAGAGTCGAGATCTAAACCTATATGACCTAGAGTCTTGTCCCATGGGTGTGTAGTTGTTAGTAATTTAATTAACTATTTAGGAATAGGAATAAATGATTATTGGGAATAATCATTGGGACGTATTTGAAAAATCTTTTGATAGTACTATTTTCGGTTGCAAAATAACCTATTTTCGGGTTTATTATTGAGAATTCGATGTTTATCCAAAGTCGCTCCACCTTACCAAAACAAGTCTCGCTTCCTCTTCCCTTCAAGGCTGAGCCTACCTAGTGCATTCAGGGTTCAAGACTCCATCTTATTGTTTAAGAATGGAAGAGCTATGTCATACTCTAATTTAGTGAGAGTTTGGATAGCTTTCGGTGAGTAAATTCCTGATCTTTTAGGAAGAACTTCCCTTTATATGTTGTGTTGATCCTTAGCTATATGCATGTTATATACGTGTTGGATCTTGGCATGTTTGAAATGTGATGATAATTGTTAATGTATGGGTTAGTGTTAGCACTAGAATGGATGTGTTATTGCAAAGTTAGTAATTGTATATATATTGGTATATGCATACAATTAGTTGTATGAGTGTGACATGTGAATAAAAAGGGTTGATGATGAACTTGACTATAGTCATGATGGGTTGAAAACAAAGTTGAAACTTTGTAGTCGCGACGGATTTGGGGTCGGATTCGAAATCAACTCGTTTCAAGAATTTAAAGTTTTGATTTTGTTTAAAGTTTTCATAAATGGTTTTATAGTGTTAAAATTTACTAAGGTATGTTTCAATCATGAAATAGTATAGTTTTGGTAAAGTGTCTTCGCTTAAAGGTGGGTTAGAGCAAACTACACTCATAGCGACAGTCGCTATGGATGCAGTTCGGCAAAGGTTTGAATTTCTATTTCAAATTTGTTTTATTTTGAAATTAGTTTACAAAGTTTTTCAAACTTAATTAGTAATGTTAAAAAGTAATTATGTTGTAATATAATTAATTAATTAATTAATTAATTAATTAAAAGGTAAATAGGACTAAATTGGTAATTAAGAAGGTGATTAAAGGTTAATCATCACTTAAGTTAAGTTAATGACTGTTAATTAATTAATAAAGTTTTAATTAATGTTTTATATGGTTAAGAAGTAATTAAGTGATTAATAATTATTTAATTAAGATTAATGGTTAATTAATTATTAAGTAATTAATGGATTATTTAATTAATATTAAATTAATTCGGGTTTAACTCTTAAACAATTTAGTTTAACCTTAACCAAGTTGCATTAGGAAGTTAACTAGTACTTAATCAAGTTCATTAGGCCTAATTAGAGTTTAATTATGATTTAATCTTGATTTAGATTGGATTAATTAAGATTTAGTTAGGGTTAAAGCTAATTAAATATACTTTTAACTTTTCAAAGGTGATTTTAAACTAAACAGAATGTGTTTTAATCAATTTTCATTTTCAAAGTAAATTGATTCCATATCAAAGGATCTCTTGACCGGACCATTAAGTAACCCATATGATTAGGAGAATTAAATGACATCTGTTAGTAGAACAAAACAACATTCTGCTATAGTGTAAGTGATTTGATTGTGTGGATATGTGTTAAGCAGAATAAATCTCCATTCTACTATAAATTGATTAAATTGTTTTAACATCTATTTAGTAGGATAAATCACCATCCTGTTGTTATGTTATTTGGACTTGTATATGCCAATTAGTTAAATGACATGTTATTCCCTGATTGGATATGAACTGTATTTACATATATGGTAGCTTATGTAAATAGTTGTTATGTGATTTGGGAATCGAATTGAAATTAAATGGTAACTTAGATTAGTATCGTTGGGATTGCTAAGCCTCATTTGGAATTTATAAAGTATTGTTTGAATTTACTTTAATTCTTTAATCAATTTGAGGCTATGGTTTTATAAATTGTTTTTTAAGTTATATAATTCTTATAAAGGTATTTATAAATGATAATTTGTTTATATAAGGGGTTTTTTAACAAAAAGGGTTATTAAGGTGTTTTACAAATGATGTAATGTAAAGGATATTTATAAAGGATATTTTATAAAGGAGTATAGAAAGGTTTATATAAAGAGTTTTAAAAATAGGAAAAAGGTTTATAAATCATTTCAGTGATTTGGAAAGAGATTTATAAAATAACTTAAGGATTTATAAAAGTGGGTTATAACATTATTTTGAAAGTTACAAGTTAACTGAAATATGAGATGAGCTTTTAAAAAGGGAATTTTTGATAAAGGATAAGCGGAATGTTTTATTTGGAAGAAATGTTTGGTTATTTAATATGGGATTTGGAAAGAAGAAAAGTTTGTAAATATACTTATACTGATAAGATAAGTATATGATTTTGTTTCAATGCATGAAAAGTAAAATGTTTTGGTAATATACTTATAACATTTAGATAAGTATATGAATGTTTCCCAAGTATAAAAGGAAATGTAAGGGGTTTGGGAATAGTGTTTTGAAAAGATCTTGTGATCAGATTTTATAAAGTGGTTTTATTAATTAAAGAGAATTAACAAAGGCTTAGTGCATCCCATATAGAAATTAAACCATGATTGGATGTTTGTTTATTTGATAGTTAAATAACCGACTATCAAAGCTGGATCCAAAATGTAACTTTGGAAATATCTATGAGAAACATGAGAATTATATGATACAGTTACCGTCGAAAGTGATATACTATACATATAAACTCGTCCATTCTACTAGGATAAATGATAAGGAGATCTGTCCACAAATGGTTAGGAGGTGAACTCTGCTCTTGTCATTTGTTTGTTTATTTCCTAAAGAACCGGGGTTGAGTTTACCGGAAAATATCGAAAGTTGTTTCGAAGAGACCGGGATTGGATATGTTTCCTTTGGCTGGATTAACGTGATAGGGGGTTCTCGCTTTCTATTTGGCAGTGAGTACTCTTACCCCTACACGTCCCGAAGAGGTAGTATAAGGCCTTGATGGATTGGTTCGCTAGGTCCTTACAGTCGCGAGGCTGGCCGTAAAAGTAGATTCGAGGTACTAGTGTAATGTCATGGTGGTGCTGGGATGGTTGAAAAGCCTACTGGTAGTCACTATTGATGGTTGAAAAGACTAGACCATTACAATGTGGTATCATAGCTGAAGGTTAAGCGAGAACCTTGGCTTTGGTGGGGTTTGACTCATCAAAGATAGGGTAAGTGAGATCCTTGGATGAGTTTGAGTGTGTATATATGTGTGTGTGTGTATATATATGAGAGTGCGTATTTGTTAGTGATATAAAAATGTTTTATATTGTGTTGTTTGATCTGTTGAGTGGCTTAAGAATTCTGGTTAATGCGTTTGGCCAACGTTATCGATAGGGATTTCCTAAACACTTAAACAAGTTTAATCGACACAATATTATTTTGAAATTGGGTGAATGAAATAAATTTAATTGGAATATATTTATATATAAAAAGAATGATTTTCAAAAATAGTATAGTATAGTTGGTTGAGATATTAGGAGATAATAATAGGTTATTATTATCATTTAAGGCTTGTTTAGTCATGTTCGTCCAGTAGAGCATTGACTATAGTTAGTGTGTATAGTAAGTTTCCTTTTATGATATGGGTTGGGTAGATAAGGATTGGGAAAAATATGGCAACAAACACCTTTTGAATTAAGTTTCACAGTTTGACTATAGGGCGTTCGATGTTAATATTGAGGTAGAATTTGATTTAAAAATTAGAATATTTTGAGTTAAATATTAAAATGGTTTAATAGAAGTGATTTATAAAACGGGTTTATAAAAATGTATCATTTAAGTTGGAAGAATTTAGGTTGAAAATTTGAGAACCTATATCCTGGTGCTTTTGGAAAAATGATTTTCTTGATTTTGGGAAAATAATAATAATAATATTTGAAACCAATTTGTTTTAAGTATAAATTTTTGGGGATAAAAGTGTAAGTAAGAAGTATTATTTTTGTTGGGGAACAAGTCTTGATTGTTTTGTGATGATCAGAATAATCTTCTAAGTAATGATCAGATGTTTGCCTAAGCGAACGTTGTAGTACACTTAGTAAATTATTCTCTTTATCATTGTACCGTCGAAAAAAGCTTAACCGGAACGAACCCAAAGTAAGTTGGAAATAGATGTTTTGTTGGAAAATGCAAAGTGATGTTCCAAAAATGAGATTTTGAAATAAAAGGAATATTTTTAAGTTAACTAGTTCGAGTGAGTCGAAAATAACTTAAAATTGGGGAAGGAATGTGTTCAGATGGTAAACACTTCCTTTGAGTACTACCCTTTTTGGTAAGGGAATGTAGGATACTGTTTGGTAGTACCTGTTTCTTAGTATCATTTTGGAGTTACTCGAGCTATAGATATATATTTCTATGATTTAAATATAGAGTTTTATTTGAATTTTTTTTGAATAAAAGCCGGTATTTGGATCTTGAGTTTTCTTTGAGAGATAAATTCAAAATGGAATAATGGAATCAGATAGGGATATATGATCTTAGGATGTAGTGGAATAACATCCAAGTTGAACCAGTGTAGTTTATGAAATGTTTTCATAAATAATTTGGTGGAAATAGAATTGTATTAGGAAGGACCAATTAAGTAAGTGCGTAAGTTGGACGTAGATCATTTCTCTTTCCATATAGAGTGATCCAAGATTCGAATACATGGCTTTGAGGTGTTGCACCGTTCCGAATAAGGATCTATTGCTCGACTTTTGACGACGAGAACTTGATGAGGGTTCTTGGTGTGGGACCAAAGTTTTCTATCAAAGTTACATCTATGTAAGGAGAATAGAGGTTCCAAATCAAGTAACCTGATAGGAGTCCGTACTAGAGAATTGGGTGAGTGATACAAGTTCGAAAGGAAAGTTATTTATTCGAGCTAAGATCGAATCCAATTTTGCATAAGAATGATCTATGTACATCATACGAGCTGATGTACAGTGTTAAGTGTTTTCTGGGATAGGTCAAGGTGTAATTTCGGGGACGAAATTCTTTTAAGGGGGGAAGAATGTAATGACCTGGAATTTCACTGCTTTGATTAAAGAATATTTAATTAATTTTAAATATTCAATATATAGGTTTTATAATAAAAATAAACTCATTTGAATTAATTAATAATGATCGTAAAATCGTTTTCAAATTTTTTTTACCAAATTTAATAGTTCGTAGAAAAATTAGAAAATATGACCGAAGAACGTTTTCCAACATTTCGATCTTTCAACACAGGAAAATTGTCGGGAATGTTGTTCGTCTTTATGCACTATATGTACATATATATATAAGAGTTAATTAACTAAATAATAATACACTTAGAAATAAATTATCTTATATTAACTTGTATTAGTAAGTGATGTGACAAGACATAGTTTTAAAAATAATAAACATTTTATATAAATATATATTTTAAATATTGTCACACCTTAGATTTATAATCATTAACCATAATTATCTCTTGTCACAACTTAGTTAATTAATAATTAAAATTATATATATATAAAAGAAATTGATGTGACTAAACATAATAATTATATATATATATATAAAAGAAAGTGATGTGACTAAACATAATAATTATATATATATATATAAAAGAATGTGATGTGACTAAACATAATTATATATATATAAAAGAGTGATGTGATTAAACATAATTTTATGCATATATATATATATATATATTATAAAAGATTTGTGATGTGATTTGACAAAGTGATTAAGTGTGAAATCTTACCTATAAATAGCCCATATGTTTCTCCATTTTTCCTCCTCTTTCCATCAACCTTTTATTCCTCATTTTAACTCAAATGGAGTTTTCCTTTTCTTGAAACCGTGTGAAATTTTAATGGTTACAACATTCTAGTTGACCATTTTTTCAAATTTCTATCATAGCTATGTCAAAATACTCAATCTTTACAAAGTAATTTTTCACCTAGAATTTCAAGTCCGAAAATTACCCTTCTTATTTTGATCATAACTTCTTCAAAACAAATCGAAAATATGTGATACTTTTTTTGAAATGATAGAGAAAAGAAATTCCACTAACTTACTCTTTGAGTTCTTTAAGAAATTCCATGAGTAGGTTACCCAAAAATTAGTTGCAAAATGACCTATTTTGGGTTTATTATTGAGAATTCGATGTTTATCCGAAGTCTCTCCACCTTACCAAAACAAGTCTCGCTTCATCCTCCCTTCAAGACCGTGCCTACTAAGTGCATTCAGGGTTCAAGACTCCATCTTTTTGCTTAGGAATAGAAGTGCTATGTCATTCTCTAATTTAGCGAGAGTTTGGATAGCTTTCGGTGAGTAAATTCTAATCTTTTGGAAAAAACTTTCCTTTATATGTTTTGTTGATCCTTAGCTATATGCATGTTTATATGTTGGATCTTGGCATGTTTGAAATGTGATGATAATTGTTAATGTATGGGTTAGTGTTAGCACTAGAATGGATGTGTTATTGCAAAGTTAGTAATTGTATATATATTGGTATATGCATACAATTAGTTGTATGAGTGTGACATGTGAATAAAAAGGGTTGATGATGCACTTGACTATAATACTGATGGGTTGAAAACAAAGTTGAAACTTTGTATGTAGTCGCGATGGATTTAAGGTCAGATTTGAAATCAACTCGTTTAAAAAGTTTAAAGTTTAGATTTTGGTTAAAGTTTAGATTTGGGTTAAAGTTTGCGTAATTAGTTTTAAAGTGTGAAAATTTACTAAGGTATGTTTCAATCGTGAAATAGTATAGTAAAGTGGCTTCGCTTAAAGGTGGGTTAGAGAAAACTGCACTCATAGCGATAGTGTTATAGATGTTGTTCAACAAAGGTTTGAATTTCTATTTCAAATTTGTTTTATTTTGAAATTAGTTTACAAAGTTTTTCAAACTTAATTAGTAATGTTAAAAAGTAATTAAGTTGTAATATAATTAATTAAAAGGTAATTAAAATTAAATTGGTAATTAAGAAGGTGATTAAAGGTTAATCATCACTTAAGTTAAGTTAATGACTGTTAATTAATTAATAAAGTTTTATATGGTTAAGAAGTAATTAAGTGATTAATAATTATTTAATTAAGATTAATGGTTAATTAATTATTATGTAATTAATGGATTATTTAATTAATATTTAATTAATTAGGGTTTAACTCTTAAACAATTTGGTTTAACCTTAACCAAGTTGCATTAGGAAGTTAACTAGTACTTAATCAAGTTCATTAGGCCTAATTAGAGTTTAATTATGATTTAATCTTGATTTAGATTGGATTAATTAAGATTTAGTTAGGGTTAAAGCTAATTAAATATACTTTTAACTTTTCAAAGGTGATTTTAAACTAAACAGAATGTGTTTTAATCAATTTTCATTTTCAAAGTAAATTGATTCCATATCAAAGGATCTCTTGACCGGACCATTAAGTAACCCATATGATTAGGAGAATTAAATGACATCCGTTAGTAGAACAAAACACTATTCTGCTATAGTGTTAGTGATTTGATTGTGTGGACATGTGTTAAGCAGAATAAATCTCCGTTCTTCTATAAATTGATTGAATTGTTTTGACATCTATTTAGCAGGATAAATCACCATCATGTTGTTATGTTATTTGGAATTGTATATGCCAATTAGTTATATTGATGTGTTATTCCCTGATTGGATATGAACTATGTTTACATATATGGTAGCTTATGTAAATAGTTGTTATGTGATTTGGGAATCGAATTGAAACTAAATGGTAACTTAGATTAGTATCATTGGGACTACTAAGCCTCATTTGGAATTTATAAAGTATGGTTTGAATTTACTTTAATTCTTTAATCAATTTGAGGCTAAGGTTTTATAAATGATTTTTCAAGTTATATATTTCTTATAAAGGCATTTATAAATGATAACTTGTTTATAGAAAGGGGTTTTTCTAACGAAAAGGGTTATTAAGGTGTTTTACAAATGATGTTTTGTAAATGATATTTACAAAGGATATTTTATAAATGAGTATAGAAAGGTTTATATAAAGAGTTTTAAAAATAGGAAAAAAATTTATAAATCATTTCAGAGATTTGGAGAGAGGTTTATAAATTAACTTAAGGATTTATAAAAGTGGGTTATAAATTTATTTTGAAAGTTATAACTTAATTGAAATAAATTTTGGTTATTTAATATGGGATTTGAAAAGAAGAATACTTTGAAAAGTTTGTAAATATACTTATACTGATAAGATAAGCATATGATTTTGTTTTAAGGCATGAAAAGTAAAATGTTTTGGTAATATACTTATAACATTGGGATAAGTATATGAATGTTTCCCAAGTATAAAAGGAAATGTAAGGTGTTTGGGAATAGTGTTTTGAAATGATCTTATGATCATATTTTATAAAGTGGTTTTATTAATTTAAAAGAATTAATAAAGGCTTAGTGGATCCCATATGGAAATTAAATCATGATTGGATGTTCGTTTATTTGATAGTTAAATAACCGACTTTAAAGCTGGACCCAAAACGTAACTTTGGAAATATCTGTGAGATGGTACAGTTACCGTCGAAGGTGTTGTACTGTACATATAAACTCATCCATTCTTCTAGGACGAATGATAAGGAAATCCGTCCACAAATGGTTAAGAGGTGAACTCCGCTCTTGTCATTTGTTTGTTTATTCCTAAAGAACCGGGGTTGAGTTTACCGAAAAATATCGAAAGCTGTTTTGAAGAGACCGAAATCGGATATGTTATCTGAAAACCACTTCAATCCAACTCAAGCGTTTCGAAATGAAGACATCTTGAAGCATGGGATCGAAGTCGGAGCCATTGAAGTACAATGGCTGCTTGCTACTAATCCTGAGGGTGATTCCAAAACGGACGTAGTAAAAGTAGTGCCTTCGGTTTGTCCTTATCCTGGACAACTTGTATGGATGAATGTTGGCACTACATTACTACCAGAGGGCAGTGTTAGCATTCCAAGAGGGACTGCTTTTCAGAAAGGTAAAACGTAGCCTCAAGCCTCATCAACCGGGAATGACGAAAACAGGGGATAGCATCAGGGCTATGTGGATCGCACCGATTAGGGTATATCATCACCCTTCTAGATATATACACTGTAAAGACCCAAAAGTTGGCCTTCGAAAATCGGCACCCGTACTTTACATCGTACTCGAATGCCGTAGATTCAAATGCCAAATCTGGTTCTCCGGAGCTTATAACACAATTAAGTAAATAACACAGCGGAAGAAAAGAATAATACATTGATATATAATATCTGATACAACAGAGTGATACAATAAATATCAATATACATCAGAGATATGATACAAGAAATAGCAGCGGAAAAGAAAATGATAACATCAGCAGCAGATAGAATATCTCCAATAGAATACTCCAAGATAAGTAACGTCAGTCCATGAACTCCAAGAACTGAACTAGGTCCAGATAATCTACCAAACCTGAATATCTGAAAAGGAACCCAACTCTAGACTGCTCGTGTGGAAAATTATGAGCACCCAGAGTTTAGGAAGGGAACAATAAACTCCGGATCAGTCATGGGACTAGTGTGAGCAACAAAAACAGTTTATCTTTAAAACAAATAATAACAGAATTTTAAAGTCAATTCGCAATGCTTTTGGAAAATGAAACTACCATAAGACCTCCCGCCACACACACAATGCAAACGCAGAATTGGAGGAGATTTCTTCTTATGATAGTCAAAGATGCTTACTACGTAAAATCATCTTGATATTATTATTAGTGCATAGTGCAGAAAACATTTCGAAAGTATAATATTAATCTTAGCCAGCATAGGTACCATTATACTATGCCTACTATAGCTACCATATTAGATGGTAGGTTCTACAACTAAAACCGTACAAGTTCCGTATTGGAGAAATGGATTTCCAACAAATGGTCAGGCTAAGGAACTTCCTTCCGCCGCATGGGATCGCCTCTGGCGGGACGTCCCGAGAGACAAACTGCTCTCTGCCAAACAAGGCCGGGTTACCCCTGTAACAGGTAACTCACGAATATGTCATCACCCGGTCCTTTGGGACCTTTATCCGAGGCCTCGATAACCAACATCACACATAATAAAGTGTATCCACATGAGTAAGTATCTGGGCTCCATACCATGACACCACCCTTTTCCAGAAGGAAATGACATACCCTAAAGGGCGCGACCCTCATAACCTTGCTGCAACATTCCTGTTTCGACCATTTCCGGGTTGTGAGGCCCTGATGAAGTCTCGTCCACAAAGCTACGCTTTGTCACAAAGCCATGCTTTGGGTCAACAGATGATCAACCTATGATCACAAAGATAAATGATCAAACAAATGATCATATCACAAATGATCAAACACTGATCACCGCACAGCAACACTCAGCATGTCACATTACCAAATTGGGATATATCGCTGATAACTTCAACTACATCACCTCTGAGCTCGTACGTCTCAGAGAAGGGTGTTAAGCTAAGAGAATAAATTCTCCGCCACCAACAGAAATGTATTTGAAAGAGATCGACTTTATATCTCAAAGTGTAATGTCAGACATGTAACCATACAAGTCTGTTCCGGGATCGAACAGAACCGAAGGCACTTCTCACGAAGCCCTTGCAAATCCGGATAATTTTCAATCACGTCCGGACTTCCCATCACAAAAGAGTGATATAAATCTCTATACCGGCGCGACTCAGTGCAGAGACATTCGACAGGTTGTCCTTTCATTTTCGAAAAATATCCGGTCTTCAACACCGGTCTTCAAATGCTATCCATATACTACGTTTCATTATTCGGAATGGGTTATATGACACTAAGGTCCTCTCCCGGCTAAACCGAATAATGTGCGCAATATTTTAAAAACATATGGATATTGGGATTTCAATTAAGTCACAACTTAAACCCAAATTTCCTTTTCAAATGGTTTAACAAATTACCATTTTCAAATCTTTTAAACAAAAAGATTCATTTTAACAACCTTCAATGGTTTAAAACAATTTCCACATTTTTAATCTTTTAAAAAAAAGATTCATTCACAGATTTTCTAAATCAATTTCCATTTCAATTTGATTAATTCGTTAAATCTTTAAATCAAGATTTAACTGATAGCTTTCAAAACAATTCCATTTCAAATGGTCTAAACAAATCATCATTTTAAATCTGTTTAAAAATAAACAGATTCAATTCATAGTTTTCAAAAAGAATTCATTCATAACTTGGAAAATCCATTTTTCAATTCAATCTTGAAATTCCTTTAATTAAACTGGAATTTCATTTCTTATCTGAAAGCTTTTATCATTTGAAAACAAACAGTTTTCATTTTTGGAAATCTGATTCATTTATACGAGTTAAAGTTCTTGGGTTAAATCCAAATTCTCAAAATTTTACATTTAAAATGGTTTGAATTCATATAAACACATTAATAAGTTGAACAGCCTTTCTAAACCCTAGTTCCCAAATCATAGGATTCAATTTCAAATATTGAATTCAAATTTAAATCAAATTATTTAAATTTTCAAAACTCGATTAAGTTATCCAAAATAACTTTTATCTTTGAAATTCCATTTCAAAAGCTTTTTACTTTAAACCCAAATTTCTAATTTCAAAATCAATTGAAATTAAAATTTCAATTTCAAAAACATCAAATTTAAATTATCTGTGACTTAACTGATTTCCACGTGAGATCCATATTTGTGTGTGTAAAAGTGGGGTCCAGGGTTTAACACACAATAGTGCAACTCAAGGAATCATCACATATCAGAATACAGAAATATAATTCGATAAGCGGTATAAGAACAACGCTTATCGTTCATTCACAGATCATAGATATATAAAGGTCACAGATAAGTAAACTACAGATCACAACATAAATCAGGATGTATCACCAAGCGTCACAAATCAGGGATATCAACAATCAAGTCATCCAATAGAATCCAAATATCAGAAGGTAAGGTCAATAAATTATATGATTAATTTAGATCGAATTAATTCCTTACGAATTTCAAATCCGGGTTGATTAACATTAATACTTTACAAATTATCTTGATTTATTATTCTTAAATCATTTATTAATTATCCATTAATAATAAATCAATTTTACCTTTAGTTAAAATTCATCAACCTTTAATTATTAAATGATTAATCTTTAATTATTTAATTTACTATTAAATCAATCATCTTTAATTAATTACTTTGGTTAATTATCCTCAATTAATCTCTTTAATTTATCATTCCTTGATTAATTATCATTCTTTAATCAACTTCATTAATTTATTCAACCTTTTATTAATTTATCCCACATTACTTATCTTAATGAATTAATCACATTAATTAATCATTCTTTGAATAAATTAACTTTTAAATATTTATTAATCAATCTTAATGTAATAATCAATCGATCTTTAATCATTAAATCATTATCCTTTAAGTATTTACCATTTAATTAATTATACTTAATTAATTACAATAAGTGATTACCCTTAATAAATTATTTTAATAAACCACAATCTAATTACATTGAGTAATTTTACTTTAATCCCTTGGTTAATTATCTTTATTAATGACTTCATTAATACTTAAGTGTATTTTTTAACATTACCCCTTTTTAAATTTTAAATTCACATTAATTTTAAAAATACACTTAATCAATCAAGTTATTTAAAACGATTTAAAATTCAAAAACTTCTTTTATTCCAAAACTAAGATTCAAATTTTGATTTAATTCCAGATTTAAATTTTAGTTTTAAAACTTGTTTAAATCCTTTGCTTTCATTTAACCTCATCTTTTAACATTCATTTTAAAATTTAGAACAGAATAACAGGTTTCTGTTTAAAACCTGTTACCATATCTAAAACCGAATTACCCTACTCTTGCTTCGAGTCAACAAGCCAATGACTCCGAGTAATCCCCTGAGCTACTCGAGAAAATCCCGAGATCATCTTGCTTCCACCGTATCACCAGACAACTCCACCGTGCACGTGCACGTCACCAACGACCAACTCCGGTCAACCCCACGCCATCGAGCAAGTCGACGATCGCCTCCAAACCATCCTCCGACCACTCGAACTTCGCCATCAACTCGCATTCGAAATTTGAGTTCGATCTTGAGAAATGAAACCTGGAAACCAACCAAGGCCTCCCCAACCTACAACCTGTCAACGTCACGTGCTTCAAACTCCGACCACTGGAGTACCACCACCTTCGGCTACTGCTTCGACTATCTTTCCTCTACCGTTCCCCAAACCCTCGCCACACTCGATCGCCAGAGGACCACACTCGAATCAAAATATCCACCACACCTAAAACTAGGTTTACGAAAAGAAAATGCTTGCCGCCACCGCTTCGATGATCGAGAGCACTTCCCACCATTTTTCCTTGATACTACGTTCACTTTGCTAACTCCTCAGAGGACCACGGCCTCCCCCATCGACGAGGTCACCAAAATTTCCCAAGAAAAGTGAAATTTATTCAAACTCGAACTGCCCTTTCACCCATGATCTAAAAATCAAAATTTTTACTTTAAAAATCATATTTTTGTATAAGAATTCAGTTTGTAATCCTGGATTCACGAATTAAGAAATTCGAAAATTTACTAATTTAAAGTTTTGGGTCTGTTCTTTTGATTTCCAGAGATACAACTATATTGTTTTGACCTAGATAGAATTTTAATCTTAAGCACATACTATAACAAACAAAATTCGTTTTGATCTCTAGTTCAATCAGTGGGTAGATTGAGAGGAAAAGATCTTTGAACCAAAAAAATTAGCTTATGAACTCAACAGAGATAATTAAAACAGCAGTCTGCACATCTTATACCTGTTACTCAGATGTACACTAGGAATTGAATGTGCATTATACATACTCACCAGTAAATAGTCAACAATTTCGTACTTTAAATTTTTAAAAGTAAATGTTACTCACCTGTTTTGTTTCCAGAAGATTGACAGAGCCTTCTTCTTTCATATTGAAACAGTTTTGAATTTTTGCTAGCTGAAGTCTTTTCTTTGATTCTCTCTGGATCTTCTTGTTTGCTTTAGTTGGATTCAAATTGTTATTATACTGAGATTGAGCTGAATCTTGTTTATGTTTAAGTGATATTTACTCAGACTTTACTTAGCTTTTGCTTGACGAAATTGAAATGAAGAAGCTGATATATGTAAAAGAAGTTTACAGGTTATTTTAATTTTCTTTGAACAGGGTAATTATATTGTTTTGTACAACATACCAGAGATTTTTACTTAGTTTTGTAGGCTGAAACATTACTTTGGTGGCTGATAGAAATTTGTATACAATCGTATAGATTTTGTTGGCTGCCAAGAATAAGAGCATTTAATGTTGTTTGTACCTGATGTCCTCATTTTATACTTATCTCATATTTTTCTTATACTTGCCTAAGTCTTGTTTAACAAGCTTTGCATTTCGGCTGAGAGATTTGTTTTGGTGTGCTTCTTTTACAAACTTCATTTGTTTTGCCTTCAAAAAAACTTTAATTCTGTGATGCTTTTAAATTTCCAGATTGCACTTGAAAACAGGGCTTTGATTTTGATCTTCTTTTGTTTTATAAACATATTATAAAAGTTGTTCTAGTTATGTTATAAATTTTCGACTTATGTGATTATACTTATGTTTTAACCATACTATTATATTTGTATATATATTTATAAGTAATTTGGAATGACAATTTCTATTTAAAAATATCAATTCATTTGTAAAGACATTCTATTATTATTTAACTCTATATTTATTTTTAAAACCATTTACTTACACTTTAAATTCAAGTCAACATATATATCTATATATTTACAATATTTTAAATTGAAATGATTCATACAGAATATACTTGAATCCGGGGAAACTCGCTCCATTTTATCAATTTAATTTTACAATTTTTTATTCAAAAATTCAATAAATTATCGATTTAAATGAATTTAAATCTGGGGTCGTTACAAACTTCCCCCCTTAAAAGAATTTCGTCCTCGAAATTGCCAAGGAGACACGAATATAGATACACAAAGATAGGGAGACAGCTTTCCAAATCAAACCGAATATCTATCCTGCATTTGGCTTACCAAATCAGAATATCAACAATTGATACAAGAACGAATCTATTTAACACCTCACAAGATACTCGGGTCATCCAGATCTACGAAATATACAATGGCATTGGTTAGTTCAAAGTGATAACTAACCATTCGTAGAACATATCCGGACCCAAGGAATAGATAGATGATGGATACGATTTCAAACTTTTTAGTTTAAAACTAAAATATACCTATCAACCATAGCAACCAATGCAAACAATTCATCCAAACAAACAATTTTGGCTTATCCGGAGTTTATGTCCCATATTTATATATCGAATTTCTTCCTGGATCTACCAGGAACTATCGAAGAATTGAGAAAAATGACGAACAAAAGAGATCGATAGAGAAAAGATCGCTTCATTGTTGTTACAGAGTATTGACCATTTCTAGTCGTATTCCCTCTGTCCCCTATCTCATCCTCTTCTTGCACTCGTACTCACTATCAGTGGATAGTAAGAGAATTTACTGAGGCATATAGACAGATATTTGAGGAATACTCATTCTAGAGTTTACTTCACTCTATCTCTAATGAGCTACTTAACGTGTTATACTCCTGAGCTAAAGTTCAACCTTAGCTCTGATACCACATGTAAAGACCCAAAAGTTGGCCTTCGAAAATCGGCACCCGTACTTTACATCGTACTCGAATGCCGTAGATTCAAATGCCAAATCTGGTTCTCCGGAGCTTATAACACAATTAAGTAAATAACACAGCGGAAGAAAAGAATAATACATTGATATATAATATCTAATACAACAGAGTGATACAATGAATATCAATATACATCAGAGATATGATACAAGAAATAGCAGCGGAAAAGAAAATGATAACATCAGCAGCAGATAGAATATCTCCAATAGAATGCTCCAAGATAAGTAACGTCAGTCCATGAACTCCAAGAACTGAACTAGGTCCAGATAATCTACCAAACCTGAATATCTGAAAAGGAACACAACTCTAGACTGCTCGTGTGGAAAATTATGAGCACCTAGAGTTTAGGAAGGGAACAATAAACTCCGGATCAGTCATGGGACTGGTGTGAGCAACAAAAACAGTTTATCTTTAAAACAAATAATAACAGAATTTTAAAGTCAATTCGCAATGCTTTTGGAAAATGAAACTACCATAAGACCTCCCGCCACACACACAATGCAAACGCAGAATTGGAGGAGATTTCTTCTTATGATAGTCAAAGATGCTTACTACGTAAAATCATCTTGATATTATTATTAGTGCATAGTGCAGAAAACATTTCGAAAGTATAATATTAATCTTAGCCAGCATAGGTACCATTATACTATGCCTACTATAGCTACCATATTAGATGGTAGGTTCTACAACTAAAACCGTACAAGTTCCGTATTGGAGAAATGGATTTCCAACAAATGGTCAGGCTAAGGAACTTCCTTCCGCCGCATGGGATCGCCTCTGGCGGGACGTCCCGAGAGACAAACTGCTCTCTGCCAAACAAGGCCGGGTTACCCTTGTAACAGGTAACTCACGAATATGTCATCACCCGGTCCTTTGGGACCTTTATCCGAGGCCTCGATAACCAACATCACACATAATAAAGTGTATCCACATGAGTAAGTATCTGGGCTCCATACCATGACACCACCCTTTTCCAGAAGGAAATGACATACCCTAAAGGGCGCGACCCTCATAACCTTGCTGCAACATTCCTGTTTCGACCATTTCCGGGTTGTGAGGCCCTGATGAAGTCTCGTCCACAAAGCTACGCTTTGTCACAAAGCCATGCTTTGGGTCAACAAATGATCAACCTATGATCACAAAGATAAATGATCAAACAAATGATCATATCACAAATGATCAAACACTGATCACCGCACA
This sequence comes from Allium fistulosum, assembly GCA_030737815.1. Classification (NCBI taxonomy): domain Eukaryota; kingdom Viridiplantae; phylum Streptophyta; class Magnoliopsida; order Asparagales; family Amaryllidaceae; genus Allium; species Allium fistulosum. Next base: position 859,658,323 of record CM060908.1, on the reverse strand, counting down.
GCAACACTCAGCATGTCACATTACCAAATTGGGATATATCGTTGATAACTTCAACTACATCACCTCTGAGCTCGTACGTCTCAGAGAAGGGTGTTAAGCTAAGAGAATAAATTCTCCGCCACCAACAGAAATGTATTTGAAAGAGATCGGCTTTATATCTCAAAGTGTAATGTCAGACATGTAACCATACAAGTCTGTTTCGGGATCGAACAGAACCGAAGGCACTTCTCACAAAGCCCTTGCAAATCCGGATAATTTTCAATCACGTCCGGACTTCCCGTCACAAAAGAGTGATATAAATCTCTATACCGGTGCGACTCAGTGCAGAGACATTCGACAGGTTGTCCTTTCATTTTCGAAAAATATCCGGTCTTCAACACCAGTCTTCAAATGCTATCCATATACGACGTTTCATTATTCGGAATGGGTTATATGACACTAAGGTCCTCTCCCGGCTAAACCGAATAATGTGCGCAATATTTTAAAAACATATGGATATTGGGATTTCAATTAAGTCACAACTTAAACCCAAATTTCCTTTTCAAATGGTTTAACAAATTACCATTTTCAAATCTTTTAAACAAAAAGATTCATTTTAACAACCTTCAATGGTTTAAAACAATTTCCACATTTTTAATCTTTTAAACAAAAGATTCATTCACAGATTTTCTAAATCAATTTCCATTTCAATTTGATTAATTCGTTAAATCTTTAAATCAAGATTTAACTGATAGCTTTCAAAACAATTCCATTTCAAATGGTCTAAACAAATCATCATTTTAAATCTGTTTAAAAATAAACAGATTCAATTCATAGTTTTCAAAAAGAATTCATTCATAACTTGGAAAATCCATTTTTCAATTCAATCTTGAAATTCCTTTAATTAAACTGGAATTTCATTTCTTATCTGAAAGCTTTTATCATTTGAAAACAAACAGTTTTCATTTTTGGAAATCTGATTCATTTATACGAGTTAAAGTTCTTGGGTTAAATCCAAATTCTCAAAATTTTACATTTAAAATGGTTTGAATTCATATAAACACATTAATAAGTTGAACAGCCTTTCTAAACCTTAGTTCCCAAATCATAGGATTCAATTTCAAATATTGAATTCAAATTTAAATCAAATTATTTAAATTTTCAAAACTCGATTAAGTTATCCAAAATAACTTTTATCTTTGAAATTCCATTTCAAAAGCTTTTTACTTTAAACCCAAATTTCTAATTTCAAAATCAATTGAAATTAAAATTTCAATTTCAAAAACATCAAATTTAAATTATCTGTGACTTAACTGATTTCCACGTGAGATCCATATTTGTGTGTGTAAAAGTGGGGTCCAGGGTTTAACACACAATAGTGCAACTCAAGGAATCATCACATATCAGAATACAGAAATATAATTCGATAAGCGGTATAAGAACAACGCTTATCGTTCATTCACAGATCATAGATATATAAAGGTCACAGATAAGTAAACTACAGATCACAACATAAATCAGGATGTATCACCAAGCGTCACAAATCAGGGATATCAACAATCAAGTCATCCAATAGAATCCAAATATCAGAAGGTAAGGTCAATAAATTATCTGATTAATTTAGATCGAATTAATTCCTTACGAATTTCAAATCCGGGTTGATTAACATTAATACTTTACAAATTATCTTGATTTATTATTCTTAAATCATTTATTAATTATCCATTAATAATAAATCAATTTTACCTTTAGTTAAAATTCATCAACCTTTAATTATTAAATGATTAATCTTTAATTATTTAATTTACTATTAAATCAATCATCTTTAATTAATTACTTTGGTTAATTATCCTCAATTAATCTCTTTAATTTATCATTCCTTGATTAATTATCATTCTTTAATCAACTTCATTAATTTATTCAACCTTTTATTAATTTATCCCACATTACTTATCTTAATGAATTAATCACATTAATTAATCATTCTTTGAATAAATTAACTTTTAAATATTTATTAATCAATCTTAATGTAATAATCAATCGATCTTTAATCATTAAATCATTATCCTTTAAGTATTTACCATTTAATTAATTATACTTAATTAATTACAATAAGTGATTATCCTTAATAAATTATTTTAATAAACCATAATCTAATTACATTGAGTAATTTTACTTTAATCCCTTGGTTAATTATCTTTATTAATGACTTCATTAATACTTAAGTGTATTTTTTAACATTACCCCTTTTTAAATTTTAAATTCACATTAATTTTAAAAATACACTTAATCAATCAAGTTATTTAAAACGATTTAAAATTCAAAAACTTCTTTTATTCCAAAACTAAGATTCAAATTTTGATTTAATTCCAGATTTAAATTTTAGTTTTAAAACTTGTTTAAATCCTTTGCTTTCATTTAACCTCATCTTTTAACATTCATTTTAAAATTTAGAACAGAATAACAGGTTTCTGTTTAAAACCTGTTACCATATCTAAAACCGAATTACCCTACTCTTGCTTCGAGTCAACAAGCCAATGACTCCGAGTAATCCCCTGAGCTACTCGAGAAAATCCCGAGATCATCTTGCTTCCACCGTATCACCAGACAACTCCACCGTGCACGTGCACGCCACCAACGACCAACTCCGGTCAACCCCACGCCATCGAGCAAGTCGACGATCGCCTCCAAACCATCCTCCGACCACTCGAACTTCGCCATCAACTCGCATTCGAAATTTGAGTTCGATCTTGAGAAATGAAACCTGGAAACCAACCAAGGCCTCCCCAACCTACAACCTGTCAACGTCACGTGCTTCAAACTCCGACCACTGGAGTACCACCACCTTCGGCTACTGCTTCGACTATCTTTCCTCTACCGTTCCCCAAACCCTCGCCACACTCGATCGCCAGAGGACCACACTCGAATCAAAATATCCACCACACCTAAAACTAGGTTTACGAAAAGAAAATGCTTGCCGCCACCGCTTCGATGATCGAGAGCACTTCCCACCATTTTTCCTTGATACTACGTTCACTTTGCTAACTCCTCAGAGGACCACGGCCTCCCCCATCGACGAGGTCACCAAAATTTCCCAAGAAAAGTGAAATTTATTCAAACTCGAACTGCCCTTTCACCCATGATCTAAAAATCAAAATTTTTACTTTAAAAATCATATTTTTGTATAAGAATTCAGTTTGTAATCCTGGATTCACGAATTAAGAAATTCGAAAATTTACTAATTTAAAGTTTTGGGTCTGTTCTTTTGATTTCCAGAGATACAACTATATTGTTTTGACCTAGATAGAATTTTAATCTTAAGCACATACTATAACAAACAAAATTCGTTTTGATCTCTAGTTCAATCAGTGGGTAGATTGAGAGGAAAAGATCTTTGAACCAAAAAAATTAGCTTATGAACTCAACAGAGATAATTAAAACAGCAGTCTGCACATCTTATACCTGTTACTCAGATGTACACTAGGAATTGAATGTGCATTATACATACTCACCAGTAAATAGTCAACAATTTCGTACTTTAAATTTTTAAAAGTAAATGTTACTCACCTGTTTTGTTTCCAGAAGATTGACAGAGCCTTCTTCTTTCATATTGAAACAGTTTTGAATTTTTGCTAGCTGAAGTCTTTTCTTTGATTCTCTCTGGATCTTCTTGTTTGCTTTAGTTGGATTCAAATTGTTATTATACTGAGATTGAGCTGAATCTTGTTTATGTTTAAGTGATATTTACTCAGACTTTACTTAGCTTTTGCTTGACGAAATTGAAATGAAGAAGCTGATATATGTAAAAGAAGTTTACAGGTTATTTTAATTTTCTTTGAACAGGGTAATTATATTGTTTTGTACAACATACCAGAGATTTTTACTTAGTTTTGTAGGCTGAAACATTACTTTGGTGGCTGATAGAAATTTGTATACAATCGTATAGATTTTGTTGGCTGCCAAGAATAAGAGCATTTAATGTTGTTTGTACCTGATGTCCTCATTTTATACTTATCTCATATTTTTCTTATACTTGCCTAAGTCTTGTTTAACAAGCTTTGCATTTCGGCTGAGAGATTTGTTTTGGTGTGCTTCTTTTACAAACTTCATTTGTTTTGCCTTCAAAAAAACTTTAATTCTGTGATGCTTTTAAATTTCCAGATTGCACTTGAAAACAGGGCTTTGATTTTGATCTTCTTTTGTTTTATAAACATATTATAAAAGTTGTTCTAGTTATGTTATAAATTTTCGACTTATGTGATTATACTTATGTTTTAACCATACTATTATATTTGTATATATATTTATAAGTAATTTGGAATGACAATTTCTATTTAAAAATATCAATTCATTTGTAAAGACATTCTATTATTATTTAACTCTATATTTATTTTTAAAACCATTTACTTACACTTTAAATTCAAGTCAACATATATATCTATATATTTACAATATTTTAAATTGAAATGATTCATACAGAATATACTTGAATCCGGGGAAACTCGCTCCATTTTATCAATTTAATTTTACAATTTTTTATTCAAAAATTCAATAAATTATCGATTTAAATGAATTTAAATCTGGGGTCGTTACATACACAATCATCGATGAATACGTGTACGTAGGAGCGCTCGGTTAAAGGTCGCAAGCAACCGGGGTGATGATATATTTGGTATTATCCAGAAAGGTGTAGGCCGGTTCTATGTTGGAAGGGGTCGTTAGGTACGACCTCGGTACATTTTTCTAGAGGTGTACTATGGCGGGTTGTAACGATAGGGATTTTCGACCCTTGAAAATCGACACTAATACATCATCGGTATTCACGTGCCGCAAATCCAAGTGTCGGAAAACCCGATTGTTTGGGGAAAAAGAAAATAAAGATAGAACAGAATCCCACACGAATGGAAGAACATATATTATTTCAATATAAAATCTTTACAGCGGAAAATTTTGAATACAACATCAGAGTCTAACCTAGATTCAGCCTGGACAGTTATAAATCCCTATCCGTACAAATGCTGACAACCCAACAAAACAAATGCAATATATACAACGAATAATAGAATACGTCCATACATAGATGAAGATCTCCAGCTCTCCTTTGGAAACTCCAAGTCTCTTCAACTAAACCTGAAACTACTCGGATCTGACCCGAGTATTTAACATACCCGTATCAGGCTTCATAAACCAGCGTGAGATACTCGATTTATAAATTGATGCTAGTTTAAAACTTTTGAAAAGAAGGGTATCTCATAAGAACACGCCCAAACATAAATACGGACGGATTTTTACCTTATGATAATAAAATCACTTTATACCAAAATAGTTTGATATTATTTCTATTGACATTCCTTTGAACACAATTTTCAAATAATATATGAAAATAGCTGAAATTGTTACATTGATTAAATTTGACGGCTTACTAGCTACTTAAAAGTAGGTTCTACAATCAAAACCGTAAAGGCAACGTATTGGAATAGGATTTCCAACATGATAGGGAACTAGTGACCATTTAGACCAGAAAAATCCATGTATAACAGTCATAGTTCACTCCAGTGGCTTTTCACGATCTCCGTCAGCCTCCGAACTATACTACTACACTACCATGGAACAACGTACTACTCGATGGCTTTACATGATCTCCGCCAGCCTCCATACGTTTCCATTTTATCATCTTAAGGTAACAAATTCCTTTCATTCCTCACAACTAATAGTCCGAATTATGTCCTTCGGACCACATAATATCTTATTCCATTCCTGAGGTGTGAGGCTCCTGAGGCTACGCTCCACAAAGCTACACTTTGCTTTTCGCAAAGCCATGCTTTGATCATCACAACTTCCACTTTGAATGCCACATTGCCATTCTTTTGAAAACACTATTGACTTTCACGAAAATACAACCTTTGAGCTCGTACATCTCAGAGAAGGGTGTTAAGCTAAGAGAAGTTGCCTTCTCCGCCACCAAGCAGATGTACGTTTGTAAAAGTCAATGTTATGATCTTAGAGATGTAATGTCAGACATTCATCCATACAAGTTCGTTCTGGGATTGAACGAAACCGAATGCACTCCTTCTACCACATCCCGTCGGCAATTATCCCTAGGATTAGTAGCGATTAGTCCTTGGAATCGAAGATTTTCATAACAGAATACTACTGCCACCATAAATATATGATATGGTAAATTTCACCTCGAGGGACTAGTGGCAAGCAGCCCTCCATCATAAAGATCCTCGTCTTCAAAAATCATCATCATGTCTTCACTTTCGAATGTATACATTGGTTCAAAGTGGTTTTCGGATAGGAGTTACCCAAAACCGACCCCGGTTCCTCCAAACCAATCATCGATAAAAAGATGTTAAGTTCATATGTGATTATCAATCATAAGTCAATTCAATTTATCTTTTTATTCATTTATAGATATCTCTTAGAGATATATTCATTTTAGAGATATATTCATTGAATCATTTCTTTATCATGTTCAGAGTATAGGGAATCAATAAGCCTCATTTATCAAATCATTTGGTAAATTTTAAAACCTTAATAATCTTGGAATAATTCCAAACTGTTTCACCTATTATTTAGGAAAACATTTCCAAATCATTTCACCTTTTATTTAGGAAAACATTTCCAAATCATTTCATTTAAATCTTAGCAAAGATTTCTTAATTCAAAACTCCAAATTTGATTGAGTTAAAACCATGTTATCTGGGGTGTTAATCCAGATACTAGTAAATATTAAGCGAGTAGAATATATAGAAATCATCTAATTCTACTCAATATCAATCCCCATATTCAACAAATACTATGGGCGGAATAATAGCGAAATCACCTTTTAAATTCCACGAATAGTACGAGTTCCCTCTTCTGGCTTAAACACTGAGCTCAAGGAGATCATCTCCATAAAATCAAGTTGTAATTAAATTTGGAAAATTAAATCTTTTTATACTTAACTCGTTTCCGACATTTCGACCTTACCTATCCCTCGCCCAGGAAAGAGGCCAGGTGAGTCAAGGCACTGGTTGCTCATAAACATCTCCTTAGTTTAATAATCTTACATCCGGATCTCACGAGTAGAAAAATCCATTCTACTCGTCGGCTTTAGAGCCAAGATTTAACCATTTATTCATAACAGCTTTTTCTTTAAATCATTTATTCGGACTTTCTTCAAAATGCTAGAAAACCTCCAAATCATTTTTAAAACTCTTAATTATCCATTTGAAAACATTTATAAAAGATTTGGATAAGAATTGTGAAGTTTAAAACTATTTTCAAAAGTCATAGAAAAGTGCTGCGAAAAAGTGCTACGGAAAGTGTTTTTAAGCTATATTGATCAAAACGACTTTTATTATTTGAAAATCCATTTTTATTACTCAAATCACTTTTTAAATTTTTTTAAAGGATTTATAAGATTTATTCCACATTTTTAAACAATTTAAAACACCATTTTCAATGAAATCCAGTTTTGGATTCCGAACTACAAAATCACGATTTTTTGCAAAAACTTGTTTTACTCATATCTCAAAATCTACTTATCAAAATCTCGATTTTCTTTCTTTGTTTGAAAACTATGGATATAATAGTTCAGAAAATTCTTATCTCGAAGAATTCCGAGCTAAATTCCATTCTATACACTCATTTGACTTTTATGGCGCGAAATCGCGAACTACCGTTACGCGACGCGCCTGTTTTTGACTAAATTTTCATTTACCTTTCAATCTTCACCAAAACACTTTCATATGTTTATAAAACATTTATAAATTATTTTCAAACAATTAAACCAATAATTTTCCATATTAAATCTCTTTTCCACTTTTAAATCATTTCATAATATTATATTATTATAATATTCATTTTCAACCTTTTTATATTTTTAAAACCATTAAGAGGATATATAAACTCCATACACATATTATATGCATCCATTTCTATTAATTAACTATTTCACTATGTTTTCTCACAATTTATCACAACCAAGTTATCTACCATATCAACATTCATATAATCAACTATATAATCATTCAAGTTATCAACCATTCAGACAAATCATTAAGAGATTAAATGGTCATATTATCGTACTTAAAATAGTTATAGATATTATTTATTATTTAATAAACAATGAGTACTCATTTATGGCTCCACTCCACCAATCTTTTCCGTAGCTTCCTGAATCGATTTCGGCAGCACTTCCTTCTCTTTTCCTTGCTCCGGAGCTTCCCAATCTCCTTCCTTCTTCTTGTAGGGCTTGGCATAGCTTCATGGAGGTGGATGTGCTCGGCCAAAGGAGGAATAGGTGGTGGCGTGAGTTGTAGAGAAGATAGGGAAGTGTTTGCACTTAGTTTAGAGGTCGAATACTAACATATATATATGTATAGATATTTTTATTTTTATTTCTTCATAATTTTCTTTAAAGAAGAAGCCATTAAAAGCTTTGAGAAAGAAGAGGAAGAGATGAAAAAATGAACAAATGAAGAAGTGAAATGGTGTATGCATTTATAGCCTTGGAAGTCTTAAGGGCTAAGTAACATCAAATATATATATTTATTTCATTATCCATCACATCTCCACTTTTCCACCACTTATTCCACACGTTAATACCTTCCTTCCCATGTGCTCCATCACTTCATTCACTTCATGTATGCATATGTTGACTTATGGAAGCTTAAGGAGGAAGCTTACTTAAAATATCTTGTATATTTATAATATATATAAGTTTAAGTGTAAATGTATACATGTATATGTTTATGTGTATGTTAGAGTGTGCATTTATGTGTTATATATGTGTATATGACATATAAAAAACGTTGCATTGATTCCGAACAAATTTCGTTCGATAAATCGTTGCTGATCGGAGAACCGATTTCCGATCACATTTTCACTTATACTTTAACGTACATATATTTGTAAAAAAAAAAAGTGAAAAACATTTTCTTATCATTTCAGATGAATTAAAATGATCATATTTGAATTATAAATTCATATTAGAAATTATTTACAAAAATCACTATTATACCGATAAAGCGATATCGATTTTCTTATATTTTCAAACCGATTGTATATCTCTTTATAAAACTATTATAAATTATTTAATATCACTTCATAACTATTTAAAATGAATTATCATCATTTTAAAATAATAATTTAGATAATTAAAATAATTATTTAATCATTAAATCTCAATTTAATTTAATAAATCAATTATCATAATTAAGGGCATTACTAACAATGTTAAAAATACGTTTTATTTTCAAAATCAAATCAATTGATTTTATTTTATATTCTTGTTTAATTATAAAAATAAGTGTATGTATCCAGCTTGGTGCGCTACGTTTTACGATTATAGAGTTGTTTATTGAACAAATAGTTTTCAGCCATTTTATCGATTTAGATTTCGAGGAATATGTTTTTGTAAATATCTATTCAAAATAAGATTACTATTACTCAAAACAATATTATTTGTATCATCAACTTTTTATTTAAAAATAATACAATTTATCAAAGTGATAAATTAATGGGCCGGTACATACTTCCCTCCTTAAAAGAGTTTCGTTCTCGAAATTTCCCCAAAGTTATTTGCCCAAAATATATTTATTTTTAAACTTACATGCGTATGTTGTACACAGATCATCCATACACAATATCTTATTCGAATCCATAACTTACTTCTGAACTAGTATTGATCCCCCGATCCTTTAGTGCGGACTCTAACCAGGCTTTCTGATCAAAACTTTAGTTCTCCTTGCATAGCTCTCAACTATGATAGAAAACTCAAGCATCCAACCATAAACCCTCATCAATGTTCATCGTCAAGAATCAAGTGATAAATTCTTTTTCGGATAAGTGTTAAACACATCAAAGTTCTGCACTCGAATCTTAGATTAAATCGTGCGATGAAATAATCCATATACTTCATATGTATTTATTAACCTTCCCAAAATTCTTATGAAAATATTTCATAAAACTTTCATCTTTTATTCAACTTTTATAATGATACTTCTTTATACATAACCATTTTACATTTTTATTTCCAAAGTATTTCTACTTAAAAACACATTTCTTTTCAAAAGGTAAATATCTTTTTATTATAACACATCTCTAAACATATCTTAATGGTTTATGAAAATCTTATTTTCAAAATAATTCATTAAATTGATAAATCACCATAAACTTCCTTTATCTAATATCAAATGTGAAAACATTCTTTATTTAGTTAAACCTTACTTAATCACTTTAACATTCCTTTTAAAACTTCCTTATATACATTCGATTTACTTTTATAGTTTAAATATATAAAAGTATTCATATACTAATTCAGTTGCTTTAAGTATATTTATAATTTACTTAACAAGTTCTACTTACTTTAAAATATAATCGAAGAGATTAAAACAAGTACCACCAAAACATTGTTAAAATGAACTTCTCTTTTTATAACTTGTTAATTATAATATTTTCCATCTTTTTATAAAAGACTCTAATACTTGTTATTATCTTTAAAATCTCATTATTAAAGATCTAAATATACCCATAAGATTTCTTCAAAATATTTATTCACAAAAATATTTCTATCTTTTTCCAAAAGAAACCGATTATCCTTTATTTGGAATAATACCATTATAATTCTTATTTCAAAATTCCTTTGATATTCCTTTGTTAATAAATCTCCTTATAAATTCAATTCCAAACTTTTTTCTATATTACGTAACTTTCCCTTTATACTTTTTCAAAACATTAGGATATGAATCCATCTTTCTCAAACATCATTTTATTTTTGCTAATTACACTTTATTTTATAGAATATACTTTTATAAAAGTGGAAATTAGCCACAAGGGCCTCTTTAGCAAGTGAAATTAGTTTTTAGGACACACTACTGAAATAGTTACTTTCAAGGACAAAACATAAAATAATTAGTTTCTAGGGCCTAAAATCCTATGAAATTATGTCCTTGTAAGTAATTGGACTGCGGACTTTGTCCTTGAAAGTAATTGTTCTGCTGATTTTGGACTTGAAAGTAATTTCTTTGAATGTGTGTCCTAGAAACTAATTGAACTGCAAAGTTTGTCCTTCTGGTGAAATGCCCCTTTATAAAATATATTCTTAAATGATTTCTTAATAAACACTTTTTATAAAGACACTTCTTTATATTATATAATCTTTTTATTTCAAAATATCTTATAAAGTTTGATCGGATATAAGATAGAAGAAGTGCTCTGAGAGGATAATCCAAAGAGAAGTTTAATTAACATCATATTTATACATCCATTCTTAGCTGTATCACAAACTTTTAGGAAAAACTCCCTAGGGAATATAGCTTATCATCCATCACCATCTTATATATAGATACTTGAACTGCTATATATACTATTCTTGGATCCCTTTTTAAGGTAGACGGTACTTTATCTTTGAGGCCCTAAGTCAGCAACCTTCATTATTGGACAGTCTTTCATTAAGTGTTTACCCTGGTAGCACCAAATGCATATCCGGGGACATTCTTTGGCCATATGTCCTAGTCTCTTGCAACGGTAGCAACCCTTTACCTTTCCTGACCGAATTCTGGGTTTCGTCTTTGTTTTAGGGCACCCACGTAGAAAATGTCCTTGCCTTTTACACTTGTAACAGAATATGTCAACCTTAAAAGATTTTTCTTCCTTCTTTTTCTCTGCCCTCCTTTTATCCCTTTCCTTTTCTTTCTTATTCTTACACAGAACTGCATAATGTCCTTCTTTACCGCATCTGTAACAAAAGATGCCGGCATAAGATCCTAGTTTTAATTTCTCTTCTGCTTCCTTTTCTGCACATGCTCTTCATGCCTGCTTTAGAGTCATCCAAAAATATTCCCTCGAAAAATAAGACATCCTGACCTAAATGATATACCAAGATATCATTAGAAGGTTTATACCATTTATTTCTTGACCTAAAACCTTTTGTCCAAATAACTTAATTCAATTTGTTCGGATTTTGAACTTGCCTTGATCATATAATGACAAGGAGAATAATGTGCCAAGTGTTCGATATTGTTCGCCTAAGCCAACATATGATCGATACTTAGAAGATTATTCCAATCATCATCAAATAGATTAAGACCTTATTCTTGGAACTTTCCAAAGTGATAGCATCTTATAAATTTTCCAAATTATACTTTTCTATATATAAACAATGTTTCTTTTAAAACGGTGTGTTGATTTGCCTTATTAAGTGTTTAGAAATCCCTATCGATAAGGGTGATCAGGCGCATCAACCAGAATCTATAAACTACTCAACAGATAAATCAACACAAAACATTTTTATATCAAATAACAAATACGTGCTCATATATATAATACTCTCAAAACTCATTCTAGGGTGTTACTAACCCTATCTCTAATGAGTCACTCATTCCAGGGTATTACAAACCCTGTCTATAATGAGTTTTACCCCAACAAAGCCTAGGTGTTCACTCAACCTAAGCTCTGATACGAAATGTAATGACCGAGATTTTTGACTCTCGAAAATCGACACTAATACATCCTCGGTATTCACGTACCGCAAATCCAAGTGCCGGAAAACCCGATTGTTAGGGGAAAAAGAAAATAAAGACAGAACATAATCTCACACGAATGGAATAACATATATTATTTCAAAATAAAATCTTTACAGTGGAAAATTTTGAATACAATATCAGAGTCTAACCTAGATTCAGCCTGGATAGTTATAAACCCCTGTCCTTACAAATGCTGACAACCCAACAAAACAAATGCAATATATACAGCGGATAATAGAATACGTCCATACGTAGATGAAGATCTCCAACTCTCCTCTAGGAACTCCAAGTGTCTTCAACTAAACTTGAAACTACTCGGATCTGACCCGAGTATTTAAAATACCCGGATCAGGCTTGATAAACCAGCGTGAGATACTCGATTTATAAATTGATGCTAGTTTAAAACTTTTGAAAAGAAGGGTATCTCATAAGAACACGCCCACACATAAATATGGACGGGTTTTTACCTTATGATAATAAAATCACTTTATACTAAAATAATTTGATATTATTTTAATTGGCATTCCTTTGAACACACTTTTCAAATAATATATGAAAATAGCCGAAATTGTTACATTGATTAAATTTGACGGCTTACTAGCTACTTTTTAAAGGTAGGTTCTACAATCAACACCGTAAAGGCAACGTATTGGAATTGGATTTCCAACATGATAGGGAACTAGTGACCATTCAGACCTGAAAAATCCACGTATAACAGTCCTAGTTCACTCCAGCGGCTTTACACGATCTCTGTCAGCCTCCGAACTATACGGCTACACTGCCATGGAACAGCGTATTACTCGGTGGCTTTACACGATCTCCGTCAGACTCCATACATTTCCATTTCATCATCTTAAGGCAATAGATGCCTTTCATTCCTTATAACTAATAATCCGAAATATGTCCTTCGGACCTCATAGTATCCCATACCATTCCTGGGGTGTGAGGCTCATGAGGCTACGCTCCACATAGCCACGCTTTACTTTTTGCAAAGCCACGCTTTAATCATCATAACTTCCACTTTGAATGCCACATTGCCATTCCTTTGAAAACACTATTGACTTTCACGAACATACAACCCTAAGCTCATACGTCTCAGAGAAGGGTATTAAGCTAAGAGAAGTTGCCTTCTCCGCCACCTAGTAGATGTACATTTGTAAAAGACAACATTATGATCTTAGAAATGCAATGTCAGACATTCGTCCATACAAGTTCGTTCTGGGAATGAATGAAACCAAAGGCACACCTCCTACCACATCCTATCGGCAATTATCCCTAGGATTAGTAGCGATTAGTCCTTGCAATTGAAGATTTTCATAACAAAGCACTACTGCCGCCATAAATATATGATATGGTAAATTTCACCTCGAGGGACTAGTGGCAATCAGCCCTCCATCATGAAGATCCTCGTCTTCAATAATCATCATCACTATCAGGTCTTCACTTCCGAATGTATACATTGGTTCAGAGTGGTTTTCGGATAGGAGTTACCCAAATCCGACCCCGGTTCCTCCAAACCAATCATCGATAAAAAGATGTTAAGTTCAAATGTGATTATCAATCGTCAATCAATCAATTTATCTTTTATTCATTTATAGATATCTCTTATAGATATATTCATTTTTAGAGATATATTTATTGAATCATTTCTTTATCTTTTACAGAGTATATGGAATCATTAAGCCCCATTTATCAAATCAATTGGTAAATTTTAAACCCTTTTTAATCTTGGAATAATTCCAAACCGTTTCAACTTTTATTTCGGAAAACATTTCAAAATCATTTCACCTTTTATTTTGGAAAACATTTCTGAATCATTTTGTGACGCTCCACCTCTATGCTCACAATAACAAAGAGTATTAAAAGAAATACTGTCTGTTATTACGAAGAATAAGGCTGGATAGGAGTGGCCATCCGTAGTTGGCCTTACACTAGTATTGGTTACCTCGATAGGAGTGGTATATATTTTTCATTTTACATCTCTTATTTATTTACTCCCATCGACATACTCAATTCTAGTATAAAATGAACTATGATGGTGCATAATAGTTTAGGAAAATATATATAATAATAACACAGATACTAAAAATGCGGAACACAGATAACAAAAGTCCCATATATATATAACTGATGTCAGTTACAATACATTTGACACAATACATATGATACAACTACAACTATCAACTCTGGAAGTTATATACACAAGTACATTATCGACTAATATACATGAATACATATCTTCCTAAATCAGATACACTGACTACTACAAAATGACTAAGACCACTTCAAAAGATGTGAAAGACTTCATAGCTCAAGCAGCAACCCAAAGCAGAATATCTACAACCTGAAATAACTCGGGTCTGACCCGAGTATTACATTCAAAAGAAAACAATACACGGGTCAGTCTAATTCCAACTCAGTTATTAATGCACAGAAGCAATAAAAATCAATTATCAAATAGACGACAGTCACAGAAATCTCGTCTATCCAATCCTTTAACAAGGAAATCGGATAACGATAGATATAACACTAAATAGTGTTAAAAAGCAAATCAGCAAATTCAAATCATCAACAAAGATAAAAGAAAGATTATCGATGAAGATAATTTAGAAAACAACATAATTGTCTAAATGACAATTAACACAAAATCCAATTATTAAATAATAATTAGAAACTCAGAATCTAATTATCGAATAGATAATTAGACACAACAAAATGATCGATCGAACTGAATCAAATACAATTCCCAAATATTGAATTGAAAACAAAACAATTCAAATAATTGAAATATCAATTAAAACGACAAATCAGTGTGGCTGCAGTACACGCACACGTGTACTGCCTCGCCACAACTGTGATGAAATACACGAAAGTTCAATGAAAGTCACAAATGAACACAAGGTCAAACCCAAAAATCGGGTTCAACTCAAGTGTAATGCCAACACAAAGTGAAACTGTGCATATACATGAACCAGAACACAAATCCAGACCAGGCAATAGCAAGAAGTACAACTCAAATGAACATAGCACATGCACCAGATGCAAGTGCATACAAACATATGTACTCAAAGTCAAGACTACCTGAACCAAGGCCAGAGAACAAGGCAGCAGCAGTATGCAAGTGCAGACCACATGAAGGCAATGCTCAAACCAATACAAATGCCAAGACCAGTGAATTGCAATGGTCGATCAGGCAGTAAACAATAATCAAGTGGATATGAAACAATGTCCAGATGTGCACATATAAACAAATTAACATGCATGACTACAAAACCAGAACTCACCAAACTACAACAGAGACTACATGGTGAACCAGCAAAGGCAAAGCCCAAATGGTCTGGCAACCATGTAAAAGTCAAGCTACAAAATGAGCACGACTAAGTTTAAGCGGCTAGGTGGGCCAGGGCACTGGTTTCCCCTGAACATCTCCTTAGTTTAAGCACCTCACATTCGGATCTCATGAATAGAAAAATCTTGTAAAAGCCCGCAAACCCGTACCCCTTGAATCGACACTATTCTCCAACATATCAATTCAAAGTGAATGGAAATACGAACCATTAGGGTTAAAGAAGAAAGTGGTAGAAGAAGAAAATAGAAAATCAACACCAGAATCTCACAATCGCAGCAGAATAATATATAATAGTTAATAACTGATCTTTACACAAAAGCAAATCTGTTTATACATTACATCATCAGAGTACACACAATCAATAACACACAACTGGACAATTATACTGACTTGTCCTCACCAACAGACAATACAACTTACAACACAGCGGAATAATACATCAAGTACGTATGCTACGCCTCGCCATCCAGCTCATCTCCTGAGCTCCACAGCATCCTATCCTGTATCAGTAATACTCAGTCTGACCCGAGCATTATAATAAAATAACACCCGAGTCAGTCTGGAAAACCAGCGTGAGAAAACACACTCAATTGGATTATTAAAGTTTTCCAAAACCCTTTGAAATCAAAAGCATCTCGTAAGACCACGCCACCAATAAACATGTCGGGTTTTTACCTTACGATAGCCAAAACACTTTTTATCAAATTCGTCTCATATTATAATAGTGTCTATAGAAAGTAAAATAGAATCTAGCTGAAATGCTTGCATCTCACGTTTCAGCAATAGTTGGGCACAATCAAAACCGTACAGGCGCGTAGGGAGAATGGATTTCCAACTAATGACTAGGCACTGGGGTACCACCTGTCACAGTACCTGGTCTAGATCAGTGTACCGAGGACCACGCCTGATCCCCTGCAACACAAAGCTGGAACTACCCCTTATTGGATAATTCCGAGTAAGATCACCCCACGGTTGGGATCAGCAACCGCACCACTAAGCCGAATATAAAAAGGGACATCTAGACAGGGATGACCTCACCCTAATGGGTGCTACCCACATAGCCTTGCTGCATAACCCCTGATTTTCAGTCATTCCCGATTGATGAGGCTCGAGGCTAAGCTTTACCTTTTTAGAACATATCCCTTGGAATGCCCACCGTCCACCTGACGATGTTCCGAAAACATTCATCCATACAAGTCCGTTTCGGGTTCGAACGGAACCGAAGGCACTATTCCTACTACATCCATTTTGGAATCATCCTTAGGATTAGTAGCGACTAGCCCTTGCACTTCACTAACCCTCTTTCTAACTTTCCAGCTTATCCATACGTTCAAACAATGTTACTTACTCAACAATTCAAATTTAAATTTGAAACCAAAATTTTGAACTATCAAAATTTTCTCAAATTTTTTCTAACTCCTTAAATTTTCGAAAAATTTCGCCAGCTTCTCCTTTGCGCGGCTAGCTCGGTACAACTACAAAATGCCTCTACGGGCTTCCCAAATTCCAAAAGAAAACAAAACGTCAAGTGGCTAGATCAAAAACCCAATCAAATTTATACTGGAATTTTAAATACATACCTTTTGTTGAGAAAATTTATTTATCTTCTGCAATCAAAATCCCAATTTCTCTTGTTTTTAAATTACCTGTATACTACTCTGCAATAATATCCAATCACAACATTCCAATTTGATCTTCATCCAATTATTAACTTAGTATACTTCCAATACCAAATTTACTTAAGAACTTTCTCCATTCATTTCTTAAGTTCAATATAAGCACTTTGTATACCCTTATATTATTACTTTCACTATACCACTTGGTTTTAATTTACTTCTATTCAAATTGGATTCCAACTCCATATAAAATCAATTTGTTTCAATTATTAATTCATTTCAAATATAAATACTTTGTAACAACCCGCATATTTATCGATTTTATATTTAAATATTTTATTTAAATATTTTATCGTTAATCGGATTTTGGTCCGAAAAGCTACTTTTTGCATACGGTCAAATTAGGACTCGAGACCACCCCCATTGAGTTCAAAATGACGTTTGCGATCTTTTTGAGTATAAACTTTGATATGTTTGGAGTTAGTGGAATTTTTGCCACTTTTTCTCTTATGGCTTTGGTTTGGGCTGAACCACTTACTAACTCAGCCCAACCCCCTCCTTCTCTTCATAACTTCATTTCTAATTGCTTAAAAATTGAAGCTTCATCAAAAATGGAGGAGGGAATGGGAAATTAAAACTTCAAGCTCAAGTTCTCTTGCTAATCCATCATTCAACTCCAAATTCAAAGGGAAGACATTGGATTCAAGCTTCTTCCATTGCTTTTAAGCTTCTCCATCATCAATTTCATGAAAAGGTGAGATTTTTATCTCACATTCTTGTCTATAACTATCTTGGATTGTTGGAAATTAATTCCTATCACTTTAGCATGTGCATTTGCATTTGGTTTGGATTGGATTGGCGAAAAACCCTAATTTTTAGTATTTTTGGCAAAAATCTGGGCTTAGGTCGTTCTGCCTTGCTAGCTCGCTCGCGTGGGAAAGTCTCTGCCTGCATATAGCTCGTTCTGGGCTTAGGTCGTTCGCCCCTTAGCTCGTTTGCTCTTTAGGTCGCTTGGCGATCTAAAAACATCACTAGGTCGCTTGCCTAGTTCGTCCCACCCTTAGGTCGCTAAGGCTAAGGTCGCGCCACATTAGGTCGTGACTCGTTGGATCGTTCTGTCCCTAGGTCGCTCGGCCTGCTTTCGTTAGGTCATAAACCCCTAGGTCGCTCAGTCTCACTACCTTAAGTCGTTCGACCTGCTTACGATCTCTTTAGGTCGCGCCACCATTAGGTCGTTCCACGCTTAAGTCGCTCAGCCATTCTATCGTTAGGTCGCGCTATGCCTTAAGTCGCTTGACCATGCCATCCTTAGGTCGTTGCACTTTAGCTCGGCCACGTTAAGTCGCACCATGCTTTGGTCGTTCCATCACTTTAGGTCGCTCGACCTGCCTGCTCCATAGGTCGCGCCATCTTTTAGGTCGCGTGCTACTCCTAGGCCGTAGCTCCTTAAGTCGCTTGCACCTTAGGTTGGCCACATTAGGTCGCAGATTCCCTAGGTCGTAAGCCGTGGAGTTTAGTCTGCATTTCTACTTGATGGATTTGGAATTGAATTCCTTGGATTTTTCTCATGTCTTTGAATGTGAATTTTAGTGAATTGACTTGTTTCTACAACCATTTCTGTGATTTGTCACTTCAAAAATATGAAGGTTTCAATACTAGTAGTAATTATCAAAACTCTTTCATCAAAGCGATTTCAATACTATTTTATTTACAAACCTCTTTTTCCTAAACCGTTTTACAATCTATTAGTATATACAAGCCTTTACTTCACTCGGATGAGAAATCTAATTAAACGGCTTAGTAAAACAGGTGGTATGAAACGCTTGCGTTCACTTCGTCGGTTAATTCTTGGACTTGTTCGACTGAACCTTTTGTGACAATTTCCTAGTGAAGATCTACAGCTAGTTCGTAAATATTTAAGTTAAGCATGTGGTTATGGGACATGAAGCTAAACTCATATATTTACTAGCTTGGTGTGATTAACACTTCTTGATGATCATGATGATCATTTTTGTGGTTTAGACTAGCAATTGTGCGATGTCTCTTTGTCTACAGGGAGACTAAACCCTGTTTGTGTGATGTTTCTACATCACATATGTGGGGTAGCGCCCCATGGTCTTCGGGTCATTCTTGTGGAGCTTCGGCTCAAAATTAATGGTTAGCTACCATGAGATAGCGTCTCGTCTTGTGTTACACGTGTTGGTGAGTTTTCATACTCCCGTTTTGTGATAGGTCTCCCCCCTTCTTGTGATTTCTGGATTTCTTGTGATGATTTCTGGAATTTTTGTGCTTCACCAATTTTCGTGATTTCCATTGATAAGTTTTATCAATTTTTGTGCATTGGTGAATTTGTGTGTCATTGACTTGTTATGAATACAAGTTTAGGGTATGATACCCCATTTTATCTTTGAGAAGATTCTTGTGATATTGATTAATCTCAAGTTGATTTTCAATTACATACTTGTATAAGTATGCCATTATGGTTATTAAATGTTCATGCCATGTCTTTTATTTTATACCATATCATCTGATATTTATAGCTAGACTGATTCGTTTATTATTTTCTTATAAATAATACTCGGGTCAGACCGAGATGTTACAGGTGCTTCTGCTTGACTTCTCTTCTGGGATTACTCTGACTTTTGGCTAACTACTTAGATTTGTAGTTTTTGTTGTATACATTTGAGATATAGACTCCGTGATGTATACTTATCCTTTTGTGTAGCTTGTAGCTATTCTTTTGTATTATCGTGGATCTTTCAGACCACTACTCTGATGTACACTTTCATGTGTTATATATTCATATCTTTTTCCGCCATTGTGATATGGATGTCTGTGACTGATTTGTGTTATGTTTATTTCTATGTTTGTTTCCGAAGATTATATATAGCCACTGTGTGATAGCTTTGCGTTTGTATCGGTATGTCGGATTTCCTCCTTAAATGAAATGCATGCTATACTATCTGACATATCGGGGCTCGCACAAAGAAATTACACGGATGGTCGCTCCTCAACAGCCTTATTCTCCGTGCTAGTTGACAGCTCTACACCATAGTGTTCTTGGCTAGTGTGGGTATAGAGGTGGGGCGTCACATACTTTTTCCTAATTTCCATTCAGATTTTCATTTTCAATTTTACTTGAATTCAATTCATCTTCTAACTCTGAATATTGAATTTTATCCACCTTACTTTATATACAAAATTTTAAATCATTTGTCGTTAGTGAAAATTTTAAAAATTTCTAACCCCCAAAATTTTCGGAAAATTTTGGCAGAGTCTCCCTTGTATGGAGGAGCTTTTGCAATTTGACAAGAGATATAAATATATATATACATCGACCCACACGGTCGGAAAAACAAGGAAACAAACAACAGTTCATATCCTATCTTTTATTGCGTAGGCGTACCTGTATTTAGCATTTTTAAGCAAGCGGCTTATTTATTTAGCATTTTGCGCGATCAAATCCAGCCATACGGCCTACCTGAACCCGTACTTACTTAATTTAAATATGTAAGTGAAAAATATACAAAGTTTGTTAACATTTCATTTAATTTCAATAACTAAACACATGCATTTCATAAGCAACATACACCAAACACTTTCCATGAGCAATTTATATGATTGCAAAACTAATTCAATTACTTTCAATCAATTCATATGCCATTTCATTCAATTTTAAGGGTTTACAATTCAATTTCTTACATTCAATTTATTTTTAATCCAAACAAGCTCATATTCAATTCAATTGATTTCAAAATCAATTTTATTTCACTTCTATCAATTCATTGAATTTATTTAATCTCGTTTCCGTCAAACGACAATTTATTTCTACGCAATTCGACTATATTCATTTGAAAAAATAATTACTTAAGCTTATAACCATTTTAAATTGATTCCAACTCAATTTGTATTTAATTCCTTCTATTTAATTCATTCACAATCATTTTAATTTTAATTCACATTCTCAATTTATCAAAATAATATCCAAGCACATATTTAACTCTTTTATACTCGAATTGGATTTTATTTGAAACTCAAATCATTTTCTATTATAATCCAATTCCATTTCATTTGACAACATTTCCACTTACATTTAATTCATTCCCAATCCAAGTTGAATTTTATTTATAATCCAAGTTTAGATTCCTATTTCACTTTCCAAAATACCAAATAAATTTTTATTTTTGGCTTTCTCCTTCCATTTTTAAATTTTAACTCGAGATTATTTAGCCCAGAGTATTTAATTCAACTCCCTTCTATTTCCTTATCAGCCATCGAAGATTATTTATTCAAATTCAATTTTTACTTCAACTTACTTCAAATACACTAGATTTTATTTTCAGTTCAATCCAACCGATAGCTTAAGTTCATTTAATTCAACTCACTTCCTTTTATTTCGTTTCCATACTTATTTTAAATTAGTTACATTTACTAATTTATTTTAAATCTCAAATAAAAGTTTATTTCCAAACTTTTGCTTCTTTAGTTCCTTGGGCCAAAATTCTACAATTTCCATTTAAATTTTAAACTTCCTTAAGTTTCTAACTTATTTAAATTCCATAAGAATTTTAAATTATCTTCCAGATTTTAAGCAATATTTCAAAATCACCTTTGAAATCAATTATATCCAAAATCCTTTGCATTTCTAAAATCAAACCCAACTTTTGCAAATAATTCAAATTTTAAAAATCTCCAGGCAGCAATTTCTCTCTTGGAAACTCGAAAATGAACATCGATGATGTTGCAGTCATCACCGAAGTTATTTTCCAGCGACCGAAAGAGTTCAATGCTTTTATCTCTTTAAAACAATTTTCAAATATTTTTAATTTCAAATCTCTCCAGATTTCAAGTCCAATCCAAGAATATTTCTCAAATAATACCGCTATTATTTTCCAAAACCTTTGGAAACATTTTCAAACTCAAAGGAATTTAAACTTTTCCCAAAATTTCAAATTCCAAATCCATCCACTTCATATTCAAACATTACTCTGGAATTTTCATCTCAATTTATTTCCAAATATTCCTCTGGAATTCTATTTCAAATTATAAATCACATTTACAATTTCCATTTACAAATCCCATTTGTATATGAATTTATTTCTTAGCTTTTAGTTATGATTTCAATTTCTTATTCAGATTTTACCCAACAATGATAATAATTTAATATTATCATTCCTAACAATCAAGCAATCATATATAACTATAATAATTTATTCACACTCCTCTTATGGAATAAATTCCCAAATATTTATTTCCACTGGAACACCAAGCACAAAAACTTTAGATAACTCTTTATAATAAAATATCCCTTAAGACATTTAAGTTAAAACTACTTTAATACTTATTCAAATATATATATACTTTAAGAATATTTAAAATGAAGCTACTTTATGAAATATAAAACTAAATTTTTCTCTTTTAAAACATAATACCAAATCGCCTTTAAATAATTATTAATAAGATAAATTTGAAAAATACTTACTTTAAACTTAAACAGTTAAAAATAATAGATTTTTCCAAAACATACTTTTAAGGCAACTTTGAAACTTTAACTTATACTTAAGAATTTGTTTGGAAACGTACTCGACTATCCAGGAAAATACACTTCTCTTTCACCTCCTTTAAAAATAAATCACTATTTATTTTTAAAACTAATTTACTCATTCCTTTAATAAATTTCCGCCGTGAATTTATCCTTCCAAATATCCACTGATATATTACTTCACTTTTATAAACCCAGTTTATAAATCCCAAAATCTCACTTCTCTTTTAAATTTCAATTCCAAACACTTAAATCAATTTACAATTGATTTCCAATTTACTTCACTTTGAAATAAATTTCCTTACTTACTTCATTTATTTCATATCCATTTTATTTCTTATTATGATTTAAAAATCTCTTTAACTGAGAATACCAATTCAGATTTTCCAAATTCCTTTCTTATCCTTTAAAATAAATTTAACCCTTGAATTTTAAAATAAATTATTTATTTCTTTAAAATAATAATGTTTGAGTTTTAAATTTCATTATTTCTCGGTTATTTCAAAATTCCCTTTCCATACTCGGAATTTATTTACTAGAATTTAAAAATCTCTTTTATTCCTTTCCAATTCATTCCTAAATTTATTCTAATTCTCTATAATTATCTACTTAAAAATCTTCTTTTATATTTCCTTTTTCAAAAATCCGATATATATATTTTTGGTAGCCTAGTATACCCAAATATATTAAATCAACCCGTTGCATCCAACATTTCCAATCATCAACATAATTCTTCACAGGATAACAAATAATCATAATAGAGCATATTAAACTTTCTAAATAAAATTTGAGGAATCCAGTTGGATCCCTCCAACCTGTTTCCCTGCATCCATAGATGTTAGCACAATACCAATTCCACTTCGAGGTGGAATATCGCGGTATATGGGATTAATATAATATCATCCGCTATTATGTGGCGCATAGGGTCTCACCCGCTATATAATGCAGGAATATCAATCACCCAATATATATATATATATATATATATTACTATATATAATATATCACATCCAATTAATTCAATCATTTAACCAAATTATTTAAATTTAACCATTTAAATTTAAATAAAACCCAGATGAGTGAGATTAACTCAACTTTGCTTCTTGTTTTCAACCCGATCCACTCCGGCTTGTTTTCTGCACGATTTTAGACCTTGTATAGACATTTATAGTTTATTAACATTTGAAATAGTCTAACAATAACTTACTATTTAATAAATTTAATTAACTAATGATTTCATTTTAAACTAGAAATTTCCATTTTGAAATTATATACACACTTATAAAAATAATCTATATACATCTCATAAAATCTAATTTATATAGATTCTTTCAACATTTAAAATTCCTATATCTTTCAAACTTTATTTATAAAATAATTTTTCCCTGTTTTCTCATAATCTCATACATGGATATATATATATACACACACACATTCCTGTTTATATATAATTAAATCCCAATGGAAATAAAATGTCCTTCTAACTTATATATCAATTAAATTAAAATAGAATGGGTTTACTGAAATATATATATATATATATATATATATATATATATATATATTCTTTCTGTACGTATATCCCCCTTTTTTTAAATCGAAAATGAAGAATAAAAATAAACTGCAGGTTAGATAAATACCTTACTGACCTCATGAACAAGTATCACTTCGCGTCGCACTTGCCTGGTAACAAACTCTCCTCCTTGCGTGGCCATCAAATCGCGACCACCCCACTCGAACGCCATAACCCCTTTACCACTGCCCTCCCAAAACGATCGCCAGCAACCTTCCTGAGTCTTTAGCGACCCCTCCTCCATAGCTTGAGTATGACAGAGCATGAATTTCCCTCATGCAACGTGAACCCACCGACCACCAATCGACGTCGAGCCTCAAAACACTACGCTGCCGCATCTCGCCTTCACCCAAGCTCGCCGTTGCTTTTCCCAATTCGTGCTCGCGGTTATAGAATCAGTAAGTGGAAATATGTATCGTGCGCGGCTATTTCAGAACGAGGCTCGAGTATGATGATTTCGACATGAAGAAGAAGAACATGTGAGTCGGCCATTTTATTTTTTAGAGGAGCGAAATCGATTTTGATTCTATCTGCTCTCTTTTTTTTATTTTTTTTATTTGGTTCGATTGAAATTGAAGATGAGGAGAGGCAGCCGCGAATTCGAGTTAAGAGGAGAACGGAAGAGGAGTATATTGGGGATCGGCCATTAATTTTTAATGCAAGCTCCTTTTTGTTATTGAAATGAGTTCGTGGATTTGATTTTGAATGGAAATGGCTTTCGTTCGCAAACGAATTGATTTTTTTCCTCGATCTGTTAGCGATGATAAAAAGAAAAATGGGAGGAGACACGATTTGATCTTGCGTGTTGGGGAAAACAAGCTACAGTGACAGGGAAAAGTTGTGATGGGGAAAGGAAGGCGGCTGATGTGGATAGGATTACAACTGTAGTTGACTGTATAGATATATTCAATTTAAATTCAAATTCAAATTGTTCCAATAAATGCAACTTAAAAACTTGACTTCCTATCGAGGCGTACCGCTAGGCGTTCATAATGTTATACCCCTATTACAAACACGATGGAAAAGGTTTTGAGTCCTAATTCGATCGTATGGAGAAGATAGCTTTTGGATCCAGATTATCATATTGAATTTCGATAAAAATCTCAGCACGTTTACTTACCGTACGATCTCCCGACAACTCCAATCACTACGAAAATTGAAATCCGATAATAATACCCTATTACGGATCCAATGGAACTAGTTTTGTCGAATTCCGAGACAGTGCGTCGGAAGGCTATTTTTTAAATTCAATTTAAACGATATATTTTTAAGACTGAACAAAACACTTCCAAACTCACATTTAAAACTTCTATTGTTTCTAGTATTATAAGTATAAATTTTCCAAGCCTGTGAAATATTTTTAACAAGCATAAACTGACGATTCAAAATATTTACTCAACCTTCAATAATTAAATTCAATATTTAATGATCCAATAAATAGAGATATTTGAAATTTAAGTTAAAATTAACCTTTTAAATATTTAAAATCAATTAAATATTCCAATTTCAAATATCTAAAAATTCCGGGTCATCACAAATCCAGTCTACTCGTCGGCTTTTAGAGCCATGATTAAACCACTTATTTATAGCAGCTTTTCTTTAAATCATTTATTCGAACTTTCTTCAAAAAGCTAGAAAACCTCCAAATCATTTTTAAAACTCTTAATTATCCATTTGAAAACATTTATAAAAGATTTGGATAAGAATTGTTAAGTTTAAAACTATATTTCAAAAGTCATAGAAAAGTGTTGCGAAAAGTGCTTTTTAAACTATATTGATCAAAACGACTTTTTATTATTTGAAAATCCATTTTATTACTCAAATCACTTTTTAAAACATTTTAAAAGATTTATTCCACATTTTTAAACAATTTAAAACACCATTTTCAAAGAAATCCAGTATTGGATTCCAAACTGCAAAACCGCGATTTTTCCAAAAATTTGTTTTACTCATATCTCAAAATCTACTTATCGAAATCTCGATTTTCTTTCTTTGTTTGAAAACTATGGATATAATAGTTTAGAAAATTCTTATCTCGAAGAATTCCAAGCTAAATTCCATTCTATACACTCATTTGACTTTTATGGCTCGAAATCGCGAACTACCGTTACGCGACGCGCCTGTTTTTAACTAAATTTTCATTTACCTTCCAGTCTTCACCAACACACTTTCATATGTTTATAAAACATTTATAAATCATTTTCAAACAATTAAACCAACATTTTTCCATATTAAATCTCTTTACCATTTTTAAATCATTTCATAATATTATATTATTATAATATTCATTTTCAACCTTTTTATATTTTCAAAACCATTAAAAGGATAAATAAACTCCATTCACATATTATATGCATTCATTTCTATTAATTAACCATTTCATTATGATTTCTCATAATTTATCACAACCAAGTTATCGACCATATCAACATCCATATAATCGACCATATAATCATTCAAGTTATCAACCATTCACACAAATCATTAAGAGATTAAATGGTCATATTATCGTACTTAAAATAGTTATAGATATTATTTATTATTTAATAAACAATGAGTACTCACTTATGGCTCCACTCCACCAATCTTTTCCTTACCTTCCTGAATCGATTTCGGCGGCACTCCGGCAACACTTCCTCATCTTTTCCTTGCTCCGGAGCTTCCCGATCTCCTTCCTTCTTCTTGTAGGGCTCAGCCTAGCTTCTTGGAGGTGGATGTGCTCGGCCAAAGGAGGAATAGGTGGTGGCGTGAGTTGTAGAGAAGATAGGGAAGTATTTGTACTTAGTTTAGAGGTCGAATACTAACATATATATGTATAAATATTTTTATTTTTATTTCTTCATAATTTTATTTAAGAAAGCTGTAACGACCCGGATTTTCAATCCCGAAAATTCCAGATAGTTAGAAAAAGAAGAAAGAGATAGAAGAAAAAAGAAACAGAAACACAACACTGATTCTCACAAATCGCAGCGGATCAAAATATAATGTCAAATAATAACAGTTTACAAAAGAATACCTGTATCTGTCAATTATATTTTTACATCAGAGTTACACTCATACACAAACACTGGACATATACAAATCGCATGTCTCAGATAAACAGAAATAATATCACAAAGGAAACACTCCATACGTTCCTGCCATCCAACTCGTCTCCTGAGCTCCAGAACGTCCTTACCTGAAAATCTGTAATACTCAGTCTGACCCGAGCATTACATCAAAGTAACACCCGGGTCAGGTTGGAAACCAGCATGAGTAAACCCATATAATTTGAAATACTAAATTCAAACCATAAAGAAAACCCGGGTAACTCGTATCAATTTACAAATTCACAATTTAAAATAGACCTCACTTATTTCACACATCAATTTCTAAGTACCAAAACTTAGATTAAATGGTCCAATTCACTTAAATCATTTCATTCCAGTATATTGATTTCACAAATCAATCTATAAAGAATCAAAGTGGTTTCGGGTATTAACCAATACCCGACTCCTGTTTCTTCGAATCCAATGTCATCTTAACCCAAGTTATTCAAATGAAATACAATTCAAACTTTAAATACAGGTTGTCACTGTTTTAACCCAAACATATTATATCACATAGCATTCCAGATCATATACCAGAGATATCAACTAATCTAAGGCATACAATATCATTCAATCATTCATAGCAAGATTAATCAACCTTACCATCTCTAATTAATTTAATTAACCACAAATGAATTAAATTAATTAATTCAATTACTTTTAAACCTTGCTTATTAATTACAAACCAATTAATTAATCATCCAAAAAAATTCCATTTTAATTAATCATCCTTGATTAATTATACTTTAATTACATTAAGTAATTAGCCTTTAATTAATTTCACAAATTAATTATCCTTAACCTTTTTCAGTAATTATCCTTAATTAATCACTTAAATTAATTATCTTATAATCACTTATATTGATTAATTATCCTTTAATTAATAACACTCATTAATTAACTAACCATTGATAAGTTTCCTTAATTAATCAAACCTATAATTACTTACTTTAAGTAATTATCCTTTAATAAATCACATTTAGTAATTGTCTATTAATTACCCACCTTAACTAATGACATTAAGTAATTATTTCTATAATTACTTCATTAGGTATTTGTTATTAATTAATTTCATTAAGTGATTTACTCTAAATAATTAATCATCTTTTAATTATCTTCCTCAATTAATCAATCCTTGATTAATTAACTTTAATTACTTTCCTTAATAAATTAATAAATCTTTAATTAATAATCCACATAAAATTTAATCCTTTAATCACTTTTATTAAGTAATAATTTCTTAAATAATTCATCTTTAATTACTTATACTAATTTCTCACAATTAATCAATCACTTTGATTAATTACAAATTAATCAACTTTCATAAATTTAAGATAAACTATTATCTTAATTAATTACTTAAGTACATTATTAAATTATATTAAAAGCTCTAGAGATTTATTTTAACAATTAACCTAATATAATTATTTTAAACAACTTTGTTTAATAATTTACTTTGAAACTTGCATTTCTTTTGAAATTTAAAAAAAATCTGGTATTTAGTTAAACCAAACCGAGTTCAATCCCTTGTTTTCCCGAGCCAAACTAACATTCACTTCGAGTTTCTTCCCAAACCAACCCATATTCTTTTCAAACTTAAATTTTTGTTTAAGTTTTAGAAAAACTCTGGTGCTCACAAAAAATTACCCGAGCTATCACTCGAGCCAGAGACAAGATTTCCTGAAGACTGCTTCGAGCACCACCTTCATCTTCTCAGAAACAACCCAAAGGTACAAAACTGATACCTGTGCACATGCACAGGAACTCCGGCCACCATCGATCGACGCTACGATCGTTGACAAGTCGACGACAACTTCCCATAGACCTCCGACCTCCCAGACCCCTTCAATGACATCGAATTCGTAATCGAGCTAACTGACCCAAAACTGGAACAAACCGAGCCACCAACAATCGCATCGTTCTTCCACCTCTGACCATCAGAGGTCACGTGATCGTACCTGAAGCTTCACTGATGCCTAACGCTTCGATCCCCTCACGTCCGGCTACCTCCGATGCCCTATCTACGCTACATTTTATCGAATTCCAACCATTACCAAACTGTGAGCCTAAACCCTAGATCGTCGAAAATTAGCCACCACGATGATTGGAAATTTTCTCGAGCATTTTTCTCAAACTCTCCGACCTCCCAGCGAGCTTCAGCCATTTTCGCGAGACGAACTATGTCGTCTATCACCAGAAATCACCAAAAAACTCAAATCCGTTCATCCTCGTGCTTCTCAGAGGATACTTTATTAAAAATTATGATTTTTCTTTTAAAAACCATCAATTTCAAAAACGTTTCGATTTATATACTTGAAATCAGGATCATGATAATTAAATTTTCAACATGTTTTAAGTTTGCCTGTAATTTCAAATTTCCAAAAGAAAACTTTAATTGTTTTTGCTCTAATTTATTTTTAAAACTTAAAACATGTTTAAACAAACAATTTTTTTTAGATTATAAAGTTTAACAAGATCCAGGGGAAGAGTAATCAAATTTTAAACAGGTTTTTGAAAACCTGGAAATGACAGAGGAAAATATGCCTTTAACTCAAACATGCACACTCATCTCTGCCTATACATGTACACATATTTGCATGCATGTAAGTGCTATACAATTTATTTCAAGAATTATCACAAACAACACATAATACTCCAGATCTTTAAGGGTTTACTCACATGGAAATGTTAACAGAGAAAGCCAGGAAGTTTTCCTTGCTTTGATCTGAACTGTTATTTGAACTGAAGCTTGAATCTTTGGCCTAATACTTGATGTTGAATTTGAATCTAATACTTGATGTTTACTCACCTTGATTTTTTTTTGAATAGAGGACCTGGGTTTGAAAAGTTACCAGCTTGCTTCTGATCTGGTTTTGATCAACTTTGTCTAATTGTTAAGTTTGGTTTTGGGTTTTCAAGTTATAAAAATGCAGTGATGATTTTATCTTTGTTTAACTTTTTTAGTTTCGAATGGAAGAAAAAAATGAAGACAGAGTGGAGATATATATATATATATATATATATATATAGGAAAGTGTACTGCATTCTATTTGGTTGTATACAGCAAGCTACCTCTTTTTTTTATATATGTATTTATCTTTTGCATTTCTTTGGTCTGAAGTTTTGTGACCTAACATGAATTGATTAATTGTTTTTGTGTGCTTGCATTAATTGCAATGTCCCCTCTTGTAACGACCCTGAAATTCCGACCCAATTTTAAAATTTTGAATCCATTATTTTAATATAAAATATGGAACTTTCATACGATTTCAATTAGCGTCCAAACTTTGTTTATAAATTACGCCTAGATGGTTATAGATATGGGAAAAGTTTCGTCGGAAAATACCGCAGTAAATTTCGTTCGCGTTTATTTCACATTAGTTCATTTTAAACGCGAAAATTTTTATCTTCTGAACCGGAATATTTTTACATAGAAAAATTCTAAACCATCTTCTGATCAAGACGTCATTTTTCGTTTTTCAAATTTCGGACATCTTTAGCTCCGTTGATCTTATTCTTCGGCGTTTTTGCTGCATTTTCTACAATAGAAAATTTTGAATTTTATAAATTTAATCGTACCACTGATATCTGTATACCGTTGCGTTCGCCTCGTCGCGCTGATCAAAATGGTATATTTATTTGTGTCAATCGGAGTTCGGCGATGCAAATTATAAATTGTTTAACGAATTATAAACTGGTCCGTTACGCAGCCCAAACCGGTACCCAATTACCTACTCAGTTCAGAATTCTAAGGGTCCTTGACTATTCAGCTGCCTAGAAACCTAACAGCCTTTCGGTTACCGTGACAATAAATTTAGGGTTTTGAAATCCCAATACCACTTTATATAAACAAGCAAATTCATAATTCTTTTGGTTTACATTCTCAAAATCATTCTAGTTCGTACTCCATCTGCCTTCTCTCCTCTTCTATGCATTTCATGCTTTTATTTTGTTCAAGACCTTCAGCAGCATTCTCTTCCCAAACCCAACTTCCATGCCCCTCCACCTGCCCTCCACCTGACCTTCCACCTACCCGCTCACCAGCCCACCGCCTCCTGTCCAGCTCCCCTCTGCCAGCCGAACCCCGTCCCCAGGCCTCCACCCACCAGCCTCCGCCTGCCTTTCGCCACGCCCAGCCCAACCACCTGGCCCCGAACCTGCTGCCCCATCCCATCGCCTCCGCCCAGCCCTTCGCCCACCGCCAGTCCCCACGCCCAGTCCCCGAACCCACTGCCCCAGCCCTCCGCCAGCCGAGCCACCCCGTCCCTTCGCCTGCCCCAGCCCTTCGCCAGCACCTAGCAGCCCTCCGCCAGCCGAGCCACGCCTGCCCCAGTTCCCTCCACCAGACCCAACCGCACCCAGCCCAGCCCAGACCCAACCGCACCCAGCCCAGCCCGCCGCGCCCAGCCCCGCCACCCCATCCCTCCGCTGCCTGCCGTTCCACCCCCTGCCCAGTCCGCCAGACCCCACCCGAACCCACCAGACCCAGCCCACCCGGACCCGCCAGCAACCCCATGCAGCCCACCCCAGCCCGCCACCGACACCACTGCCCATGCAGCACGTCGAGCCGCCTAGCCCGCTCCCGCGTCCCCTGGCCACAGCCTGCTCCGCAGCCCCGACTTGTCCTCAGTCGATTTCTACTGCGCTGCCACTTTTATTTTATTTTGTTTTTTGTAATATGATAAAATTATATATCAGTTACAATTTGTAACCTATGGACTCACTTATGCCTTGTCTGTGCAGTTCCAATTGAGGCTAATCCAGCGATCTAAGCTTCCATCCACCTTATTTGCATCTAGTTGTTTGGTAAGGTTTATATATACATACAAATCAATATATATATACATCATATTAAGCTATTGTTGAATAATCTTTTGTTTGATTTATAGTTCGTATTCGTGCTTGTGTCGTCCATTCTAGTCTATTCATTTTCGTGCTTCGCCGTCATCTTCTTTAACCACGCAAGGTGAATATTTCATTCATGACTAATCTATTATGCTATGATAATCAAGTGATAGATGTTATTGATATTAATTTGAATGTTAAATGGTTGAAGTTAAATTGTGATTTGAAGTTAGTTATGGAAAATAGTGGTGACACTAAATTGTTATGTGATGTTGAAATTGGTCGTTAATATAAGTGATGACTAATATGAAATTGAAATTGATATAGGATAGTCTAAAATTTAAAATAGATTATATATGTTGAACTTGACCCTTTAAATGTTAAATAAATCGACACGTAGAAATAGTGTTAACAACACTTTGAACCATTGAATGTATGATTTATGTAATAATTTGATAATAAACGCCAAGTGAAACCTATAATGTAATAATCTTTAATCTGCATGAAACGATAGTGTGGATTCTAGGAATAATTTTATTAATTTACATAAATAACAAATTTAAATTAAATACGATTATTTCGGGATTATTTAAAATAAACGGTTGAATTGTTATGTATGGTTGCTATTGATTGTTTATTTACTTTGACACCATCCCAGTTATCACACTGCAAGTTCCCTTTGCTATGCTTTGTTTTATTTATTGATATTGGGTTGAAATGATAAATACCCAATTGAAAAACTTTGGCCTAGGATAGATAATTAAAAATAAGAAACCCGATTGGTCGACAAAAATCATTTTGGAATTGAAATTTATTTGAAATTAAGAAATGAATTTAATTTTAATAACTCAATAGATTTAATTGTAATGAATGAATGGATTTAATTGTAATAAATCAATGGACTTAATTGTAATAAATTAATGGATTTAATTGTAATGAATTAATGAAAAAAAATAAGTGGACCTAATTGAAATAAATTAATGGATTAAATTGAAACGGATTAATAAATCTATTTAATTAGATAAACGGATGGACACGTTTAATTGAAATGAGATTCGAATAAGTAAGTTTTAGAATCTAATAAATTGAATTTATTAGATTCGAAATTAAATCTAATTTGGATAAATTTAATAAATTTGGAATTTGTTATAAATTTAATTTGAGATTAAGTAACAAAGTGACTTAAAGGGAATGCAAAACCAACTAAAGTTAAGGATTTGATTTAGCTGGTGAAATTGATTAAATCAAAGTTTTGATTAAATTTAATGTAACGATGAATGGGAATAGGAATAAAATTGAACTTGAATACTTAAGTATTGTTAACTCAAGGGCTTGAACTAAAACTTCATTTGGAAATATGATTTTAAAGGTTTAAAATAAATTGAATTGTGAAGTGTCAAAATTTTGAAAGTCAAACTTGCAACTTGACTTTTGGATTTTTATTTGTTTTAAACTTTAATATTTGACCATCGGGTAATTAATGCGTAGTTATTAAAGAGACCGGGATCGGATATGGAGATACTCTCTGTCGATACCGAAAACCACTTTAATAACTAATATACGCGGAGTGTTGATCCAGAATGAAGTGGATGGTTTTGATGAACGCGTTGACTGAAGAAAGAGAACGTTTTTGGATGACCCCTGACATGACTAAAATAGGAGCCACGCCGGGCCATTGAGGATCGCCATCTCTAGCGGACACACTTCTTCGATACCATTCTATTACTTGTGATTGATTTGGTGCGCACCCTTGATTTGGGAGTGTTGTTTCGCGGTGTTGAGATAGTAGCTACTATGCTCAACATCAGTCCGGATTAGGCAACTACTAGTATCCTAGTTGGTATCGCCTTATGTACCTTGTCATACTGATTATCCTATTCGCGACCACTACGTTTTGTTTTGTACCTTTAGTATATGGATTACCCTCTGGTGACTTCCGGTTTTGGGAAAACTACGGTCTTGTATATGCTCTTGGGAATAAAAATGTGTTAAGGGTGGAATGGGCCATGACTTAACACTATTTTGATATCATACTTTACTGATTAGACATTATCTATTTAGCGTATTCTATTATATATATAGATAGTTTATCGGATCCTTAAAGGTGTGTATCACATTCATCTTTGAGTTATGGACTTTATTATTTGCACCTGATTATCCTATATAAGATTTTGAGTCCTGACTCGAGTGTTTCTTTTGTATATGCTCGGGTCAGTCTGAAGCTATCCAGTTGCTGATCAAGGTTGGTTGAAGATGCTGAAGACTTAGCATTTATCTTTATCAGTTATTTCCTTTCTAGTATTTGATGAGCTTATGTATTGAACATCTTGTATTTCGCTTTGTCACTTTATGTTGAGACATTGTTGTATTCCTGTAGTAGCTTCATGAACTACTATTATGATGATGTACTTTTCCGCTACATTATTCTGTGACTATTCTGTGTCTGTGATGTTATATTGATTCTCATTTACATATATGTATTCATAATCCCATAATGATTCGTGTTTTGTATTATTTAAGTTGACATGTGTGGATTATTGTCAATTTAAATGGTCCAAATATACGGGTTGTTACAGTTGGTATCAGAGCTTCGGTTTTCCTAAAACCTTAGTTCGGGATTATGAAACTCATTAGAGATAGGGTAGCAATACCCTAGAATGAGGAGAATCGATTCAATATCCAAATCCTTTCTATTCGAACTTCTTTGATTCATCGATTAAATTTTCTTTGAGTTCCATGATTTTATCCATGGTTCTAAATTTCTTTTGGTATTTCAAGATGAGTGCCAGAAGAAACAATAGGGGTGGAAGAGGCAATGGTCCTGCTCAGGCTGCACCAGCCGCTCCAGCTCCTGTCAAATTCACCATTCTTAGTAAGGAGTATTCACAGCTTGGAGGTATTAAGTTTTCTAGATCCGAGAACATTATTGAGGCTCAGCAATGGCTTAAAGGCTTAGAGAAGATATTTTCGGGTCTAGAGATCACTGATGCTCAGAAGCGTCAGCTTGCTGCCTGGCAACTTCAGGATGCCGCGCAAGATTGGTGGGAATCAGTTACTTCTCGTATCGAGGAGAACACCATCACTTGGGCCCAGTTTAGGTATAAAATTTAATTGGATTCCGTAGTCTAAATTCTTCTTTAATCTTTGGAATGTTATTCATCTAGTCTATCTTTTGATTAGGGATACTTTCTCGGCACAATGGATGCCAGCTGCTGGGAAAACCCAACTTTATAGAGCTTTCATGGATCTGAAGCAAGGCAGTATGACTTTTTCTGAGTATGAGAGAAAATTCAACGAACTCTCCAAGTTCGGCCCAGGATTGATTGATACACCCCTTCTAAAAAATGAGAAGTTCATTTTGGGAGCTAGACCAGAATATTATGACTTGCTTACTGGCCACACTCACTGCACCTTCACAGAGCTTGTTGATTATGCTCTTAGATATGAGGCGAAGCCTAAGGGACCTACTGCCAAAGCCACTCCTACTCAGCCCTCTTCTAGCCAGCCCGGGAAAAGGAAGATGAACTTTGATCAACAAAAGAAAGCTTGGCAGAAGACTACTGGATTGGGATATGCTCAGAAAAGCCCAATCGACCTGGCTAATATCACTTGCTTCAAATGCGATAAGAAGGGCCATTATGCTAATAGTTGTCCATCTACCAGAGCCGCTGTTCCACCACCTTCTACGACTAGGAAAGATTTATGCTATGTCTGCCTCCAGCCGGGTCATTTCAAGAAAGACTGCCCACTGTATAAGCGTGGCACACCATCTGGAGTATTTGCTATCACCACACCTGCACCCCCTGCACCACCCACCCAGGATGACCAAGGTACCTTACGAAGTATTTTTCATTTACATGCTACCCCTGTTAGGGTATTATTCGATATTGGTGCTTCACATAGCTTTATATCAGTTGACCTTTGTAATAAACTCAAATTAGAACCTACTCTTGCTACTACCTCCTTATGTGTCTCAAATCCTATCGGAGGACCCGCTAACCTCCGAAGTGTTTGCAAGGGAGTTGCACTTATGTATGATTTTTCTCGATTCACTTGGGATTTCTATGTACTTGGATTCCAAGCATTCGACTTTCTTTTAGGAGCTGATTGGTTAAGCAAATTCGATGCTGTTATTTCCTGCAAAACTTGTTCAGTTTCTTTGGTAAGCGACATGGATCAGCCACTTGTCATTGAATGCAAATCACCTCAGAAATATGCCGGAAGCTTCATATTTTCTCTTGATGTTCATCCGGATGATCTAAATACTACCCCTATTGTTCAGAAATTTCCAGATGTATTTGGAGAGGTCAACTCTCTACCGCCTAAACGGGAAATCGATTTTCGTATTGATCTGATCCCTGGAGCTACTCCTGTAGTTCTCCCACACCGAAGGATGGCTCCTAAAGAAAAAGCTGAACTGAAAACCCAAATTGATGATCTATTTGCTAAAGGCTTGATTAGGAGAAGTTGTTATGAATGGGGCGCCGCAGTTGTATTTGTCACCAAATCAGATGGATCTCTTCGCATGTGTGTTGATTACCGAGAACTGAACAAACGCACGCTCAAGAATCGTTATCCGATGCCTCGCATCAACGATTTATTCGATCAGCTCCATGGAGCTAAAATTTTCTCACAACTTGATCTAGCCACTGGGTTCCACCAACTCAGAGTTGCTGAAGATAGTATCCATAAGACCGCTTTCCGTACCGAAAATGGATTCTATGAATGGTTGGTTATGCCATTCGGTTTGACCAACGCACCTGCTTATTTCGTCGATTTGATGAATCGAGTCTTTCGGGATGTACTTAACAAGTTTGTTCTTGTATTCATTGATGATATTCTCATTTTCTCCAAAAACGAGAAGGAGCATGAGACAAACCTTGCTTATGTTCTAGAAACTCTCCGAAAACATCAACTTAAGGCCAAATTCTCTAAATGCCACTTCTGGCGAGACGAAGTGAGATTCCTGGGCCACATAGTTTCTGAAAATGGGATTTCGGTCGATGCAGCTAAGATCGCCGTAATCAATGTATATCCTATTCGCTATTTCTATTCAATTTCTCTCATCCCTTTCTAATTTGAAATTTATCTACAGGATTGGGAGACTCCTAAAGCTCCTACAAATATTCATAGTTTCTTCGGTTTAGCCGGTTATTATCGCAGATTTATTCAGCACTTTGCCTGGATTTCTGCCCCACTTACTGCTTTAACTCGGAAGGATGTTAAGTTTATTTAGAGTGAGAAGTGCGAATCAGCCTTTAATGAGTTGAAGCGTAAGTTAACTTCAGCTCCTGTTCTTGCGGTAATCGATGGAAGTGAAGGATTAACTGTCTATACAGATACTTGCCGAGAAGGTTTAGGCGCTGTTCTTATGCAAAATGGAAAGGTTATTGCCTATGCGGGCCGTTAGTTGAAGACCCATGAATTAAACTATGCCACACATGACCTAGAGCTTCTTGCCATTGTATGTAACGACCCGTAAATTTCAACTGTTTTAATAACGTAATTAGTTGAAATTTTGTGAAATTTTAAACGATAAAATTTTGAAATAAAAATTTGATATTTGAAATGCGTCTAGTTAAACATAGCAACTGGTAAATTTTCTTCTGAAAATATGAAAGTTTATTTCGCGCGTAAATTCACTTCAATTTAATCAGTTAAAAAGCAATGAAAACAAAATGTTTCCGAAACCTAAATATTTTTACATAGAAAAATTCTAAACCATCTTCTGAGCAAGATGTTAGTTTGTCGTTTTTCCAAATTCGGACATCTTTGGCTCCGTCGATCTTATTTTTCTATGTTTTCTTGCATTTTTTCGCCAATAGAAAAATTTCGAATTTTTAGAATTCAGTCGTACCACTAATATCTAAATATTGTTTGATCGTCTTGTCGTGCTGATCTCGGCGATATATTCAATTCTGGATTTCGACGTCCGGAACGCATAGAAACCTACGGACGGAACGTGTTTTATATCGGTTTCGCCTTCAGCCTTTGGTTCCCTGTGCCTATTCGACTATACCTCGTGAGAATTTAAAAGCCATAACTTTTAATATTCTCAACTATTCAAATTCTAATCTCTATAAACTCTAGAATTAAATATGTACCCTTACCATTTCTAAATCGGTTCAAAATTATAATTGTTTGCATCTGGTTTCGTGCGTTATTAATAATGTATTGTACCAATGTTGTTTTATTGGTAACTAGCTCATTTGTCTTCTCCCAAAATTGTGCTGCACGGTTCACTAGCCTTCCTCTTCACAAAGTTATATAAAGTTGCTTCGAGACAAGCCAGCTCATTTTTTTTCTTCCTCACCCAAGCACTTTTGTATCCTTCATCTCAAAACAACTCGGCCATCATCCTTCTGTGCAACCGCCGTGCCACTTCCATACCCGGATCCACTTCCAACCCCGAGCAGGCAGCCGCGTCCATCAAGCTTCCAACCCATCAACCTAAGTGCCTCCTATTTCCGAAGCCCTCCAAACCTCCTTCCTCTCGGCTTCCATCTCTTCCGTACCCCGTGCTCTGGCCACCTGGCCGTACCCCACCTCCTCCTAGCATCGCCTACAACGCCAAGTAATCACATCCGCCCCACCCAAACGCAGCCATCCCACGTCACTACCACAACTCCGCAGCCTTCGGCCAAAGCCGAAGCCATGGCACTCGCCTCCAAGTTGGCCACCACTCTATCGCCGGAACCCGTGCCCACCATCGGTCCCCTTCCCCACGTACATCTCCCACACTTCGGCCATGACAGTCACCGCAAGCGCAGCCCACCCGAGAGCCAGCCGAGGCTTTCCCTTTTCCCCACTCTGTTTTGCAACCCATGCGTGCACTCGTCCTCCATTCCTTCCGCTTACCTCGCCATCTTCTATCCTCTGATTAGTAAGTTGCATAGATTTTGCATTGTCTGTTATTACATGATAGTATACAAACCA
Source organism: Allium fistulosum (assembly GCA_030737815.1). NCBI lineage: Eukaryota > Viridiplantae > Streptophyta > Magnoliopsida > Asparagales > Amaryllidaceae > Allium > Allium fistulosum. The sequence continues at coordinate 859,618,879 of CM060908.1, read as the reverse complement.
TGTTTATTATATATACAAATTTTATATATTAGTCATATATATATTACTATATATGTGTACTGTAGTATTATGTTAAGTATAGGTTTTCATAAGAATGTATAAGAGCTGCGGGTTTTGTTGTTATAAAGTTTATATAAATTTTACTCTAAATATTAAATTTTTGCTATAGTATGTATATAAGTATATTCGAAAATCTGTTGGTATATTATTATTATACAAGTTATCTATAATAGCTTGCATAGCTTATATATTATATGTTAGTTTTAGCTGTGAAATTTTATGTATAAGCATATATATGTTTCTACTGTATATTTGAAAGTAAAGGAATAGTTTGTATGTGTATGTTTAACTATTTATATTTTGTAGTTATATATATGTACTGTTTTTGTATAAGTTATATTCTATTAGATAGTAAAGTATATACACTATTTATTTGATGACTGGACGTCTTATCTGTTGGTTGTTCATACATGCTATATAAATTCGTTTGAATGTTTAAAGTTTAGATATAGAGTTTGTTAAATATTTGCATAGTTTATATATATTACGTAACCTGCATGTATACGTATGTGTTAGTCTACACACTTTACATCATTCGACTGCACATGTATTTGTATATTTTATATATAAGTCTGTGCATAAAGAGTTATATATATAATGGTTTAATGTATATAAGTTATATAAGTGGTTGTATATATATAGTTATATAGTTCATATATATATCAGTTTGATTTTGAAGATAAAGCAGGGGTTTATTTGACGTTATATTTATATATATATATATATATTTTAAATATGTATTTTAATTGAATATTGGTTTTGGGTAAATTTATAATATATATATATATATATATTTATTGGCTGTTCCTATCAAATTGCTCTAATTGTTTCAATCGATTCCTTATTTATCATCTTTATTCGTCGATCCGTGTCAATCCTGCCGTGCTTTGGAAATCGTCATTTGGATTTGGTTAATTTCGCAATTCAAATCGTAGCCTGTTGTGTTGTCTATCTTTTTGTGTTCTCTAGCCTCGAAAGGTGAGCACTCACTCACGATTAACGTTCTTTTATTTATTAAATTTGATTTCAATTGAAACGACAATTGAAATATGCTGCTGTTTGATATTTACACTGTTATTACCTGTATCAGTTCACCTCTGACATCTGACACCATTATCTGATATATATGCAATGATAATCCAGTTTGGTTGTTAAATGATTGATTGTTGATGTTTATATTGGACGTTAAATTGTTAATGATGTAAGCGATAAATAATTTGAAATTGAAATAGATGTAGGATAGTTAGATTGGATATATGTGTTAAATTTGATTAAATGACATTTGTATAATATGACCCCTTTTAATTGTTAAATTAATTGACATGTAGAATAGTGATAATTACACTTTGAAACATTGAACGTATTTGATTAATTGTTGTAGTGTTAAAATTGAAATCGAATGACAAGTGAAGAACCGTATAAATAATATTGTAATAATCTTTAATCTACATGAAATGATAGTGTAGATTCTAGAAATAATTATATTAATTCGCACAAATAACAATGCGAATTAATACGGTTATTTCGGGATTATTTGAATTGATTATTGGATTGTTATTGATTGTTGTTATTGCTTGTTTATTTACTTTGACACCATCCCAGTTATCACACTGCAAGTTCCCTTTGTTATGCTTTGATTTTTGAATTGAATTGGAATCGGGTTGAAATGATAAATACCCAAATTGAACTTTGACCTTGGATATAGAGAATTAAATAAAAACTCGATTGGTCAATAATTTGATTTAAAAATAAAACGAAGATTTTATTTGAATAAATAATAAGGTTTGAAATGAAGTTGAAATTTGAATTTTAATGAAAGGAAAATGTTAATATTTATTAAACTTTGAAATGATTTAATAATTAAGTTTGAAATTATAATTAAGTTTGAAATTATTAAACTTTGAAATTATTTAATAATTAAGTTTTGAATTATTTAATAATTAAATAAGATTGAATGATTTAATGATCAAATTTAATTGAATTCTTTAATAAGAGAAATTGAACTTTTGAATAAGTGAATTTACTTCGTAAATAATTGAAATTGAGTTTTCTTTACTAATTAAGTTTGGAAAATTATTTAAGTAAGTAAATAAGTGAAATTGAATTTCTTTAACAAGAAAAAAAATGTGATTTATTGAAATTAATGTAAGACTTGTAATTTAAAGAATTTGATTTGATGAATTTAATTTAATTCAAATTGTAAGTTTTGAAATAAGGAAGTTGAATTTAAATAATGGATTTAATGAATTGGAAATTTAATAGAAATTATTTTGAATGGCAAATTTACTTAATGAATATTGAATGCAGTCGATAAATGAAGTTAAATTGATTTGAATGTTAAATTAAATTGATTTAAATGATTTCGGAATGAACCTTATATACGAATTTAAATTGATATTTGAATTGTTTTAAATAAAGATTGAAATTGAATTATAAGATTTTGAAATTATGAATTTGGAAGTTTTGAAACGTAAATTTTGGAAATTGATTTCGAAAGAGAAAGGAATTGTCGATTTACGAATTCCAATTGAAATTGAAATTGATTTGGTTTTGAAATATAGTAACGACCAATCGGTGTTATAATCACGAAGGTTATTAAAGGAACCGGAATTGGTTTGGGACATACTCACTGTCTAAACCGGAAACCACTTTAATAACTATACGCGGAGTGTGATCCAGAATGAAGTGGTTGGATAGACGAACGCGATGACTGAAGAAAGTGAACGATAATGGATAGCCTTGACACTTGTGTCAAATTGGAAATGACTAAAACAGGAGCCGTGCCGGGCCAATGGAGGATTAGCTACCTCAAGTGGACACACTTCTTCGTAAACTATTCATTTACTTTGTGATTGATTGGTGCGCACCCTTGATTTTGGGAGTGTTGTTTCACGGTGTTGCGGGCGCTGCGGCGTTGCGTTCTCACCAGTCCGGATCAGGCAAACGGTAGTATCACTACCTTGGGTATTGCCTCATGTGCCTTGTCATACTTGTATTCCTGTATACGCGACCACTACGAATTTGTTTTGTACCTTTAGTATATGGATTGCCCTCTAGTGACTTCCGGTTTTGGGGAAACTACGGTCTTGTATATGCTTTTGGGAATAAAAATGTGTTAAGGGTGGAATAGGCCATGACTTAACGCTATTTTGATATCTTTATATTACTGATAGACATTATCTACTTAGCGTATATTACTACCTAGTAGATAGTTTAACGGATCCTTAAAGGATGGTTATTCCAAACATCCTTTGAGTTACTTGTGTTTCAATTGCTATTTCACTTGAGTTGGATTTATAAATATAAGAATGTTAATCCTGACTCGAGTGTCTTGTGTTTTGCTTTACGCTCGGGTCAGACTGAGTGTACCAGTATTCGAGACTCACCTTTGAAGTTGGAGCTTTGCTTGAAGATCCAGCCATCTATTCTGCTTTCAATATTCGATGATTCCAGTGATGTATTCTGATTTGTATCTGATGTATCGTGTTACTCTTCCGTTGTATCTGGTTTAACTCTGATGTATCGTATTACTCTTCTGTTGTAAACTCTGATGTATCTTATATATTCATATGGTAGCTTCATGAAATACTATCTCTTTTATTTCCGCTGCATTTATTACTCTGTGTCTGTGATCTGTGATTATATTTATTTACTGTATATGTTCAGTTTTGCCAAATTTAAATTAACAACGCGGTATTTTGAGCAATTCAACTCCGACATGTGTGTCTGCCTATGCACTTAGAGGGTGCAGCATGATAGGGGGTTCTCGCATTTGGTTTGGTAGCGAGCGGATGACTCTTACTCCTACATGTCCCTGCGGGGTTGGTGCAGTCGAGAGGCTGGCTGTAAAGGCAGAACACAGGTACAACTGTATGCTACGGTGGGCGTTACCCCACTGACGCGGTCCGTTACAGTTGGTATCAGAGCCAGGTTGCTCTAGGCAAAACTTAACATATAGGGTAAATGTATTTACAGAATCACTCTCATTCGAGTTTCAATCTCTTCCTTTTGACTCGATTCCTTTGAATTCTGGAACGTTCCTTACGGTTCCATATTTCATTCGTGTCCCTCAATATTCGTCTTCTTTCAATTCTGGAGCATCACATAACTCCACTTCGAATGACCCTTATAGTGAATCGGCGGTCTCGCCAAACTTCGAATGATTTGTAAAGGGGTGAAACTCCTTTATAATAGGCATCGTTTTACCGGAGATTTCTGTATCCTCGGTTTACGATGCTATCTATTACCTGCTATACCTGAATTCCATCTCTTGAGATCGAGTGTTGATTTACCTCGGAATTCAGCAATCGATCTTACTCTTAAAGTTACGGACGACCCAGTTAAGGTTGCCCGTGAATTAAATAAACTCATCCACCTCCCGAATGTGGTAATTGAATTATCCTATCTTCTGTTTCAAACTTATTTTCAAATCAAAATTCACTTTGATTTGAGTCAACAAAAATTTGAATCCCTATCCTTATTTTGAAAATTCATTCCTGTATCGTCGAGCAAAGAAATGTATTTGTAAACTAATATATAAATGTTTTAATATATGCTGTGTTGTTTGAGTTGTTGATGTTGATTTGGGTTTCCGATCGATTCGTCTGATCAACGCTATCGATAGGATTTCCAAAACACTTGAACAGAGCAAACTGACACAATATTATTTTCAAATTTGGAAAATGAAATAAATTTGTTTGATTATATTGTGAAAATATAAGCAAAAATTTTCTGGAATTTAATAGGTAAATTAAATTGTTTGTTTGAAATGATAATATTTGATTATCATTTATTGTTCTAAATAAATTTATAAATACGGTTTATAAATTGATTTGGAATTTGAAATGAATTTAATTCAGAAATTTGAGAATTTAGTTTCCGGTGATTTCGAACTTTGGTTTTAAAATTTTAAAGTATATATTATTGGAAGTATTTTCGAATGGAAATCGTTTCCAAAAAAAATTTAAAATGTTGAAATCAGTGCTCTTCTCTTTGTCGCTGGAAAATAATTTCGGTGATGGCAGCCGCATCATCGACGTTCATTTTCGAGTTTCGAGGTGGAGATACTATTCTATAGCTTTGCTACGGTTTGTTTTGAAAAATATTTTGATTTGAATTTCTTCGGTATAATTTGATTTATATATATATATAGGTATCTTATTTTAAAATTTAATTTGATTTGATATAAATATATTATATATATCTCTAAATTGTTTAAAGTTAATCGGAAATCAAATTCTTAAATTTTGTTAAGGATGATTTTAATTATAAATAAAACCAAAATTTGGAATAACTATTCAAACTCGAATAATTGAATTGGGAAAAATTTTTATTTGTATATTGTTCAACTGCATTCTAATACAACTTACCTAAATCATTCAGAGTTGAATATGTAACTGGATAATATATATAATATAAATTGAATTTATAAATAAAATTTGAGCGTTTATAATAAATGTTATACACTAAATTTTGATTATAAAGATGTTAATAGAGTTAGGTAGGATAATAAGTAAACTCAGTTAATAATGAAATAAATTTGTTTTTGAAAGAATTAATAAATTGAAATTTGATCAACTTATAAAAATACCTTGAATTTAGAAGAAATTAGTAAATGTAAATTAATTTAAATCGAAACTTTTATGTTTTAAATTAATTTATATGGGTTAAATATATGTGAGTAGATATATTAAGTAGAATAAATTTAACAATAATTGGGAATAAGGAAGAAATTAAATTGTTGAAAATAAAATATGATTATAATAAAAGATTATTCAAAGTTATGGTTTTAGAAATTGTAAATTTAGGATAATTGGATAGTAAGATAATGAATTTAGAAATAGTGAGATTGATTTTAGTGAAATCAAATGGATTAAATCAATTATTGAATATCAATTAATTAAAATTTGAATTTATATGGTTTAAATTAATTGTTATTTTATATTTCAAAATCTGTTTTCTTTCTGGTTGTTTCTATTCTCCTACCTCGTTCCTTTTCGGGGACGAAAAGTTTTGAGTGGGGGAGAGTGTAACGACCCGTAAATTTCAACTGTTTTAATAACATAATTAGTTGAAATTTTGTGAAATTTTAAACGATAAAATTTTGAAATAAAAATTTGATATTTGAAATGCGTCTAGTTAAACATAGCAACTGGTAAATTTTCGTCTGAAAATATGAAAGTTTATTTCGCGCGTAAATTCACTTCAATTTAATCAATTAAAAAGCAATGAAAATAAAATGTTTCTGAAACCTAAATATTTTTACATAGAAAAATTCTAAACCATCTTCTGAGCAAGATGTTAGTTTGTCATTTTTCTAAATTCGGACATCTTTGGCTCCGTCGATCTTATTTTTCTACACTTTCTTGCATTTTTCCGCCAATAGAAAAATTTCGAATTTTTAGAATTCAGTCATAACACTAATATCTAAATATCGTTTTGATCGTCTTGTCGTGCTAATCTCGGCGATATATTCAATTCTGGATTTCGACGTCCGGAACGCATAGAAACCTACGGACGGAACATGTTTTATATCGGTTTCGCCTTCAGCCTTTGGTTCCCTGTGCCTATTCGACTATACCTCGTGAGAATTTAAAAGCCATAACTTTTAATATTCTCAACTATTCAAATTCTAATCTCTATAAACTCTAGAATTAAATATGTACCCTTACCATTTCTAAATCGGTTCAAAATTATAATTGTTTGCATCTGGTTTCGTGCGTTATTAATAATGTATTGTACCAATGTTGTTTTATTGGTAACCAGCTCATTTGTCTTCTCCCAAAATTGTGCTGCACGGTTCACTAGCCTTCCTCTTCACAAAGTTATATAAAGTTGCTTCGAGACAAGCCAGCTCATTTTTTTTTCTTCCTCACCCAAGCACTTTTGTATCCTTCATCTCAAAACAACTCGGCCATCATCCTTCTGTGCAACCACCGTGCCACTTCCATACCCGGATCCACTTCCAACCCCGAGCAGGCAGCCGCATCCATCAAGCTTCCAACCCATCAACCTGACTGCCTCCTATTGCCGAAGCCCTCCAAACCTCCTTCCTCTCGGCTTCCATCTCTTCCATACCCCGTGCTCTGGCCACCTGGCCGTACCCCACCTCCTCCTAGCATCGCCTACAACGCCAAGTAATCACCTCCGCCCCTCCCAAACACAGCCATCCCACGTCACTACCACAACTCCGCAGCCTTCGGCCAAAGCCGAAGCCATGGCACTTGCCTCCAAGTTGGCCGCCACTCTATCGCCGGAACCCGTGCCCACCATCGGTCCCCTTCCCCGCGTACATCTCCCACACTTCGGCCATGACAGTCACCGCAAGTGCAGCCCACCCGAGAGCCAGCCGAGGCTTTCCCTTTTCCCCACTCTGTTTCGCAACCCATGCGTGCACTCGTCCTCCATTCCTTCCGCTTACCTCGCCATCTTCTATCCTCTGATTAGTAAGTTGCATAGATTTTGCATTGTCTGTTATTACATGATAGTATACAAACCATGTTTATTATATATACAAATTTTATATATTATTCATATATATATTACTATATATGTGTACCGTAGTATTATGTTAAGTATAGGTTTTCATAAGAATGTATAAGAGCTGCGGGTTTTGTTGTTATAAAGTTTATATAAATTTTACTCTAAATATTAAATTTTTGCTATAGTATGTATATAAGTATATTCGAAAATCTGTTGGTATATTATTATTATACAAGTTATCTATAATAGCTTGCATAGCTTATATATTATATGTTAGTTTTAGCTGTGAAATTTTATGTATAAGCATATATATGTTTCTACTGTATATTTGAAAGTAAAGGAATAGTTTGTATGTGTATGTTTAACTATTTATATTTTGTAGTTATATATATGTACTGTTTTTGTATAAGTTATATTCTATTAGATAGTAAAGTATATACACTATTTATTTGATGACTGGACGTCTTATCTGTTGGTTGTTCATACATGCTATATAAATTCGTTTGAATGTTTAAAGTTTAGATATAGAGTTTGTTAAATATTTGCATAGTTTATATATATTACGTAACCTGCATGTATACGTATGTGTTAGTCTACACACTTTACATCATTCGACTGCACATGTATTTGTATATTTTATATATAAGTCTGTGCATAAAGTGTTATATATATAATGGTTTAATGTATATAAGTTATATAAGTGGTTGTATATATATAGTTATATAGTTCATATATATATATCAGTTTGATTTTGAAGATAAAGCAGGGGTTTATTTGACGATATATTTATATATATATATATATATAGATTTTAAATATGTATTTTAATTGAATATTGGTTTTGGGTAAATTTATAATAATATATATATATATATATATATATATTGGCTGTTCCTATCAAATTGCTCTAGTTGTTTCAATCGATTCCTTATTTATCAGCTTTATTCGTCGATCCGTGTCAATCCTGCCGTGCTTTGGAAATCGTCATTTGGATTTGGTTAATTTCGCAATTCAAATCGTAGCATGTTGTGTTGTCTATCTTCTTGTGTTCTCTAGCCTCAAAAGGTGAGCACTCACTCACGATTAACGTTCTTTTATTTATTAAATTTGATTTCAATTGAAACGACAATTGAAATATGCTGCTGTTTGATATTTACACTGTTATTACCTGTATCAGTTCACCTCTGACATCTGACACCATTATCTGATATATATGCAATGATAATCCAGTTTGGTTGTTAAATGATTGATTGTTGATGTTTATATTGGACGTTAAATTGTTAATGATGTAAGCGATAAATAATTTGAAATTGAAATTGACGTAGGATAGTTAGATTGGATATATGTGTTAAATTTGATTAAATGTCATTTATATAATATGACCCCTTTTAATTGTTAAATTAATTGACATGTAGAATAGTGATAATTACACTTTGAAACATTGAACGTATTTGATTAATTGTTGTAGTGTTAAAATTGAAATCGAATGACAAGTGAAGAACCGTATAAATAATATTGTAATAATCTTTAATCTACATGAAATGATAGTGTAGATTCTAGAAATAATTATATTAATTCGCACAAATAACAATGCGAATTAATACGGTTATTTCGGGATTATTTGAATTGATTATTGGATTGTTATTGATTGTTGTTATTGCTTGTTTATTTACTTTGACACCATCCCAGTTATCACACTGCAAGTTCCCTTTGTTATGCTTTGATTTTTGAATTGAATTGGAATCGGGTTGAAATGATAAATACCCAAATTGAACTTTGACCTTGGATATAGAGAATTAAATAAAAACTCGATTGGTCAATAATTTGATTTAAAAATAAAACGAAGATTTTATTTGAATAAATAATAAGGTTTGAAATGAAGTTGAAATTTGAATTTTAATGAAAGGAAAATGTTAATATTTATTAAACTTTGAAATGATTTAATAATTAAGTTTGAAATTATAATTAAGTTTGAAATTATTAAACTTTGAAATTATTTAATAATTAAGTTTTGAATTATTTAATAATTAAATAAGATTGAATGATTTAATGATCAAATTTAATTGAATTCTTTAATAAGAGAAATTGAACTTTTGAATAAGTGAATTTACTTCGTAAATAATTGAAATTGAGTTTTCTTTACTAATTAAGTTTGGAAAATTATTTAAGTAAGTAAATAAGTGAAATTGAATTTCTTTAACAAGAAAAAAAATGTGATTTATTGAAATTAATGTAAGACTTGTAATTTAAAGAATTTGATTTGATGAATTTAATTTAATTCAAATTGTAAGTTTTGAAATAAGGAAGTTGAATTTAAATAATGGATTTAATGAATTGGAAATTTAATAGAAATTATTTTGAATGGCAAATTTACTTAATGAATATTGAATGCAGTCGATAAATGAAGTTAAATTGATTTGAATGTTAAATTAAATTGATTTAAATGATTTCGGAATGAACCTTATATACGAATTTAAATTGATATTTGAATTGTTTTAAATAAAGATTGAAATTGAATTATAAGATTTTGAAATTATGAATTTGGAAGTTTTGAAACGTAAATTTTGGAAATTGATTTCGAAAGAGAAAGGAATTGTCGATTTACGAATTCCAATTGAAATTGAAATTGATTTGGTTTTGAAATATAGTAACGACCAATCGGTGTTATAATCACGAAGGTTATTAAAGGAACCGGAATCGGTTTGGGACATACTCACTGTCTAAACCGGAAACCACTTTAATAACTATACGCGGAGTGTGATCCAGAATGAAGTGGTTGGATAGACGAACGCGATGACTGAAGAAAGTGAACGATAATGGATAGCCTTGACACTTGTGTCAAATTGGAAATGACTAAAACAGGAGCCGTGCCGGGCCAATGGAGGATTAGCTACCTCAAGTGGACACACTTCTTCGTAAACTATTCATTTACTTTGTGATTGATTGGTGCGCACCCTTGATTTTGGGAGTGTTGTTTCACGGTGTTGCGGGCGCTGCGGCGTTGCGTTCTCACCAGTCCGGATCAGGCAAACGGTAGTATCACTACCTTGGGTATTGCCTCATGTGCCTTGTCATACTTGTATTCCTGTATACGCGACCACTACGAATTTGTTTTGTACCTTTAGTATATGGATTGCCCTCTGGTGACTTCCGGTTTTGGGGAAACTACGGTCTTGTATATGCTTTTGGGAATAAAAATGTGTTAAGGGTGGAATAGGCCATGACTTAACGCTATTTTGATATCTTTATATTACTGATAGACATTATCTACTTAGCGTATATTACTACCTAGTAGATAGTTTAACGGATCCTTAAAGGATGGTTATTCCAAACATCCTTTGAGTTACTTGTGTTTCAATTGCTATTTCACTTGAGTTGGATTTATAAATATAAGAATGTTAATCCTGACTCGAGTGTCTTGTGTTTTGCTTTACGCTCGGGTCAGACTGAGTGTACCAGTATTCGAGACTCACCTTTGAAGTTGGAGCTTTGCTTGAAGATCCAGCCATCTATTCTGCTTTCAGTATTCGACGATTCCAGTGATGTATTCTGATTTGTATCTGATGTATCGTGTTACTCTTCCGTTGTATCTGGTTTAACTCTGATGTATCGTATTACTCTTCTGTTGTAAACTCCGATGTATCTTATATATTCATATGGTAGCTTCATGAACTACTATCTCTTTTATTTCCACTGCATTTATTACTCTGTGTCTGTGATCTGTGATTATATTTATTTACTGTATATGTTCAGTTTTGCCAAATTTAAATTAACAACGCAGTATTTTGAGCAATTCAACTCCGACATGTGTGTCTGCCTATGCACTTAGAGGGTGCAGCATGATAGGGGGTTCTCGCATTTGGTTTGGTAGCGAGCGGATGACTCTTACTCCTACATGTCCCTACGGGGTTGGTGCAGTCGAGAGGCTGGCTGTAAAGGCAAAACACAGGTACAGCTGTATGCTACGGTGGGCGTTACCCCACTGACGCGGTCCGTTACAGTTGGTATCAGAGCCAGGTTACTCTAGGCAAAACTTAACATATAGGGTAAATGTATTTACAGAATCACTCTCATTCGAGTTTCAATCTCTTCCTTTTGACTCAATTCCTTTGAATTCTGGAACGTTCCTTATGGTTCCATATTTCATTCGTGTCCCTCACTATTAGTCTTCTTTCAATTCTGGAGCATCACATAACTCCACTTCGAATGACCCTTATAGTGAATCGGCAGTCTCGCCAAACTTCGAATGATTTGTAAAGGGGTGAAACTCCTTTATAATAGGCATCGATTTACCGGAGATTTCTGTATCCTCGGTTTACGATGCTATCTATTACCTGCTATACCTGAATTCCATCTCTTGAGATCGAGTGTTGATTTACCTCGGAATTCAGCAATCGATCTTACTCTTAAAGTTACGGACGACCCAGTTAAGGTTGCCCGTGAATTAAATAAACTCATCCACCTCCCGAATGTGGTAATTGAATTATCCTATCTTCTGTTTCAAACTTATTTTCGAATCAAAATTCACTTTGATTTGAGTCAACAAAAATTTGAATCCCTATCCTTATTTTGAAAATTCATTCCTGTATCGTCGAGCAAAGAAATGTATTTGTAAACTAATATATAAATGTTTTAATATATGCTGTGTTGTTTGAGTTGTTGATGTTGATTTGGGTTTCCGATCGATTCGTCTGATCAACGCTATCGATAGGATTTCCAAAACACTTGAACAGAGCAAACTGACACAATATTATTTTCAAATTTGGAAAATGAAATAAATTTGTTTGATTATATTGTGAAAATATAAGCAAAAATTTTCTGGAATTTAATAGGTAAATTAAATTGTTTGTTTGAAATGATAATATTTGATTATCATTTATTGTTCTAAATAAATTTATAAATACGGTTTATAAATTGATTTGGAATTTGAAATGAATTTAATTCAGAAATTTGAGAATTTAGTTTCCGGTGATTTCGAACTTTGGTTTTAAAATTTTAAAGTATATATTATTGGAAGTATTTTCGAATGGAAATCGTTTCCAAAAAAATTTTAAAATGTTGAAATCAGTGCTCTTCTCTTTGTCGCTGGAAAATAATTTCGGTGATGGCAGCCGCATCATCGACGTTCATTTTCGAGTTTCGAGGTGGAGATACTATTCTATAGCTTTGCTACGGTTTGTTTTGAAAAATATTTTGATTTGAATTTCTTCGGTATAATTTGATTTATATATATATATATATAGGTATCTTATTTTAAAATTTAATTTGATTTGATATAAATATATTATATATATCTCTAAATTGTTTAAAGTTAATCGGAAATCAAATTCTTAAATTTTGTTAAGGATGATTTTAATTATAAATAAAACCAAAATTTGGAATAACTATTCAAACTCGAATAATTGAATTGGGAAAAAATTTTATTTGTATATTGTTCAACTGCATTCTAATACAACTTACCTAAATCATTCAGAGTTGAATATGTAACTGGATAATATATATAATATAAATTGAATTTATAAATAAAATTTGAGCGTTTATAATAAATGTTATACACTAAATTTTGATTATAAAGATGTTAATAGAGTTAGGTAGGATAATAAGTAAACTCAGTTAATAATGAAATAAATTTGTTTTTGAAAGAATTAATAAATTGAAATTTGATCAACTTATAAAAATACCTTGAATTTAGAAGAAATTAGTAAATGTAAATTAATTTAAATCGAAACTTTTATGTTTTAAATTAATTTATATGGGTTAAATATATGTGAGTAGATATATTAAGTAGAATAAATTTAACAATAATTGGGAATAAGGAAGAAATTAAATTGTTGAAAATAAAATATGATTATAATAAAAGATTATTCAAAGTTATGGTTATAGAAATTGTAAATTTAGGATAATTGGATAGTAAGATAATGAATTTAGAAATAGTGAGATTGATTTTAGTGAAATCAAATGGATTAAATCAATTATTGAATATCAATTAATTAAAATTTGAATTTATATGGTTTAAATTAATTGTTATTTTATATTTCAAAATCTGTTTTCTTTTTGGTTGTTTCTATTCTCCTACCTCGTTCCTTTTCGGGGACGAAAAGTTTTGAGTGGGGGAGAGTGTAACGACCCGTAAATTTCAACTGTTTTAATAACGTAATTAGTTGAAATTTTGTGAAATTTTAAACGATAAAATTTTGAAATAAAAATTTGATATTTGAAATGCGTCTAGTTAAACATAGCAACTGGTAAATTTTCGTCTGAAAATATGAAAGTTTATTTCGTGCGTAAATTCACTTCAATTTAATCAATTAAAAAGCAATGAAAATAAAATGTTTTTGAAACCTAAATATTTTTACATAGAAAAATTCTAAACCATCTTCTGAGCAAGAAGTTAGTTTGTCGTTTTTCGAAATTCGGACATCTTTGGCTCCGTCGATCTTATTTTTCTACGTTTTCTTGCATTTTTCCGCCAATAGAAAAATTTTGAATTTTTAGAATTCAGTCGTACCACTAATATCTAAATATCGTTTTGATCGTCTTGTCGTGCTGATCTCGGCGATATATTCAATTCTGGATTTCGACGTCCGGAACGCATAGAAACCTACGGACGGAACGTGTTTTATATCGGTTTCGCCTTCAGCCTTTGGTTCCCTGTGCCTATTCGACTATACCTCGTGAGAATTTAAAAGCCATAACTTTTAATATTCTCAACTATTCAAATTCTAATCTCTATAAACTCTAGAATTAAATATGTACCCTTACCATTTCTAAATCGGTTCAAAATTATAATTGTTTGCATCTGGTTTCGTGCGTTATTAATAATGTATTGTACCAATGTTGTTTTATTGGTAACCAGCTCATTTGTCTTCTCCCAAAATTGTGCTGCACGGTTCACTAGCCTTCCTCTTCACAAAGTTATATAAAGTTGCTTCGAGACAAGCCAGCTCATTTATTTTTCTTCCTCACCCAAGCACTTTTGTATCCTTCATCTCAAAACAACTCGGCCATCATCCTTCTGTGCAACCGCCGTGCCACTTCCATACCCGGATCCACTTCCAACCCCGAGCAGGCAGCCGCGTCCATCAAGCTTCCAACCCATCAACCTGACTGCCTCCTATTGCCGAAGCCCTCCAAACCTCCTTCCTCTCGGCTTCCATCTCTTCCGTACCCCGTGCTCTAGCCACCTAGCCGTACCCCACCTCCTCCTAGCATCGCCTACAACGCCAAGTAATCACCTCCGCCCCTCCCGAACGCAGCCATCCCACGTCACTACCACAACTCCGCAGCCTTCGGCTAAAGCCGAAGCCATGGCACTCACCTCCAAGTTGGCCGCCACTCTATCGCCGGAACCCGTGCCCACCATCGGTCCCCTTCCCCGCGTACATCTCACACACTTCAGCCATGACAGTCACCGCAAGCGCAGCCCACCCGAGAGCCAGCCGAGGCTTTCCCTTTTCTCCACTCTGTTTCGCAACCCATGCGTGCACTTGTCCTCCATTCCTTCCGCTTACCTCGCCATCTTCTATCCTCTGATTAGTAAGTTGCATAGATTTTGCATTGTCTGTTATTACATGATAGTATACAAACCATGTTTATTATATATACAAATTTTATATATTATTCATATATATATTACTATATATGTGTATTCTAGTATTATGTTAAGTATAGGTTTCCATAAGAATGTATAAGAGCTGCGGGTTTTGTTCTTATAAAGTTTATATAAATTTTACTCTAAATATTAAATTTTTGCTATAGTATGTATATAAGTATATTCAAAAATCTGTTGGTATATTATTATTATACAAGTTATCTATAATAGCTTGCATAGCTTATATATTATATGTTAGTTTTAGCTGTGAAATTTTATGTATAAGCATATATATGTTTCTACTGTATATTTGAAAGTAAAGGAATAGTTTGTATGTGTATGTTTAACTATTTATATTTTGTAGTTATATATATGTACTGTTTTTGTATAAGTTATATTCTATTAGATAGTAAAGTATATACACTATTTATTTGATGACTGGACGTCTTATCTGTTGGTTGTTCATACATGCTATATAAATTCGTTTGAATGTTTAAAGTTTAGATATAGAGTTTGTTAAATATTTGCATAGTTTATATATATTACGTAACCTGCATGTATACGTATGTGTTAGTCTACACACTTTACATCATTCGACTGCACATGTATTTGTATATTTTTTATATAAGTCTGTGCATAAAGTGTTATATATATAATGGTTTAATGTATATAAGTTATATAAGTGGTTGTATATATATAGTTATATAGTTCATATATATATATATATATCAGTTTGATTTTGAAGATAAAGCAGGGGTTTATTTGACATTATATATATATATATATATATATAGATTTTAAATATGTATTTTAATTGAATATTGGTTTTGGGTAAATTTATAATAATATATATATATATATTTATTGGCTGTTCCTATCAAATTGCTCTAATTGTTTCAATCGATTCCTTATTTCTCAGCTTTATTCGTCGATCCGTGTCAATCCTGCCGTGCTTTGGAAATCGTCATTTGGATTTGGTTAATTTCGCAATTCAAATCGTAGCCTGTTGTGTTGTCTATCTTCTTGTGTTCTCTAGCCTCGAAAGGTGAGCACTCACTCACGATTAACGTTCTTTTATTTATTAAATTTGATTTCAATTGAAACGACAATTGAAATATGCTGTTGTTTGATATTTACACTGTTATTACCTGTATCAGTTCACCTCTGACATCTGACACCATTATCTGATATATATGCAATGATAATCTAGTTTGGTTGTTAAATGATTGATTGTTGATGTTTATATTGGACGTTAAATTGTTAATGATGTAAGCGATAAATAATTTGAAATTGAAATTGACGTAGGATAGTTAGATTGGATATATGTGTTAAATTTGATTAAATGACATTTGTATAATATGACCCCTTTTAATTGTTAAATTAATTGACATGTAGAATAGTGATAATTACACTTTGAAACATTGAACGTATTTGATTAATTGTTGTAGTGTTAAAATTGAAATCGAATGACAAGTGAAGAACCGTATAAATAATATTGTAATAATCTTTAATCTACATGAAATGATAGTGTAGATTCTAGAAATAATTATATTAATTCGCACAAATAACAATGCGAATTAATACGGTTATTTCGGGATTATTTGAATTGATTATTGGATTGTTATTGATTGTTGTTATTGCTTGTTTATTTACTTTGACACCATCCCAGTTATCACACTGCAAGTTCCCTTTGTTATGCTTTGATTTTTGAATTGAATTGGAATCGGGTTGAAATGATAAATACCCAAATTGAACTTTGACCTTGGATATAGAGAATTAAATAAAAACTCGATTGGTCAATAATTTGATTTAAAAATAAAACGAAGATTTTATTTGAATAAATAATAAGGTTTGAAATGAAGTTGAAATTTGAATTTTAATGAAAGGAAAATGTTAATATTTATTAAACTTTGAAATGATTTAATAATTAAGTTTGAAATTATAATTAAGTTTGAAATTATTAAACTTTGAAATTATTTAATAATTAAGTTTTGAATTATTTAATAATTAAATAAGATTGAATGATTTAATGATCAAATTTAATTGAATTCTTTAATAAGAGAAATTGAACTTTTGAATAAGTGAATTTACTTCGTAAATAATTGAAATTGAGTTTTCTTTACTAATTAAGTTTGGAAAATTATTTAAGTAAGTAAATAAGTGAAATTGAATTTCTTTAACAAGAAAAAAAATGTGATTTATTGAAATTAATGTAAGACTTGTAATTTAAAGAATTTGATTTGATGAATTTAATTTAATTCAAATTGTAAGTTTTGAAATAAGGAAGTTGAATTTAAATAATGGATTTAATGAATTGGAAATTTAATAGAAATTATTTTGAATGGCAAATTTACTTAATGAATATTGAATGCAGTCGATAAATGAAGTTAAATTGATTTGAATGTTAAATTAAATTGATTTAAATGATTTCGGAATGAACCTTATATACGAATTTAAATTGATATTTGAATTGTTTTAAATAAAGATTGAAATTGAATTATAAGATTTTGAAATTATGAATTTGGAAGTTTTGAAACGTAAATTTTGGAAATTGATTTCGAAAGAGAAAGGAATTGTCGATTTACGAATTCCAATTGAAATTGAAATTGATTTGGTTTTGAAATATAGTAACGACCAATCGGTGTTATAATCACGAAGGTTATTAAAGGAACCGGAATCGGTTTGGGACATACTCACTGTGTAAACCGGAAACCACTTTAATAACTATACGCGGAGTGTGATCCAGAATGAAGTGGTTGGATAGACGAACGCGATGACTGAAGAAAGTGAACGATAATGGATAGCCTTGACACTTGTGTCAAATTGGAAATGACTAAAACAGGAGCCGTGCCGGGCCAATGGAGGATTAGCTACCTCAAGTGGATACACTTCTTCGTAAACTATTCATTTACTTTGTGATTGATTGGTGCGCACCCTTGATTTTGGGAGTGTTGTTTCACGGTGTTGCGGGCGCTGCGGCGTTGCGTTCTCACCAGTCCGGATTAGGCAAACGGTAGTATCACTACCTTGGGTATTGCTTCATGTGCCTTGTCATACTTGTATTCCTGTATACGCGACCACTACGAATTTGTTTTGTACCTTTAGTATATGGATTGCCCTCTGGTGACTTCCGGTTTTGGGGAAACTACGGTCTTGTATATGCTTTTGGGAATAAAAATGTGTTAAGGGTAGAATGGGCCATGACTTAACGCTATTTTGATATCTTTATATTACTGATAGACATTATCTACTTAGCGTATATTACTACCTAGTAGATAGTTTAACGGATCCTTAAAGGATGGTTATTCCAAACATCCTTTGAGTTACTTGTGTTTCAATTGCTATTTCACTTGAGTTGGATTTATAAATATTAGAATGTTAATCCTGACTCGAGTGTCTTGTGTTTTGCTTTACGCTCGGGTCAGACTGAGTGTACCAGTATTCGAGACTCACCTTTGAAGTTGGAGCTTTGCTTGAAGATCCAGCCATCTATTCTGCTTTCAGTATTCGATGATTCCAGTGATGTATTCTGATTTGTATCTGATGTATCGTGTTACTCTTCCGTTGTATCTGGTTTAACTCTGATGTATCGTATTACTCTTCTTTGTAAACTCTGATGTATCTTATATATTCATATGGTAGCTTCATGAACTACTATCTCTTTTATTTCCGCTGCATTTATTACTCTGTGTCTGTGATCTGTGATTATATTTATTTACTGTATATGTTCAGTTTTGCCAAATTTAAATTAACAACGCGGTATTTTGAGCAATTCAACTCCGGCATGAGTGTCTACCTATACACTTATAATGGATGCGAATGGTCCAAAATATCGGGTCGTTGCATTGTATTTGCTCTGAAACTATGGAGGCATCATCTTTTAGGAACAAAATTCGAATTATTCACTGATCCTAAGTCCTTGAGATATATCTTTTCCCAGAAGGATTTGAACCAGAGGCAAGTCCGATGGCTCGAATTTTTAGCTGCATATGATCTCGACATCACTTATACTCCTGGGAAAGCAAATGTTGTAGCCGATGCATTGAGTCGTAGCAAAGCATTGTCTTGCTGTAATATTGTTGAAGGCATGTTATTTCAGTTTGTCATCTCTCCATCTCTTATGGATCGCATAAAAGCTAAACAATATGAGGACACTTTGCTCTATCGTATGAAGGAGTTAGTTCTTGGTAGAGTCGGAAATGTTGACGGTAAAATAGGAGCGCAGATTGATAGTAATGGAGTTCTAAGGATCGACAACCGTATTTGTGTTCCTAATGTCGATGGATTGAGACAAGAAGTACTTAGGGAGAATCATCAGTCATCACTTTCACTTCATCCTGGTGTCACTAAGATGTATCGTAATATGAAGCGTTTATATTGGTGGAGTGGGATGAAGAGAGATATTTCTATATATGTCAGTAGATGCACCACTTGCCAACAAGTCAAGTCCGATCACTAGAAGACGGCCGGTTTACTTCAACCCCTAGAGATTCCTTGTTGGAAATGGGATCAGATTTCTATGGACTTTATTGATGGATTATCGAGGACCAGAAAAGGTAACGAGAGTATATGGGTGATCGTTGATAGGTTGACAAAATCTGCTCACTTTATTCCTGTTAAGACCACTCGTACTGCTTCAAGTTTAGCAGAGATTTATATGAGAGAGGTTGTTAGACTTCATGGGGTTCAATCTAGTATTGTATGCGATCGAGACCCTATATTCACTAGTAAATTCTAAAAGGCGTTTCAGGACGCCTTAGGCACTAAACTGAATCTGAGCACAGCTTATCATCCTCAAACGGATGGCCAAACTGAAAGGGTAAATCAGATTTTGGAGGATTTGCTCCGAGCTTGCATAATTGATTTCGGTGGATCTTGGGAAGACCATCTCCATTTGGTTGAATTCACTTATAATAACAGTTATCAGGTAAATCAAAAATTGCAGTTTGAATAAGTAAATTTGAATTTAAATTTAACCACCTTTATATTTAGGCGAGTATCGATATGGCACCGTTCGAAGCTTTATATGGACGGCCATGCAAATCGCCAGCTTGTTGGATTGAGCCTGGTGATCGATTGGTTCTTGGCCCAGATATGATTATGGAAGCATCCGAGAAGGTTAATGAGATCAGAAGGAAGATGAAGACCGCACAGGATAGGCAGAAGAGCTATGCAGATAGGCGTAGAAGAGATTTGGAATTCCAGGTTGGGGATGAGGTATTTTTGAAAGTATCACCTTTGAAGAATGTTATTTGATTTGGTCGTAGAGGGAAGCTTGCTCCAAGATTTGTTGGACCATTTGCTATCACCGAGAGAATTGGCACACTAGCTTATAGAGTTGCATTACCAGAAAGGTTTGAGGGCGTGCACAACATATTCCATGTTTCACATCTCCGGAAAGTCGTGCGTGATCCATCCATGACCATTCCAATTGCTCAGTTAGATTAAGTAGATATCGAGCCAGATTTGACTATCGAAAGAAGACCACTTCGAATAGTCGATCGGGAAACAAGGCAACTAAGAAGGAAGTCTATAAATCTCGTCAAAGTCCAATGGAGTGCAGATGAGCGAGATTGCACATGGGAAACTGAGAATAGTATCCGGGATTCAAACCCCGAATTACTGATTTCAGGTATAAATCAAATTCTCTTAAAATCTATCTTGATTTTTTTTGCCGCTTACTCCATTCTTACTTCACCGTCTCGTTCTTTTCGAGGATGAAAAGTTTTGAGTGGGGGAGAATGTAACGACCCTGAAATTCCGACCCAATTTTAAAATTTTGAATACATTATTTTAATATAAAATATGGAACTTTCATACGATTTCAATTAGCGTCCAAACTTTGTTTATAAATTACGCCTAGATGGTTATAGATATGGGAAAAGTTTCGTCGGAAAATACCGCAGTAAATTTCGTTCACGTTTATTTCACATCAGTTCATTTTAAACGCGAAATTTTTTATCTTCTGAACCGGAATATTTTTACATAGAAAAATTCTAAACCATCTTCTGATGAAGACATCATTTTTCGTTTTTCAAATTTCGGACATCTTTAGCTCCGTCGATCTTATTCTTCGGCGTTTTTGCTGCATTTTCTACAATAGAAAATTTCGAATTTTATAAATTTAATCATACCACTGATATCTGTATACCGTTGCGTTCGCCTCGTCGCGCTGATCAAAATGGTATATTTATTTGTGTCAATCGGAGTTCGGCGATGCAAATTATAAATTGTTTAACGGATTATAAACTGGTCCGTTACGCAGCCCAAACCGGTACCCAATTACCTACTCAGTTCAGAATTCTAAGGGTCCTTGACTATTCAGCTGCCTAGAAACCCAACAGCCTTTCGGTTACCATGACAATAAATTTAGGCTTTTGAAATCCCAATACCACTTTATATAGACAAGCAAATTCATAATTCTTTTGGTTTAGATTCTCAAAATCATTCTGGTTCGTACTCCATCTGCCTTCTCTCCTCTTCTATGCATTTCATGCTTTTATTTTGTTCAAGACCTTCAGTAGCATTCTCTTCCCAAACCCAACTTCCCTGCCCCTCCACCTGCCCTCCACCTGACCCTCCACCTACCCGCTCACCAGCCCACCGCCTCCTGCCCATCTCCCCTCTGCCAGCCGAACCCCGTCCCCAGGCCTCCACCCACCAGCCTCCGCCTGCCTTTCGCCACGCCCAGCCCAACCACCTGGCCCCGAACCTGCTGCCTCGTCCCATCGCCTCCGCCCAGCCCTTCGCCCACCGCCAGTCCCCACGCCCAGTCCCCGAAACCACTGCCCCAGCCCTCCGCCAGCCGAGCCACCCCATCCCTTCGCCTGTCCCAGCCCTTCGCCAGCACCCAGCAGCCCTCCGCCAGCCGAGCCACGCCTGCCCCTGTTCCCTCCACCAGACCCAACCGCACCCAGCCCAGCCCAGACCCAACCGCACCCAGCCCAGCCCGCCGCGCCCAGCCCCGCCACCCCATCCCTCTGCTGCCTGCCGTTCCACGCCCTGCCCAGTCCGCCAGACCCCACCCAAACCCTCCAGACCCATCCCACCCGGACCCGCCAGCAACCCCATGCAGCCCACCCCAGCCCGCCACCGACACCACTGCCCATGCAGCACGTCGAGCCGCCTAGCCCGCTCCCGCGTCCCCTGCCCACAGCCTGCTCCGCAGCCCCGACTTGTCCTCAGTCGATTTCTACTGCGCTGCCACTTTTATTTTATTTTGTTTTTTGTAATATGATAAAATTATATATCAGTTACAATTTGTAACCTATGGACTCACTTATGCCTTGTCTACGCAGTTCCAGTTGAGGCTAATCCAGCGATCTAAGCTTCCATCCACCTTATTTGCATCTAGTTGTTTGGTAAGGTTTATATATACATACAAATCAATATATATATATATACACATCGTATTAAGCTATTGTTGAATAATCTTTTGTTTGATTTATAGTTCGTATTCGTGCTTGTGTCGTCCATTCTAGTCTATTCATTTTCGTGCTTCGCCGTCATCTTCTTTAACCACGCAAGATGAATATTTCATTCACGACTCAATCTATTATGCTATGATAATCAAGTGATAGATGTTATTGATATTAATTTGAATGTTAAATGGTTGATGTTAAATTGTGATTTGAAGTTAGTTATGGAAAATAGTGGTGACACTAAATTGTTATGTGATGTTGAAATTGGTCATTAATATAAGTGATGACTAATATGAAATTGAAATTGATATAGGATAGTCTAAAATTTAAAATAGATTATATATGTTGAACTTGTCCCTTTAAATGTTAAATAAATCGACACGTAGAAATAGTGTTAACAACACTTTGAACCATTGAATGTATGATTTATGTAATAATTTGATAATAAACGCCAAGTGAAACCTATAATGTAATAATCTTTAATCTGCATGAAATGATAGTGTGGATTCTAGGAATAATTTTATTAATTTACATAAATAACAAATGTAAATTAAATACGATTATTTTGGGATTATTTAAAATAAACGGTTGAATTGTTATGTATGGTTGCTATTGATTGTTTATTTACTTTGACACCATCCCAGTTATCATACTGCAAGTTCCCTTTGCTATGCTTTGTTTTATTTATTGATATTGGGTTGAAATGATAAATACCCAATTGAAAAACTTTGGCCTAGGATAGATAATTAAAATAAGAAACCCGATTGGTCGACAAAAATCATTTTAGAATTGAAATTTATTTGAAATTAAGAAATGAATTTAATTTTAATAACTCAATAGATTTAATTATAATGAATGAATGGATTTAATTGTAATAAATCAATGGACTTAATTGTAATAAATTAATGGATTTAATTGTAATGAATTAATGAAAAAAAAATAAGTGGACCTAATTGAAATAAATTAATGGATTAAATTGAAACGGATTAATAAATCTATTTAATTAGATAAACGGATGGACACGTTTAATTGAAATGAGATTCGAATAAGTAAGTTTTAGAATCTAATAAATTGAATTTATTAGATTCGAAATTAAATCTAATTTGGATAAATTTAATAAATTTGGAATTTGTTATAAATTTAATTTGAGATTAAGTAACAAAGTGACTTAAAGGGAATGCAAAACCAACTAAAGTTAAGGATTTGATTTAGCTATTGAAATTGATTAAATCAAAGTTTTGATTAAATTTAATGTAACGATGAATGGGAATAGGAATAAAATTGAACTTGAATACTTAAGTATTGTTAACTCAAGGGCTTGAACTAAAACTTCATTTGGAAATATGATTTTAAAGGTTCAAAATAAATTGAATTGTGAAGTGTCAAAATTTTGAAAGTCAAACTTGCAACTTGACTTTTGGATTTTTATTTGTTTTAAACTTTAATATTTGACCATCGGGTAATTAATGCGTAGTTATTAAAGAGACCGGGATCGGATATGGACATACTCTCTGTCGATACCGAAAACCACTTTAATAACTAATATACGCGGAGTGTTGGTCCAGAATGAAGTGGATGGTTTTGATGAATGCATTGACTGAAGAAAGAGAACGATTTTGGATGACCCCTGACATGACTAAAACAGGAGCCGCGACGGGCCATTGAGGATCGCCATCTCTAGCGGACACACTTCTTCGATACCATTCTATTACTTGTGATTGATTTGGTGCACTCCCTTGATTTGGGAGTGTTGTTTCGCAGTGTTGAGATAGTAGCTGCTATGCTCAACATCGGTCCGGATCAGGCAACTACTAGTATCCTAGTTGGTATCGCCTCATGTACCTTGTCATACTGATTATCCTATTCGCGACCACTACGTTTTGTTTTGTACCTTTAGTATATGGATTGCCCTCTGGTGACTTCCGGTTTTGGGGAAACTACGGTCTTGTATATGCTCTTGGGAATAAAAATGTGTTAAGGGTGGAATGGGCCATGACTTAACACTATTTTGATATCATACTTTACTGATTAGACATTATCTATTTAGCGTATTCTATTGTATATATAGATAGTTTATCGGATCCTTAAAGGTGTGTATCACATTCATCTTTGAGTTATGGACTTTATTATTTGCACCTGATTATCCTGTATAAGATTTTGAGTCCTGACTCGAGTGTTTCTTTTGTATATGCTCGGGTCAGTCTGAAGCTATCCAGTTGCTGATCAAGGTTGGTTGAAGATGCTGAAGACTTAGCATTTATCTTTATCAGTTATTTCCTTTCTAGTATTTGATGAACTTATGTATTGAACATCTTGTATTTTGCTTTGTCACTTTATGTTGAGACATTGTTGTATTCCTGTAGTAGCTTCATGAACTACTATTATGATGATGTACTTTTCCGCTGCATTATTCTATGACTATTCTGTGTCTGTGATGTTATATTGATTCTCATTTACATATATGTATTCATAATCCCATAATGATTCGTGTTTTGTATTATTTAAGTTGACATGTGTGGATTATTGTCAATTTAAATGGTCCAAATATACGGGTTGTTACACCTCTTTTGTTTACATACATACATGTGTATGTTTTCATTTTATTCACATAGACATTTTTACTTTTTATCACTTTCACCATCCATATAATATGTATACCTACTTTTATGTTTATACATACCTTTCAATACTTGTGTATATCTTGTCCTAATATGTATATACATATATATCCACATTTATACAAACTTTCATGTATTTTATCTTGTGTTGGCATAAATATACATATACATACATTTATATACTTATATATTTATTTAAAATCATAAGCTTGTACATTCTTAATTTTCATATATATATTATGAGCATACACTCATATACTTGTATATGTATATTCTTGTATATATTTTTTTTTTCAAACGTCGTGAAGTTTGTATATATTTATCTATATATATATATATATATGTTTATGGGTATTTTATCTTAATTTAAATGTTGGAGTTTATATATATACACATTTCTAGAATATATATCAATCTATACATACCCAGTTGTTTTACAAATCCCAAATATATATAATTTTTAGATCACTGTATAGATTCAGGTATTTTATCATCAGAAAATTTATTTATTTGATCAATCAAATTAATATTCCGATAATTAAAATCAGTTAATTCCCCAATTAACAGACGTTAAAAATCCGGTTCGTACATTCCTTCCCCCTTTAGAACTTTTCGTCCTTGAAAAGGAACGAAACGAGAATTTAAATTTTAATGTTTATTATCAATTAAATCATTCTTTAACATTTAAACTCCTTACTCTTTTTTATTTAAAATTTTAAAACACTTTGAAATCTACATAATATTACCAAAATAGTTTTATAAAGAATACTTTTCATAACTCGATGTCTCAACAAGTCCATCCTCGTTCTCACAGAAATTCAGTCATACGTTGATCAGGCGTAGGACTGAAAATCTATAAGTACTTGGTAAACCCATCTTCAACACCTAGAGAAAATAATTTATTGAATACTTAGATCATTTTGAAATAGAGAAAATATCTTTGGTGAGAATGCTCTGGAAATCAACACCCCCATCCATGGTCACAGTTAACCAGATGGTTACGTTGTCATCCCGGCAAAATCCATAGATAACTGTAGGCCTCCGCGCCCCTCGATTACACCATGGAACCCGCTACAGAACGCAGTTATACCCGGGCTTTACGTTGTTATCACAGCAAAAACCCATATAACTGTAGGCATCAGCGCCCTCGAATTTCGCTGTTAAAAGAATGAAACTCCTCCACTTGACCATAGATCGCAGTCTACCGATGTTACATTGCCATCCCGGCAAAATCAAGTGTAGACTGTTGGCACTCATCCTCCACACGATTTTCGCTATGGTCCACACAGTAGATCGCAGCGACATCGAGTTACACTGTCGTCACAGCATAACCCAAATGCCTCTATAGGCATCAGCGCCCTCGACTTTCGCTACCCAACAATCCTCAGGAAATAGTTTGTCCGGACTCCTCACAGGATCAACTTTAGAACCCCCCCTTAGGGCTCAAGGCAGTACCACCCTGTGGCACTCCTGAGAAGTTCATTCAAGGGAGCGCCTTTTTCCCCAGAGCCACTTTCAAAACACTTTATACTATACACATATAGTATTTTCCAAATCATACACCAAGTATGAATCTCATATAAATCTCCTTTCTCAAAATCGATTATCCCAAAATCGATAATTCACAAACTAGGCTTTCCAAGTTCCAAATTTTATTTTTCCTCAAAAATCAAAAGCCCCTTTTTCTAGAAATCCATAGGTTCCCAAAACATTTTTTTCCCAAAATCATTTTCACAAAATCCTTTATATATATACGTATGTATATATATAATAACCTTGGGAAATTTTTGAATCACTTCATACCTGTATAAATTCACTTTTATACTTCAAATATTTTCAAAAACCCTTTTCTTCTGGTAATAGATTCAACAAGGGAAGTTTACCATATAATACATATATATGACTTACTTCATTCCAAATCAAATATTCAAATTTGATTTTTTTAAGTCATTTACCATATTACTTAATTCCATAAAGTAAATTTTAATCATAGGAATATTCAATTCCCACTTCAATTCATCACATATTTCACAACATATACTTTCCATTTCAAAAACCATATTATAGTTCTTATCTCCAATTTCAATATCAATCTCATACAAACCCATACGATGTACACATATCATCCGTACGCCATACCAATTTGATCGCTCACTCGATCACACAATTCCACTTCTGAACTAGTATTGTCCACCCGACTTCCTAGTGCAGACTCAAATTTGGTTTCTTGATCAAAAACCGTCATTCTCCTTGCATAGTCACAACTATGATAGAGAATATCCAGAACCAATCAAAAATCCATATCCAGGTTCGCCGTCGAAAATCAAGCAAAAAATCCCAACTCGAATTGATAATACTATCTCGAAATTCTATGCTCGAATCTGGATCAAATCACTATGCAAATAGAATAATATACGCACATCCTTCATATTTATCTTCATTGATTATCAGTTAAATCAATTTCCTTTCATCCTTACCTTGATTTTATTCACTTATTCACATTTGCCTTAATTCCCATTTGGATTATCACTTCAATTCTTATCTCAGTTGGGTATTTAATCAAAAACAGTTTGTACTCTAATCAACTTAAATTTAGAAAATAGCCTGAAATTTTTTAAAATAAATAAATAGTTGAAAAATAATTATTAACTGTAAAATAGCTGTAAAATAGTTAAGTAATTGTAAATAGTTGAAAAATAGTAATTATTTATAAAACAATTGAAAAACAGTAATTAGTTTATACATCAGTTGTAAAATTGTTAAATAGTTCCAAAAGTAATTGTAAAACAAGTTTAAGATAGTTTTAGGTTTAAAAAGAAAAGTTGTATAGTAAATAGTCTGGAAAAATAGATTTATATTAAAACAATTTATTTTGAAAATAGTCCAGAGTCAAACTGTTCAATTCCCCATCAATTCAATTTAAATTTCCACTTCCATTTAAATTGACTCACTTCTAATTTGAATAACTTCAATTTCCCTTGAACTTGATTTATTCCCAATTCAAGTTGAATTAACCTCAATTTCTTTCCAAATTCAGATCAAATTCCATTTGATTTTAAACATATTCACTTTAATTACAATTTCAAATTATTCAAATTAATTTAGACTAATTTCAAATTGAATCCACTTCAATTTCAAATCATTTCAATTGTTATATGAATTAATCCCAATTCCCATTTGAATTTGAACTCATTCAATCTTCAATTTTATTTCAAACTAATCCATTTCAAATTTCCCATTTTAATTTTATACTTATCCATCTTCAATTCTAGTTAATTCAAACTAAATTCAATTTTAACTAATGAAATCTAAATCTCAACTTTAAACCATCTCGAATTATATAAATTCGAGTCAAATTTTCAAATGTTGATTTAACCCCTTAAATCAAATTAACCTTTATTTTTAAATCAATAATCCAAATCTTTAAATAATTTAATTCTGAGTCCAATTCTCAAAATTCCATTTTAAATTATCTTTACTTAACTTATTTCAAAGTTCAAATAAGAGTTCAAAACAATTTTAATTTACAAATTCAATTATTCAAATTTTCAGTTCAAAGTAATTCCATATCCTTAATTTCAAATTAAAGTTTAATTTCCCTTTTATCACAATAATGGATATATTACCACACTTCATTCCTCATTCATTTAAAAAAATCCAATTCACAATTTAAAGATTATTAATAACAATAGGATGATATCATCCAATTTATTTTAAAACATCCACCCATTTCCAATTTCCAGATCTCAAACCCATTTTGAGATCACACAAATTCCCAATTCATATTAAACCTTTAACTCCCCAAGTTAAATCTCAGTTTCATCTTGAAATTTCCAATTCAGGTTGCTTGTTAACTTATTTAACTTTCCCAAAGTTAAATTCAATTTAACTTCATTAACCTTACCCAATTTGAATTCCTGCTTCAAATTTTAAACTTCACATTAATAAGCTTATAAGTTCAAAAACTTATCACCTTAGGTATCACATCTCATTTCAAATTTAAAACTCAACATTTAGAGTTTATTTCCAACTATTTTTGATATTTTGTATATTCGTCATATATACATATTATTTCCTTTACACTCTAAGTTATCCTTAAATTTTAAACCACTTTTGGTTTTAGTTCAAACAGTTTCCTTTAATGCTTTCAAACAACTCTTATTTTAAAATAAGATCACATTCAAAATATTCTGAATAATAATCTTTATTATTTCTATTAACATTTGAAACAATTTCAAAACTTTTCGATTTACATCCTTTCTAATTTACAAGTTATTCACATCTAATGGTTACTTCCTTAAAACATTTATGTGTTTATTTGAAAACAATCATCCTATTTAAACTCAATAACCATTTATTTTTTGGTTTGAAACCATTTTAATTCATCTTATTTGTATAGTTCATTTTATCCAATCCTTATTTGGATATGTATATATATGTTACTTAATTTCTTATTTAATAACCAATTATTGCTTTATAAATATGATATAAGCTTTTATAAAATCATCCAGTTTTAAAACCATTTTTAAAACCTTTATATAAGAAAATAACAAGTACGCTCTCATATATATATATATATATATACTCAACTCATCCTAGGGTAATACTAACCCTATCCCTGATGAGTAAACCCACCAGAGCAAAGGTTTTCGCTTAACCTTTGCTCTGATACCAAATGTAACGACCCAGATTTTCGATCCCGAAAATTCCAGATAGTTAGAAAAAGAAGAAAGAGATAGAAGAAAAAAGAAACAGAAACACAACAATGATTCTCACAAATCACAGCGGATCAAAATATAATATCAAATAATAATAGTTTACAAAAGAATACCTGTATCTGTCAATTATATTTTTACATCAGAGTTACACTCATACACAAACACTGGACATATACAAATCGTATGTCTCAGATAAACAGAAATAATATCACAGTGGAAACACTTCATACATTCCTGCCATCCAACTCGTCTCCTGAGCTCTAGAGCATCCTTACCGGAAAATCTGTAATACTCGGTCTGACCCGAGCATTACATCAAAGTAACACCCGGGTCAGGCTGGAAACCAGCGTGAGTAAACCCAAATAATTTGAAATACTAAATTCAAACCATAAAGAAAACCCGGGTAACTCGTATCAATTTACAAATTCACAATTTGAAATAGACCTCACTTATTTCACACATCAATTTCTAAGTACCAAAACTTAGATTAAATGGTCCAATTCACTTAAATCATTCCATTCCAGTCTATTGATTTCACAAATCAATCTATAAAGAATCGAAGTGGTTTCGGGTATTAACTAATACCCGACTCCTGTTTCTTCGAATCCAATGTCATCTTAACCCAAGTTATTCAAATGAAATACAATTCAAACTTTAAATACAGGTTATCACTGTTTTAACCCATACATATTATATCACATAGCATTCCACATCACATACCAGAGATATCAACTAATCTAAGGCATACAATATCATTCAATCATTCATAGCAAGATTAATCAACCATACCATCTCTAATTAATTTAATTAACCACAAATGAATTAAATTAATTACTTCAATTACTTTTAAACCTTGCTTATTAATTACAAACCAATTAATTAATCATCCAAAAAAATTCCATTTTAATTAATCATCCTTCATTAATTATACTTTAATTACATTAAGTAATTAGCCTTTAATTAATTTCACAAATTAATTATCCTTAACCTTTTTCAGTAATTATCCTTAATTAATCACTTAAATTAATTATCTTATAATCACTTATATTGATTAATTATCCTTTAATTAATTACACTCATTAATTAACTAACCCTTAATAAGTTTCCTTAATTAATCAAACTTTAGTTACTTGCTTTAAGTAATTATCCTTTAATAAATCACATTTAGTAATTGTCTATTAATTACCCACCTTAACTAATGACATTAAGTAATTATTTCTATAATTAATTCATTGGGTATTTGTCATTAATTAATTTCATTAAGTGATTTACTCTAAATAAT
Source organism: Allium fistulosum (assembly GCA_030737815.1). Lineage (NCBI taxonomy): Eukaryota > Viridiplantae > Streptophyta > Magnoliopsida > Asparagales > Amaryllidaceae > Allium > Allium fistulosum. The sequence continues at coordinate 859,587,707 of CM060908.1, read as the reverse complement.
CAATCATCTTTTAATTATCTTCCTTAATTAATCAATCCTTGATTAATTAACTTTAATTACTTTCCTTAATAAATTAATAAATCTTTAATTAATAATCCACATAAAATTTAATCCTTTTGAGTAATTAATAATTTAATAACTTTTATTAAGTAATAATTTCTTAAATAATTCATCTTTAATTACTTATACTAATTTCTTACAATTAATCAATCACTTTGATTAATTACAAATTAATCAACTTTCATAAATTTAAGATAAACTATTATCTTAATTAATTACTTAATTACATTATTAAATTATATTAAAAGCTCTAGAGATTTATTTTAACAATTAACCTAATATAATTATTTTAAACAACTTTGTTTAATAATTTACTTAGAAACTTGGATTTCTATTGAAATTTAAAAAAAATCTGGTATTTAGTTAAACCAAACCGAGTTCAATCCCTTGTTTTCCCGAGCCAAACTAACATTCACTTCGAGTTTCTTCCCAAACCAACCCATATCCTTTTCAAACTTAAATTTTTGTTTAAGTTTTAGAAAAACCCTGGTGCTCACACTAAATTACCCGAGCTATCACTCGAGCTAGAGACAAGATTTCCCGAAGACTTCTTCGAGCACCACCTTCATCTTCTCAGAAACAACCCAAAGGTACAAAACTGATACCTGTGCACATGCACAGGAACTTCGACCACCATCGATTGACGCTACGATCGTTGACAAGTCGACGATAACTTCCCATAGACCTCCGACCTCCCAGACCCCTTCAATGACATCGAATTCGTAATCGAGCTAACTGACCCAAAACTGGAACAAACCGAGCCACCAACAATCGCCTCGTTCTTCCACCTTTGACCATCAGAGGTCACGTGATCATACCTGAAGCTTCACTGATGCCTAACGCTTCGATCCCCTCACGTTCGGCTACCTCCGATGCCCTGTCTATGCTACATTTTATCGAATTCCAACCATTACCAAACTGTGAGCCTAAACCCTAGATCGTCGAAAATTAGCCACCATGATGATTGGAAATTTTCCTGAGCATTTTTCTCAAACTCCCCGACCTCCCAGCGGGCTTCTGCCATGATCGCGAGACGAACTATGTCGTCTATCACCAGAAATCACTAAAAAACTCAAATCCGTTCATCCTCGTGCTTCTCAGAGGATACTTTATTAAAAATTATGATTTTGCTTTTAAAAATCATCAATTTCAAAAACATTTCGATTTATATACTTGAAATCAGGATCATGATAATTAAATTTTCAACATGTTTTAAGTTTGCCTGTAATTTCAAATTTCCAAAAGAAAACTTTAATTGTTTTTGCTCTAATTTCTTTTTAAAACTTAAAACATGTTTAAACAAACAATTTTTGTTTAGATTATAAAGTTTAACAAGATTCAGGGGAAGAGTAATCAAATTTTAAACAGGTTTTTGAAAACCTGGAAATAACAGAGGCAAATATGCATGTAACTCAAACATGCACACTCATCTCTGCCTATACATATACACATATTTGCATGCATGTAAGTGCTATACAATTTATTTCAAGCATTATCACAAACAACACATAATACTCCAGATCTTTAAGGGTTTACTCACTTGGAAATGTTAACAGAGAAAGCCAGGAAGTTTTCCTTGCTTTGATCTGAACTGTTATTTGAACTGAAGCTTGAAACTTTGGCCTGATACTTGATGTTGAATTTGAATCTAATACTTGATGTTTACTCACCTTGATTTATTTTTGAACAGAGGACCTAGGTTTGAAAAGCTACCAGCTTGCTTCTGATCTGGTTTTGATCATCTTTTGTCTAGTTGTTAAGTTTGGTTTTGGGTTTTCAAGTTATAAAAATGCAGTGATGATTTTATCTTTGTTTAGCTTGTTTAGTTTCGAATGGAAGAAAAAAATGAAGACAGAGTGGAGATATCTATACTATACTATTATTAGTGAGTTGAATTTCAAGCTCACACAGGCCCCCTTGAAATTTGGCAACCGAACAGTCAATTTTATACTTTTTCTTATCTTCCTCCAAACCCTAGATATTAATATTCGTTTCCTTTCACCAGCATCCCCTAGCGCCTTCTAATCCGAACCTTAGCTTCGCGGCAGCAACTTTCACCACACCATCGCTTTCGCGGTTGTCCGCCCTACCTGGCGCCTTCGCTTGCCAAATAGACTTCCCTCTATCACCGTGATTTCCATCGGCTTTGCCCCCGTTATCATCCTCCTCGAACCCTAGAGGTAATCGGCCCATTTTCCCATTTTCTTTTTAACCAATAAACGAGGTGCTATTGCTAATTGCTCTCCTCTATGTTTCGCGTTTCCACAGCGGGCGAATACAGGTCTTCCTTCCGTTGTTAGGTTTTTGCTCCATTCGCTCTTCTACGTGTTTCAGGTATCTTCTTCTAACTGGGCTGTCTTCTTCTACCTGTTGAATATGTTATCACATATAGATAAATCCAAATATTCTATTTTTTTTAATTTAATCACTTTTTCTGCATGAAGTTTAATTATTTGATCTCCATTAAAATATGAGAATGTGGTTGATAAAAATTGAGAATACTGCTCTTTAGATTGTTAAGAAGGTTATTTGACATTTTCTGCTAAAGGTATGGTTAACTGTCGTCTTTTGAGTTTGTTTTGTATTTTTGATAGAATATTGTACTTTATTTGGATATGGTTTTAGTTTTTTGACCTTCTGAATATTTATTGAACATTAACTTCTATGCATCTTATTTTAATTTTTATGCATTGCTGTGTTTTTTATATCTCCAGATTTTACAAAATAGTCGGGGACAAATTTTCATCATCAAATTGTTTTGTGTATTACTTAACAATACAGTGTAAAAAATACGCTTATCAATAAAAAATTTAAACATTAGTACATGTTTATAATGTTATGATAACATATTTTCAAGTTCTTCCCAATTAGTACATATGTAGAAATTTTAATAGATATATATTGCCAACATATTGTACGAATACTCAATTGATTCTCCTTCTGATTTTCTTATTTCAGTTTGTTTTAATATTTATATTCCAGTTTTCTGCATTTACATGTTAAGGAAAGAGTAAACCTAATAATTATCATTTTTTAGATGTACGAGTCAATTAAAAGCAGAGTGTATACAAGTAAGGATTTATTTATGTTTTGAATTTATGAAATAAAAAAGTCTGGTTCGTAAATGATGAGTTTTAATTGAAATTTCCTGTTTCACAAATAAATTTTCATCATCTTTATTCTTTTAGTTACATGAATCATAGACTCAGTGCCTATTTATAACAGTCACAGTTGTTGTTGATGGTTTAATGGATCATCTTTTGGGTCAAAAGCAATAACACCTCTGTCAAATTATTCTTTCATTCCATTTTTTGGTCAGAGTCAGTAAGTTCACACAATTGTTATCTTATCAACTCATGTTGTATCACCAATAATTTTGTTTTGAGTTTGATAAGATTGTACACAACAACTTTGGTTATGCCTAGGTTGAAAGTGGCGACCTTATTGCATATGGTTTAATACCATAATTTATTAGGAGGTTCCCGATACTCATCAATCTTTCTGCACTAACTGAGGATCAATTTGTGTAAATATTTAATTATTGTCATTACTTGATCACTATACATCAAACACACATCTAGGTCATGTACTTGATTACTTAGTTTGAATAATGTTCGCTTTTTCTGATTTTCTTCCCTGTGTTATTATCAGGTTTTAATGAAGCTAGAAATGCGCTTAGCAAATAGTATAAGAACTTGATTTCTCATGAATTATGCACATAACTGGGAAGGTTTATCCAATTTATGTGATTATTTGCATCCTTCCTTTGTTGACAATTGATGTCTTAGTTGATTATGCTAGGTCAAATTGCATTTCACCGAGAAGGCTCTATGGTTGATTGTGAAGGCGGCTATTACTAAAAACAATGGAGCTTGAGGTCTGCGATCAATATTGGAGAATTTTTTTATAGAAGCAGTATATGAGGTAAGTTTGATGAAAGATTATGTTGTGGAAACTTTTCAAAACGGTTACTCCAAAAATAATGACCCTATATCACGTATTAAGATTCACGTTTGTGTCACAATTACTTTAGTTCTTAATCATCAAATATTCTGCTACGTATTTCCCTTTTTCGAAAATTATATGATACTTTCGTGGTGGTATCATCAAACATATATCAAACAGAACTGACAATTTTCACCACTTTCTTCAATTGAAACTAATATAAATGATTTTAAGACACTTCTAAACCAAAAGAAATAGTTCATTTGTTAGGTACATTGCCATCTGTTAATTCTCAATGAGATGTTTATTAAAACCGATTGTTTGATTTCTCCAAAGGATAAGTTTGGACGCAAAAAGCAATGTTTGTTTTGTCTCTCCAATAGTGAAAAAGGTTGCAATTGGTAGGAAACCAAAGCTTAAAAATACACTATAAGACAGTTATCTCAAGCTTTATTGGGTTACTTGAAGATAACTAATAATTCTAAATATTATTTGTCTGTTTTGGACACTTATTATAATTATCAATTAAATCAGTGGAAACCTGTCCCTGATTCACACAACAAAAACAATATTTTTATTAGATTCCATTCCCTTTCTCTTTTTGCTTGAGTTTTCTTTAGGTGAAATAAATTTACCTATCATTTCAAATCCGACTATTAATTGCACTAAAACATAAGGAAAACATCGTCAAGTTTTAAATCTATAGAATTATATTAGAGTATCAAAACAAATTTGATTTAGAGACATTTATGTTTAAATTGATTACAAAAATTTAAAATGACTACTATTTAAATTTTTGAAACTAATGTAGAAACTTAAAAGTTTAGTTTAAACTGATTTTTAAAATCAGACGACCTGGTTCAAGGTTGAAACTTAAAAGTAATTTAGAATGTAAAACTACTTCTGTTTACGTACGAAATCATGTTTTCCTAGGATTGTGACGAGTTTATGTTGTTTTATTCTCAAAATTTCATGAAATTTAATATTTTATTATTCAAAATCCTATTTAATTTATTTGTAAAGTGCTGAAATATTTGCTAAAAAGGACTTATAAGCGGTGCTCATGCGCATAAGAAAGCACAAAGTGTCGTCGTTGCGCTTTTTCATAGAAATTACTGTGATTTTGGTTAAAATTACATGGATTTGCAGTGTTGTCAACACTTCACACAAATAACCAAAAAAAATAGAGTAATAAAATAACTCTTTTAGTATAAATCAATTTATTTCTTCTTGGTCACACTTAATCACTTTGCACATCAAAATCTTATCTGTAATGAAATTTGAGTCCAACATTTTTGTGAGAATAGAAACTCCAAAACCCACAGTATTATAATTGAGTTTGCTAACACTACTACACATTAATTTTCTTCCTCGAATAGTTGTGTCATAGGCTATTGATAGTAGAAGTTCGGTTCCACATCTAATCATAATGATTTTATTCTATGTTTTCTACATTTGCTAATATCAAATTACATTAACCAACAACCAACTTATTTATGTAATTTGATTTTTAATACCGTAATGTCAACTAAATGTATGGCTTTGATTGCAACCTTTTTTTTATGTTTACCATGGAAGAGGTGTTGTTATATAACCTCACATGGCTAGCACATAACAACTATATGCTGAAAAAGTGGACTGAAATTCCATGATAAGGATCATATGATTTGAATTTTAAATACATGTTCGCAAGTTTAACAAATGATTTTATTGCCAACCTCATGCATTAATTGGTTATATTTGTTTTGATTGTCAGATAATTAATAGTTAACAATGAAGTTGGTGTAATTATAGCAACACAAAATGCAAAAAGTAGTGCCTATAAAGATGGATTGGTTTATGATTTTCAAAAACATGATATTTATTGAGTTTCACTATTTATTGATATGCTCATTTCTAGGCCATTATAATAGTATAATAAATGAGTAAAGATTGCAACATAAAGCCATTTAGAATTATAGTTGTAACATGATTATCAAATAAGTGTGCAACTAATATGTACTAAATTTATAATATCAAATTTATTGTTTTTTCTCAGGTTGAATGAAGAGTCTCCTTATTTTTGGTTGGCTCTCGGCTTCTTTTGTCCACGTGTAAGTTACAATCAATCAACCTAATCATGTATGCATGTATGCACATACACATACAAATGAATACACTCACACTCAACACACCTTGATGATCAGAAGTCATAAAAATTAAGAAAATTAATAAGACAGATTCAAAGACAGATGAAAACCGTCATTGAACTTGATTGTATTATCTATAATAATCAATCTGAAATGTGACACACATTTGAAACCAGATTTCTTTTTTGTCCAACAGATGCATTTACATTAAGCTGAAATTTGCTTTGAACAATTAATATGTTTAAAACAAGGTTTTTTTATGATTTGTATGCCGTAAAATTGACATCCACATATTTATAGGAGTGGCTATTTTCTAGAATTATATTTTCTATTCTACTTTGGATCAGTTTTAATTTAACATTTGAGTCTTTTTTTCATTTTGACTTGATTTTTTTAGATAGATACTTATAAATGTTTTGAGCTTCTTGGTCAATGTTAAAATAATAGATTTAAGGATTTGAAAAAGGCAATCATACATAGCCCTTTTCAATCATTTGCCAAAATTTTATTTGTGATGGTATGGTTTTACTCTTGGCATAAGTATGATATTGACACAATAAGTTCTATCTATGCTACAAACAATTTTGGGGAAGCTGTTCTTAGCCAAACATGAGTTAAGAATGTGATTTTCCCTGTGCTTTCAATGGCTATTTTGAAGAAAGATGATGGAAAATGATATAAGTTTAAACAATCTAAGATGATGACAAAGATGCCAATAATCTCCAACCATACAACACATTCTCCATCATTTCTAACTAAATGTTAGCTTTCCACCAATTCTTTTATAAGAAATATTTGAGCAGTTTATTTATTTACTTAATGGTTGGATCGCTATCGCCATTATATAGTGGTGATCTCCTATAAATAATCAGTGTACATATTTGTCATGTATGCAACCTTTTTTTGATCTGAAGAAATTAGTTCTATGGGACGTGAATTATGCGAGTTGACAGTTATGGATAATTTGCAGTTTAGTGGATGAAATTGTTGAGTATTTTATGTTTTGAACTCCAACTGATTAGGAGGGGAAGAACAATAAAAAAAATTTGTGCCCCTTTTGGAGTAGATTTTCGAGTTTCAAACTCAATAAAATAGAAATATGAACTTCTTCTAATCTATCAACGTCATTCAGAGATGATTGTAAATAACTACCTAGCAATGAAAAAGCTATTCTTTTTGGAAAATAAAATTAAGTAATAGTCCATTGTTGAAGTATAAACAAAAGTTTGAATCATAACTACTTAATTCTTTGCAGTTTGAGATAATTTGAGAAAGCTTTTCAGTTTATCAGTTTTTGAACAGTCTATTGACTTTAATATTTATACAATCATCTACTCATGTCTCATGTCCTTTAATTTTACTTTCAACAATTTAAGTGATAACTATGGTTTGTGTTATCACTGTAATAAACCATGAGGCTAAATTTCAAATCATAATAAACAACTTATTTTATTTCTCTGTGTAATACAAAATGAATTGAAGTGAATTTGGTCTTCTCACTTTTTTTCGATGAAAGAGTGGTCCTCTTAAGAGGAGAGCACTCATATTTTATTAAACTAAAATCAAAATCAATACAACAGTTTGTTGGGTATAAGCTATTAATAGAGTGGGATCATCACTATGATGATCAAATAAAAGCGAGCAAAAATTTTATTACAATTATTTCACAAGGGTCTTTACATAAATAAAAAAGTGAGCAGTAGGGCCATGTAGCTGAAAAGAGGTTGTGGTCTGGGATAGGGAGTAATGACTGCAGCTGAGAGAAGTTGATGCATGTATTGTATAAAAGCATTAAGGGGCACAAAATAAATGTTGGGGCAGGAAGCACACTGGAATGTTGTTGTGTGCATATTAGTCAAGTTACTGCTGGTAAAATAATATGGCAGCAATGAATCTAGCAAGCCGGGGGTGCAACACTAAATAAATGTAATCTGGAATCCATTGCGTATGCACTGAGTATGCGGGATGAAGAAAGCTACAAAAACAGAATCTATTGCGTGCATACTGATGAGAGTTGTGTGCAAAATTAGATAAATAATGAATGTGTTGATGCTGCAATGCAGACTAGGTTTGCCTGAGCAGAACATAGAATGTCTAGCAGTCAGATCCTGACGATGGCAAATGCAGAACCCGTTATATGACTGGGGAAGGCAGGGAACAGTAAGACAAGGCAGCAGCAGATGATGAATAGAGACATGAGCATGTTGGAGCAATGATTGAGCACAAATGATGCAAGAAGAGGTTGCTGCAAGTCGGGCAATATAGAGTGCCTACTGAAGTGGTGTCCTGATCGTACATCTTGGCTGTTTAAAGCTGCTTTTGGCATGGGTAAGCCTAATTTCAAGTTTTGACTTCTGATTTGCTAAATCAATATGAAAAATGAATTAATTTTCATTACATATTATTCTTATTTCAAATTGGGACAGAAACCCAAAACTTTGCTTTCCTAAATGAACTAATTGGGTAACTTAATTTGCTCAATGAATTAATTCTCAATTAGGGCCGACTTAATTTACTGGTGAATTAATTCTCATTTGCAAGTTGTGAACTTGAATTCTCATTTGTTTTTACCTTCATTTTTTTAGTGAAATCCATGCTAGCTTCAATTTGTTGAAAGAATTTTAATTTGTCGAATGAGTTGCTTGGTTATTTAGTTATCATTATGGTTAATTTTGTTACCCTCCTTTTGTTTCTTTACCAACACACTAAAAAATCGATTATTTTAAAAGGTAGTATCATTCTTTTCACTAAAGAAATACCTTTCCTTTAGAAGTGCTATCATGCTTCCATATTCAGTATATTTTAAAAGAACAAATACAAGTTAATTTTAATATATTTTTACAAATATCAATCCAAATATCCCAATTTAATTTTAACATACACAATTATTTTCACTAATACATTTTTGAATCTTGATGAATATAAATAATTATAATTTTAGATACCATTCGGAATCTAAAGCAAAAATAATTCTACCGATTTTCTTTTATTTAAAATGTTTTTGCGATAAATTTAATTTTGGTTGACTATATAAGATACTAAGATCATAGTGAATAATGTTCAAAAATGTATGAGAAGAAGATGTTATGAGATTATCAAGGAGAAGAATGTAAGATAAGTAGGAGAAGAAATGTAAAAGATGGGGGAATAGGGTAATACAAAGGATGGGAATTATCTTACCAAAAGAACAAAGGGTGTAAAAAAATAACGAATTAATAAAATCTCCCTATAATTAATTAGATTTAATGAATTGATATATTGATTGTTATTTGTGGCTATTAATGATTTGTTATGAGTTTTATTATCTATTTGAATAGTAAAAAAATGGGGCCAATCTTCTCGAACATCCAGGATTTTTCAGATCGTGACCCACCAATCCTAATGGGTATGTTCCAAAACTAAAAGAAATTCAAAACAATTTGACCTATAAATTGATTTGGTTTAACCTTTGCTTCATTCAAATGAATCTTCAAGTATTAATTGATTTTTGGTTCTTGAAGTAGACTATGTACATTTAATTTGATCCTTAAAATTCAGTATAGCAGCTTCCATTCATGTTCACATACTGATCATGTTGAGGTAAGTTATAGGTCTATCAAAATTGCTATTTTTAAATCTCTGTTCTTCTTAAAAGTGTACTTCAGTATTATATCTATAGAACCTGGTAGCATCGTTTTGGAAAGACTGGCACGACCATAAATAATTGCTATTAAATATAAGGTGATATTCAAGAATTATTATTGTACATGTGCATGTCTTCATAACCAGAACTATTAACTTGACCTTTCCCACATGTTGAATGATATAATTTTTGGATTTTTACTTTCTTAATAACAGTGAATATGGTACATGTCAAAGAATAGTTTAAGGCCCACTTAAATTCCAAATAAATCATAAGATATGCCTTCCTTTTTTCTTGATAGAAGCAAAGACAATATACTATTTTTTTGAATTGTTTGATTTTTTATTTTATTTTTTCACCTGATATAGTTGGGGTACATCTTTACAAGTTGTATTGTGCCATTTGAATATTAATTCGTATTCTATGTGTTCATTTAAAATGGATAATTTGTTGAGATAACTACTTATCATTAATTAGATTATTTCTTAAACCAAGCTCCTAATTTTCGTGACTTTGTTTTGTTGTCGTTTATATGAAGAAATGGATCCCTGCTACCAAGGAACAATTTGACATCAATGATTAATATGGTAAGTACATGAAAGAGTTTTCTGTAGTTATGAAATGTCCAAGAGCACAAAGAAACCACAATTATTTCATGTGATAATTTAATTGTTCTGCATTGAAGCTTTTATAACCAATTCAAATCTCTGTATTATGTTCATTTTCTTAACTTTCGTCTCAACTGTGTTATTTTTTATATTCAATTTTTCATGTGGCTTATGCAGATTTTCATTATCTTCAGGAAAGCAGCTGAATCAATCGAAGAGACCCCTTCCTTTTTCTTATTATATTCATAAAGCAAATGAACTCACTTAGGTTGAAAAAAAAACATTTTCTCTCCTATCAAGTTTTAACAACTGTACATATGTATAATACATCATTTAATTTTATATCATTACTCATTTCTTTCTAGGTTTTACAAGCACTGATTCAACTGGCTATTGTGATGTAATATACAGGGAAATAGGTTATTATTGTGTAATTGTAGGGGTACAGTATAATTGTAGGGGTACAGTAATGAAATGCTCTAAAATGTGTATAAGCATTTTGTAATGTTTTCCTATTACTAAAATGTTTAGTAATCCAACACCTTCTTTGGACACAAAAAAATAAATTATAGAATAAATTTATTTCAAATGGGTATCTAAATTATTTACATTCCCCGTGCTTACAAACCACTTGCATATATACTGCAATAATTTCAGGTAATATTATGTCCATTGGACATTAGATTGATACTGTATAAGACATACCGAATATTATTTTTAGCTTACACATTGATGTATTGAAATATGAATTATGATTGATCAAATATAAGGCATAAAATAAAATATTAACCTGTCCTCTAATCTGAATGCGAAGCGCGGGTTCATAGTTGCCGAAGCATCATACAGATTCACATTTTCTTTTGGTAACTATTCTTTTTAATACTCTCTAATTCGATACTTTATTCTATTTTACTTATATAAACTAAAACAGTAGCCGCAAGATTCAATTTATATGAAAATCAACACATTGGTGATACATGGAAATAAATAGTAACCAATTTCGAAATACTATTTTACACTTAAGTTAACTTCTTTATTCCATATATATAAGGAACAATATTATCATATCAAATACATACTTGAATTTATATTCTACATAAGATGAACCCGTGTTGAATTTAGGCATCACATAAATTAGTAAGCATGCTCAGTAATGTAATAATGCTACAAAGTAAAGTAATAGTTGACATAATGATAATCCTTTTGTATAAATCCGTTATTCTCCACAAAATTGCTGTAATATATGCGCTTCAGATTACTTTAGCATATATATTGATAAATATTTGCCATTGGTGTTCAAGTAATAAATAAATATAAATATATTCATTCCACAACTATACACTTTCATCTTCATATGACTAACATCTGAAAATACACCACTAATAAAATATATGATGCATCCTGTGTGCGTAGCACGGGTTCGCACTAGTATATATATATAGGAAAATGTACTGCATTCTATTTGGTTGTATAGAGCAAGCTACCTCTTATATATATATATATATATGTATGTATATGTATGTATGTATTTATCTTTTGCATTTCTTTGGTCTGAAGTTTTTTGACCTGACATGAATTGATTAATTGTTTTTGTGTGCTTGCATTAATTGCTATGTCCCCTCTTTTGTTTACATACATACATGTGTATGTTTTCATTTTATTCACATAGACATTTTTACTTTTTATCACTTTCACCATCCATATAATATGTATACCTACTTTTATGTTTATACATACCTTTCAATATTTGTGTACATCTTGTCCTAATATGTATATACATATATATCCACATTTATACAAACTTTCATGTATTTTATCTTGTGTTGGCATAAATATACATATACATACATTTATATACTTATATATTTATTTAAAATCATAAGCTTGTATATTCTTAATTTTCATATATATATTATGAGCATACACTCACACACTTGTATATGTATATTCTTGTATATATATTTTTTCAAACGTCGTGAAGTTTGTATATATTTATCTATATATATATATATGTTTATGGGTATTTTATCTTAATTTAAATGTTGGAGTTTATATATATACACATTTCTAGAATATTTATCAATCTATACATACCCAGCTGTTTTACAAATCCCAAATGTATATAATTTTTAGATCACTATATAGATTCAGGTATTTTATCATCAGAAAATTTATTTATTTAATCAATCAAATTAATATTCCGATAATTAAAATCAGTTAATTCCCCAATTAATAGACGTTAAAAATCCGGGTCGTCATAGAAGCAGCCATTAAAAAGCTTTCAGAAAGAAGAGAAATAAGATGAAAAAATGAATAAATGAAGAAGTGGAATGGTGCATGCAAGTATGTTGGAATCCATTCTCCAATATGTGCCTTACGTTTTCGATTGTAGAGCCTAGTATGTTGGAATGTGAGATGCAAGTATTTCAGCTATTTTATCTATTTACTTTAAACCTAGACACTATGATAATATCACTGGATTTTGATATAAAATCTTTTGGTTTTTGTAAGTTAAAAACCCATCTGTTTTTATATGCACTATGGTCTTACGAGATACCTTTTGTTTAAAAGGTTTTCAAATGTAGAAATCGGTTTGGTTGTTACTTGTTATCAAGTTTTACTCACGCTAGTTTACCAGACTGACCCGGGTGTTATTCCATGTAATGCTCGGGTCAGACCGAGCATGTTTGCCAAGTTAGCTTTAGACGCTTTAGAGCTATGGAGTCGAGTTGGAGGCCCAGAACGTACTCTTGTATTTTGTATATCTTCCGTTGTGTATGTGTTATGTGTAGTTTGTCTGCTGTTGTAAGGATAGGTGATATAACTGTCCAACTTTGATATGTATATGTATAAAAACAATGAGGGCCTCGGATTTTGTAAAGACTTGATTATATTATATATTATTCCGTTGCATTGTGAGATTCCGTGTTTGTTTCTAGTTCTTCTATCTTCTATCTCCTTTCTTTTCTCTAACAACCTGTCTTTCCGGCACTTAGTTGTTTGACATGTTAATATCGTGGATGTATTAGTATCGACTTCTGAGGTTCGGAAAGATGGGTCGATATGTGTGTGTCTATATATATATATATATATGTGTGTGTGTGTATGTACATCTTATAGAAAATAATTTTGTGTTAAATTGCCCGTTGAGTGCTTTAAGAATTCTGGTTGATGCGCCTAATCAACGTTATCGATAAAGATTCCTAAATACTAGGACGAGACAGTCAGACATAGTAATTTGAGTTATAATAAATTAAGTTTGAAGTGAATTAAATATTATTTTAAAAATGGGATGAATATTTTGGAAAAAAAATTGGAAAAAAAATTGAAAAAAAAAACGTTTAATATTAAATTTTTCGACCTTCAGTGGTAGTTTTAAAGCTCCATTATGGGTTTGCTTGGCAAACAGTAGAAAATATATTGTACACCTGGAAAAAAACAAACAAACAAAGAATCAAATAATAATGATGCAATGAAGAGATTAAAGATCATGGTTATCATTATGGTCCAATCGTTCGATCTATGTCCACTTTAGAAAATTCTTTCTTTTACTGCTACTTAGAAGATACAATGGCAAAATATTCACAGCAAATGAAATTCTAATTTTTATATACATGCGTACACTATGCGTATTGGGAGATATTACAATTCATGCAAGATAAATCTGATTAGTGTTTTCTTTATTGTTGTTTGGAGCTATGTTCATATGCATGCACTACAACTCAAGCAATTTTTTTTTATATCTGAACTGTATGAAATTATGAATAGGTATATTAGAAGCTGTTTACATAATTATGTCAAAGTGTGAATGTGAACCTTTACATTAACTACTTCGAAGTGCAAATGTTTGCAATCAATAATTTTAGTTTACTGTCTATTAGAAAGTGTTAGTATATTGACTTGAAAGAGTTACACGGTATATAGTATCTTTTCAAAGTGCAATTGTTTGCATTAAACAACTGTAATTTGCACTGAGAATACAGATATTGCATAAATAGTCTTTTGCTCTATATGTATCCCAAGTGCGAGTATTTGCTCTAAAAGAAACAACAAAGTGCAATTATTTGTATTGAATGCATGAAATTTTGCACATTCTTATTAAAACGCAAGAAGTTCGTATTGACAAATGTTATTAAATGATTTTCATCTTCTCAGTTTTTATTTATTATGTCAAAGTCTCCATATTTTTCATCTATACTCCCTCCCATTCAACAGTTTTTTATGTTAAAAAGTGTCATATCGAAAATAAATAATTTAATTTTGCACTGGCTATTCTCATGGTACAAGCTTTTACATTAAGCAATTATCATTTACATTATTTGCTAGCAAATGCATTTTTTCTGCATAAATACAATTTACTGTCTATTTTGGATTCGAAGTTTCTAGAAAAAGAGAGATCATTTTGTTTGTACCTGAAATTGTTTGATGTCCATAACCAATGAAATGATGGCAACATGAATTATGCACCGTGACTTGAATTGCAAAATTACGAAACTAGTTTTGGACAAAGTCATGTTACATAATATTATGTCCAAAGGCTGCTCAAAATCTACTAGTGGCTTGTGAATATTGTATTGTGGTTGTAATAGATGTTAGGATTTTTATTTATATAAATTTTCAATTTAAGAGAAGTTGAATTGAAACTGCAATTTAACTATGATTGTAATAAGTTATTGATTGTTGAATACATTGATTTAGTGGATAAATATTTTTCTCAAATATGACTTTGCAAAATAAACGAGATTTAAAGTATTTTTATAAAGAAAATGGAAAAAATAATTCTTAGAAAATTTTATGTAAAAGATTTTGGATTCCATGAAATATTTTGAAGACTAATGTTTACAAAACAAGTCATGTTGTTTTGCTCTGTTTTGGATAATATACATAAAATGAAATCATTGAGGAAATGAAATAAATTAGTTGAACTAGCTGCCGAAAATTTCATCTTTAATTGCTTGCTGTGTTGGTTGTTGCGTTGGTTGAAAATTTATATCTATAATTTGAATTCGAAAACCCAGTTGCTGAAATACATTTTTATGCTGTATTTGGTTCCAAATTTGATTGCTTGCTTTGCAAATCGTTTTGAGTTATACTTGCAAGTAAGGAAAAGAGTAATAAGTACAAATTGAGTATTCATATTTGAAAAATATGACAGCATGTATGCATGTTTGAAGTCATATAACCATAAGTATTCATGGTGTTTCACTGCCTGTTCATATGCTCACCGAAACACATATATGAAGTTTAATTTCCAGTTCCATGATGTTACATTGCATGTGGATTCAATTGCTAGATATTTATTTGAACAGTATTATGTTATTTTGGTTGAACAGTAGCATATGCTTGCTTGCTTGCTTATAGAGGTCTGTATGTGTTTCTCATATTGAATTTGTACACTACAACATGCTCGTTTTTACTGAGTATGATTGTTGTGTGATTTTGTAGCCCGCAAGATGATTTATTACATACTTAATCACTGACTTAGTTTGTTGATTTAACTTCATGCTTTGCAACTTATTTAAATAATGTACAGAAAATAAGTACATGTACATTATGAATTGTGTACATGTTATGTGCAAAGAGAATTAAAGGGGTTGCAACTGTTTTGTGAAATGCAAGGTAAATAATATGAAATTATATAAGAGGTTTTATTAAATAATTAGAAATAATAGCAAAAGCAATTGTTTATAATCAAGTAAAAGATTGAATTCGATAATTTGGAAATGAATATTAATTATTAAATGAGATTTGGGGCATTTTCATTCATTGTATATTTTAAAAGGCAACTTTCAAGAAATATATAGGATTTGAAAAGTGCTTAACAAATATGGGAGCAACTTTTGTTCTAGTCGTCCAATTGTGATGATTTTTTTATATATAGATAATTTACTATAGAACACTTTTCATGGTTGTCATTTCTTGAAATTTTATAGTTTATTAATATTAAAACGAGAATTAGAATGAGGGCATGTCGTTGTCTTTAAATGGAAATTGCTCAAAACTGAGCTGAACCAATTTGCTCATAACTTTTGAACCATTTATTCGATTTTGATGATATTGCCCATTCCAGAAAGCTTAAAACTTAAGCAACAAATTTGGTTTGAAGTGTTTAGGAAACTTTTGCTGTTAGCATGGCCTAAAATGCGAAATTTATAGGTGGGCCTACACCTAATTAGCAATTTCAGATTTTAGTGTTTTGTGAATATTCGCATAACTCTTTGCATATTTGGTGTTTTGATGATCTACGAGTTGCTTATAAATGCTAATGCAATATGCAATCACTACAACAAAAATACCATATTACAACTGTAATTTTACAACTGTCACAAAATGTCAGTTGTAATTAAGATTTTTTACAACTCTTTTTTTCAGAAAGTTGTAATAAACTTATTTTTAACAACTGTTTTATTTTGCCAGTTGTAATAGATGTCTATTACAACTGTTCTCTTTTGCCAGTTGTAATAGATGCCTATCTTTAACAACTTTTATTTTTTGCCAATTGTAATAGATATTTATTACAACTTTTCTTTTTGCCAGTTGCAATAGATGCATATTTTTAACAACTTTTCTTTTTCGTCAGTTGTAATAGATGCTCATTACAACATTTTTGCATGTCCGTTGTAATAATTAAATAATTAATATAATTAATTAATAATATTTTTTAATTAATAATTAAATAATTAATAAAAATTAATTATAAATAATAATTATTTTAAATAATAGCAATTAATAATTAATTTGAAATACAAAATAATTATTATTAATAATTTATGTTAATAATTATTATTCAATACTTAATAATTAATATAATAATTAATAAATAGTAATCAATAATTATTATTAAATAATTAATAATTAATAAATTAAAATTAATTTTTAATAACTAATAATTAATATAATAATTAAGAAGCAATCATTAATATAAATAATTAAGAAGTAATATTTAATATTTAGTAATTAAGAAGTAATCATTAATAAAAATAAAAATAATAATTAATTTAAATAATTAAAAACTAATAAATAATAATTAATATTGATTATTTATAATTAATAAATAATAGTTTCTTTTATTAATTAATTAAGAAGTAATAACAAAAGGACCCTATTACAACTGTACTTTAACAACTGCCATAAAATGTCAGTTGTAATAATGGTCTTTTACAACGTTTTTTTTTGAAGTTGTAATAAACTTATATTCAACAACTTTTTTATATTGCCAGTTGTAATAGATGCCTATTACAACCTTTATTCTTTGCCAGTTGTAATAGATGCCTATTTTTAACAACCATTCTTTTTCGGTAGTTGTAATAGATTCTAACTTATAGTTGTCTTTAACAACCGACGAAAATTACAAGTCGACGTAACGATTGTCACATACCGAAATTTTCGACTTTCGAAAATTCGACATCGATACTCACTTTATCGACTGCCGAGAAATCGATTGCCGGAAACTCCAATAGTGAGGGTTTTAGAAAGAAGAGGTAGAAGAAGAAGAAAACAGAAGAAGAAAGAAGAGAAGAACAACAGAACAACATCAGAAACAGAGACAATATCAGAATCTCACATATCGCAGCGGAACAATATATAATAGATAAATGAATAATCTCTAAAACAAAGAACTATATCATTTTATACATACATCAATCATCAGAGTCAATATACAACAATGGACAGTTATATAACTTGTCCTCATACAGAATACACAGCGGAATAAATAATATCAGATACAAATACTACGTCTCGTCCTCCAGCTGATCTCCAAAGCTCCAGAATATCCAGAATATCCTGATAACCTAACTCTAGACTGCCCGTGTGGAAATTGGTGGGCACCCAGAGTTTAGAAGGGAACAATAAACTCCGAGTCAGTCATGGTGACTGGTGTGAGATCGTAAAACAGTTATTTTTCACAAAGAAAATAAAACAAATTCGCAATGCTTTTGGAAAATGAAACTACCATAAGACCTCCCGCCACACACACAATGCAAACGCAGAATTGGAGGAGATTTCTTCTTATGATAGTCAAAGATGCTTACTACGCAAAATCAAATCCTTTTGATATTATTATTAGTGCATAGTGTAGAAAACATTTCAAAAGTATAATATTAATCTTAGCCAACATACGACCAGTATCGTATGCCTACTATAGCTACCATCTAAACAGTGGTGACCACCGTACGTAAATGGCAGGTTCTACAACTAATACCGTACAAGGTGCGTATTGGAGTTTGGATTTCCAGCAAATGGTCAGGCTAAGGAACTTCCTTTTCCACGATGGGTACGTCCCTGGAATAGACGACCCGAGAAATAACCTAACATTACGGTTAGATCTCTGCCAACACAAGGTCGGGTTACCTCTGCAAAAGTAGGTAACTACTGACACGCGTACGCCATCCCCCGATCGTAACCGATCTTCCCGAGGATCCCCGATTTCCAACAAACCACATAGTAAAAATGCAGTAACCACATAGGTTAAGTATTTGGGCTCCATACCATGATACCACCTCTATCCAGAAGGAATGACATACACTAAGGGGCGCTACTCCCTAGAACCTTGCTGCATCCTTCCTGTTTCGACCATTTCCGGGGTGTGAGGCTCGACGAAGTCTCGTGCACAAAGCTACGCTTTCTACAAAGCCATGCTTCGGGTCAAACAAATGATCAACCTATGATCACAAAGATATAAGATCAAACAAATGATCATATCGTAAATGATCAAACACTGATCATTTCACAGCAACACTCAGTATGCCACGTTACCAAATTGGGAGTATATCGCTGATAAATTTCAACTACATAACCTCTGATCTCGTACGTCTCAGAGAAGGGTGTTAAGCTAAGAGAATAAATTCTCCGCCACCAACAGAAATGTATTTGAAAGAAATCAGCTTTATATCTCAAATTGTAACGTCAGACACACAATCCATACAAGTCTGTTCCGGGATCGAACAGAACCGAAGGCACTTCTCACGAAGCCCTTGCATATCCGGATAATTTTCTAATCACGTCCGGACTTCCCGTCACTAAGGGTGATAAAACCTCTAAACCGGAGATCAGCCGATGTAGAGTAACTCGACGGTAATCCTTCCGTTTTCAAAAATATCCGGTCTTCAACACCGGTCTTCAAATGCGATTCATAACGACGTATCACATATTCGGAATGGGTTATACGACCCCATGGTCCTTTCCCGGCTAACCCGAATAGTGAGCGATTATTCAAAAATAAGTGTGGCATTCAAATTCATCCAATTCACAACAAATACCCTATTTAAGGTAATTATTGATAGTCGGTTATTTAACTATCAATAAAGATGCGCAACATCATCAGATTCCAAATAAATTTCCAAATTATTTATTTCCCAAAAATATCTTTACAAGATATAAAATTTCCACACTTAACCGTTTGAAAACAAATTTTAAATATTCACTTTTCAATTTATCTTTAAAAGATAAAGTTTCAAACCCTTCGTTTCATATTGGAAAAGCAATTCCATACTTATTTAAAATAAGCAATTCACAAAACTATTTATTTTCAACATTTGAAAATATTCAATATACTTAAATCAATATTAAGTACATATTCATTCTTTAAGGAAATCATTCTTTTTAACAACATCTATTTGAGTCAAAACGAATGTTACGTAAAACATCGTTACGACGACTCAAAATCACTAGTATAGGGATTCGAATTTTTAAGATAGATATGTAAATCCCAATACTAAAAACATTTCCTTTCGAAAATCATTTTCTATAACAACAGTGTTATAGTCCACCATTTCCTTAAATTTCTCGAAAACATCTATTTCAATAACAAGTGTTGAAATCTATGCTTTCGATTCATAATACATTTCAAAACATCTTTAAAATGTTTAGCTTCATTTTTAAAATATCACTTCTTCCAAAATAAATCCATTTTACTTAACAATATATTCACTGTCCAAAATCATGAATATAATTCACTTAACCCAATTTCAATCTTTTCCACACATTTAATTCAAGAATAATTCGCTATCCAAAATCGCGAATATATTTCCTTTAATAACCTTCTACATTTAATTTATCAAATTCAATTGATTTTGAATTTATAAACACGTTTATAAATTCTATTTCTATTTTATAACAACTTTGATTTATAAATCTTCTTTATTAACAATTTCGATCAATATTTCATTTGAAGGCACAAATCCAATTTATAAGTTAATTTCTTATAAATCTTCTATTCTACAATTTCATTCATTTTAACTTCCCGATTTATACATCTATAAATTTCATTCTTTTTAACTTCACAATTTATACATCTATAAATTTCATTCTTTTTAACTTCACAATTTATACATCTATAAATTTCATTCTTTTTAACTTCATAATTTATACATCTATAAATTTCATTCTTTTTTCCAAATTCATTTCAACTTGCCAATTAAATTTCTAATTGGACTTCCCACTTATTTCTTTTTAAATAAATTCCTTTTAAAGAAAATAAATTTCTTTGTCTCTTTCAATCTATTTAAAAATCCAAATTTAAATTAAATTCTTCAATTTATAATCACTGTTTTATGAAATCCATTTATTTAGCATTTTCACTTTATTCTGGAATTTATTCAATAAGATTATAAAAATCAGCTTTTATACTTTTAAATTCTTTTCTTCGAATTTATTCAATTTCTAAAACTGATTCACTCAGAAATTTCTATTTTGATTTCAAAAATTCAATTTCGTTTATTTTTGGAATCCAATGATATCAAACATCCGTTCAGCTAAATTTTAGCTTTCAAACAATTTCCAGATATCGATATGATCAATAACATCAATATAATCATTCACAGATTCATATCACAGTATAAATAAATTCAATCAATATGAGGGGTCCAGTTGGATCCCTCCAACCTGTTTCCCTGCATCCAAAGATGTTAGCACAATACCAATTCCACTTCGAGGTGGACTATCGCGGTATATAGGTTTTATAAAAATCCGCTTACTAACGGCGCAATAGGGTCTCATCCGCTATACGAGGCGGGAAATCAATCAATCCAATATATACATATGCCAATATGTATATATTGCTATATATATATAGATATATCCTACTGTATCTAATATCACATCCAAATAGCAACATATCAATAACTGAAAATTCCACTTTTCATTTGAGTGAGAAAAATCTCACCTTAGATTTTAAATTTGCCATCCAAATTCCATTTTGACCATATCTTCACGGTTTTGACCTTGTATAAACAATTTATACATTTCGTTAATATTCGAAATAAATCGAACAACCAATTACTGTTTAATAGTTTTAATCCAACTAGTATGTATTTTTAAAATTCCTTTTCAACCTTATATATTTTTCAAAGTCCTTTCCATATATAAAATTTTCTATTTGAAAATTTTAAATTAACAAGTGATTTTATCTTAAACCACTATTCTTTATATTTTATTTTAAGATAACTTCCTTTTTAGAAATTATATAAGTATTTATAAAGACGACCCATATACTAAAATAAAATCTATGTGTATTTTAAAATATTCTATACAGATTTTTATAAATCTGGTTTTATCCAAAAGTTTCTCAACTTTTAAATTTCCCTTTCATTAAATTTTAAACATATTACTTTTAACAATTTTATTTAATTAAAATTAAATTTAAAACTAAATCTTCTTTAAAATAAATTTCCTACAACAAACTTAGCTTACTGTAAATTATATTTTCTAACCTAAACTGTTAAACTTCTTCTTTTTAATATATGTATGGAATTAAATTTAAAACAGAGGTATTCGATTCACCTTACTGTAAATCGACGAACTCAGCTACCCCGAGCCTCCAGTACCCACGAGATCGTGACTCTGTCTCAACAGCAACCCCGCGAGCTCACGATGCCATTCGATCCTCTTGACTCCGATTGAACTGCACACAACCCCTAAAAATGACAGCCTCGCTCGAACGATGTACCGAACATCCCTCCTGACTTGACCACCATCACGCGACACCACAGTCCCCAAACTCGAGCTCGAGAACGAGCCAACCTCCCTCTATCCACGATGCCCCAGGCGAAACCCCAACCTCAACAGCTTGACCAAAAACTCGCGACTGCCACCAACGTCGCCTCCATGTTCGAAGATGCTGAAACTCCAAATCGCGATGCCTACTAAATCGCCTGACCTCGCGCGAGCACGCGCGCTTCCCTTTCCTTGCTTCGCGTCGCGATCTCGACGCTGCCGCCGCCTGGTCTCGCGACCTCAAAATTTCGAGCTGAAGCTTGGTAAAATCGCTCGTTCGATTTTATTCCCCCCCATTTTTTTATCTGCTCCGCCATTTATTTATAATGAAGAAGACATTTTTTTTTCTTTGAATTGTTTTTGAATGATAGAAAGAAAGGAAGCTCGTTTGAAATAGAAAGAGGAGACAGGCGAACGTGTTTGCACGATAAATTTTCGTAATTCCAGGCGTGATTTAAGCGCGTGATTAAAGGGACGAACGTGCAAACGTTACCAATTTAAATTTAAATTTTAAATTGAATTCGCTTTAAAATTTGAACGCGTTTACTCATCGTGCGGTTACACAACAACTCCGTTCAATACGAAATTTGAAATCCGGTAATAATTCAATATTACGGACCCAATGGAACTGGTTTCGTCGAATTCCGAGACTGTGCATCGGACGGCTATTTTTGAATATCGATTCGAACAATATAATTTCAAAATTGAACGAACACTTTCAAACTCGATTCTGAAGCTTCTATTATCTTCAGCGTTATCAATATAAAATTTAAAAGCTTTTCGAAATATTTTTCTTCAACTTAAAATTGAAGATATAAATTTTTATTCAATTCAATAGATTAGATTTTAAGTTTAATCGCAAATTTTCAAAGTTATATCGGGGATTCAAATTAAATCATCGTTCAAATATTTAAAATTAATTAAATATTTTCAATTTAATTTGTTCGAGATTCTGGGTCGTTACATAACGATACTAATAACTATTAATAAATAATTTATGCTAAACAAATGTTTGAATTTGAACAAGCTAGTTTATGATTACAAACGCTGAACGCATCCAACGTACCATTTTTATATACATGTAGCTATTTTCTTTTGTAACTCTTTACACACACATATACAAGTTTTATTTGGCTTCAATTCAAAATTTTTGGCTCCAAATCCAAAATTTTGGCGCACTCCCCAAATTTTCAACTATATTATTTTCCCAAATACCGCTTCTCGACCCCAAAACAAAACCAAAATCGCTCTTTCAGGCCTCTTCTTCTTCAAAAGTAATATCACTTCACAATTATATTGATTTGTATTACGAGCTCACTTGGAACTGTACGATCGATAGCATAAAATCCAGGAATGCCGTTAGGCTCTTCAGAGAATGCCCAAATTTCACCAACATTCAAAACCCTAATAGTGTTATCTTCCTCAACCTTAGGAAGAGCTTCGATTGCCTTACCCTTCCTTATGCTTTGATTTTGACGCTTATGCATTTCATAGTAGACACTTTCTTTAGAGCGCGAGAACCGGCATTGCCATCTATTCCAACTATTTCTAGAGCAGCGGTAGGCGTCGTCGTGGTGATTTTCTTCTCTCATGACAGTCTTAGTGGGTTTGTTTTCTTTTCGGATCTTCTTGTGATTATTCTTAATGGGTTTGGTTTTATTTTTGCTTGGATGATGATTTTCACAGTAGACACTTCTAACGTAGCATGGGCAGGGACATCCCATCATCGACTGTCATTTCTATTAGAGAACATATCAAGTGAAATTTGATCGAACCCTGAAATTGTTTGAGAATTGGAATTTTGATCAGGGTGTTTGTAGTTTGCAACAGTATATTAAAAGAACAGATCTAGAAGGCCGAGAAAGGGTGAAAAACATTGGTGGTAACTGGGGATTCAGGCAGTTAATTGGTGGTTGCGTGTTGGTTATGTTTGATAGGAGTTGGTGAAGATTGAAATTAAGATTGGTGAAGTAGTTGTTCAGGCAGTGAGTGTTCGAATTGAGGTGGAAGATGAAGTAGAAGGTTAGCCTTCTTTCTTATATTTAGTAGCATGTTACGTGCTTCTCTTAGTGTTTCATTTACCCTATAGTTTGCTCTGATTTTCTTGATATCTTTTTGTATTTTTTTCGACTCGTTTTTATGAAGTAGCTAATTGTGCTTCAACGTTTTTCTGGTTCGGTTAGGATGTGCAGTTAATTCAGTAAGTGTTTCATTTCCTATTCTTAAAGTGCATACATAAAGCTAACGGTGTATAAAACTAACGGTGTCTTGTAGAATAGTCGCATAAAGCTAAAGCTCGGTTATCGCTTTATATTTTTGGTCCATTAATAGTACCGATGGATTGATTTTATTTTTAATCATTATGGACAAAAGGAATACATATTAATGTAGGGCCTTAAGCAAAAGTTGCATACAAGATAAACTTTAATCCAAAAAACATAAAACCTGAAACATCGAAGTGCAGATTTTTATCTATGGTTGAAGTTAAAGAGTTTGCCAAAGGACGATTCCATCATTTTGTTTACTCTTTAAACTGTTGTAAACTACTTGTAAATGCATTGTCATATGAACTGTATGCAAATTTATTTATTTCTTGTACGTTCAGGTGATTTCAATGGGAAGGGAACTCATGTTCAGGCTACTCAAGCTATTCTTGTTTATTGGAACAACTGGAACCATTGTTGTTCTTTTCTTTTTTTTTTCAATCTCATAATCGGTGATATATTCCTTAGTTTTCTTTTATTCACTCCAACTGGGTAGGCTCTACTCCAGGTGCATCTATGCCTTCCACATTATACAATTTTCTTGTTATTTACAAATGCAAGAATGTAATTCAGTTTAAAAATACAGATCGCACAAGCATGCAAACTAGCAGTGGAATCATTGGGATTATGGGGGACAGATAAAGCAGTAGGAAGAGCATATGAGCATTGGATGGGAGTATTTATATTCACACCACTGGCAATATTAGCATGGTTCCCATTAATTTCAGAATTCCAAGCACGGCTTCTGTTTAACTAAACATTTGATTGTTCGGTTAGAATGGCAGTGTAGTGTGATTCAACTCCAGTAGCAGCAATGTTCGGTAATGCTGGAATGTAGATGATGACGTGAAAATTTGGTATTTCATTCAATTGTTTTTCTTAGAGTTATTTATGTTTTTAATTATAACTATGGTTTTTTCACCTTTTTTTGCTAGTAGCTGCATTTTCCCGCTATGCTTAGGCAAGTTAATTTGATATTATTACTTTGCATGATCATGATTGTTAGATGTTATACGTTAGTTATAACTTCCATTACTTTTTCCTTTTTTAGATATAAAGCCACATGGTAGTTTTGTGGTAGAGGCATGCATGTTTCCTGGTTAGATAGAGATTATGACATGCTTACATTTCATTGATATTGATATTTGATTATCATGCAGCCTTCTTAACTTTTGTACCAAAATACAACATTTTATCAAAATAGAATTTAGAAGTAATACATTGATATTTAGAAGTAGTAGAATTTAGAAGTATCAAATATCAATGTATTACTTCTAAATATTCGAAAAGAAAAGCGAGATGCTCTTCGATATCTAGCAGAAAGATGGAAACTTAAAGTACAATCAGCAGGGTGGGAACCGAAGCGATTTCTTGCATTTCATGTCACACCAAAATCCAAACCACCATTATGGATCATTGGATCCAAACCTAGCGTACCCATTACTGCTTTGCACCCTCCAGCTTTTGACCCGTTAATAGACATGGATCCATGGTTAGTAGTGGCTATGCTCGACTTGCCAGGAGATGCAGATATAAGTGCTTTACTGTTAAGATTTGGCGAAGAATGTGAGTTGCTTTGGTTGAATGAGCATTTGTATTTATATTAACATGGGGACGATTGTTGCTTGGCACGGGAAATTTATCTCTTTTGATTAGTACGTATCTGTATTTATATTGACGTATGTTATGGAATTAGTTATGTTTTGTAATAGAATTGTGAATTCACAAATGGTGTAAAATTGAATTATTTTAGCTTTTATCAAATGTGAATGGTTCGTGTTGTGTCAAGTAATGTTAACGATTGTAGTTATTATTAGTGAAATATCGATTTTAATTATAATGTTGTGAATGCTATGGTTAATGGCAGTTGTCGGAAGATGAATTGCAATTGTTGGTAGCAGTTTTAAAAAGATTTATTGCAACTGTCAATAATAGTTGTAAATGAATCTATTACAACTGCCAAAAGCAGTTGCAAAAGGTATTATTGCAACTGCTATTAGCAGTTGCAAAAGAGACCTATAACAACTATCAATGCAACAGTTATGGTAGACTTTACCACAACTGTCAAAAGCAGTTGTAAAAAGGTTTTTTTTACAACTGCTCCTGCAATTGTCGGTGACAGTTGTAAAAATCTCCAACTCTATTACAACTCTGGATATTAAGACTAGCGGCCGACCGTTGTAATAGACCTATTACAACTGTTTTTGGCAGTTGCGAAAAGGTATTTTTGTTGTAGTGAATAGCTCTATTTTAAAATCCTTATCAAATTTGATAGCGTTGGACTTTAAAAACTTTGTCGAGTGTAGCTTAAAATAAAGGTACATACATTACATAATTATATTAAACTCATATGTGCTCATTTTGTCTCTCTAGAAGCTAATAATTGAAATTGAGTAAGTATAGGTACTTTTGAAGGCCTTGCGTGACCATGCAGAGATATTAGCTTACTTTTGCTCGCTTAATAATAAGTGAGTTTGTTTTTAAATGTTAAAATAAAGGTACGCTTTCGGATCAAATAAAACAATGACAGAAATATTGATATATATGGTGTTTTCGACCGTGTGGTCGATGTATATTGTTTATATTATAATTGTGAAATTATAAATAGCTCTCCTTAGAAAGGAAAGCTGTCAAAATTTTCAAAAATTCTAACACTCAGACAATTTTTCAATAAATTTTCGTTTGTAAAGAAATGGAAATTAATAAATTAATATATTTAAATTTATAACATACGATAAGTTTGATTCTGATATTAACTACTTATGGTTTTGATCGAGTTTCAAATTAATAGTAAAATTCGAAGAGAGTTAATGTTTGCATGTGTTTTTGACATCTTCCTATAAGAAATTGCGAGGACGCAATTTTCATAAGGGGGAGGGGGTCTGTAACAACCCTGTTTTCGAACTCGTAATATCATATGAATTGAATTAGAATAAAAGTGTTTGAATTCAAATTTGATAATTTTTATTTTTGAAATCAAATTATTATTAAATAAAATATATTTAATAAAGGATTTCATTATGAAATTAATAAATTTCATTTTGGATAAAATATTTTAATTCAAATAAAGGGTGTTAATAAATATATAATATTTTTAACTATAAATAATAATTATATATAATTGAAATAGATGAAAAGAAGTTTTAAATTGATATTTATTTAAATTAATAAGTCAGCGAATATGAATAATTCTATTTATATCAATACAGTGAATAATTATATATAATTGAACAATATTGGATTAAATGAAATTGTGTAGTTGTCAATATATATATATATATATATGTATGTATGTATGTATGTATGTATATATATGTATGTATGTATGTATTTCGTAAAATGAATGTAAATCGGTTTAAATATTTAAAATTTAAATGTGCTTAATAAATTAGATTTATGGCTCAAAAGAAAGGGAAATCGGGTTGAATAAAATTAAAAGCCCAAACTCATTCAAACCCAAATCTATCCCCTTTCTTAACCTCTCTCCCTCAACCCGTTTCATTCACGTTTGCCAAGCCCTAAAATCGAAAAAATGAAATCAGAAAAAAGGAAGCAGCGGACAAATCACGATGGGTGTCGATCTTACGCGGGCGTTAAGGCAGGGGCAAAAGCATGTCGATGGGCGAGGTGAAGGGAGGCTGTGACCTAGGGTTAGCTGGTGACCGGTCTGGTAGGGTCAAAGGCGATGGACGCAACCTAGGCTGGAGGCAATGGAAGCTCGACTATGCAGCAAGGCATGGCGACTTGGAGACGCGGTAGCTTCAGGTGATGGTTGTTGCAAATTTAGCGAGATGAAGGACCGAAGCATTGTTATAAGCTTTGTTTAGTGAACAGTTAAAGTGAGCTAATCTATTTTAACTTACACAATTATATCTATTCCATTGTTTGCTATATATGTATATAATTATCCCGATAATCGATTGTATTGGTTGGTTGAATTGATTGGGTTATTTGAATAAATTATTGGTTTGAAATATTGAAAATTTATTGTTAATGATATATGGATTGTTATATGGATTGAAAGAAGTAAATTTGCAAATGGAATTCTATTCGATTGCAAATTTAATTGTATTAACTTATATAAAAAGACATACGTTGTTTGTGTGACCGTAGTCTCGAATCGCTATATAATTCCATAATTAGAATAATCTTTTATATAGAGCGATGTTGGCTCTAGATAATTCATTTTGAATTTCCTAATTCTTTGTTGCACTTGATTCTTTAATTTTAAGGCATATAGAATTTCTATTCTATGAAATTGGGAAAAAAAATTAGTAAAATATATATTTTATATAGATATTAAATTATGGAATTTTTGAAGGATGGTTTTAGAGAATTTTTGTTAGATATATAGTTTGAAATCGCTTTGTAAAGTATATAAATTATTCTTATAATCATAGTTAGAAATGTAAAGTATTATTTTTGGAAAATACTTTGAGATAAAAATATTTGAAAACAAAAGATTTAATATATATATCAGAAATTTGTTTGAAAAGAAATGATTTTCTTTATATTAGCAAATTATGAATTTTTATCTATTTATAATTAGTAAAAAGGGATTTATGATAAATTCAAGAGTTTTTGATAAAATTATTAATAATATATATATTTATATATTTTTAAAGGGATTTTCATATTATTTTAGAATTTTAAATCAAAGAATTTTTTTATAAAATCCTTCTTTAAATAAAAATTGATTAATAATTCTAATTTGATTTAAGTTGGTAATTTAATGATTTCCATTTTTATTGGATTTCGTGCTTTTCTATGAAATAAAGAATTTTAATAAACGATTGAATTATCGGATTGATATGGGACTTTTTATACAATTCTTTCGATTATTATTATAATTTGTTAAATAGAGTTTGAGTGGAATTTACTGTCTGGTATGGGACAGTTAGCTAAATTCTTGTAATTACTGGAGTGATAGTAATTAACACTTAGAGTTGTATTATCTTAGGGTGTTCAGTTTCAGACCGATAGATCCTCGAGAGAAGATAACTCATTTTTCATCGATCTGAGAATTAATACATTTTTAGATTTGGGTAGGTAGATCTCTTTCGGAAGATCTGTTATGGTGTAAATACAGCCATCTCTTTCGAAAGGCTGATTTTTACATGCATCATAGTCTATAGATACTACAACCTATCAGTTTATTTTTTTTATACATTTAGACTATGTTTACCTCTTTCGGAAGGTAAATTTGCAAGGGACAGATTAGGTACACGACTGCTTTTTTCTTTGAGTAGTGTCCCTAATCTGCAGTCTCTTTCGGAAGGCTTCCTTTTTATGTAGCGGGTCTCTTTCGGAAGATTTCGTGTCACTGTATTAATGATAGATGACTACCATTATTATTTCATTATTGATGATTATTTCTTCAAATTTTTTTGTATGGATATTCGGTATCCTTTATGGCTCTGAGGAATTTTGAATTGGTTATCACCATATTTTGAGAAGATAGTCTATTGAGACTTGATATGTATTTATGAAATGGTGATTTGTCAGATATGCCTTATATGAGTATTTTTTTGGGCATATTTATTTATGACTTTATTGGTTATTGTTAAGTCAAAATTTTGAGATCTGTATTTATTGGTTTGATATGCCTTTTTGAAGTTTTTGGGTTTTAGGCATATTTTGAGATGACCTATTTTAGAGTTAAGTGATTTATGGAATTATAAAGTAGTGAATTTAATTAATATGCCTTATTCTGATTGTTTGTTTGTTCTGCATATTTTATATGACTTATTATTTTAAGTCATATAGTTATGATATTAATATCTCACCTTTTTATTTAGATATAGTCTGACCCGTTTATTATTTTAATACTCAGGTTAGGCCGAGACTTTACAGGTACAGGGACCCATTGATCTTTGGATTTTGGGCTAGCATTGAAGTAGGCTATTTTGATAGTTTTAGTTTACTTCATACTTGTATATATTGACAGTTAGGAGTTTATGTCATCTATATTATATAGTGTGACTTTGTACCTGATACAACATTTTGGATATGATGTATATATTTATATGGGTCTAGTACTGATATTTTATAAAATCACATTCAATAATATATCTGATGTATATTATTCCGTTATGATCTGTGATTCTGGTTCTGATTTATCTATATTATATACTATTCTGGATATTTTTAGTCGGTGTGTTTATTACTTTGTATTAATACTGCAGGCGTCAAATTTTCAGTTCAAATGCTCAAAAAGGTAAATAAGACGTGTCAGTGTTAGTATAAAGATATTTTCACATTCGATCACCCTTAACCAGCCGTATTCTCCAGATTAACAGACGACATTATTCGTAATGTTCTTTACCAAACTGGGCATAGCAGTGGGGTCATTACAATGGTTGTGATTGTTGGTTATGTTTGGTGATGATATGATTTGGTATATATGAACTTGGATATGTCGTATGTGTTCATCTTATCTTGAAGTTAAAGCAAGTTAGCATGTAAACTAGTTAGTAAACTGAAATTATGGGTATCCATAGTGATAGTCTCTATGGATGCAGTTCGCTTAAAATTTCAATTTTTTGCGAAGTTTGGTTTTTATGCTACAAATTGTTTTGTGAATATTTTATAAACTAAATAATAATGTTTTTAAAAGTTAATTAAGTATTTAATAATTAATTGTTAATTAATTAGGTTTTTGTAATTAATAATTAATTAAGTGTTAACAAGGTTTATTAACTTTAATTAGATTAGTTCTTAATTAATTATCTTTTAAAGTTAAGGTTTGTTGTAAATTAAATATTAATTAAGTTAATTAATCATGAGTTAAGTATATGATTTATTTTTTAATTAATTATTAACTAAGTATAAGTTTAATTATGAATTAAATATTAATCAAGTGTTTAATTATTTTAAATTATAAATTATTTAAGGTTTAAATAATAATAAATTATTTATTTAAGGTTTAATTTATTATTTAAGTTTTAATTAGAGATTTTTTTTTATTAATTAAAATTAATTAATATTTAATTTTAATGAAGGTTTAAATTATTATTTAACAATTAATAAAGGATTAATTTGGGTTTAATTAATAGTTAATTATTATTTAACTATTTAATTAAATTAAGTTAAGATTCAATTAAATTTAATTATGATTTAAATTTAAATAAGGATTTAACTTATAATTAATTATTTTTAAAAAGGTTTTTTAAAGTTTTAAATCCTTTGGTTTCCAAAAGTAAAATTGTTTAAAGGTACTTCTTTTCAAAGATGGATTTGAATACAAATGATTCAAGTGTCGAAAACCATATAAATGTGAATGAGTTATAATGTAGATTGTTGGATGGTTTAGACATGTGATAGCAGAATAAATCCCCGTTCTGCTATAAATTGTTTGTTTGCTTGTTTATTTGTTGGGAAATGTGTTAGCAGAATAAATCCCCGTTCTTCTATGAATTGGTTGAATGCTTTGGACATCTATTTAGCAGGACAAATCACCATCCTGCTATTATGTTATTTGGATATGTATATGCTAGTTAGTTCATATTGACATGTTATTCCTTGATTTGGATATGAGTGTATTTACATATATGTTGATCTATGTAAGTAATTGTTAAGTGAATTGAAATGGAAATTGAATGGTAACTTAAAATAGTACCATTGGATGGCTTAGCCTCTTTCGAATTACTAAAGTATGTTTTTGAATTAACTTTAATTCTTTAATCAACTTGGGTTTAAAGGTTACAAATGATTTTTTAAATTTTACTATTATTTTATAAAGTTATTTTTAAATGATATCTTGTTTTTTTTTAAAAGGGGTTTATTAAGTAAAAGGTTTTACCTAAAGTAATATACAAATGATATCTTGAAAATGATATTTTATAAAGGAGATTCAATAAAGGAATTATGAGGAAGATTTTTAAATAATTCTAAAAATAGAAAGAGATTTATTAATCAATTTAGATATTTTTGAAAGAAGTTTTAAATCTAATTTAAAAACTTTTAAGTGGTCTGAAATGTGAAGGGAACTTATAAAAAGAATTTTTATAAGGAATACGTAAATGTGCTTTATAGGAGGTGATGTTTTTGAAAGGGAATTGTTTGGCCATTTAATATGGAATTTTGAGGAAAGGGAATTTCCAAAATGTGTTGATAAATACTTATATTGTTTTTTCAAGTATAATAGAATGTTAAGGGTTTGGGGAAGTGTTTTGTAAGGATCTTTTGATCAAGTTTATAAGTAATTTTATTAATTAAAGATTAATTGATAAAGGCTTAGAGGATCCCATATGGAATCGAATCAATGTTGAATGATTGTTTATTTGACAATTAAATAACCGACTATCAAATTTGGACCTAAACGTAACTTTGTAAATATCTAGGAGAAACACATGAGTTATATGGCACAGTCATCACCAATGATGGTGTACTATGCGTATAAACCTCGTTTCATTCTTCTAGGATAAATGATAAGGAAATCCATCCACTAACGGTTAGGAGGTGAACTCCGCTCTTACCTTTGTCTGTTTATTTCCTAAAGAACCGGGGTTGAGTTTATCGGAACTACCGAAAGTTGTTTCGAAGAGACTGGGATCGGATCTGTTATTCGAAAACCACTTCGATCCAACTCAAGCATTTCGAACTGAAGACATCTTGTAGAATATGGAATCGAAGATGGAGCATTGAAGTGCAAGGGATGCTTGCTACTAGTCCTGAGGGTGATTCCAAAATGGATGTAGTAGAAGTAGTGCCTTCGGTTTGTCCTTATCATGGACAACTTGTATGGATGAATGTTGGCACTGCATTACTGCTGGAAGAAAGTGTTAGCATTCCTAGTGGGACTGCTATTCAAAAGGTAAATGTAGCCTCAAGCCTCATCAACCGAGAATGACTAAAATAGGGAGAGGCAGCAAGGCTAAGTGGGTCGCCCCTATTAGGGTGTGTCATCACCTTTCTAGATACATATACATATTTATGGATTTGTTGTGCATGAGATCTCAATAAAAAGGGTTGCAAAGCAACCGGGGTGATGACATATTCGGTACTATCCAGTCAGAGGTAGGCTGGTCTTGTGTTTGGCAGGGGATCCCGGTGAGGCCCTCGCTACATTTTCTAGATGTGTACCGTGATAGGTGGTACCCCGATGCCTTGTCATAGTATGAAATCCAATCTCCAATTCGTGTCTTTACGGTTTTGATTGTAGAGCCTAGTATGCTGGAATTTAATAATGGTAACAATTTCGGCTATTTTCATATATTTATTTTGAACGCTTAGACATTATTATAATATCACTGGATTTTCTATAAAAAGTGTTTTGATTATCGTAAGGTAAAAATCCATCCATGTTTACGTGCGGTGTGGTCTTACGAGATACCATTGATTTAAAAAGGGTTTTAAACATAATAATTTAGTTGTTTGAGTTTACTCATGCCAGACCCATGTCTGACCCAGAGTTTTATTTTCTTTTCCTAAAACTCTTGGGTGCTCAAATTTTTATGGGAAGCCAAGTTGTTCAGGTTTCCCATTGATGCATCTTGTAAGAGCTTGGAGTTGGAGGCTTCATCGATAGCTAGTTATTATCTTGTTTCTGTTGTATTATATGTATCTCGTATCAGTTAGATAGGGACAGCTGTTATAACTATCCTAAGGTAGTATTTGTATTAGTATGACTCTGATGTATAATTTTTGAAATGACTTTGTAAAGTATTATGTTGATTAATATATGTTATTCCGTTGCGTTGTAAGGTTCTATGACTGTTTAATTTCTTCTATCCTCTATCATCTTCTTTCCCTTAATGATCGGTTTTCTGGCACTTGAATGCTTGGCATGCAATACAGTGGACGTATTAGTGTCGATTTTCTAGGGTTGAAAATCTGGTTCGTTATAGTTACCGAATAGTTTGGCAGGAGTCCACGATGTTTTTCATGTTTCTCATCTAAGAAAGTATATATGCAATCCAGAGACTACTATTACATCGATATTGTTAGATGATTTAGTAGTGGAGCCGAATTTGACTATAGTTAGAAAGCCTGTTCGTATAGTCGCGAGAGTTGAGAAGAGGCTAAGAAGCAAGATAGTCAGATTAGTTAGAGTCCAGTGGAGTGACGACGCGAGAGACTATACTTGGGAAACTGAGAGCAGGATTCGAGATACTTATCCTGACTTGTTTCATGGTATGTTTTACCTTTTTGATTGACTGATGAGTACCTTATTGTAATTTCGAGGACGAAATTCTTTAAGGATGGGAGTCTGTAATGACCCTATTTTTGAACAACATTATTTAGGATTTTAATTAGTTAAATTAAATAAATTAATGCGGTGATTAAGGGAATGAGATTTATGATAATAATGGGTAGTCGTGCCTATGTAAACTAATGAACTAAAGGAATTAAAATGAATTAAGTTAGGGTGAGTAGGCAAGGGCAAATTAGGAATAGATACATTCTTATACCCTAAACCTTTAGACTATGCATTCCATACGTTCATTTCACATTTCACAAAACTAAAACCTACTTAGAGGCCGGCCACTATTAAAGAGGAAAGGGGAAGATAAGCCGAATCAATAGGAAGATGCAAATCAACTTAAATCAAAGATCAAATCTCATCTCCTTAACATCAAAGCAAAGGTGAATAATGACTACATCTCATATTTTTGATTGGTTTCTCTTTTAGACTGAATCCGAAAGTAATTGCAAATGTTTTTCCAAGTTTTGAATGATAAATGGATATATATATACACATGTTGACGATTTAGGCTATTTTATATGCATTTTATGATGAGAATTGATTTAGAAAACCTAGTTTATGACGTCCAAATGACTTGCAAATTTAATCTTCAGAAATATTATTTTGGAGATAGGTTTCAAGTTTCATAATTTTCTAAATTATTGTGGATTTATTATGAATTTTCTAGTAGAAAAATGTTATTTGGGTTTAAAATTATTTACGGCCAAGATATGGTGGCTTTGGGTATGAAATTTAAATATGTTACAAACATATTAAATATGATTTATTGGAATTTTTGGAGAATTTTCTTAAGTGTTTGATAAGTATATAAGATTATTTAATGTATTGGACTTAAATGTTTTATATGTTTAAAATAGGAGAAGTGGCATTTTGCAAATGTTTTAATTAAACCAAATTTGAATTCGGCAGCACTTTTAGAAAAGAAATTGGCAACCAATTACATTTTGACAAATAAGCAAGTTGTTAGAAAAGAAATTACTTTAAAAGGAAATAAAGCAGTTTTGTAAGTATTTGCTGTTGCGCCTCACTCGGAACCACGTTTCGACCATGTTCCTCCACCTCCATCTAGCTCGAAACCAATACACAGGGTATCATAGATTTGGTACGTAGTGGATTGGAAATAGGCGGAAGGCATAGGGTCGAAACAGGGGTTCTGAAGAGGTCGAAACAATTTTTTGGCTTTGGAAAGAAATATGCTTGCTTCCTTTAGAATAAGATGGCTTTCGACTTAATTGGTTTAAAGATAAGCTTTTAACTCAGGTTGCCACCTCTGTTTTTAAATTGGCTTTCGACAATGTCGAAACCAACGTTGCCGCTATTCAACCTTTCGACCCATTTGAGGCCGTTGCCTTTAAACATGGTTTCGGAAGAATGATTTCGATTTTATTAAAGAAGCCACTCTCCAATGCTTTCGAAAGTGATGGTGTCGAAACCATCTACTTTCTTTAATTAGGAAAAATGTTTTCGAAAGAGAGCTTTCGACTTAGATGTTTTATGACCCTTAGTCCTATTGAAAGATAAACCCACAGGTTTCGACTTAAATGGTTTTAATGGTTTCAAAACTATGTTCCACAAGCTTTTACTTGAACCCAATACTTTCGAAAGGTTTGTTTTAAGTAGCATACTTTAATGCTTTCGAAAGGTAACTAATATAGGTTTCGAAGGGGAGGTTCCCAAGTATTTTCGAAAGGTATAAACTATGGTTTCAAAGGGGAGGATACCTAATGGTTTCGAAAGGTATTTAAAAGCATTTTAAATGGAAGGTTTCCAATTGCTTTCGAAAGGCAAGTTATATGTTTTGAAAAGGAGATGTCTATGGTTTCAAAGCTATCGAAAGAAAGGGTTTTCAATGCTTTCGAAAGGACTATGGTAAATGGTTTCGAAAGGTATGTTTTGGCCTTTCGGCCTAAGGTTATAAAGTAAAGTAGTTTACTTATATCGAAAGGGGTACTTTCAATGATTATGAAAGGGGTACTTTCAATGGTTTCGAAAGGGTTGTTTAAAGGAAGTAAACAATGGTTTCGAATGAATTCTTTTGGCAATATAGCCCAAGTGTTTTTAAGTTAAAATAGGTTTTAACTTATTTTAGAGGGATGGGAAATCCATAATATATTTCATCCACATTATTTTGTGTAAATTATATATAACATGGCAAATAGCTTAGAGTACAACAAAGAGTATATATTTTCCTTGTATATGTATGATTTAAAGGTTTAAATCATTTTGAAAAAGTTTTCAAGGAAAATTTAAAGGGTAGTTAACCCTAAGAAAAATGACTTAGATATAGAAGACCCGATGGGACTGGTGTAGGGTCGCGCCCTATACATTAGCTTTAGCCCCAAGCTAATTTTAGTCCAAAATTCCAGTGTGTAGGGCTTAGTCACTGGTAGACTTAAATGATGGTTACACATAGAAAGAAATATATGTACAGAGAAGAAAACGATTATTGGTGAGCCCGCAAAACCATTAGGATCAGTAGACACTTGGAGAAGTAAATTAGGGACAGACCATCCAGAAGACTTATCTAACAGTTGTTAGATCATATTTATTATTTTGTGTGGTGGGCCCAAGTCAGCCAAAGGTTAGTAGTTAGCCAAACAAAAGTACATTTGTTTTGGACAAGCAGTCACATCTTTCATGTTGATCTTCATCTAAACGAATGTTTGTCAAAAAAGGATGTTAACCAAGCTTCCACTGTCAACCAACATCCTACGCACAACTACCGGCCCGATTCCAATTGTTGCCACCATTGGATTGAGAGTTGGTGCGTCTATACCTTCAGTATCCTAATTTCGGAATATGATATCATCAGTTATCAACTTCTGTTGTTTGGCTGGGGCTTCATCTTAAATGGCATAACAAGTTTCCTTAGGAGCGTGCTTCAAAGAACTAGCATATCGCTCCATCTCACCCCAACTGTTCTGCGTTGGGTGAGGACCTCTAGTGATGGTACTTATGATGAGTCTTTGATCAGTCCGACACCTTCTCCGTTGGGCCCAGCCTGATTTCCTTGATTGCTCGGAACTTAGGGTCTAGCAGGTTCGTCAGAATTCTATGGTTTCTTAACGTACTATTGGAGCCTATTGTTCCTTATTAGTTCCTCAATTAAGTCCTTCAGATGCCGATATTCATTTGTGTTATGCCCGTGAATCTCATGAAAGCGACAAAATTTCCCTGATTTCTTTTGTTGTTCAGACGCCTCCCGCTTGGGCGGTTTTTTGTATCACTCAGTTTTCTAAGTAGTAAGGTAGATGTTCTCCAAGTTATCGTTCAACAGCGTATAATCCTCAGTTTGAGATTCCGTAGACGTTTCCCATTCCCATTGCATTTGCCAGAGTTTTGATTTCTTTTCTTCCTATTCGAATTCTTTCCTTTTGTAGTTCCAGAACTATTTCTATCTTGCTTAACCGCGACAGTGCTTTGAAGCCATTTCCTTTGATTTCTCACCGATTAATTTGCCTTCGACCATTCTTTCCTTTTATAGTCTTAGAAACTGGTTTTCCTTTCGGTGGAACTCCTCTATGGTAGTGGGTTGTTTCATTTTAATCCATCTACCAAAATCCATGTCCGGGTAAATGAATCAAACCAAAGCCATAATAATCAAATCGTCCTTTGGATTGCTTACCTTAGTAATTGCGACGTTGAACCGATTCATGAAAGATTTCAGTGACTCATTGGGTCCCTGGAAAAAGCTAGATAAGGATATCAAGTCTTTTGGTCATGTAGTATGGAGACTAAATTGTTCTAGAAACCTCTTTGCTAATTCATCAAAGGTGGAAATAGATCTTGTGCAAGTCTAGTATACCAGATGGAAGAAACTCCTTCCAAGAAGATAGGAAAACATCTACAACAGACATCATCTGTGGCCCTAGCTCTATCAATATGGCACTCATATTTGTACAAGTGTTGTTTAGGGTCTGTCATTCCATTATTCATCGACATAGTCAGCATGGTGAATTTCTTAGGATATTCTTCCCTTAGAACGTTTTCAGTGAATGGAGTTTGGCTTGGCGTGGAACCCCTGTCTTCATTCTTTCTACCTTTACTCTCTTCCAATAACCATTTGACCATGTTAGCGATGTACTCCTCGCTAGCATGGTGTTCTATAGGTCGACTATCAGGGGCTACACTGAGTGTTTGACTCCACAAATGGGTTTGGTTTGCCAGTTAAAGCCTAGGTTCTCCATTCTTCGAAGAATCATTTCTGTAGGGTCCCATTGCCGCACGGTTGGTCTTATTAGGGCAATTTGAACTACATTTTTGATGTTTTTACTATTACATTATC
The DNA here is from genome assembly GCA_030737815.1 of Allium fistulosum. Classification (NCBI taxonomy): domain Eukaryota; kingdom Viridiplantae; phylum Streptophyta; class Magnoliopsida; order Asparagales; family Amaryllidaceae; genus Allium; species Allium fistulosum. The sequence continues at coordinate 859,548,593 of CM060908.1, read as the reverse complement.
GTTTAGCCACAATCTATCATCATCAAGTTAAATGTCATCTTCGGAGTCAAAAACAAGCATTGCGTTGTTCACATGACGAGTGTTCACTTCAAGATTTGGATTTGCAACAGACTACTTTCTAGTTGGAGGAGTACTACCATTGCCTTCTATTATGATTCCTAAAGCTCCATCAACAACCTCCTTCTGCTTTTGTTTATATTTTCTCTTGTTCAAGCCCAAAACAGAGGGATTCTCTTGTTCCATAGCAGCTGCAGTTTCTTGTCTAGCTCTCGGAGCACTCGGTGGCTGTAGCGCTAGAAAAGCATCGACCTTATCCATGAGAGCCTTTTGGTTGTCGGCTATTTTTCGGTTAAGTTCGTTAATCATCTGGTTAAGCACTCCTTTAGTCACAACATACTATTAAGTGGAAGCACCATGCTAGATTTCAAGCATTAACCTCAGTTCGATGATTGTTAGCATTGTTTACTTCAGTTTGTTGGAGGTTTGCATCATCACCACCGACAGTTGCTCATGTGGATATTCCAAAAGCGGTTTTCTATTTTCTAAGTACCATTGATCCTCAATGGCAAGCCTATGAATCTTCGAAGCAAATTCCCTAGATCTCACCCCTTGATCTCTTCTAACCCAAAATAGCGAAGCTAGATCTAATCCTGGGTTTGGATCTTCTCAATGAAAGCACCAAAATGTTAACGCCAAAAATGGATCAACATCCAAAAATATGTTGTAAGGAACCTATGAAACCTAGATCTAGTAGGTAGTAGTGAGAATAAAAGAAAATAAACAGAAATAAGAAAGAGAAGCACGCGATTTTATAGTGGATCGGCAATTTTTGGCATGCGTCCACTTTATAGCCTTGTTGCATACTGGTTTGATTGAGATTACGGAGGATTCGAGAGAAAACAAGTCATAAGTGCATGGGTTAAACTGATTCTAAGTCTTAAAACTGCCTAAAGTAGCTTCTTTAGTGACTATTGCGTAGAGGAAAGAGTTGAGAAGAGATGGAGCTTTCACGTAGTAATGGAAGAAACTAGAATTATCTTGGTTGCTCTATGGTTTGTATTTATAGGGTTAGTAACCTTATTGGGTCAGAAGCTTGTTGTCAACTAAGTCCATAAGTTGGCCCATACTTGTACTGAAAAACCCATAAGTATACGAGCTAAAACCTTAACTCGGTACCGAGTTAAGTGCTAAGTCATCTCTGATATAGGCCATACTCTTCTATTTCTTGAAGGAGATGTCTCAACTTCCTTTCCATTATTTTTGACTTAATTCTAGTGATCTGTTTGATTGTACTTGTGTTGTCCTAACTTGTCCGGTATCATCTCATCAATTTTGTGATTGATTGCGCTAACCTTGAAGAATACACTTGATATCAACACAAGGAAGTATTATAAGTGTAATGTTAAGTTTTAATGCAGTTTGGGGTAAGATCGTTAACTCAATTCCAAGTTAAGAGCCCTTAAATCAGTGTTGAGTTTATATCTTAGTCCCAAACAATGCCAAACTCCTCCAAGCCTCTTCTCTGCCTTTTCTAAGCGTACTTGCCAAGTTTCAAGCCGTTCCATCTTCGTTTCAACATTCTAACCTCTACTGACTTTTGCTTGGATAAAAAATCATTTAACATATAGTATTATGGTTAAAAAAATTAACATTTAATGCTAGTTTATGGAGTATAAACCGCATGCTTAAGATTTATTAGGCGCAAATATATATTATTTCTATTAGCGTAATAAACATATAATTATAGTGTATAATTTCGTAGTTAATTTAGCAGTAGTTTAAGTATTTCATTTCATTCTTTTTACAAGTGTTTACTAACTATTATTAGAGTATTTTAAAGATGGTTTGAGGTCTTTATGAATTTATAGGAATTAATTGTGGATTTTTAAAGAAGAGCTTTTTATGATAAAACATTTTCTTTCCCAAGTTTTATAGATTTTACAAACTTGTTATTTTAAAGTAATATTTTGGATAAATGTTTTAAAATCTAATATAAGTATTTTCAGATATTTTAAAAGTATATACAAATGTTTTCAAAAAGGGGAATTACTTAGTGGGTAAATGGTTAATTATTTATTACTTGTTTGAAAAGTAATTAATTACATTTAACACTAAAAGTCGACGAAGTAAGGCTTATTTATTTGCGAGAATTAAGATTGATGTTGAGTAGGGATAGAGATCTAACCTATCAATTTCCCTCTTAGCCGAGGAATAGTAAGTTGGAAAATGTTAGAAGTATGTTAATCGTGTTGATTTCTTACTTGTTTATGGAAATCATTAATACTATACTTAGCACTAAAAGCCGATGAGGTAGACTTATATATTTGTGAGATTCAAAAATGAAGTGTCTAAGCAAGGCTTTGATGCAACCGATGTTATAACTTACCTGGCTTCACTCTTAAAAGAGGAATAGTGAAGTTGAAATGTCGGAAACAAGTTAAGCGCGAATCGTGATTTGTATAAACAATTGTTTTGACTAGATAATCGATTAGTCAATTATCAAACTTGACCTAAATTAACTTAAGAAGTAATCAAAAGACTTCATGATTTCATACCAATGAGAACCCCCAGGGAGGAGTATTGGTACGAAAAGCCTCTAGCTTTCACTTACTTCTGAAAGAAACCGAAATTGAGTTAGCTAGAAATTCATCGATTGGTTTTGAAGAGTCCTGGATTGGTAAGTGTTTTACTTACCGAATACCACTTTAAAAGTAGTATACGAGTTCTATGTTTTGGAAGTAGTTGAAAAAGGGAATCTATATGGAGATTCGAGATCTGTTCTAAATTCTCAAATCCATATAGTGATTCGTGATCTGTTCGAGATATGGGAATCTATTTGGGGATTCGTGTTCTATTCGAGTGATGAAGACTCATGTAAAGGATGTCGAACGTGACCTCGACATCAGAAATGACAAAAAGCAGAGAAGGATGCACAACCCGGCTTTTTGCTAACCTACGATGGGGTATATCAACTCCATATCTAGAGTATTATAATCGATATGTTGCACACAGGAGTTGATGGTACTTGGTTCCATATGGTTCTATAGGTTCGTGTGTGGGCTAGTTTTGTTTGCCTTAATGGCATATTTTATCTAGAGATATACGTTGCTCAGAAGGTACTTTCTGACCCTCGTTAGGAGGCTGGTCTTGGTTTATTTGGGGATGTCTTCAATGGAAAATCCAATATGCGAACGTACCTTAGCGGTTTTAAATGGAACCTAAATATGTTTTGGTGTGACCAATGTAAGCATCATAGCTATTAGATATGATTATATCCTACACCCTAGACATTATTTATAGTATCATTATATTAAACTTAATAAATGGTTGGTTTCTTTTAAGGGAAACTTGTTACGAGAATCTGTATGATCTCAATAGTTACTATGTTGCATATATCTCAGGTTTTATCACACCAGACTTATGTCTGGCGCTTGGTTTTTGTTTCCATAAATTCCTCGTGTACTCTTTCGAGTAGGCTGAGTATGGTAGGTTTTAACTTGGGTGCTTCAGAGTTCATAAGACGAGTTGAAGGCTTTGATTATTTATCTATTTTTATTTATGTTGTTCTGTATTAGCTATGTATATATCAACGTTGTGAGGGCAGGCAGTTATAACTGTCCGGCCTGATGATAATACTTAGGTTTTGTAACTCTGAAATTTATGTATTCAGAGAAACCCTTTGTACTGTTCTTTTGATATTATATATTATCATTCCATTGTAAGATTCTGAAGTTATGTTCTTCCTTTCTTATATTATTCCTTTTATTTTACCCTAACTTTTTATCTTTTTGGCACTTGGGTGTTTGGCACACGAATACGATGGATGTATTAGTGTTGGCATTTAAGGGTCGAAAAGTCAGGTCATTACATTTGGTATCAGAGCAAAAGGTTCAGCGAACCCCTTGGCTTTGGTTGGGTATGGCTCATTAGAGATAGGGTAAGCGATACCCTAGAATGAGTCGATTTTATTATATATACGAGAGTGTATTTGTATTTTCTATAAATCGATAACCCCTTTTCAGTTTTCCTTAGGAAAAATCTCTTTCTTTGAAATAACTCTAGCCTTTCATATCCTAAATATATTTTACTATGTTCAAATTATACATCATAAGTACTAGGGCTGTCAATGCTTGAGGAGGTAGAGGTGGTCGAGGTAGTAATGTCACAAATGGTAGAGATTGAGCACCAAGGGATGTTGCTCTAGTTGGGGAACCAAGGGTGGATATTGTAGAGGAGGTCATGCAGGTTAGGCCTCAAGTGAATTTTGTTTCTCTCCACCATGATTATGAGAGGTTAGAAGGTAAGAGGTTTGGTGGTACGGAGATGATCATAGAAGTCTAGACTTGGACCAAATTATGTAATCGAATATTTGGGGATATGGAACTAGATGACGTAATGAAGCATCAATAAGCATCACGACATTTGACAGACGCAACCATGGATTGGTGGAGTTCTATCACTGCTGATGTCTAAGAGAATGACATCTGTTTAGCTCAATTTAAGGAGGGATTCAAGATGAAGTTTGTCCTAGAAGCCGGGATGACTTTGTTATTTAAGAGTTTCCTGGACTTGAAGTAGAGGACCATGACAATGGCGGAGTATGATAACCGATTCATAGCCTTATCTCGATTCGGGCCTGGTTTGGTAGATATGCCATTGAAGAGAAATGAGATGTTCATCGCAGGGATACACCCAGAATTCAAGGGAAATATGACTAACCACATCATGGGATCTTATGTGGATCTGGTAAATACGGGTCCAAGGTTTGAGAGTTTGGCTTTGAAGCTGTCTATCGCTACACCATCTAGGACAACAAGTAGAAGTTTTAGCTGCTAGAGATATTTTTGGTTTAGCCTATTATAAGTGCGGGAAGAGGGGGCATTTTATGAGGAACTACACAATAGTTGGGAGAGGACAGGTGGAAAAAGCACAGTTGGTAAAAGCACCTATTGCTAGGGTCCTGAAGATAGATCCACCAACAACCAAGGCTCAGTTTATTCCAAGGCGGGGTTGCTATAACTGCCATCAGTCAAGCCATTTTGCTAGAGAGCATTCGTTGCTCCAGAAGGGAGAACAACCTTGAGCTTTTGCACTAGCTTCAGTACCTTCCACTTCTACCACTACAAGGGGGAAGCAAGTTCTGGAAGGTATTCTATCTATTTTTGGCATTCTTGTTTGTGTCTTATTTGATAAAGTATCTTCACTTAGTTTCATATCTATTATTCTTGTTGGCAGATTGAAATTTGAGCCAGTTATGGCTTTAGATTCTATCTGTGTGTCGAACCCTTTTAGAAACTCGATCAGTCTTTGAATGATCTGTTTAGGAGTTCCAATTTCTTGTTTTGACTAACTCTTTCCTTGCAATCTATATGTTCTAGGATTTATGGGTTTTGATGTTTTGCTTGGGATGGATTGGTTATCCCGATATCGCGCGACGCTGGACTGTGTGAAGAGAATTGTGTAGTTTAAAACTAAGGGAGGGAAATCTTTAGTAATTAATAGAGGAGATCCCAGCTTGCTTATATGTGGTTTCCTTTGTTCTCTTGATAAGGCGAAAGAGGAATTGGGTTTAATCTTGGTTGTTCAGGAGTTTGAGGATGTCTTCGAAGAGGTGTCAAGTTTACCACCTCATCGATAAATTAAATTGCGCATTGATTTAGTTAAAGATGCAAGGACTATCGTATTGCCCATTCATAGACTTGCACCGAAGGAGAAGTTGGAGTTATCTATCCAAGTTAGTGAGCTGTTGTAGAAGGGCTTGATCCAACCAAGTCGTTCGATTTTGGGAGCACCCATCGTCCTTGCTACGAAGGCGGACGGTTCCTTAAAACTGTGTGTTGATTATCGCGAGCTCAACAAACAAACTGTTAGGATCAAGTATACTTTGCCTAGGATAGATGACTTGTTCGATCAGCTTCATGGAGCACGAGTGTTTTCTCAGCTTGATCTTGCTATAGGGTTTCATCAGTTGAGGGTGGCAAATGAGAGTGTACCCTTGGCCACTTTTAGATCCGACCAATTTTATGAGTGGTTAATTATGTCATTCGGCCAAACTAATGCTCCAGCATATTTCGTGGACTTAATGCATCGAGTTTCCGAGATGTGTTGAGTAAGTTTGTCGTTGTATTTATTGATGATATTCTAGTCTTCTCCAAGACCAAGGAGGAACATTTGCAACATCTAAGGATTGTTTTAGAAATACTAAGAGAACATGTGTTGTAGGCTAAGTTCTTGAAGTGTCAATTTTGGCATTCATAAGTTAGGTTCTTAGGTCATGTTGTTTTGGTGGAGGGTATTTCTGTTGATCCCGCTAAGGTTATGGCCATTCTAGACTAGAAGAGACCAAAAATCGCAATTCATATTAGGAGCTTTCTGGGTCTAGCAAGTTACTGCAGGAGATTCATGCAGGATTTCTCGAAGATTACCTCTCACGTAACGAATTTGAAGAAGAAAGATGTCAAATTTATGTGGACTGATTACTGCGAGCAGGCATTCATAGAGTTAAAGGAAAATTTGACCGGTGCCCATGTTCTTACCACGCCAGATGTGGGCGAGGGTTTGACTGTTTACACTGATGCATGTGGAACGGGTCTAGGTGTTATGTTAATGTAGCATGGAAGGGTTATTGCTTATGCGAGTCGGCAACTCAAACCGCATGAAGCGAGGTATGCAACTCATGACTGACAGTTGTTAGCAATGGTATTTGGGTTAAAGATGTGGAGGCACGATTTGCTAGGTGAAAAGTTCGAGTTATATACGGACCATAAATCTTTGAAGTATCTTTTTATACAAAAAGACACAAAGGTAATTAGAGTTTCTTACGGCTTATGATCTAGAAATATTATACACACCAGGGAAAGCTAATGTCGTAGCTGATGCACTCAGTAGGAGGTATGCAACTACGACAAAAGTTGAGGTTCGTCCGACTTTGATTAGTCATATCAAAGAGAACCGGCTTAAAGATCTTCATTTTGGCAGGGTAGCTAAAAATGTAAGCGAGATTGGGGTACCGAAGAGGTGGTCGGGATTCGAGGAGGATGGCACGTGGCATATTAAGAATGGACAGTAGGTTATGTGTCCCAAATGTTGATGGGATTAAGCAGGAAGTTCTAGTAGAGAGTCACCATTCTAGATTGATGATACATCCTAGGGTCACTACGATGTATCAAGACATGAAGAGGACTTCTCATGGGAGGGCATGCAGAGGGATGTTTCTATCTTTGTAAGCAGGTATGCTAACTGCCAACACATGAAAGGTAGTCACTAGAAGACGGCAGGACTGCTTCAGCCACTTAAGATTCCTAAGTGGAAGTGGGAGCAAATTTCCATGGACTTCATCAACGGATTGCCTAGGTCAAGGAGGGGTAATAAAGGTGTGTTGGTTATTATGGACCGATTGACCAAGAGAGTGCACTTCTAACAAGTTAAGACTACGAGAACAGCTTCTAGTTTGGCTAAGTTATATGTTAAGTAGATTGTCAGATTGCATGGTGTTCCTTATGATATCGTGAGCGATAGAGATCCGATATTCACAAGCCAGTTCTAAAAGGGTTTGCATGAGGCATTACGGACTGAGCTTAGTGTGAGTACCGCTGACCATCAGCAAACTGATGGTAAACAGAAAGTGTGAACCGAGTGTATGAAGACTTTCTTCGAGCATGCATTTTAGATTTTGGGGGTTTATAGGAAGTACACTTACCACTTGTTGAGTTTTCGTATAACAATAGCTACCAGGCTAGTATCGGGATAACACTAATTGAAGCATTGTATGGAAGGCCTTGCAAATCTCTATCATGTTGAGTAGAACCTAGTGATTGTCTTGTGCTTGGGTCGGATATGTTTTGAGAGGCGTCAGATAAGGTCATAGAGATTCAAAAGCGAATCAAGGAAGCGTAGAATCGACAAAAGAGCTATGCAGATGAGAGGTGTAGAGACTTGGAGTTCTCAGTTGGAGACTTTGTGTTTGTAAAGGTTTCTCTGATGAGAAGTATAGTCTGGTTTGGAAGAGTTGGGAAGTTGGATCCTCGATATATAATGTAACGACCCGTATTTTTAACACTTTAAATACGAATTAAAATGAAAATTTTGGATAAAAAAATCCGAAGGAAATAAAATTTTGTGCTGTTAAATGTGAATTTCAAGTTAAAATACAAAACTGAATTCTGGAATAACTTATTTGTAAATTAAACATGGATGTTAACTTGTAGTGAATGTAAATAATGAATTGAATTTGATTGTAAACCAAATTGGTTATGATTGTAAACAAAGAATAAATAAAATGGTAGATTTAATAATGGAAGTTTATGTTATTGAAAACTAATATAAATAAATGTAACTTAATATTGGGTTAACTAATGAAATAATATATAGTCATTGGAAATGGAATCAAATTGGTATTGTATTGGTAATTGTGACGGTAGTTAGTAAATAATAAACTTATAAGTGTGATTAAAAGTAAATGGTGATAATTATTATAAGTTACTAGTTTATTTGTCAGTCGAATTGAATTTAGAAACCAATTGTAAATGAAACGAAATTTTATATATTAACTGGGTTTACAATCAATAACTAAAGTTGAATAACAAATGTTGGATGCACTAGATGTGAATAAGGTAATTGACTGATAACGGAAATTTATTTAAAAAAATCTAATTTTGGAGGCATAGTCTCGGAATTCGACGAAACCAGTTCCATTGGATCCGTAATAGTGTATTATTATCGGATTTCAAATTTCGGAGCGTTCGGAGTTATCGTTTGGTCGTACGGGTTAGAAACGCGTTGAAATAAATATCGAAAATTTAATATTTTAATTCGATTCAAAAAAGCTATCTTCCACATACGATCAAATTAGCCTCCAAAACATGTTCCATTGTGTTCGGAATTCGGGTAAAACATTATGAAAGCCTAGCGGCACGCCCCGATAGGAGTTCGAGATTTTAAGTTACATAGATCGAGACATTTTAAAATTAAAAATTAATAAACTAATCAGTCAAACTTCTTTTCAGCTGCTTTATCTCACCTCAAACACTGTAGCTAGCCTGCTACACGCAAGGCATCTTTCTTTCCCTTTTAAAATTCACGAAATCTACAGAACAGTGAAGGAAAATCATAAATCCAACTTTAAAAATTTATTTCTTGCAAATTGTTCAATGGAAAAATCCCAAACCAACTCCTAAAATCCTATTTTTGCTTTCTCTTCGATCTGCAAACTTTTTGGAGGGTGTGACTGTTTTTTTTTCAAGCTCGAAATAGAGTTAGGGAGCTAGGGTTTACTTTTCACGATGATTTAGAGCGCGATTGGAGATTTGGGCTTTGGTTTCGTATTCGCCATCGGAAATAGCATCTTGGGTGGAAGTTTGGTGGTGTACGGTTCACCTTGGGGTGTCGCGACAGTTGTACGGTCAGGGTGGAGCGCGAGCAGGTCGCGATGGTGGTGGGGGCCTCGGCCATTGTGTGGTGGTGCTCGTCGAGTCGAGCTCGAGATGAGAAGGTGGTTGGCGATGTCTGTTGGTTCGATCGACGATCATTGGGTGGTGTCAGTGGCCATGCGTGCACAGGGGATGGGTGCTGTGTCTCGTGCAAATGTTGGCATTGGGGAAGAAGGTCTTGCTTGAGTGGGCCGGGCTTTTGGAAGGTTGTTTTAATTAAGGTTGTAATTTTGATTTATTTAAAAATTATATTGATCGTTCTCATTAAAAATATTGTATCTTTTTCATGCGATGTCAGAATTTGACGAAATGACTTGCGTTACACTCGTATCTGCAAATGCTACGCATAAGATCTGAAGTGGTACCGATTGAAGCTAATAAATTTTTGGTTAAATCGAACGCCATTCGATTTAATTAAAAAAAAATTGAAAACCAAGGTGAGTGTTTTATAACATTCACAACGTACTGAATATCTTTATGGTAGTTAAATTTTATATTATGAAGTGTTATGAATTTTATTTGTCGTTGTTTGATAAAATTTAATTGTCATATAGATTGTCATTTAAATTCACCGTTGAAAATTTAATTGACAGTAAAATTGAAATTAAAATTGAAATTTGCAATTAAATTACCTGACATTGATAACTATGAAATTGCCGTGAATTGTATTGTCTATTGGATGATGTATTTCGATGGATGCTATTGGTTGATATTTAAATGATTGGATGTTTATTTGCTTATATATATCCTGTTATGCATACACATGACACTGTGATTTGGTTTAAGTGATATATATTCATCCCTGACATTTAATTGAAATAACTAATCACTTGGCCATAGGATAGTAAACTATATACAGACACCGGGTTGATTAATTTAATAAATTTTAAAGTAGTTGGTTTAAAATTTATTTAGATGTTTGATTTAAAGGTTATAAATAAAATCAATGTATAGAAATCGAATTTATCGCAAATTGAGTTTGGAATGTTGAAATAAATTTTGGATCAAAGAAATGGTTAAATAATTTAAATTGAGACTTTGAAATTTAAAATTGGGATATGATTGAATTCCGGAAATTTATTTGTTTCAAAGATTGAACATTATCTCGAGCTTTGAGTATTACTAAGTAAAAGTGATATAAAATGATATTTTGAAATTGAGCTTGCAATTGAATCATATTTTAAATTTGGATTTAAATTTTGAATATTGAAGAATAATTTTGTTAAGAGTTATAAATTGATATTTTGAAAAATCAAGCTCCAAATCGATATAAATTGAAATTAAATTAATTAAAGGTAAATGTAGAATTGAATTAATTTGAAGTCAAGTTGACATTGATTGGATTGAAATCGAAATTGAATCGGTAGAATGGAAATTTAAATTGATTGAATTGGGAAGTTATAATTGAAATGGTTTGGTTTTGAAGCGGTTTCATTTTGTTTCCAAATTTCTCTGTTGTATAAGCCATCTTTAAATACTTAACTATTTTGATCTATTTTAAATCTACTTAACCCAATTTAAATTATTTTAAACAAAATTATCCATTTGAAATCCATTTAAAGATTTTAAGTATTTTAACTATTTTAATTATTTAAACTACCTTTAAACTACTTATAACTATTTTCTAAAATCTCAAGCTGGTCAATAAGGTGAAATGTTATGTTTAAATCTTGAATTTAAATACGAATTGGGTTAAATGAAGTTGCCACCTAAATTGAAATTTGAAATGATTTTGAAATCGAAATAAGTTATTGAGGCGAAAAATGATATTTGAAATGGAATTGATTTTTGAAGTGAATATGATATTTTGATATAAATTATGAATTGATTTTGAAATGTAAAATAGCCACCGGTGTAATAATACGTAGTTATTAAAGAGACCGGGATCGGATATGGACATACTCTCTGTCGATACCAAAAACCACTTTAATAACTAGCATACGTGGAGTGTTGATCCAGAACGAAGTGGATGGTTTGGTGAACGTGTTGACTGAAGAAAGAGAACGATATTGGATGACCCCTGATATGACTAAAACAGGAGCCGCGCCGGGCCATTGAGGTTCGCCACCTCTAGCGGACACACTTCTTCGATACCATGTCTATTACATTTGTGATTCGATTTGGGTGCACCCCTTGATTTGGGAGTGTTGTTTTGTGGTGTTGAGGTAGTAGCTGCTATGCTCAACATCAGTCCGGATCACGCAACTACTAGTATCCTAGTTGGTATAGCCTCATGTACCTTGTCATACTGATTATCCTATTCGCGACCACTACGATTTTGGTTTGTACCTTTAGTATATGGATTGCCCTCTGGTGACTTCCGGTTTTGGGGAAACTACGGTCTTGTATATGCTCTTGGGAATAAAAATGTGTTAAGGGTGGAATGGGCCATGGCTTAACGCTAGTTTGATATTTTACTTTATGATAGACATTATTGTATATAGCGTATTCTATTATATAGTAGATAGTTTAACGGATCCTTGAGAGATGGAAATCCCGTAACATCTCTTAAGTTATTGCACGCACGTTGACACTGGATATGAGATGTCAAACCCCGTAAACATCTCTGACGCCGTTACACTCATATTTATTTACGATTGATTTAACTTTCATAAGGATATTTTAGTCCTGACTCGAGTGTTTTGTCTTTTCATTACGCTCGGGTCAGTCCTGAGTTTTTCAGCTTATTGAAGATCTATTCTGGAGGACGAAGACGAAGATTTAGTATACTATTACTATTATCATCCTTGCATCATGCTGTCTGCTGCATTATTTTATTTGTTCTGTTGTATATGTATAACTCTGAGAAATGTTGTATAAATGATAATCAAAAGTATATTAAATAGCTTCATGAACTGTTTATTTGATTATTATATTTTATCTTTCCGCTGCGAGATTCTATGATTATTTATTGTCCCTTTCTCTTCTTTTCTTACTTACCCCATTAACCATCCACCCTTTCGAATGGTTTAGAATCGGCATGTGTGTTTGATTTGTCGATTTAAACTGTCCAAAAAGGCGGGTCATTACAGTTGGTATCAGAGCTTTGGTTTAGCGATAACCTTAGCTTTGTGGGGTCTGACTCTTTATAATTAGGGTAGTAATACCCTATGATGAGTCGCTGAGTGTATGTATGAGAGAGCGTATTTGTTAGTGACATAAAATTCTTTTATATTGTGTTGGTTGATTTGTTGAGTGGCTTATGGATTCTGGTCAATACGAGTAATTAACGTCATTGATAGGGGTCTCTAAACACTTGAACAGAACAATTCGACATAGTATTGTTTTGAAATGGGGTAAATGAAATAATTTTGCCCTAATTATATTTTATACATAAAGAAATAATTTTTAGAAACTATTATGATTCATCCAGTTTGTTTGGTTGTTAGAAAGGATAATATAGATGGTTATCACAAATTGGATATTGTGTTTTAATAAATAAGGTATATTACAAAATAAATAATGATAAAACAATTTAGGGAATGTTTTAAGAAAGCAAAATTTTGTGAGAATAATTTATAAAATGCGACTAATAAATCAAGATAGATTTAAATTTAGAAATATTGAATTTAAGACCCGGGGATTTTGAAAATGGTTTTTGAAAACTTTGAAGAAAAATATGTAGTGATATTAGTTGAAAAATATTTATGGGAAATATTTTTGAAAGGATTTTAAGAAGAATGAATTTAGTACTCCTCTCTTATGTCGCTGGAAAATAATTTCGGTGATGACTGCGCAGCATCATCGACGTTCATTTTCGAGCCTCAAAGTGAAGGAGACTTATGCGAAGCTTTGCTTTGCTTCGAAACTGTTTTGAAAAAAATGCATTTTGGTTTAAACTTAGAAAGTATGATTTGATATATATACATTTCAAATGATTTTATTTTATTTCAAATAATTTAAAATGAACCGGGCATTTAAATTTCTAAGTCCTGTTAATTAATATTTTTCAAATTTTCTGAATGAAATGTGAATTATCAGAACTTATATAATAAGAGGATTAAAAACTCTAAGCTAAAGGTTTTGAGAAACTTTAGAGTTGAAGTGTAACTCTGAAAATTGAAAAGTATTGAAAAGTAAAGAAAATTTAAAACAAGTAAAATTTGTGAACATTCTAATTTAGTAAAATGAATCCTATAAATTGTATTGTATCAAATTGCATTCTAAAAACATATAATATGACTTACCAAATACTAAAAGTTAAAATGATGTTTTAGATATGAAATGAAATATTATACAAGTAAGCAAAACCTAAAAGTAATTGAAATATACAAGTAAGCAAAACCTGAAAGTAATTGAAATATACAAGTAAGCAAAACTTAAAAATAATTAAAATGTATATAAATGGAAATTTGGTTGTGATAAACATGTTATATACTTAAGTATAATATGAAATGATGAATGGCTAAATGGAATAAGTAAGTAGAATTTAAGGAAGCAGACAAAGGAACTAAATAATATCTTTGTAAATTCGTTATAGAATTTAATATAAATTTGCAAAGAAATTGTGAAATTGAAATTTGTAGCTTTGGAGGTAATTATAAACTTAGATAAAGTCCAACTTCTTATATATGACTTTTATAGGATGGCTAATAAACTAAAGTGTTGGTTAATAAAATGTTCCACAAATAAGTCTGTTATTAACTGAAATTATGAAAATGAAGTACATTATTAACAGAAATTATGAAATGAAGTAAATGTAAACAAAAGAATTTGGTATACCTAAGAATAAATGGAAAATGAAATTGAATTTAATTAAAGTAGTTAAATTACTTATATACTTAAGTATATTCTGAAATAATCAATGACAAAAAAATTTTAATAAATGAGTGAGCTTAAGAAAGAAGGCAAATGAATTGTAAAATTATCTTTGTACATTGGTTATGGAAATAAATATAAATTGCAAAGAAATTGGAATTGAATTTGTAACTTTTGAGATAACTGTAAACTAAGAAAATAGACTTTATGGGATGACTATAAACTAAAGTGATGATTAATAAAATGTTCCACAAATAAATTGGTTATTAACTGAAACTATGAATATGAAGTAAATATAAACCAAAGAATTTGGTATGGCTAAGAATCAATTGGAAAGGAATTTAAAATTTTATAATGTTTAAAAATGGACTTGAGTAAGTAAATTCCATCGAATAATGTTTAAGAAATGGTAGTATTAAAGAATGTTCTTGGTAAAGAAATAGATACCAAGTAAATTAGGGATATGAATATTATACTATAAATCATTAACTGTAAATGAAATGAAGGTAAGCAAAAGAAATATAATATAGATACATTGTATTGAAATCTATTGAAAGGTAATACGTAAGTTGTACGAGTATTTTTTTATTCGCATAACGATTTGATCCACATTCGAGCACAAAATTTTAAGATAATTTATATCGATCCAAGTTAGGATTTTTCACTCGATTCTCGACGGCGAACCCTGGATATGGATTTTTGATTTGATTCTGGAATTCTCTATCATAGTATATGGCTATGCAAGGAGAGTAACAGTTTCCAATCAAGGAACCAAATCTGAGTCCGCACTAGAGAGTCGTGTGAACGATACTAGTTGGAAGTGAAATTGTGTGATCGAATAGGCGATTAGATTTGATATTGCTCACGAATGATATATGTACGGCTTACGGACTTAATTAAAGCTAATATTAGAAATTGAAGATGCCAAATATAAAATGATTCTTTTAAATTGCATAATTGGATATCATTGGTAAACGAGATGCAGGCATTTAAAATCAAGAAAATGTGGATTGCCCGACAAAAGGTACATGTTTATTTTGTCATTGGATTTGGTGATTTGTGATGAGCCACTTGGCTTTTGATTTTCTTTTGTTGGTTTGGGGCCCGTAGAGGCATTTTGTAGTTGTACCGATCGAGCCGCGCAAAGGAGACTCTGCCGAAATTTTTCGTAAATCCGGGTGTTAGAATTTTTTTTTTTTCAAGTTTATAACTTGTTTTGATAACTAATTTTAAATTTAGAAAGCCGTTCGGAGTAACTTAGTGGAAGCGTAGCTATGACTTTTAAATAGAATTTCATTGTTTTATAAGTTGATAATTTTGAATAAAATATATCAAATGTTGAATTCTTTACTTAGTTTCTTTTCCCTTCTTTTTCCTTTTCGAGGACGAAAAGTTTTAAGTGGGGGAGAATGTAACGACCCGTATTTTTAACACTTTAAAAATACGAATTAAAATGAAAATTTTGGATAAAAAAATCCGAAGGAAATAAAATTTTGTGTTGTTAAATGTGAATTACAAGTTAAAATACAAAACTGAATTCTAGAATAACTTATTTGTAAATTAAACATGGATGTTAACTTGTAGTGAATGTAAATAATGAATTGAATTTGATTGTAAACCAAATTGGTTATGATTGTAAACAAAGAATAAATAAAATGGTAGATTTAATAATGGAAGTTTATGTTATTGAAAACTAATATAAATAAATGTAACTTAATATTGGGTTAACTAATGAAATAATATATAGTCAATGGAAATGGAATCAAATTGGTATTGTATTGGTAATTGTGACAGTAGTTAGTAAATAATAAACTTATAAGTGTGATTAAAAGTAAATGGTGATAATTATTATAAGTTACTAGTTTATTTGTCAGTCGAATTGAATTTAGAAACCAATTGTAAATGAAACGAAATTTTATATATTAACTGGGTTTACAATCAATAACTAAAGTTGAATAACAAATGTTGGATGCACTAGATGTGAATAAGGTAATTGACTGATAACGGAAATTTATTTAAAAAAATCTAATATTGAAATATAAATGCTACTTATTGAATGAGTTTACGATCGATAGTTGGATAAATAAATGTTGAATTCATTAGATGTAAATAAAGTAATTGATTAGTAATGAGAATTCATTTAAAATCTAATATTGAAATTTGTTGAATATTGAACAATTAAATTGTTTAAACTTAATATTGGAAATTAATTGAATAATTGAATAAAATTGAATAACGGGAATTGAATAACTGTATAATGGAAATAATTGTTCTATAATGTGAATTCGTTTTAAAGATTTAATCTTATAAGTTCATTTTCATATATTTCAAAAGATAGTGAATTATTGAACAATCAAAATTGTTTAAATTTAATATTACAAATATTTGAACAATTGAATTCTGAATACAATATGATTGAAAATAAAACCGGAATTTGATGTAAAGTTTATTTAAACAACAATGAAGATTGTTAACATTTAAAATTGGATTTAAAAGTAAATTACTAGAAATTGATAATTTTATATTATAATCGACGAGTAAAAATAGCCTTCCGAGGCATAGTCTCGGAATTCGACGAAACCAGTTCCATTGGATCCGTAATAGTGTATTATTATCGGATTTCAAATTTCGGAGCGTTCGGAGTTATCGTTTGGTCGTACGGGTTAGAAACGCGTTGAAATAAATATCGAAAATTTAATATTTTAATTCGATTCAAAAAAGCTATCTTCCACATACGATCAAATTAGCCTCCAAAACACGTTCCATTGTGTTCGGAATTCGGGTAAAACATTATGAAAGCCTAGCGGCACGCCCCGATAGGAGTTCGAGATTTTAAGTTACATAGATCGAGACATTTTAGAATTAAAAATTAATAAACTAATCAGTCAAACTTCTTTTCAGCTGCTTTATCTCACCTCAAACACTGTAGCTAGCCTACTACACGCAAGGCATCTTTCTTTCCCTTTTAAAATTCACGAAATCTACAGAACAGTGAAGGAAAATCATAAATCCAACTTTAAAAATTTATTTCTTGCAAATTGTTCAATGGAAAAATCCCAAACCAACTCCTAAAATCCTATTTTTGCTTTCTCTTCGATCTGCAAACTTTTTGGAGGGTGCGACTGTTTTTTTTTCAAGCTCGAAATAGAGTTAGGGAGCTAGGGTTTACTTTTCACGATGATTTAGAGCGCGATTGGAGATTTGGGCTTTGGTTTCGTATTCGCCATCGGAAATAGCATCTTGGGTGGAAGTTTGGTGGTGTGCGGTTCACCTTGGGGTGTCGCGACAGTTGTACGGTCAGGGTGGAGCGCGAGCAGGTCGCGATGGTGGTGGGGGCCTCGGCCATTGTGTGGTGGTGCTCGTCGAGTCGAGCTCGAGATGAGAAGGTGGTTGGCGATGTTCGTTGGTTCGATCGACGATCATTGGGTGGTGTCAGTGGCCATGCGTGCATAGGGGATGGGTGCTGTGTCTCGTGCAAATGTTGGCATTGGGGAAGAAGGTCTTGCTTGAGTGGGCCGGGCTTTTGGAAGGTTGTTTTAATTAAGGTTGTAATTTTGATTTATTTAAAAATTATATTGATCGTTCTCATTAAAAATATTGTATCTTTTTCATGCGATGTCAGAATTTGACGAAATGACTTGCGTTACACTCGTATCTGCAAATGCTACGCATAAGATCTGGAGTGGTACCGATTGAAGCTAATAAATTTTTGGTTAAATCGAACGCCATTCGATTTAATTAAAAAAAAATTGAAAACCAAGGTGAGTGTTTTATAACATTCACAACGTACTGAATATCTTTATGGTAGTTAAATTTTATATTATGAAGTGTTATGAATTTTATTTGTCGTTGTTTGATAAAATTTAATTGTCATTTAAATTCACCGTTGAAAATTTAATTGACAGTAAAATTGAAATTAAAATTGAAATTTGCAATTAAATTACCTGACATTGATAACTATGAAATTGCCGTGAATTGTATTGTCTATTGGATGATGTATTTCGATGGATGCTATTGGTTGATATTTAAATGATTGGATGTTTATTTGCTTATATATATCCTGTTATGCATACACATGACACTATGATTTGGTTTAAGTGATATATATTCATCCCTGACATTTAATTGAAATAACTAATCACTTGGCCATAGGATAGTAAACTATATACAGACACCGGGTTGATTAATTTAATAAATTTTAAAGTAGTTGGTTTAAAATTTATTTAGATGTTTGATTTAAAGGTTATAAATAAAATCAATGTATAGAAATCGAATTTATCGCAAATTGAGTTTGGAATGTTGAAATAAATTTTGGATCAAAGAAATGGTTAAATAATTTAAATTGAGACTTTGAAATTTAAAATTGGGATATGATTGAATTCCGGAAATTTATTTGTTTCAAAGATTGAACATTATCTCGAGCTTTGAGTATTACTAAGTAAAAGTGATATAAAATGATATTTTGAAATTGAGCTTGCAATTGAATCATATTTTAAATTTGGATTTAAATTTTGAATATTGAAGAATAATTTTGTTAAGAGTTATAAATTGATATTTTGAAAAATCAAGCTCCAAATCGATATAAATTGAAATTAAATTAATTAAAGGTAAATGTAGAATTGAATTAATTTGAAGTCAAGTTGACATTGATTGGATTGAAATCGAAATTGAATCGGTAGAATGGAAATTTAAATTGATTGAATTGGGAAGTTATAATTGAAATGGTTTGGTTTTGAAGCGGTTTCATTTTGTTTCCAAATTTCTCTGTTGTATAAGCCATCTTTAAATACTTAACTATTTTGATCTATTTTAAATCTACTTAACCCAATTTAAATTATTTTAAACAAAATTATCCATTTGAAATCCATTTAAAGATTTTAAGTATTTTAACTATTTTAATTATTTAAACTACCTTTAAACTACTTATAACTATTTTCTAAAATCTCAAGCTGGTCAATAAGGTGAAATGTTATGTTTAAATCTTGAATTTAAATACGAATTGGGTTAAATGAAGTTGCCACCTAAATTGAAATTTGAAATGATTTTGAAATCGAAATAAGTTATTGAGGCGAAAAATGATATTTGAAATGGAATTGATTTTTGAAGTGAATATGATATTTTGATATAAATTATGAATTGATTTTGAAATGTAAAATAGCCACCGGTGTAATAATACGTAGTTATTAAAGAGACCGGGATCGGATATAGACATACTCTCTGTCGATACCGAAAACCACTTTAATAACTAGCATACGCGGAGTGTTGATCCAGAACGAAGTGGATGGTTTGGTGAACGTGTTGACTGAAGAAAGAGAACAATATTGGATGACCCCTTATATGACTAAAATAGGAGCCGCGCCGGGCCATTGAGGTTCGCCACCTCTAGCGGACACACTTCTTCGATACCATGTCTATTACATTTGTGATTCGATTTGGGTGCACCCCTTGATTTGGGAGTGTTGTTTTGCGGTGTTGAGGTAGTAGCTGCTATGCTCAACATCAGTCCGGATCATGCAACTACTAGTATCCTAGTTGGTATTGCCTCATGTACCTTGTCATACTGATTATCCTATTCGCGACCACTACGATTTTGGTTTGTACCTTTAGTATATGGATTGCCCTCTGGTGACTTCCGGTTTTGGGGAAACTACGGTCTTGTATATGCTCTTGGGAATAAAAATGTGTTAAAGGTGGAATGGGCCATGGCTTAACGCTAGTTTGATATTTTACTTTATGATAGACATTATTGTATATAGCGTATTCTATTATATAGTAGATAGTTTAACGGATCCTTGAGAGATGGAAATCCCGTAACATCTCTTAAGTTATTGCACGCACGTTGACACTGGATATGAGATGTCAAACCCCGTAAACATCTCTGACGCCGTTACACTCATATTTATTTACGATTGATTTAACTTTCATAAGGATATTTTAGTCCTGACTCGAGTGTTTTGTCTTTTCATTACGCTCGGGTCAGTCCTGAGTGTTTCAGCTTATTGAAGATCTATTCTGGAGGACGAAGACGAAGATTTGGTATACTATTACTATTATCATCCTTGCATCATGCTGTCTGCTGCATTATTTTATTTGTTCTATTGTATATGTATAACTCTGAGAAATGTTGTATAAATGATAATCAAAAGTATATTAAATAGCTTCATGAACTGTTTATTTGATTATTATATTTTATCTTTCCGCTGCGAGATTCTATGATTATTTATTGTCCCTTTCTCTTATTTTCTTACTTACCCCATTAACCATCCGCCCTTTCGAATGGTTTAGAATCGGCATGTGTGTTTGATTTGTCGATTTAAACTGTCCAAAAAGGCGGGTCATTACATATAAGACCATTCCCGATTCTGGAGAGGATTGGTACACTCGCGTATAGATTCGAGTTACCGATTAGGCTATCAGGTGTACACAATGTATTTCATGTGTCGCATTTCCGTAAGTTTGTGCATGATCCATCGATGATAGTGGAAGCACCATAGTAGGAGGACTTGGAGATTGAGCCAAATTTGACTATTTTGAGACACCATGTTCGTTATAGAGATACGAAATGATTGAAGAGTAAGGTTGTGAAGTTAGTCAAGGTACAATGGAGCATGGATGCTTGGGACTATACGTGCGAAATAGAAGATAATTTTAGGGAGTCCTATCCGAATTTAATCTTAGACTAGAGATTTCTTATCTTAGTGTCGTACATCTTTTCTAGTGTACTCACCACTTGAGGTGAAGTCGCTTAGTATGCATTTGGGTTGCATTTTAGTTTGTATATAGTTTTAGCAGTATGCTATATGTATACCTTGTTCTTCTATCTTCTTTGATTATCGTTCTTAATTGAATTTCGAGGTCGAAATGTTCTAAGTGTAGGAGAATGTAGCGACCCTGAAATTTGAATGCTTCATCTTCGAATGTCAAAATGTTTTGATATATAATTAAGTGTTATAAATATAATTTTATAACCTTGTTAGATATCATTTAATTAATAAATAATCATGAGAAAATTGTTTTTGAATTTTTTTTACAAAAATATATTCTTCGAAGAAAAATCGATAACGTGATCGTAAATCGGTTTATCGGTAAACAGCTTTTCAATCGATATAAGTTATTCAAACTCTTGTGCACTTGACTAATGAACAAATAAACATGTTAGTAACTAATTAACACATACCTCTTCATAAAGTTTGGAATGTTCTAGAAGCTTCTATTAGAGTAAGAGATATTACCATGAGAGGGGTAAAATGGTAATTAGCATAAAGGATAAGTGACTTAAAGGAGAAGTGATGGGAGGTGAGTCTTCCATGTCATGAAGGGGGTGAAGGTAAGCTTAAAGAGCACCATTCTTAGCCTATATAAGGAGGGGAATACCTTTAGTTATCATTCACAAATTTACAAGCAAAAGTAAGCTAAGATCCATATCTTCTTCTTCTTCCTCTTCGTAATTTCCTAAATAAACATATTTGCAAATCAAATCCAAATCACTTCAAAATTGGAGTGAAGCCTTACTACCACATTACAAAACATCCTACCTAGTTAGATCTTGATGTCTTGAAGCCAATCTCCCCCCGCACCTAGAGGCCGTGAGCTATGTTGGGGGTTTTGGGTGCGCTAGTGCAAAAGCCAAAGAAGAAGGAGGAAAGAAGGTGGTTGCTAGGTTGAGGTTGGACTTGGTTGGTTGTTAGGTTAAAGATGAGCTACCTCACCATATTGATTGGAAAATACCACATTTTATGTTGATTTTTGATTATAATAATGTTGTTAAATTAATATGGACATATGTGAAAACATCGGTTTTGATTCTTGCCTTAAAAACAAGTGACATATGAATGGACTTGAATGAATATTAATAGACTTATATGACATATAGCATGGTCCTGTAATAAAGCACATAGTTTTTAGTTGAACATAGGTTTGAATATAACTCGGATTTGAAAGTGCACTTATAGCGATAGTCGTTGTAGATGCAGTTGTGAATTGCCTTATTTTTTGTGATTTCTATGGAATTTTGTAGAGGTATCCTTAAGGGTTTCTCACCATATTTATAATATTTTATATGCACATTTGTTGATATTAAAAGCTTGGATAGTAAAACGTTAAGTAACATCTCGAAAACAACCAAAACTTCACTTGTGCAAAACTGCCCCGTTTAGACTTGATTTTTGGACTTAAAAGGTTTGAAAAGATATTTAAGTATTTTATTTCATTCTTTTACAAGTGTTTACTAACTATTATTAAAGTATTCTAAAAGTGTTTTGAGGTCTTTAAGAATTTTTAAGAATTAATTGTGAATTTTTAAAGAAAAGGTTTTATGATAAAACATGTTCTTTTTCAAATTATATAGATTTTACAAACTTGTTATTTTAAAGTAATATTTTGGATAACTGTTTTAAAACCTATTATAAGTATTTTAAAATCATATACAATGCTTTCGAAAAGGGATTAAGAATTGCTTAGTGGCTAAATGGTTAATTATTTGATTACTCGTTTGAAAAGTACTTAACTAAGCTTAACACTAAAAGCCGACGAAGTAAGGCTTATCTATTAGTAAGAGTTAAGAACGATGCCAAGTAGAGACAAAGCAATAGAGCTCAAACCTACCAGTTTCCCTCTTGGCCGAGGAATAGTATGTCGGAAAATGTCTAAAACGTGTTAATCGTGTTGATTTCTTACTAGTTTATGGAAATCATTAATATTATACCTAACACTAAAAGCCGACGAGGTAGACTTATCTATTTATGAGATTTAAGAATGAAGTGTCTAGGCAAGTCTTTGATGCAACCAGTGCACTAATTTACCTGACTTCACTCTTGGTACATGGAGATGGTGACATGACACACGGAGATTTATCTATTTATAGCCATTCTTCTGTGTACCTTAATTTAACTATTGGAAAGACTTTTACTGTCATTTGAAGATTCTATTTTGTCAGTTATTGTATGTACCACAGTTATCTTGAGACTATATTGCTTTGGATTATTCTTGGTACTTATATTTTATTTCCTTCCGCTGTGAGATCCGAAAGTATAGAAATGTTTAAAATCTTATTTTATTTGTACCATGCAAACCATAAAAAACTAACAATTCATACTTTTTAGCATGCTGCGAGTTCAAACGCAATTTTCGAGATTTGGATCGATGTGCCCGGAGGTGTGGGTCGTCGCACTTGGTATTAGAGCAAGTCACATTTAAGTGCATGATAAAGTGTTCTCGCATTATGGGCTATGGCGAAGCTTTGTCTCTTACCCTTACAAATCCTAAAAATGTGGGTTGTCTAGGAAGTCAGAAAAGTGGCCTGGGTAGTCGAGAGGTTAGCGGTAAAACAAGTGGTTGAGGTTACCATTTGTAGCCACCGCCATTTAGGGTGACCCTTATATTTGGAATCGGAGTTGGTTGCATGTGGTTGCATCGTGATAGGGGGACCTCGCATTGTGAACTATGGTGAAGCTTTGTCTCTTACCCCTACATGACCCAATAATGTGGGTTAGTAAGGCAGTCAAAAGACTAGCCTAGGTAGTCCAGAGGCGGGCCGTAAAACCAACAACCGAGGTTACCATTTGTAGCCACCACCATTTAAGGTGACTATTACATTTAGTATCGAAGCTGGTTGCATTTAGTTGCGTCGTGATAGAGGGTTCTCTTTGAACTGTGGTGAAGCTTTGTCTCGTACCCATACACGTCCCAACAATATGGGTTGGCCAAGTACTCAAAAGAAGACTGGTCTAGTCAGTCGAGAGGTTAGTCATAAAACAAGTAGTTAAGGTAACCATTTGTAGCAATCACCATTTAGTGTGACTGCTAAATTAGGTATCAAAACTAGTTGCATGTAGTTGTATTGTGATAGAGGGATCTCACATTGTGAACTATGGTGAAGCTTTGACTCTTACCCATACACGACCCAACAATGTGGGTTGGTCAAGCAGTCAAAAGACTGACCTAGGCAGTCGAGAGGCTGGCCATAAAAATAGCAAGTGAGGTTACCATTTATAGCCACCATTAGGGTAATTGTTACATTTGGTATCAAAGTTGGTTACATTTAGTTGCATCGTGATAGGGGTTCTTGCATTGTGAACTATAGTGAAGCTTTGTATCTTACCCCTACACGTCCCGACGGTGTGAGTTGGCCAAGCAGTTAGAAGACTAGCCTAGGCTGTTGAGAGCATGGTCATTAAACTAGTAACTGAGGTTACCTTTTATATCCACCACTGTAACGATCCGCCTTTCTTACTCGGAAAGACGAGCCATTAAGGGTGAAAGAAAAGGAAAGAAAAAAATAGAAGAGAAGAAAACTAAACAACACAGAATCTAACAACACAGTGGAACAATATATATTACTCAACATAATATATTACAATGTCATTTCAAAATGTTACATCAGAGTCATACTAATACAAATTCTAATCTTGGACATTTATAACAAGCTGCCCTACCTAGCGGATACAATATACATATAATACAGCGGAAAACAAGGTAATAACTAGCTATCGATGAAGCCCCTGCTCCAAGCTCCTCCAAGGTAAATCTGCGGAAAAACCTAAACTACTTGGCTACCCATTCAAATTTGAGCACCCAAGAGTTTAGGAAAAGGAAAATAAACTCTGGGTCAGACATGGGTCTGGTGTGAGTAAAGCATAAGTCTTTAACTTTATAAAACCTTTAAATCAAAGGCATCTCGTAAGATCATGCCGCATATTAACACGAACGGGTTTTTACCTTACGATAACCATAACATTTGTATATAAAAATCCAGTGATATTATAATAATGTCTATGGTTACAAATTATATCAAAATAGCTGAAATTGTTACCCTATTAAATTCCAGCATACTAGGCTCTATAATCAAAACTGTAATGGCATGTATTGGAGATTGGATACCATTCTATGGCAAGCTAAGGGACTACCTTTCGATGGTACACCTATAGAAAATGCATCGGAGTCTAACAAGAACTTCTGGTATCCCTGCTACACAGAGCCGGCTGCCCCTTTAACATGACGAGCCGGATTACCCCATCTCTTTTTGACACCGAGGTCTTATACTACCTCGGTGTTTACACGCAAAACAATTCGAATATGGACAATCTAGAATGGGATGGCAGCTCCTAATGGTAGCTGATCACATAGCTCTGCTGCATACCTTGTTTTTGCCATTTCCCAGTTTGTGAGGCTTGCGAGGTCATGTCTTTACCTTCTTCCTCCTAGCAGACCATCTTGGAATTCTAGCACTGCCCTACATGTAGAGATACAATGCCAGCATTCATCCATGCAAGTTGTTCCGGGATCGAACAAACATTCCACATTACTAACTTCCATTTTGGAATCACCCTCAGGAAGAATAATATAAATCCAAAGCACTTCAATATGATTTAACATCGTTCGTTAGTAGTTCAGAGTAGTTCGGATAAATTCGGAACCCGGTGTCTCCAAAACTAAGCGATAATTTTCGGCTAACTCAATTCCAGTTCTTTGGAAGTATGCACTAAGCAACCGGGTCCTCACCAAGGAACTCGAATATACCCAACATACCTCCCGAGTCAAATCAGGTCCGGATTTTATAGTCGGTTATTTAACTATCAAATAAACAAAACAACAACCAATTCCACTTAAGATTTATTTATCCATAGCAACCACTAAGACTCAAAAACAAATCTTTATTTAATAAATCTCTTCCAAAAACGTTTGTCTAAAACATTCATATACTTATCTCTCTGACATAATTATATTCACAAAACATTTGTAAATAAATTCTTATTTCCAAATTATGTAGAAAAAAAAGGATTAGACAAATGTTGTTTAAATTAGAGGTAAGGACAACCCTAAACACTATTCCCTCGGTGTTAAGTGTGAAACAGATGTTCCGTACCACCATTTTTAAAAGGTCGGTTTAGAGAAACCCATATCTCAAATTCATTTCATACATCTTTCGATAAATCCTTTTTAATAAAATCTGTTTCATTCATGGAATCTCTTTTACTTGAAATCCAAATCCATTTCGAAATACTTTCCAAACTTCCAAATTCATTTATAAAACCCTTTTATAAGTATTCAAAATCATTTATATAAATTGATTTTATAAATATCCAAACTTTTTATATAAATTTTCTTATAAATATCTAAACCTTTTTATAAACTCCCTTTATGAATATCCAAATCATTTTCTAAAACTTATTTTATAAATACACAAAAACCATTTATAAAACTTCTTTATAACCTTTCCTGTTTAAAACAACTTCTTAAATGACCCAAAATTAAATTAGCTTCCCTTAATAAGCATATCCATTTTATAAATCTTCTTTTCTAAAAAACTCAAATCCATATACCCAAAACACCTTATAAATTCCCAAATTCCTTCATAAACACTTTATGAAAACTTCTTTTTATAAATGTACAAATTCTTTAGAAAACTCTTTGCAAACTTCTTTTTATAGCATTGAAACCATTTCCATTAGTTAAAACATATTTAATAAAACCATTTTCCAACTCATCATTTATATAGCTTGTTCAAAATGAAATAACTTTGTAATCGTTTCAAAATGAAAATGAAATATTTATCCTTACAAAATCAAATGGAGGCTTAGCGACCACAATGGTGCTTTTAATTTGGTTTTACTTATTCAATTTAACATGGCATCACATAACAACGGGTATATAAGGGGTCAACTCATAACAATCAATCAGCTTAAGTAATTGTCCAAGCTAATAGTAATAGCAGAATGGTGTTTTGTTTTGCTAATAGATGTCATTTAGTTTTTCCTAATCATATGGGGTTACTTAAAGGTAAGCGATATAGAAATCCCTTGACTTAAAACAAATGTGAAAAGAAACAGTTTAAAACAAAACTGATTACTTTAAACTCAAAGCAATTTTAAAATAAGTTAAAACCCTTGTAAATGAGAATCAAAACATTATTAAATAGTAATTAAACTCTAATTAAAGGTAATTAAGCCTTAATTAAATATTATTGAAACATATTTAACTTTAATAAAGATTAATTAAATAAAACCCCTTTTTAAAATAATAATTAATTAATAATTATCTTAAATATATTAATATACAACAACTAATTAATCCTTAATTAAAAATTGAATAATTATTAACTTTAATTAAATAATAAATCATGAATAACTTAATTGATTAACACTTTAGTTCAAAAATTATTATTAACAAATGATTATGTACTAACTACCTTTATTAATTAATTAAACAATTAAATAATCATTAAATAATTAAATAATTGTTCTCTAATTACTAAATTAAAGTTAGAAAGCATTTCCAAAAATATTTCTAAGTGAAAACAAGTTTAGATTAGAAAAATAGTTAGATTTTTCGAACAGCGCATATAGCGACTATCACTATACGGACCCGAAATTTTCAAACTTGAAACTTTACTTTCTAACTTTTAAAACTTCAACTTTGAACTCTTATCACTTTAAACGTAAAAGTTAACTTTTAAAAACCAAAAATGAAGATTTAACTTTGGAATCTAAACCATTTTAAAACCAATTTCAAAACTTCAGAAAAGGAATTTCAAAGGTCGCTTTAAGTTAGCGAATCACTACTTTTATGGCATGAACAACATACCCATTTTAATATCATCCCCAACTTCCCAACTATATCATAAGCAACATATGATGAAACTATATACATCAAGATTCCAACTTGCAACGATTATGATATATTAACTACCATAATTAAGTTATATGCCGACCAACTAAGCATAACAACATTCAACCAAAACACACATTTCCAAGTATAATCACATATAGTCAACCCAACTTCAATATTACATATCCAAGCATCATAATTACCAGCAATTATATACTTTTATGAGCAATATATTTATGATCAAAATAGTTAAGCTTTACTCACCGAAAGTTATGAAACTAAACTAATCTCCAACCCGAACTCTAATGCAACCTAACACATCACCTTGCCTTGGAAATATGGAACTTTTGTATGCTTTAGGGGGTCAAATGGGCTCGGCCTTGGGTCTATGGGGCTCGGCCTAGGTTTTTTTGGATGTGTAGGTGCTTGTTTTGTGGAGAAGAGGTGTTGAAGTGAAAAGGAGTGTTTTAAACAAGCTTTTAAGGAGGAAAAAGTTAGGATTTTTAAACTTTAAAAATTATGAAGAAGCCATTAAAGAGTCATGGAGCTTTGAAGAAGAAGGAAAATTTTAGAATGAAGAAAATGAAGTAAAGAATGGAAAGTGAGAAGGGGATGGGTATTTATAGGAAATAAGGAGGAGTAAATTACCAAAATATCATTTTAAATAAAATATAATGTATGTTATCATAAATTATGAGAACCTCCACCTTTTCCTCTTGTACCACACATTGGTTATGGCCTCCTCCTCCCTTAAATCATGTTAGCACCATGCCTCGTACTTAGGTGCTTAAATTAAGGGATTTGCTTAGGTTTTAATATATACTTTTATACATAAAAGGTCAAATCATGCATGTATGTGTATATATACCCTAAGTATTTACTATGTATACATGTATATGAATGTATATTTATTTGTAAATGTGACCAACCCTAGTATTAATAAGTGTGTGCATGTTTCACCAAGTGTGCACAACGTTTTTGATGACTTTCGGGTGTCGAAAAGCCGAAATTTCGGAAAACGTCCTTCTGTCACATTTTCTATTTTTATTTGAACTACTTATGTTGGTAAAAAAAATTTGAAAACTATTTTATCAAGTTAAAATGGGTTTATTTGCTTATAAAAAATTATTTATTTATTATATAAAATATATTTAAATAGCCTATTTCAAAGTGGCAAAATCCTGGGTCGTTATCAATCTATTTTACCATCATTTGTTATTATTTAAAAGATTTATATATATATTATAAAACCTATTATTTTAATATTTAAAATTTATTAAATATTTGTAAATCAAGGCGGTTAAATATTTATAAATCAAGGTGGTAAAATTCCGGGTGGTTACACTCTTCCCCCTTTAAAAGAATTTCATCCCGAAATTTGTTACAGTCCTAACCCAAATGTAATGTTTAATAAAACCAAGTTTATTTAAATCTTTTTATTTATATATTTCAAATTTAAATTCATTTATTAATCTATCCTCTAGCCAAAATACCTTATGATGGGTCCTCTTTTACTTACCGAGTTGTCACAACATAAAGTCATGAATCTTATTGGCTCTAATCCTAGTCTATCTACAAGGGCAGGAGGGATAAAATTATGATAGGAACTAATATCCATCAAAGACAACAGAAGCAACGATACATAGATATAGAATATCATTCAAATAACACACAATCCTAGATACACTCCAAGTGACTCAATCATATATGGTAAGTACACTTCAAAAGATACATACAACAAAAGATACTAACAAGGCATAACTTAGCATATTATTCCTAATACTAGTCCCTATCTCACTAGGACTAAACTAATCCTTCCAAACTCCTTTTCCCATTGCTGCTACTAAAGAAGATGCTTCTGTGATGATAACAAAGGGTTTAGGCTATCTCCTTTCCTAGAGCTCAGGATAATTTCAGATGAAATGACCCTCCTTATGGCAATAGTAACAATTCTTCGGTGCATTCTGCTTCTCAAGCTTTTGTCTCTTAGTCTTTGCTCTCTCCTTTCTCTTTTTCTTACCCCAACTACTTTTCTGAACCAAGTGATCTTTCTCTCCATATCCGAAGCAACCATATTTGGGCAACTTTGTTCTGAACTTGTGCTTCTTATCTTTAGCCGATGCAACAATAGGCGGCTGCGGTGAAAAATCTTCAAACCGTAAAGCATTACTTATCATCTTCTCGAATGATCCTTAAATACTCTTCATCATGTCAATACGTAGCTTGTCGCACCAGCCCAGCCAATTCTTAACTTCTATGATTGATTCTTAACCCAAGAACTTCCTTTTACTTAGAATCTCAAAATCACGGCACAACGAAGCAAAATCCATTTAGGTTTGATCTTGTAGCCCTTCCTCAACAACATACTCATTAGTTCCAAAAACTCTAGGATCTATAGTTTTAGTTATCTAGATTCATATTAAAACATTCAATTTCAAAATTTATTAGACATTTCCTAAATGATTTTAAAAAGTAAACAACAATAATTGCATAGCATGCAAAATACCTCCAAGGATACATATTATACATAACTTCCCAAAACATGAGTTCATACTCATGATACCTATCCTTGTCTACTATTCTCCTCCTCTTTCCATACACACATTCCCTCAATTATCTCTCTCAAGGTGGCTGGTTTCTTCTTAATAATTCCTTCGCCATATAGTGCTCTTTGAATCATAAGACAATTTTTCTTGATGTGTCATAGTTGTTGGCAAAAGAAGCAATGTTTTCCCAAACTTTAGGAACTGCTGGTTCCTCCTTTCCTTCTATACAATAGTCCATAGTATGTCTTGTCTTATGACATAAGTAGCAACTAATTTCCTTTCCCTTTTTGAAGAATTTCCTTTGTGGACCACTCATTTCTGATTTGTCTTCCCAAGGCCTCTTCCAATGTGGAAAAAATTTCTTTTTTTTTTTGCGTTTATTGATGTTGTTGTTCTTTGTTAAAGTTGTTGGCTTCTTCTAAACTTCAACTACCTCTTTCTTAGGAACCGCAACTGCTTTGGCGGCTTGTCTACCAATCTTTCCATCCTTTGTGGTTAACTTCTTTGATCCCTTTCTCTGTCCCCTCCTCCCTTGAGTACCCATTCTTCCTACCTAATTATAGTAAGATACCTTTAAATTATACATCCAGATCGTGTTCATATTGAGAAAGGTATAGTTTCCAGTTGATAATAGACAGATATTACCATTCTTTATCATTCATTATACCCAACAATTTCTATCAACTTTGGAAACTTTTTCTTTATATATAAAATACAAACCTAGGTAAAATTATTTCATTTACCATTTTAAAACAATATTGTGCCGGATTACCTTGTTCAAGCGTTTAGGAAACCCCTATTGACACAGTGGCATCCCACGTCTCGACCAGAGTTCTTAAGCCACTCAACCAGTAAATCGACATGATATAAAACATTTATATTCATAAAAAAATACGCACTCATATGTGTATATTACACTCTAACTCATTCTAGGGCACTACTGACCCTATCTATAATGAGTTTACCCTACCAAAGCCTAGGTGTTCGCTCAACCTAAGCTCTGATACCAAATGTAACGATCTGCCTTTCTTACTCCGAAAGATGAGCCATTAAGGGTAAAAGAAAAGGAAAGAAAAAAATAGAAGAGAAGAAAACTAAACAACACATAATCTCACAACGCAACGGAACAGTATATATTACTCAACATAATATATTACAAAGTCATTTCAAAATGTTACATCAAAGTCATACTTATACAAATTCTAGTCTTGGATAATTATAACAGGCTGTCCCAACCTAGCGGATACAATATACATATAATACAGTGGAAAACAAGGTAATAACTAGCTATCGATGAAGCCCCTGCTCCAAGCTCCTCCAAGGTAAATCTGAGGAAAAACCTGAACTACTTTGCTGCCCATTCAATTTTGAGCACCCAAGAGTTTAGGAAAAGGGAAAATAAACTCTAGGTCAGACATGGGTCTGGTGTGAGTAAAGCATAAGTCTTTAACTTTATAAAATTTTTAAATCAAAGGCATCTCGTAAGACCATGCCGCACATAAACACGGACGGGTTTTTACCTTATGATAACCAAATCATTTGTAGATAAAAATCCATTGATATTATAATAACGTCTATAGTTTCAAATATTATTAAAATAGCTGAAATTGTTACCATATTACATTCCAGCATATTAGGCTTTATAATCAAAAGCATAAAGGCATGTATTAGAGATTGGATTCCATACTATGGCAAGGTAAGAGACTACCTTTCGATGGTACACCCATAGAAAATGCACCGGAGTCTGACAAGAACTCCTTGTACCTTGCTACACAGAGTCGGATGCCCCTTTAACATGAAACCGGATTACCCCATCCCTTTTTGACACTGAGGCCTCATACTACCTCAGTGTTTGCACACAAAACAATTTGAATATGGACAATCCAGAATGGGATGGCGGCTCCTAATGGTAGTTGATCACATAGC
Organism: Allium fistulosum; assembly: GCA_030737815.1. Classification (NCBI taxonomy): domain Eukaryota; kingdom Viridiplantae; phylum Streptophyta; class Magnoliopsida; order Asparagales; family Amaryllidaceae; genus Allium; species Allium fistulosum. The sequence continues at coordinate 859,516,330 of CM060908.1, read as the reverse complement.
TCTACTGCATACCCTGTTTTTGCCATTTCCCAGTTGTGAGGCTTGTGAGGTCACGTCTTTACCTTCTTCCTCCTAGCAGACCATCTTGGAATGCTAGCACTGTCCTCCAGGCAGAGATACAATGCCAGCATTCATACATGGAAGTTGTTCTAGGATCGAACAAACATTCCACATTACTATCTTCCATTTTGGAATCACCCTCAGGAAGAATAATATAACTCCACAATATACTTCAATATGATTTAACATCGTTCGTTAGTAGTTCAGAGTGGTTCGGATAAATTCGAGACCCGGTGTCTCCAAAACTAAGCGATAATTTCTAGCTAACTCAAATCCGATTCTTTGGAAGTATGCACTAAGCAATCGAGTCCTCACCAGGGAACTCGAATATACCTGATATACCTCCCGAGTCAAAACAGGTCTAGATTTGATAGCCGGTTATTTAACTATCAAATAAACAAAACAATAACAAATTCCATTTGAGATTTATTTATCCATAGCAACCACTAAGCCTCAAAAACAAACCATTGTTTAATAAATCTCTTTCAAAAACATTTGTCTAAAACATTCATATACTTATTTATCCGACATAAGTATATTCACAAAACATTTGTAAATAACTTCTTACTTCCAAATTATGTAAAAAAAGGATTAGACAAATGTTGTTTAAATTGGAGGTAAGGACAATCCTAAACACTATTCCCTCGGTGTTAAGTGTGAAATAGATGTTCCATACCACCATTTTTAAAAGGTTGGTTTAGAGAAACGCATATCTCAAATTCATTTCATACTTCTTTTAAATCCTTTTTAATAAAATCTATTTCATTCATGGAATCTCTTTTACTTGAAATCCAAATCCATTTCGAGCCAAACTTCCAAATTCATTTATAAAACTCTTTTATACGTATTCAAAATCATTTATATAAATTGCTTTTATAAATATCCAAACTTTTTATATAAATTTTCTTATAAATATCTAAACCTTTTTATAAACTCCCTTTATGAATATCCAAATCATTTTCTAAAACTTCTTTTATAAATACACCAAAACCATTTATAAAACTTCTTTATAAGCTTTCTTGTTTAAAATAACTTCTTAAATAACCCTAAATTAAATTAGCTTCCTTTAATATGCAAATCCATTTTATAAATCTTCTTTGCTTAAAAACTCAAATTCATTTACCCAAAACACCTTATAAATTCCCAAATTCCTTCCTAAACTCGTTGTGAAAACTTCTTTTTATAAACATACAAATCCTTTAGAAAGCTCTTTGTAAACTTCTTTTATAGCATTGAAACCATTTCCATTAGTTAAAACACATTTAATAAAACCATTTTCCAACTCATCCTTTATATATCTTGTTCAAAATGCAATAACTTTGAAATCGTTTCAAAAAGAAAATGAAATATTTATCCTTACAAAATCAAATGGAGGCTTAGCGACCAAAATAGTGCTTTTAATTTGGTTTTACCTTATTCAGTTTAACATGGCATCACAGAACAACTGGTATATTAGGGATTAACTCATAACAATCAATCAACTTAAGTAATTGTCCAAGTTAATAGTAATAGCATAATGGTGTTTTGTTCTGCTAATAAATGTCATTTAGTTTTTTCTAATCATATGGGGTTACTTAAGGGTAAGCGATGTAGAAATCCCTTGACTTAAAACAAATTTGAAAAAAACAGTTTAAAATAAAACTGATTACTTTAAACTTAAAGAAATTTTAAAATAAGTTAAAACCCTTGTAAATGAGAATCAAATGCTTATTAAATAGTAATTAAACTCTAATTAAAGGTAATTAAGCCTCAATTAAATCTTATTGAAACATAGTTAACTTTAATGAACATTAATTAAATAGAACTTTTTTAAAATAATGATTAATTAATAATTAACTTAAATAAATAATTATATAACAACTAATTAATCCTTAATTAAAAATTAAATAATAGGTAACTTGAATTAAATAACAAATCATGAATAACTTAATTGATTAACACTTAAGTTTAAAAATTATTATTAATAAATGATTAAGTACCAACTACCTTTATTAATTAATTAATCAATTAAATAACCATTAAATAATTAATTAATTAATTAATTGTTCTCTAATTACTAAATTAAAGTTAGAACACATTTCCAAAAAAATTTCTAAGTGAAAACAAGTTTAGATTAGAAAAATAGTTAGATTTTCCGAACTGCGCGTATAGCGACTATCGCTATACGGATCCAAAATTTTCAAACTTGAAACTTTACTTTCTAACTTTTAAAACTTCAACTTTGAATCTTATCACTTTAAACATAAAAGTAAACTTTTAAAAACCAAAAACGAAGATTTAACTTTGGAATCTAAACCATTTTACAACCAATTTCAAAACTTCAAAAAAGGGATTTCAAAGGTCGCTTTAAGTTATCGAATCACTACTTTTATGGAATGAACAACATACCCATTCTAATGTCATCACCAACATCCCAACTATATCATAAGCAACATATGATAAAAGTATATACATCAAGATTCCAACTTGCAACAATTATGATATATTAAATACCATATTTAAGTTATATTCCGACCAACTAAGCATAACAACATTCAACCAAAACACATACATTTCTAAGTACAATCACATATAATCAACCCAACTTCAATGTTGCATATCCAAGCATCATAATTACCAACAATTATATACTTTTATGAGAAATATATTTATGATCAAAATAGTTAAGCTTTACTCAACGAAAGTTATAAAACTATTCCCCCACCCGAACTCTAATGCAACCTAACACATCACCGTGCCTTGGAAATATGGAACTTTTGTGTGCTTTAGGGGGTCAAATGGGCTCGGTCTTGGGTCTATTTGGCTCGGCCTAGGTTGTTTCGGATGTGTAGGTGCTTGTTTTGTGGAGAAGAGGTGTTGAAGTGAAATGGAGTCACTACAAGAAAATGGGCATTTGGTTGCAAAAAGTAGCAGCGTTTCAATTCTAATTGCAACTAATACTATTTTTTCCTATGTTGTAAGCGTAACCAAATATTTCCCATACATCCCGCCCTATGAAATTTTCACCGCTCAAAAAAATTGTCTTATCACATTTTCCTCCATGTCAATGCTTAGAAGAAATTTAACCCTCCCTTTCTTCCTCTTCAACACTAATTTTTTTCACTTAAGCAAAATTCAACTCGTCCTACCTCTATCGTTATCGTCTTGTTTGCATTCTCCATCATCATCATCGCGCTGGCCCTCTCCGTCCTAGTTGACTATTTCAATCGGATACCACGTATAATTGCTGGAGACTTCTACATAAATCCTAAATAGGTACGAATTTTATATTTCAATTGGATTTGAATTAGAGTTTGGATTTGATGAGATTCGGTTAGGTTTTGATTAAAAAATGGAGAGAAATGGAGTAGGGTTTAAGATTTAGGTTTGAGAGGGAGAAGAGGAAGAAGATGTTAGGGATTTAGTTAACTAATGTGTAACTGATAAAAGAGTTGTAAACTTTGTTGTTATAGAAGACCTTTTTGGTTGCTAATTTTTCTTTACAGTAAATCATTTGTTGATAACGGTGAGTGTCGATCTAACAGGTCAGTTTTAAGAAAAAAATCGTAAACCAAGTAAGATAAAAAAAATCCAAGCATGATGACCAATTTAATCTCAGTAAATAGGTCGATTTTTTGGCTTAACCAAACTAAAAGAAGTGTTATAATTATTATGATAATCTTCTATGTACTGAATGAGAAAATATTATGGAATCTATACGTGGTACAATTTTATTGTAGGTACTATGTGAAGAACTTTCATGCAATGCTGAAGAAATAATGGGATTAAAGCTAAATGTCTGTGATACACAATCAAGTTGTCTTGGAGGCGGAAACAATGAATTTGTATTCTCTGGCAGACTTGATAATCTTGGTTCAAGCTTTTGTGCGCTGAGATCTCTTATAGATTCTTGCAAAGAGGCGGGTGACTTGGAGAATGAACAAGTTATCAGAATGGTTGCCCTGTTTGACAACGAAGAGGTTACTTTTTTGTATTAAAAAACTATACATTCCATATGCATATAGATGGGGAAATAGTAGAATTAATAAACCTCAAGACACACCAGATTTCATGTTGATTTACAAGAACATAACCATTTAGTTTACAAATTTGCCTCTGATATCATTAAAAACAACCAATTTATAGTTGCTGGCCGATATTAATATTTAAAGTTACTTGAGACCATTGATTGAAATTTCGGTAGATATTTACTCAGACGGTCAATGTTGTTATTTCTGTATATGTATGTATACTGTATATTACTTACATAAATATATACATGTATAAATATACTTATATATGTACACACACATGTTTATATATTGCCTGTTCACTTCTTAATCTACTTATTATGGATATTGGCTTAGATTTTGTAGATATGATGTTTTATCATGTAGATCGCCTTCACAATTTTTTCGATCATTCTGGGACATTTAACCCTCTCAAAACTACATTCTTTTTTTGATAACATGAGTGATACTTTATCAATCAGAACATTTTTTTTATGTCTTGGAGGCTCGAATGCACGACTTGAACTTTTTTCTAATGTGCCATACCTCTAACCATTTGAGCTAAAGGTCTTTGACCTCTCAAAACTACATTGTAAAGGGCCAAAATCAATATTTTCATCGACTCGCACTACATTATGATTTTGTGGGGATTACAAGTCTTGGAATGACGTAAAAAATTGTGAAGATGATCTACATCATAGATATATCATATCTACAAAAACTAAGCCAAATCTAAAATATGTATATCAATAAAATTAATGGAGGAATTTCATAGGAATTAAGTGATGAGGGATCTTGATCCTTTTTCATATTTAAATGTATGTGCGTGCGTGCTCGTGTGTATGTTAGTCTTTTTTAATAGGAATGGTATTTAGTATAAAAGTAATCTGACCTATCAATATATGAACAGATATAGGGCCAAAGTTATTTGTAGAAAGTCATATTATATTATCAAGACAATAAAATGTTATAACAAGTGAAAATAAACTTTAGATAAGCGTATTTATTATCTCTTTAATCATGTTGTGAGCAATTAGTAGAAAAAAGGCATCCTACATGAACTACAACCCACCAAATTAAAATGTCAAATACGAATGTGAGCTCGGATCTACGTTCTATTCTGGAATCTTAAACTTCTAGATTGCGAGAAAAATAGGAAAAGACAAGTGCTAGTACGTTGTCTCCCAAATATCAGAATAAGTTTTTTTTCCATTCATTATTTAGTCAAGTTATTAAGTTGTAAAACTGCACAGAAGCAAAAACAATATTTGTAGTAGTCAGTTATATTTGATTGTTATAACTGTAGTCCACTATAATAACTTAGCTTAATGTGTATTATTCCTGTTATTCCATGATTTTTCTGATATATATACATATTACATGTGATATTGTGTTACCATGATATAACATACAATAGTTTTCCTTAATTTTATAGGTTGGATCAGATTCAGTGCAAGGTGCAGGAGCACCTACCATGTTTCAGGCTATGAGATGCATTGTTGATTGCCTAGCTTGCAAATATATGGGTGAAGGTGCTTTGGAGCGATCAATCCGCTCATCATTTCTAGGTATTTTATAGATTGCCTAGTAACCTTTTAAAGTTATACATTACAATTCAAAGAAAGCAAACTCATGAAGTGAAGAGTACCATCAACAAATGGTAATAGCGAGATTAGCACACTGCACATTTTGTAAGCTATGTTGAATGCTGTCATCGACAAAACTAAATATTGAGGGTCATAAATGAAAGAATTGAAAAACGGTATTTGTATTTTGATGTTTGTTCTGAAAATGAACAATATATTTTTTATGCATTGGTCTGAAGATTCTAAATAGTTACTTTTATTGAATTTCACAGGGAAAAAAGTAATAAAGTAGTATAAGGCATAGAAATGCAAAACGAAGTTACATTGCACAAGTTTGTCTGCATAAACCTCACCATTGTTTATGCTATTATCTTTTTTCTTAACAAAGGTAGCACTGCTTAAGTTGTTATTCCACAGGGATTTTTTTAAGTGATAACGCAATTTTCTTTAGAATATATAAATTTGTTTTATGAAAAGGGAGTCTCACGTGTTAAATATCACCTTATATTATTCACAGGGCACAAAATATAGCGTAGTATCTTACACACACACATGCACATACATACAAACACACACGTCCATGTGCGTGTGCGTGCACACACACACATGTTTACTTCAGGGTACAAAACTGAATTTTACAGCCCAATTAATAAATTTAATAGATCTTAGCCAAATACGGCTGCCCTAGGAACAATTAAATTTGAACGGCTGAGATGGGGTTGACAGAATTTCTTTGACACTAATTCTATAAACTATGTTTGCTCCTCTTAGGCAAATATATTGACCAAATTTCCCAAAAAATAAATAAACAACAAAAAAATCATCTCTGCATATTCATTAGATTGCAGACTGGAACTTACCTATATTTCTGCTTTGCTCCCCTTCCCCCTTTGGATGCGCAATTTAGGTCCAAAACTCTCATATAGTATTTTTTTGTTAACTCCAGAAGTGTTTCCAGTAGAAACAGATTTAAAGGTTAGTTTTCTTAGTGCTTTTTGCTTCGATTCTTTTATTATTAGGTCAAGTGCAACTGCATGTACGCTTTTTGCTTTTATTATTGTTCCATTATGCGGTTTCCAATCGCTCTGAGAAGCAGATACGTTTTGACTCAACGCACAAAACTGTGTCAAGTTTTGACAAAAAAGGCAGAACCTTCTTTAGCAATAAATAATATTTCGTATCGTCTGTAAAGATATGTGCACATGCTACCTTGTCAAAACAAAGTTTTAAGAGAATTTGATTATGATGAATTGTGTTGTTTGTTAAATCTTACACTAGTTTCTATGTACACTTACAGAAGAAAAAATACCATTATCTTAGTTGTCCCCCATATTCAATTTTTTTTTAATTCTATACACAAAATTCCCCTGTTTTAGTTTGAGTTCAGGGGTTGTTTGAGATCTAAATATCTCAATTTGTTTATATAGTATAGTTAACATAGAGAATTCAAGTGCAGATTCCATTAACTGTAACATTATATCAAATACTATGATTTTGATGTTCTATGAAGTCATGGCCACATCTAATTGCCTTTGTTTGTAAACTAGGGGAAAGTATGCACCGTTATTAACACATGTTCCAGCTATACATAGTGTTATATGTCCACCATTAGTCTGCGTCTTATCTAACACAGAATCAGAACCGTTCTATTTCATAACACAAAAATCATAGATCATTGTTTTGTTTGCAGTTAATCATTTCATAAACTGAGCACTTTATATTCAGTCTGGACTAATGAATGATGGAGTCAAACCGAGTCTGTTCATGTCGGTGACAAATCGGTGTTCATGTTCAATGCTTTGCCTGAAAATGGAAAAAAGCTTTAGTTCAGAAACATAAGCAACAAAGTTATGAAGAACTTGACTGAGATCATGAAAACTTACATGCTAAGGAGTTGTTATTTATAGAAGTATATTGAATTTTCAGGTGTTGTATCAGTTAATTTTAATATCCTTAGCTTAGCATTACACCAAATGTATGCAACTCTTATCTTTAAACTTTGTAGGTATATAGTTTATCCATATTTGTATAAATTATTAGTTTACCTGTTATTTAATTTGCAGTACAATAACTGCACTCTTTTACCAAACTCTAGCAACGTTGAACTGCTTACCTGAACATATTAGTCATACAAAAATGAGAAAACTAAGTCTTATATTACTAGCAACACTATGTTGATCATTACTATATCCAGAACCAATATTTTGATTCATTAATTGGAACCAAGTGCAACTTTCTACCATAGATTTCTGAGAGCTGTTGTTCTTCAATATCTTCCAGTAATGTTGATTTCAAGTTTTTGTCCTCCACAAACGCATACTAAATTCAAAATTTTAAACTCGGATTTAACATACGCATATCATTTTATGACAGTAATTCTTTTATAATCACACTGTATATTAGTAGAAAATTATGATTTCCTATTTTAGTGCTTAGTTACATAAAATTATGACTATAAATGCTGGTATCGATCGAGCTCTATTACCATGTTTTAATTTTTTTTTGCAACGTTGAGCATTTAGTAAACCATATGTGTACTGAAATTTTCTTCTATGCATCTGAATGTGTATGAAAAGTGGTATTTCTATCCAGAGATGGCCGAAGGATGTAGATTCTACACTTACCAAAGGATCTTGCTCTAAAAAGGTATTGAATTCATTTTATGTATGTAGTACATGTTTATCTACTGAAATTAATATTTTGAATTTTGCTTAGTCTGTATAATTAACGGAATTCTCTCTCAATGTGAATGTTGTACCGTGATTAATATATTAGTTGAATTAGATTCCTATAACACCTAAATTTTTTGAATTGGGTTTCCAATGATTTTGGTTCTTTATGGTTTCCAATTTCAACAGGTTAGTGTTGTAGAGTTGAATTAGTGTTGTATTATTGTAAATCTGTTTGTAGTGTTGTAGTGTTTGAAGTAAATTTATTGATATTTATTCCGTGTAACAAGAAATCTGAATAAATAGATTAGTGATACCGTCTAGTAGTTTGACAAGTACACAAGAGCTATACAGGACTCCACGTTGACGGAAATTAAATTACCCGTGATTATCGGATCTTGGCAGCTAGGATTGTGTCATGGTTCACACATTAAAGATGAAGTGAAGTACCCTATGTCTTGTTGATTCCTTTAGGTTCAGACTTTTGACCCCATCAATTTTTTAAGGAAAATAAATCTAAGACCACATATAACTGATATGGTTTTCTTTATATTCTTTTTTGCTAATGCACTTTTACTGTACTTGTTGTTTTTATATATTTTCTAACATTATTCTTCTACTTGATCCCTTTTTCCTTCTTTCTGGTATAATCTATCAAATGTACACAAAGAAATGGTGTGTTTACACTGAGCACTTTAGTTTCTAAATATTACAAAACTTATGTTTTATTACCATTGAATCCACTCTTTCATGAGACATAACAAATGTTATGGACGAACAATGTATTTGACTACAAAACATGAAGATATAGCAGTTTAAGTTTTTGTGAACTTTTTAAACATTTTGTACTCCTTAAGGGTTCAATACATACTAATTTTTTTTATTCAGCTTTTTGAGTTCACTGATAAGTACAGAGGGAAGTATGATAGCAGCATAACCGTAGCTCGAAAATACTACCAATCAGTCAGTGGTTACTCAGTAAGTCGATTTTCTGTGTGCAATACAACAAACTAAACATATATCTATGTATTAATCAACATATGTTTATAAAATTGAAGGATGAATTATTATGGGCGGCAGCATGTTTATAAAACTGATCCAACAACGATGGTTCATTGTGTTCCGCTGGGAAAAGATGCGGTAAAAGTTTTGGTAAACTTTGTGTGACGCATTGCTATGGCGACCTACATCTGAGTGTACATACATGGAAGATGCCTTTAGTACTACGATAGCTTGGCCAGCAGCATATGTCATTGGAGAATCAAGTTCCAGTAAGTATTATTTTTCAGTACATCATATCTCAACATTAAGTTTTAGTTCTGTTTATTTTTCAGAATATCGAGCTATAGATTACATGATTTTCATATATACATATATATATATATACACATACATATATATATACACATACATATATATATACACATACATATATATATATACACATATATATATATACATATTGTTGATTGTTAAACTCGTTTGCAGGTAATTAGCTATTTGGAAGCGAAGACTGTCGACAACAAAGAACTATTGGTAATCAAGCAACGAACATGAATTTAATTGTTATATATGTTGTCGTATTTTGTTAGTACCATTTGTGAAAACTTGTCTGTGAATGCTTGTAGTATGTGACTTATTTTGTTGAAAAACTACTATCGAATTGATTATGGATATTATATTTGATTGTGAGATTAGCATGTTTTTGCAATTATTTGAATATGATGATCATATGATGATCAGAAATGCTACAGAAATAAATGTAAACTAATATAAAAATTATACAGTTGCATTTTTAAAACGCTACTGAAAATCAAAAAAAACATATAAACAAAACATGCAACCAAAAAATGAAGACTTATGGTAGCGTTTTTTTAACCCTACAGAAAAAACCTATAGCTGCATTTAAAAATGACTTTTGGTAGCGTTTTTTAAATCCTACAGAAAATACCTATAGTTGCATTTAAATGTGACTTTTGGTAGCGTTTACTACAACGCAACAAAAAGTTTTAGACTTTTAGTTGCATGTCTTATAGCAGCGTTCTCTAAAACGCTACCATAAGTTATGGTAGCGTTTTTCCAACGCTACCAAAAGCCTTTTCTGGTGTAGTGAGTATTTTCAACAAGCTTTTAGGGAGGAAAAAGTTAGGATTTTTAAACTTTAAACATTATGAAGAAGCCATTAAAGAGTCATGGAGCTTTTATGAAGAAGGAAAATTTTGAAATGAAGTAAAGAATGGAAAGTGAGAAGGGGATGGATATTTATAGGAAATGAGGAGGAGTAAATTACGAAACTATCCTTTTAAATAAAATATAATATATATATATATCATAAATTATGACAACCTCCACCTTTTCCTCTTGTTCCACACAGTTGTTATGGCCTCCCCTCCCTTAAATCATGGTAGCACCATGCCTTGTACTTAATTGCTTAAATTAAGGGATTTGCTTAGGTTTTAAATTATATTTGTACATAAAAGGTAAAATCATGCATGTATATGTATATGTACCCTAAGTATTTACTATGTATACATGTATATGAATTTTTATTTATTTGTAAATGTTATCAACCCTAGTTTTAATAAGTGTGCACATGTTGCACCAAGTGTGCACAACGTTTCTGATGACTTTCGGGTGTCGAAAAGTCGTAAATTTGGAAAACATCCTTCAGTCAAATTTTCTATTTTTATTTGAGCTACCTATATTGGTAAACAAATTTTGAAAACTATTTTATCATCATTATTAAATAATTAAAATAGTTTTATTTGCTAATAAAATTTTATTTATTTATTAGATAAAATATATTTAAATAGCCTATTTAAATGTGGCAAAATCCTGTGTAGTTATCAATCTATTTTACCATCATTTGTTATTATTTAAAAGAGTTATATGTATATATATTTTATTATTATAAAACCTATTATTTTAATATTTAAAATTTATTAAATATTTGTAAATCAAGGCAGTTAAAATTTGTAAATCAAGGTGGTAAAATTTCGGGTTGTTACAACCACCATATAGGGTGACTTTTACACATGGCTTTCATCGAACAACTATAATTGGATTTGATTCAAATCATTGGAAGTGAAACACTATTTAATAGAGAATTAGTCTTATTAATTATGGGGTTAGTATCAAGGTAAACTGTAGTAAACTCAAAGTTAAAGTCTCTGGCTGGAGCAACATGGTAATATTAATTGTTATTATCGACCAAAGATTTTGTGTTTGGATTAACCAAGTTGAATATGCACGATATTGGAATTTTTACCAAAACCAAATTCTATAAATCTTAATATGATATAGTATTATCCAAAAGAATTGGTGAAAATAATCATTGCTACCAAGTACCACTTATAATATGTAATGACCCTAATTTTGATTAACATTATTTAGGACATTTAATTAGATAAATTAAATGAAATAATGTAAATTGTTAAGGGAATTGTTATTTGAAAATGTAGCGACCCGCAGTTCTGTACCCCTTGAGTTGATAATAATTCACTCTTGTTCAACCCAAATTGTACGAAAGAGCGAATTACTAGGGTAAAGAAGAAGAAAGAGATAGAAGAAAATTAAACAACAACACTGAATCTCAAAATCGCAGCGTAACAAAATATAATATATAATAACAGATTTTTTTTATACAAAGGAACCTGTAACAGTTTATATACTTACAATCATCAGAGTAGAACAATCAATAATCAATGTGGACGGTTATAATCACTTGTCCTCACACAGCGGAAAAATAAAACCAAGTACGAAAATACGTCCCTATCATCCAGCTCGTCTCCTGAGCTCCATAGCACCCTATCTTGAATCTGTAATACATGGTCTGACTCGAGTATTATAATAAAATAACACACGAGTCAGTCTTGAAAACCAACGTGAGAAGACGCACTCAATTTGAATTATTAGAGTTATCAAAATCTTTTGAAAAACAAAGGTATCTCGTAAGACCGCGTCACACATAAACACGACGGGTTTTTCCCTTATGATAACCAAAACATTTTATAGAAAATCTAGTGATATTATAATAGTGTCTAAATACAAATACTTATCCAAATAGCCAAAATTGTTACATTAATTAAATTCCAGCATACTAGGCTCTACAAACAAAACCGTAAAGCTTGTATTGGAAAATGGATTTCATACAATGACTGGGTCATTGGGGTACCGCCCATCACAGTACATGTCTAGAAAAAATGAACCGAGGACCTCGTCGGGATCCCCTGCTACACAAAACCGGCCTCTAACCTGGATAGACCGAATATGTTATCACCCCGTTGTTCCCATCCTTACAATCGAGCTCTCCTTCTTTCATGCACAACCATATCCATAATATATAGGTTTCCGAGGATATCTAGAAAAGTGAAAACATATCCTAATTGGGTGCGACCCACTTAGCCTTGCTGCATCTCCCCTATTTTAGTCATTCCCGGTTGATGAGGCTGGAGGCTAAGCGTTACCTTTCAAGAAACAATCCTACTTAGAATGCTCATCGTCCTCCAATGACGATGTTCTTATAGCATTCGTCCATACAAGTTGTCTTGGGTCTGGACAAACCGAATCATCGTCTTCATTATCTTCATGGTATTCATTCGTAACGTTCAAACCGGATCAAAGTGGTTTTCGGATAATTAAATTCGATCCCGGTCTCTTCGAAGCGATTAACGAAAATGGCCAATATTGATAGTCGGTTATTTAATTATCAATAAAACATCCATAAGCAGACAATGGGCCTAATTTCATAATTGTTCAAACATTTTTTTTAAATATCTTTACCAAGATATATGTTCAAATTTCTTTCCATATTCCAATATTTGAAAACAATTTCAAATATTTAAGTCCATAACAGGATATTTACAAACCATCTCAACACATAGAAATATTACCAAATTCCCTTTTTATACTTAGGAAAATATTATAAATCTTATTTTCCAAAATCTTTTGAACACCAAAACTTAAGAGAATATTTCATAGCGTATCTCATAAGTCTTCGGAATCAATAATAAATTCCCTTTTTTCAATTTCCAAAACCCAGTACACTTATTTATAACCCCATTCAACAAATTATAACTTCTTTTATAAATTCAGATTTCGATTTCAAAATTCCCATATTCAACATTTTGAAATCCCATTTCCTCCAAATCCCTTATAAAATTCCTTTTTCCAAAATCATATCCATTTAAAAGCCCAATTATGAATCTCGGGAGAAATTATAAATAACATTTCAATCACTTTAAACTATATATATATAATAAGTATTTAAATGAATAATTTTTTTAAAACATGTTCAAGTAATTATTTAAAATAAAGAAATCACTTTTATAAACATCAATAACTCATTTGTAGATAAACAAATAAATTTTCAAAGCTGATTTTAAAATAAATACTTAATATTTTAAAGTCTACTTACCGAAGTATTTCAATCCTAACTAGTTTAAAATCCCATAATTTTAAAAATAAAATTTTCCTTTTAAAACAACTTAACTTCTTAGAATTAAAAATATATTTTTAAAACCTCAATAACCAATTCAATTTATAAATTCTTCCCGAATCACATCATATCCTTCCATTCAGATCTCCTTAACCATTTTCCCTTTCAGAAATAGTACCACTATTTTTCTCGCTCTATTTCCATATTCTAATATAAATTCTCCCTGTGAATCTTATATTCCCAATTTAGCAACTGATATCGCTTACCTTATTTATAACATTGTCTATAAATCCTTATACTCCTTTGAGTTTTACTTATTTATAAAAGCGATTTTATTTATAAAATTCCATTTTATAAATCCATTTCTTTGTAAATCTATTTATAACTTCCAATCTATTTTTAATATCGACTTCAACTCCTTTTTATATTTCCAGAATACCATTTATAAATTCTTTTATATAATTCATTTTAAAAATCTCCATTTAATAATTCAAAATAGTTAAGTATAACCAAAAATCAAATATATTTTTCTAACTCAATTTCTTTAAAATAACCCCAATTTCAATATAAATATTTTATATCAAAAATTCCCATTTAATTCCTTCAATTTTAAAAAAAAAAATTTATGGTATTTAAAAATACCAAAATTCAGGCCAGTGCTATAATGACATCCAATAATTACAATCACTACAATAATCTATAATAGATTTTTTTCTACACGATCCATATATCACAATATATGAAATTAAATTCAATATTTTGAGGAATCCAGTTGGATCCCTCGAACCTGTCTCCCTGCATCCACAGATGTTAATACAATAAAAAAACAATCCCACTTCGAGGGGGATATCGCGGTATATAGGGTCATCCGCTATTATGCGGGGCGCAAGGGTCTCATCCGCTATAATGTGCGGGAATATCACTCCAAATACTAATCTATATATATATAACATTCAAGTGATAATAATAATTATCCATTCATCCAATCAATCAATAAATGATTTCAATAATTTTATATTAAACCAATAATCCAAGTCGAGTGAGATTTACTCACCTTGATTTTTATTTGTTGATCATCCCAAATAAATTATATTGCATAGATTTCCCAGTTACGAACCAACTCTATTTGTTTCACGATTTCTTTTGATCTCGTATCATCAAGTTAAAATTTTATTATTATCATTCGATTATAATTATCCATAATTCACAATATTAAATTAACAAATAAATAAACAAACCTAATTACCATCACTGCTGATCGATAAGCCACCATTGGCGTTGGCCACGAGCCACCGCCATTGCCCATTGTAGCTCGAAAATACGCTTGGAGACTGTCTGAGTTCAACCACCTAAAGCCTCCACCACCGGCCTCCCATCTAACATCGCGACTGCCTCCTCTCCAAATGTCATCGTGACCACGCTAAACTCACTAGAAACGAACCCACTACCCTATGTCACGAACGCAACCTCCTCCATCATCAAATCGCAATTCGCTTCCTCCCAGGTCTCACGCAAAATTGAGCTCGCGAACTCACATCGTGCCGCCCCATCGTGACGCCTCGTCCCCCCCTCGGCTGCGCACGCATGTCGTTGCTTCCCTCGTTCGCGATTTCATGTCGATAGGGGCCATCGCGACTAAGTCGCGTTCTTTTTTTGAGAGAGGATTTCAAATGAACTACTTCGATTAACTATTTCTTTTCTCGTGCAAATCGAACAGAGGGAAACGAAGGGAATCGCGATTTCGATTTTTAAGAGCGACGAATTTGTGAATTAGTTTAAACTAAAGATGAAAGGAAGGCACATTTTTTTTCTTTAATCTCCTGATTTGAATTTGAAAACGAACTGATAGGAGAAAGGATGGGAAAGACGCGACTCAAAGGTGAAGGAGGGGTTTGGGTACGATGTTTGTCGGCTAAGATTTGACTTTTATTTGACCAAACATATTTTTATTTTATAATTCAATTATCTTACATTACATATCACGAAATTTTGAATCCTTATAGAGGCATGCCGCCAGACGTTCATAAAGTTATACCCCTATTTCGAACACAATGGAAAAGGTTTTGAGTCCTAATTCGATCGTATGGAGAAGGTAGCTTTTTGGACCCAATTATTATATTTAATTTCGACGCGTTTATATCCCGTACAATCAAACGATAACTCCAAACACTATGAAATTTGAAACCCGATAATAATACACTATTACGGACCCAACGGAACTAGTTTTGTCAAATTACGAGACTGTGTCTCGGATCGCTATTTTAACGCGTCAATTAAATTGACGATTTCCAAAATTTACGAAATTGTTGGAAAATCCAGTTTTAAAACTTATTAACTCAACTAAAACTCCAAATTCAATATTTAAACCATTTAAATATTTAAAGTCACCCGTCGAAAAATCCGGGTCGTTACATTCCTCCTCTCTTAAAAGAATTTCGTCCCCGAAATTACAAAGGCAGGAAAATGCTCCAAACCCATTAGCTTTTCAAAACTTATCGATAAAATTCAATATTTCACTTTTCTAAAATTTTAGTTTCGATCAAAATAGTTAGTTCTAAATTCTATTTCCAAAACCCTTTATTCCAATTTAAATTCGAAATCAATTTGTCGTTAATAAAAATTTTCCTAAAATTTTTAAAATTTTTCTAACACCCTAAATTTTCGAAATTTTTTGGCAGAGTCTCCTTTGTACGGGGGATCTTTTTCAATATGACAAAAGAGATAAATATATATACATCGACCCACACGGTCGAAAAACAAAATATATGTATCAATATTTATAATTTGCAGTATTTAATTGAAAACGTACCTTATATTAGCGTTTTTAAGCATTATTAAGCGAGCATTTACTCTAAAAGCAATTTCACAACCCAAATCTAGCCTGATAGTCTCCGGGTACCTGTACTTACTCAATTTAAACCACGTAAACACCAAAACATGAAATTCTAATAAGGTTTCACCTATTCAACTAGTTAACACATGAATTTCATAAGCAATGCATGCTAAACATATATTTATAAGCAATTATGAGGTTCCAACACCAATTTGATTACTTCCAATCAATTCATATACCATTTCATTCAATTTAAATGATTTACAACTCACTTTACATGCATTCGATTTATTTTTATACCAAATAAACTCATATCCATTCCAAAGTGATTTAAAAATTAATTTTATTCACTTCTATTAATTTATAGAATTTTATTTACTTTCGTTTTTGTCCAACGACAGTCTTTCTATCACTACACCAGAATCCTAATTTCGCAACGGCTTTTAGCCGTTGCAAAACAATTTTGCAACTGCTATGAGCCGTTGCGAAATAGGCAGTGGTAAAATTTTCGCAACGGCTCAAATCCGTTGCGAAATATATATTTTGCAACGGCTAAGGGCCGTTGCAAAATGTTCTTTAGCAATGGCTTGTAGCCGTTCCGGATTTTATTTTGCAACGGCTTAAAGCCGTTGCGAAATGTAGATGTATAATTGATTTTTTTTAAATATTAGCAACGGCTTTGATCCGTTGCTAATTTCTATTTTTATTTTTTTTAAAAAAAATTCAAAATTATTCTCTGCACCAGTGACAGTCATTTCATTATCATAATTAATACAAAAATTTGGAAATTTAACACTATCACAAAAAAAAGATTATTAAACCAAATATTATTCATAGATTAAACACAAAAACCAAACATAACAAATGTTTGAATTATAATGTTCAACATCAACACATACCATTATATAGTTCAACAAGTATACATAACATACATAGTACAAAAACGACATCATTACATAATACTACATACATAGTACAATACATACGGTATCAATCATCAAATTTGTTTGTTATGCTTTGCTTTATAAATTAAGAATATGAAAATTAAGGAAAAGTAGTGGTAAACTGTCTCGGCACACCACCTATGTTGTATGAATAAATCTTGAACCCAAAATTTGAATTTCAAAGTGATGTAAACACAGCTTCATAGTGGAAACAGGTTAGAGTGGGTTATTGAATTAAATAAACTGTTCATTTACCTAAAGTTGTCGTGACATAAATGATGAGAAGAACTTCATCTAAAAGCTGTAGCAACTCAATCCTTCAATTCCAAAAGAATAAATATAAGAAACCGCTGAAGAACAGTTGAGCCATACAACGATCTGCGTAAAAAAAGCATTGTGTTACTTCACTGATGCAAGTATGCAATAACATCTTACCTTTATACAGAAATATATGTGAAAAACTTATAAAAAAACAACATTCAATAGAATTACCAATGTTTTCATTCAATCTTACACCAAGAACTGACAACGCAAGTCGAAGAAGCAGCAATAAATTTTCCATTGGTATGGAAGTTTATGATTTCAGTACAAAACAGATTTCAGTACAAAATATGGCCAGGTCATGGAAGGCAGTGGTTATTGATGACCAAGTCCTGGTTGCAATACCACTTAAGTATTTCTAACCTGCCAAGTTCAAGGAGACATGATGCATGCAAATGACAAGCTTGGTTTCTCAAAGAACTAGAAAATGATACAAATGCTTTTGCAATTAGTTAATTTCTCAAAGAACAAGAAAATTATGCAAATCTAACTGTCAATTCCACAAAAACAAGACTTTTCTTTGGTAAAGGGGTAACTAATAAAGCTCACATTCAAGAACATATTAACATCCAAGTTGCCAATCTACCAACTAAATACCTAGGTGTAGCACTCTCAAGTAATAAATTAAGAATTATTCATTTTGGTGAATCAGTTGACAAAATAAACAGGAAACTAGACACATGGAGTAGTATATTTTTAAATACTAGTAGTAGGCTAGAATTTATAAAATCTACTATCTGCCCATACAATTTTGGATGTAAATATGTCAAATCCTACTATTAACATTGGGTATTGAAGAAAAGGAAAAAGAAGAAACAAGTTATTACCTTGACAGCACTGGTATTCATGTTATAACGAATTCTCCAGACTTTTGAACTGTTGCATAAAATGGAACTCCTTCAGGTTTCAGCACTATTGGTGATAGCTGTGTCGCCTGATTGTTACAAATAAGATACAATTTATCAATTAATTTTGTAAGAATGGTGCACTGTCACGATGATACAGTTTTTATTTTATTATATTTTTATTCTTTTTCGACAAACAAACATATAATGTAAACAATAAGGAATGAAACAGATAAATTATTGTACCAAATCATGCAGAGCAAACCAAGCTCTTTTTGGAAAAGTTCAGCTGCAGCATATCGTGGAATTCCATACCACATTTTTGGATCACCAAAATGCAAGCAACTTACTGAATATAAATGTGGATCCTCCACATGCTATAAAACATGCATGGAATAAACACTTAACCAAAAATAGTGAACAGAATTGTTAAATTCAAACTGAATATTATCGTTTTGGAGTATATTATGGGACCGCTAATACTAATTCTTATTGATCCACCAATCAGAAAAAACAATTTAAATTATCATCCAAACAAGGATCTAAAAGAAATCTTATTTGTGAACACTGCCTTCACGGTGTTAGAAAATAAAGGTGGGTAATGAAATGTGACGAGGAGTAATTTTTTGTCAAGATATTATATTGGCTCAAGCTGTCAATTGGTTAAGCACAAAACAAACAGCAAGTTTTTGAATAAATATGTATTTATTTATCAACTTCGAACAATTACGATATCAACAAAATATATAATCGTAAAGGCGGTGATGTATTTTAAGATCCAATTAGCAATGCGATCACATAAGCAGCAGTATTTAGATGAAAGTAAAAAAGCATGATTCGCCAATGTAGGAAAAAAATTGATGTTTGGGAACTATCTATGACATATAATATAAATATTTATTTGTAAAAGGTTGACTTGATAAATATTATTATTATTATTATTATTTACTTTTGATTTCCATTTCATCGTATCGCCGGGTAAATAGACGTCTAACTCCTTTTCAGGTGTAGCATAAGGAGGAATGGGATGATTATGAAGTCTGCATTATGATATCATGCCAACTCAGGGAGATTATTTGTATTTTAACAATGCTTTTCATATGGATGTGCATGAGCAGTTGTACTGGAAACTCAATATATGAGTTAATGAGTTAAGCTATGATGATTTAAACTAAATTTTGTAAATATATTTATACAGTTCATTTGTCTTTTTCATTGTATTTTGTCCAAAGATCAACTTTATTCAATATTCGAATTACTTCCTAAAACATTATTATTTCTAAATTCCCAAAAAGTTCTGTTTTTCCAATATCACTTCTTAAAACAAAAGTCAAAATATACCATGTGCGTGTCACGGTGGCATGGGTTCTGACACATCTGAAACAGTACATGGACTTTACCCAAAGTCAATATTCTAAATAAGATGGGCAAGTCGCTTTGGATTCACTGTAACAATCGAGGCAATGCCTCATTTACTCGCATGCTTCTGCCATTAAAATGAAAAAAAATCCACAACTTGTAGAAAATTTTAATTTAATTCCCAATCGTATGGTATACTATTTGGATTGTCTTCCTCAATTTACACCAATAATGATACCTACTCTGTTACTGTACATTTACAAGTGAAAATATATTTTACATGTTATGCTTTTTTTCCATTCTAAATCCTTTCATCCAATATAAATTAACATGTGTCATTAACTATTTGGATTCTATTTACTTAACAAGCTATATATGCAAAAAAATTCATTAGCATACTATAGTTCAGTCACTGTTAACTAACTTTGGATGTAAAATTACGCAGGAACAGGCATACAAATTAAGGACTGAATGTAAACTCTGAATCACATGACATTTTGGGACGTTTCTCGTGTGTTCTCCCTTACAAACTAAATTACTATCTGAGTTTGGGCTGATTCTGACCTGTGTTTACTTCTATTACAGAATTTACTTCAACTCTGAGCTGATGATAAGCAGGACATCAATTTCCATTCTGCCAATCAGCCTGCTACAATTTTCTTAGTTTGGTTACATCTTTATCTCATTAATTTTTTTTAACAATGACACAATTTGTAATAAATAGATTATACATTGCCTGTTTGCTTCCAATATCATATCATCTTATACTTTGTGTTTAGAGACTTCAAACAACAACCTATTTTTTGTTATTGGCATGAACCTACGTTCTATACAGGATGACTGCAAAATCAAAGATATATTAACACTATCAAACATTTATGTGTTTCGATACTAAATAAAAACTTCCTATGTACTACATTCCTACAAACTGAATTTCAGTATTTGCTGTCATTCACCAAACAATATTACCACTTACTGTCACTACTTTCAATGGATTACTGGCCCTGCATTTATATTATATATAATACATACATATACATACATATGGAAGGTACAGGGGACGTAATAATCTCGGCACAAAATCCAAAGCAACAATCCTAAACATTCCTAAGAATTGGATTCAATACGTATATACAGATCATATTTCAGAATATTTTTTCTTAATTATTACATATATAAACTGTGAATAGATTATACTATATAGGAACGAAAAAATAGATACATATAAATTCTAAGAGAGAGAAATAACCCAAGTGCAAATCTGAAGTTGAACTAAAAGGAAAGGTAGAAGGCCACAAAACCAGGATTCATAGCAAGTAGCGTAGTTTTGAAAATGCAAACAACATAATTATTTAACGACGTGAAAGCTTGAAATGAAATAATTTGAATATTTAACATACCTGAAGCTGTAACTAAATCCACGGGAAGATGTAGAAAATAGAAAATATGGATTCTTAGGCCATAAATGGGTCCGATGTTATTTGAGAAGGCATCGAGCAGTGGGGTTAAGGAATGAAGTGGAAGACGATTGATTTTCATCCCCATTAGAGCGGTATTAAGAAAACAAAATGGGCAAAGTGTGCTCCGAAAAACTCTCCCAAAAGCTTCGCATCGAAATCAAAGCCCCAGGCCTCTTCCGCTGCCCAATCTCACTTGAAATCATGCGGTCGCCCATAAGTCTTTGCACCGGCATCACCTACGACCGTGCCTCCATCCAACGGTGGCTCGATTCCGGCAACACAACTTGTCCTCCCACGATGCTCCCTCTTCCTTCCACAGATCTCATTCCCAACCTCAACCTCCGCCATCTGATCTGGATAAAAGCCTTGGAATTGAGCTGAATTTGAAAGCATTGGAAATTCTCGAGTTGATTTTGGGTTCAAATTGGATCGATGACAAAGCGGCGGAGGAGGGAAATGGGGGCGATTAATTAGGGCAAAGCGGCGGAGGAGGGAAATGAAAGTAATTTGGGGCGTTTAGTTTTGGGAACGGGGGGATGTTTCTACACGTAAGTGGATGGTCAACAAATTAAAAAAAAATAGGAAAACTAAAGAATGGCTATTAGCCGTTGCGAAATCAAAACGGCCCATAGCCGTTCCTAAATCATTTACAACGGCTGATAACCGTTGCTATTTAGCAACGGCTCAGAACCGTTGCGATTCTTCCGCATGGAGGAGTTGCAAAACTGCTAATATTCAATGATATTAACTAAATAAAATAATAATCTCAGTTTGATTCTCAATTAATTAACTCACATTTCATTCAATTCCACATTCATTATATCCAATCCATTTTATTAAACTCGGAATCATTCCATGCTATTTACTTATGAATTATTCCATAGTTTTATGTGAACCAAGCTCCCCTCCAATATAAACTTAAGTCGGCTTGTTTAATTTCAATTATTTCAACCTTATAACTTATGTTTATTTCATTTTACCCAACTTCCATTTCATTTACTAATTAATTAATTAGTTCATTCATTTTATTCACTTCCATTTTAATTCCATACACGAATTCCTTCTCGAATTTATTTAATTCGTATCCTTTAAACTGAATTTATTTATAACTTAAGTCATTGCTATTTCAATTCAATTCTATTTTATTCGACTCATTCCAATTTTATTTAATTCACTTACTTTTTAAGTCGAATTTAATTTATAACTCAAGTTCTAATTCCAAT
Source organism: Allium fistulosum (assembly GCA_030737815.1). Taxonomy (NCBI): domain Eukaryota; kingdom Viridiplantae; phylum Streptophyta; class Magnoliopsida; order Asparagales; family Amaryllidaceae; genus Allium; species Allium fistulosum. The sequence continues at coordinate 859,493,604 of CM060908.1, read as the reverse complement.
ATTCACTTTTAATCCATAGTCAGATTTTATTCAACCAAGCTAAGTTCCATTTTTGTATTCAATTAACTAATTAATTATCTAATTAGTTCACTGTCGTTTTATAATTCCACATATGATTTTACTTCAAAAATCACTTCATCTAATTTTCCTTATTTCAAATTCCTTTTATAATTCAAATTTGGATTTTTACTTCTTCACCTTAAAGTATCACACCATTTTTATTTTGGTTGTTCTATTTCACTTTTAAATTTTATAAGTCACACTACTTACTTTTCACATTTCCATAAATCCTATACTCGAATATATTCACATTTTATTTTTAACTCGAGATTATACATTTATTTATAGCCTAAGTATTTTTTTATTCAATTAATTTCAATTTTTATAAGCTATTCCAATTTATTTATTCATAATTCCAATTTTCACTTAAATTTTATCTCATTCAAAATTTATACCTTATGGTTATATAATTATTTCACAATTCAAAATGTATATTTACTTTAATTCGATATTATTTCTAATCCAATTCAAATTTTATAACTTATAGTTATATAGTCACTTTATAATTCACATTTTCATATTTAATTCAATTTCCATATGATTCAAATCCAATTCACCTTTTTATTTAAATTTCAATTCCTTTTAACCAACATTTCAAAACCAATTCGAGTTATTCATACTTAAATTAATTTCACTTCAAAACATTTTATTTTTAATCCATTCAATTTAAATCAAGTAAGAATTCAATTCAAATTTCAGATTTTTCCACTTCCTTACTTATACTTATATAGCAATTTCACCATTCGAATTTATTACTGTCTCAATTCCCAATAAATTTATTTAACTTTCCTTAGGTTAAATTCAATTCACACAATCTATTTTAACTTACTTAAGTTAAAATTTATTTCTCAAATTCCATACTTGCCTTCCTTATTAAAATCATTCTCACTTATAAGTCCAAAAGCTTATTCCTGATGTTTTCCCAAAACATTTAAATAAGGATTTCTAGAATTCAAACACTCGATATCTATTTCAAATCACTTTGAAATCAATATATACATATATACTCTTTTTGGTTTAACAAACCACTTCCTTCGAATTTCAAAACCAATCGGATTTTATCCAAAACAATTCCCTCGGAATTTTCAAAACAACACTTGTTTTCATTGAAAAATCCCCATATCAAATTACTTTGGTAGCAATCCGTCACTTAGAAACTTGAAAATGAACACTGATGATGCGGTCGTCATCACCAGAATTATTTTCCAGCGACTAAAGTGAGTTCAGTGCTATATCACTTCCAAAATCCAATTAAAACAAATTTTTTATTCAAAAATATCTCCAAAATAATATTGCTATTATTTATTTCAAAATACTTTAGGAAACATTTCCAAAAATCTCTAGGATTTAATTCTTCCAATTTCTGGTTTGAACCCATTTGTAGTTTTTAACTCATTTGTATAATTCATACTTATACAATCTCCCTTTGGTTATATATAACCATTTCCAATTTTACAATCTTATTTTGATTATATAATAACAACCAAACACACCACTATAATAATTTTTCAGAAAATTATTCTCTTTTATATCAAAATATAGTTTGGTTAAAAATATTTCATTTACCCGCTTCAAAACCATACTATGTCAGTTTATCGCGTTCAAGTGTTTAGAAACTCCTATCGATTTAAGTGGCATCCCACTATTCGATCAGAATTTATATACCACTCGACCAATAAATCAACACAATATAAACCATTTTATATTCACTAACAAATACGCGCTCATATCTATTATTACACTCAACTCATTCTAGGGTACTACTGACCCTTTCTCTAATGAGTAAATCCCCACCAGAGCCAAGATTCTCGCTTACCTTCAGCTCTGATACCAAATGTAGCGACCCACAGTTCCGTACCCCTTGAGTTGATAATAATTCACTCCTGTTCAACCCAAATTGTACGAAAGAGCGAATAACTAGGGTAAAGAAGAAGAAAGAGATGGAAAAAAATTAAACAACCACACAGAATCTCACAATCACAGTGGAACAAAATATAATATATAATAACATATATTTTTATACAAAGGAACCTGTAACAGTTTATATACTTACAATCATCAGAGTACAACAATCAATACATCAATCTGGACAGTTATAATCACTTGTCCTCACACAGCGGAAAAATAAAACCAAGTACGGAAATACGTCCCTACCATCCAGCTCATCTCCTGAGCTCCATAGCACGCTATCTTGAATCTGTAATACTCAGTCTGACCCGAGCATTATAATAAAATAACACTCGAGTTAGTCTAGATTAAAACCGGCGTGAGAAGACGCACTCAATTTGAATTATTAGAGTTATCAAAATCTTTTGAAAAACAAAGGTATCTCGTAAGACCGCGTCACACATAAACACGTTGGGTTTTTCCCTTACGATAAGCAAAACTTTTTATAGATAATCCAGTGATATTATAATAGTGCCTAAATACAAATACTTATCCAAATAGCCGAAATTGTTACATTAATTAAATTCCAACAAACTAGGCTCTACAAACAAAACCGTAAAACTCGTATTGGAAAACGGATTCCATACAATGACCGGGCCACTAGGGTACCACCCATCACAATACACGTCTAGAAAAAATGTACCGAGGACCTCGCTGGGATCCCTTGCTACACAAGACCGGCCTACCCCTAACCTGGATAAACCGAATATGTTATCACCCAAGGTGTTCCCACCCTTACAATCGAGTGCTCCTTCTTTCATGCACAACCATATCCATAATATATAGGTTCCGAGGATATCTAGAAAAGTGATAACATACCCTAATTAGGTGCGACCCACTTAGCCTTGCTGCATCTTCCCTGTTTTAGTCATTCCCGGTTGATAAGGCTGGAGGCTAAGCATTACCTTTCAAGAAACAATTCTACTTAGAATGCTCATCGTCCTCTAATGACGATGTTCTGATAGCATTCGTCCATACAAGTTATCCTGGGTCTGGACAAACCGAATCACCGTCTTCATTATCTTCACAGTATTCATTCGTAACGTTCAAACCGGATCGAAGTGGTTTTCGGATAATTAAATCTGATCCCGGTCTCTTCGAAACGATTAACGAAAATGGCCAATATTGATAGTCGGTTATTTAACTATCAATAAAACATCCATAAGCAGACACTGGGCCTTATTTCATAATTCTTCAAACATTTTTTTTTAAATATTTTTACCAAGATATATGTTCAAATTTCTTTCCATACTCCAATATTTGAAAACAATTTCAAATATTTAAATCCATAACAGGATATTTTCAAACCATCTCAACACTTAGAAATATTTCCAAATTTCCCTTTTTATACTTAGGAAAATATTATAAATCTTATTTTCCAAAATCTATTCAATACCAACCTTAAGAGAATATTTTGTAGCTTATCTCATAAGTCTTCAGAATCACTAATAAATTCCCTTTTTTCAATTTCCAAAACCCGGTAAACTTATTTATAACCCCATTCAACAAATTATAACTTCTTTTATAAATTCAGATTCCGTTTTCAAAATTCCTATATTCAACATTTTGAAATCCCATTTCCTCCAAATCCCTTATAAGATTCCTTTTTTCAAAATCATATCCATTTAAAAGCCCCATTTACAAATCTTGAGAGAAATTATAAATAAAATTTCAATCACTTTAAACTCTATATATATATAATAAGTATTTAAAGGAATAATTATTTATTTTTAAAACATATTCAAGTAATTATTTAAAATATCGAAAACACTTTTATAAACATAAATAACTCATTTGTAGATAAACAAATAAATTTTCAAAGCTGATTTTAAAAGTTAGAATTTACTAAAATAAATACTTAATACTTTAAAGTCTACTTACCAAAGTATTTCAATCCTAACTAGTTTAAAATCCCATAGTTTTAAAAATAAAATTTTCCATTTAAAAACAACTTAACTTCTTAGAATTAAAAATATATTTTTAAAACCTCAATAACCAATTCAATTTATAAATTCTTCTCGAATCACATCATATCCTTCCATTCAGATATCCTTAACCATTTTCCCTTTCAGAAATAGTACCACTATTTTTCTCGCTCTATTTCCATATTCTAATATAAATTCTCCCTGTGAATCTTATATTCCCAATTTAGCAACTGATATCGCTTACCTTATTTATAACATTGTTTATAAATCCTTATACTCCTTTGAGTTTTACTTATTTATAAAAACGATCTTATTTATAAAATTCCATTTTATAAATCCATTTCTTTGTAAATCTATTTATAACTTCCAATCTATTTTTAATATCGACTTCAACTCCTTTTTATATTTCCAGAATACCATTTATAAATTCTTTTATATAATTCATTTTAAAAATCTCCATTTAATAATTCAAAGTAGTTAAGTATAACCAAAAACAAATATATTTTTCTAACTCAATTTCTTTAAAATAACCCCAATTTCAATATAAATATTTTATATCAAAAATTCCCATTTAATTCCTTCAATTTTAAAAAATATATTTATGGTATTTAAAAATACATAAATTCAGGCCAGTGCTACAATGACATCCAATAATTCCAATCACTACAATAATCTATAATAGATTTTTTTCTACACAATTCATATATCACAATATATGAAATTAAATTCAACATTTTAAGGAATCTAGTTTCCCATTAGAGGCAAAGTAGGGTCATGACCGGGGCTACGCTTAGATAAGCTACTGGTGGATGGTGTCATGATGTCCGTCGAGGTAACTGAAGACTGTAGGAATAGACGGTTACCCTACGGTCGGCGAGAAGACCTGAGCTCCTAGAGCAGGCTTACTGTATTCGGATGTCAATCTCCCTATCTGGTTCAGGGTATGTGAGTGTAGTAGATTGGCATATACCTTGAAGACTATAGGAATAGACGGTTACTCTGCATTTGGCGAGTAGACCTATGTTCCTGGAGTAGGTTTGTAGTAGGCGCTACCGGTTTCCCATCAAATTCATGGTATATGTGTGTGTAGTGAATTGGCATATATGTCTCTTTCCTATAATGACTTGATTAGACTAAAGACTGGTTGAGTCTAAAGTGTAGTCAATCCCCATCTATCCATACTCTTTGATAATTTGGTATTTTTGAGATAGCCTTACTTTATTGTAGGAGCTTTGGTTTGTGGATGTTTTAGATTGATGGTTTGTAAGATGTTGGATATGTTTTGGATGATTTGACAGGCTATCTTACATTTTACATATATCGATTTGATGACGATTTTTGAATATGAAAGATTCACCCATTTAACATTGATCATGATTTTTGACTGGTATTCTTTATGTGGGTGATTGCTTTATTTTGTGAATTATAGTGGTTGTTATCATTATAGATATAGTTTGACCCTTGTGTTATTTAATATACTTGGGTCATTCCGAGACATTTTAGGTGTAGGGACATTGAGACTAGGTTGTATTATTTGAGCATAGAGGAGATTAGTTATTCGGTATTGTTGTATATTAATTTGTACTGTATAGACTCTTTTATGTATAATACCTGGTAATGTATATTATACTTTGTATATTGTATATTATATATTACCGCTGCGATTGACTCTGTGATCTTTATTATTTCTGTATATTGGGTATTCTTCTATCTTGAATGTGGATGTGTTTATTGCTTTGTATCGATATTGTGTATGTTTGTTGGTGAGTTATATACGATGTTTAAATACGTACCAGTGTTAGCCTGAAGGAATATTCATGCGTGTACCTCATATCTCCTTATTCTCCATATTATCTGACAGTATTTCTTTGTAATACTCTTAGATAGTATGTGTATAGAGGTAGGGGTGTCACAACATTAGTCCCTCAAACTCAGGTTTTACTTCCAGCCCCTCGACTTGGACCAACTACTCCACAGGACACGTAGGGGCTGGAGCCAAAGCTTTGCCACAGATCACACTGTGAGAACCCTATATCACACTTTAACTACTCTAATACCAAATGTGAGGGGTGATATAACCTAATCTATATTATAATGGAATGGATCTTAAGGTTGTTTTACACTAGAGGAGGGTGAATATTGTATTTAAAACTTTTTAACAATATACTTGCAAATTTCAACCTTTATCATAGAAAATTCAAACATAAGTAAATAATATAATCACGGATCAATCAGAGAATAGTAAGTAAATGCAGTAAAGTAAAGGTAAAGAAGACAGCAAGAATTTTATACTGGTTTGGATTCTCAATCCTACATCTAATCATGTAACCCGTACAGAATTTCACTAATCACCTCTTGACTTTAAATCAAGTGGCAAGAACACCCTTTATACATCTTAACTTTGACTCTAGTGGCAAGAAACACTTACTAGAATTTGACTTGGGTAACTAGCACACCCTTTGGAATTTGACTCAGGTAACCAGAACACCTACCGGAATTTGACTCGAGTAACCAACACACCCTCTAGAATTTAACCCAGGTTACAGAAACACCTATTCTTTCTTTGAATTAGGAGGCAGGACAACGCCCTTTACAAAATTGTCTTCACTTTCACTCCGGCGGTTAAGATTACCCTTTATCAAGTAATAGTGGTGGTGGACTACAAGAAATTGAATCTTTCGGTTATAATTTCAAGTAGTTTGTTGATAAAATTTCCTACAGATCTTTAGTAGTGGAATATATTTTCTTTTGAGTAGAAAAGAGTGAAGATCAGAGAGTTAATGGTGTAGAACATAAGTGAGTCTTCTCTGTTCTTTTAAGCATATGTGGACTGAGAGTGTGCGCGTGTGTGTTAATTGATGTAGAATTCGGTAGAAATTTTTTGAAATATTAAAGAAAATCAAAGAGAAGGAGATAAAGAAAGTAATGAAAATTATTGTTTAAAAGTTCAGAACTCTTTAAATAGAGTTTGAACAGATATTTCTATTGGTGAAAGGATGGCCCCAAAAATAGCTACTTTTTATATTTTTTAAACTGACCAACGGTCACTATGTCAACATACATATATTTAGGGGTAGGCATAAACCGCACCGCTATACGGAAACCGCCCGCACCGAACCGCAAAAACGGTGCGGAAACCCGCACCGGATCTTCTAACCAAAGAAAATACCCCAAACCGGACCGACCCTCATCGATACGGTTCGGTTGCGGTTTGGATGTTGAACCAACCATATTAAACTGGACCGAACCGAATATTTACACTAGTAATCTTATGATAAAAATATAAGCAACTCCTATCTTATTTTAAATTCTAACGATGTATACTCAATTTTTAGCGTATGTTATTATATTAATAATATTCGCTGCCATAAAGGAAGAAGTTATAGTTTTGGTATAATATTTTTCATCTCATTTTTTTCGGCTAAATGCTAATTATAATCTTATTCTAGTCATTTTCTTTGATGATTATGCTTTGATTAATGTTGATGTTTGGTTAAGCTACCAAAAAATTCTCCCTTGTAGCTAAATGTCAAATTGAAATATTCATACAGTTAAGAACTAATCTTTCATTTCAGTATAACATTGTGTGTTTTCACCTTTAAGTGTAAAAGCTTCACACAGTTGCCTTCGTAAATTGATTGTTGATGGAAGTAATTCTCTTATTTCATATTTAATACGGGTTCAAACCAGACCGGACCGAAACCAAACCGTAGTACATTCAAACCGAACCGAAACCGAACCGTTTAAAAGATTAGTATAATGGTTTGTATTTTTGATTAACCGTTTGATGCGGTGCGGAAGCGGTTTGGACTTCAAACCGCACCAAATCGACCTGCGCCCACCCCTACATTTATTTATATGTTGACATATACATTATAATTTGTATATTTTCAAAAAAACATTAAATATTTCCAAAATAAATATTTTTATGAAAACTCTAGTAAAACAGGTTCAAATATATAAATTAAATAATATTATTTTATAAAAACATTTGAGTGTTAAATGATAATTTTCGAAGTAAAGATAGCCAAAGATATGATGCTACTCAATTCTTTAATATTTAAACTAAGACTCGATAAAAACTGACAAATATTTCTCGAGCTCGTCGTGCTTTTATTCTTGAACTCTTCAAAACTTATGAGTCTTCAAATATATCTTGATCAACTCTTGAATTCTTTATATTGACGGTTCTTCAAGCTTTTACTTAATCAATGCTTTGTGTAAATCCGTTAAATATTTCTGATATCCTACACGATATACTATATAACTCAAGAAAACATTAGTAACAATATTTGTATGGCTGCAATAATCAAAGTCAATACCTTGGGTATTAACATCAATGACCAAAGCAGTCGATAAGGCCTTGAAGGGTGGTGTTGCAAAGAATGGTCATCCAGCCAAACTTGTTAGTGATTGATCCTAAATAAGTTTATCTGATGATAAGATGCTACAACAAACAGACCTTTTTATAGCATTTAAAAACCGATATTAAAGCCTTCTATAGTGTTTCATTAAACGCCATAGATCAATAAGTTGTAATAAGTCTGGTAGATACAATAGCATGTCAAAATTACGATGGAAAAAGAACTTTTAACAGCGTTTTTATTGCCATCTTAGACTAGACGTATCGGTACAATTACTTTTCTATAGCGTTTTGAAGCTTGCTATAGAACTTTTACACAGAGTTATGTATTATGATGCTAACAATTATGACATCATTTAATTGCTATAATATGTTGACATACCATATTATTATAGCGTCTAAAAACGTGGAAATATTATGTCAATCTTTTATTACGCATTGAAACGCTATAGAAAATTCATTACTATCTATTGTAGCATTGTTTTTTGCTATGAAAACTATTTAATCCTTGCATAATATTTTGTTAGCACTAGCATAATGCTATAGTATATGAAAGCTGTAACAATTTATTTTATCATGGCATAGTTAAAACGCTATAAAAAAAATTCATTGCATTTTTTATTGCCATATACATTCAAGCTTACAATTTTCAATTCTACTAAACTTATTTCAAATAATATATTATAACAATTCAAAAAACCACACTTATCACATTGTAATGTACATAATCAAATGGAGTCATAAACCAAACCACAAATTATATATATCCATAATATTTCATACACGGAGTATTAAGCTATAAATATTTGTGACCAAAAGTAACAATACATACAACTGTAGCTAACCAAAATGATACACACTAAAAACAAAGATGTATGAATGTCGATAGACAATACATTGATGCAAGCATGACCGATTTTAAGGAGAAAGAGTGCGACATCATGTAGCAACCTCAAAAGCATCATACAACACCTATCAAAAAGAAGCACATACGCACGTATGTTAGTCATAAATGTAGAAATGTATAAGTACTAAACAACATGGTTTCAAACATAAACTTTATGAATTAATCACTCAAAATAACTAAGAAATATCCACAAAGGCTAACTCAAAGTAGACAAGCAATTCAGACAAGACCAGCTATTTCAAATAGACTTGTTATTTCATGCAAACTTCAAGTTTGATAGAAAATGTCCATTCTACTAGCCAAAACATACAATAACGGAGTAATTAGCAATGCTAGTGCAAGCTTGCCTGGTGCAGGCTTAACATACAATAATAGAGTAATTAGCAGTGCGAGTACAAGCTTGCCTGGTGCAGGCTTGCTAGAGCAGGCTTGTCGGTGCAAGCTTGCCTTGTGCAGGCTTGCCGGTGCAAGCTTGCACCATATGTAAGCTTGTTGGTGTTGTAAGCTTGCTCTCCAGCAAGCTTGCACTATTCCCATCTTAACATGGATCAAAGGACTGGGAAAAGGGAGGGCGTATATATGCTGTACTCATGCCGTTGCGCTTTTTTGTCATTAAGACTAAAGTGCACATTTTGCAATCTTTGTGAACTCGTTTTGTAATCCATTTCCGTTGTTTCTTTCCTTTCCTTTTATTTCTTTTTATTTTCTTCCATTGTTTTTTTTCCTGTCAAACTTTGATCACCAATAATATTTTGCTACATGTTTTTTTTACCGTCACAGCAAATCAGCACATTAGCTTTCAAACTAATGTATGATCTTGGCATCTTTCAAAGGCAAACCTTCATGCCTCAAACATATGGATTCATAGCAGGTAAATTTATAGTATATATTTGTTGGTTGAAACTCGAGAAATGTAACATGATTTATGGAATCAAAAATTGATGAAATTCAAGCATAGCATATACGGATTAAAAGTTGGATCCATACCTTTGTTTAATTGTTCAAGGTACCATGTAAGTAGCTCTTCACCACAAACAGCTCCTTCGGACATTGGTGTCATATTATCATCTTCTCCAATGCTTGCGATCTTTCCCCGCACTATAAATCCATTTTATCAACTGGTCCACCTTTGTAGAGTACATCATTTCCTTGTATGTATAATGTTTGCCTTAGCTTTTCAAAGATGGCATCTAACATGGGTTCATCCATCAGTGCAAAAATCCATACCTAAAAGTTGGGAAGTTAAAAACGAAAATATTGTACTAATTTAGTTTTTTCTAAAATGAAAGGACATTTTGACTTCCGGACTAAGCCAATTTTACATTGGATGCTCACAATTTAAAGTTTTTATTTCTATGCGCTCATGCACTAATGTACGAACAAAATCAGAAAATGACTGCCTCAAGAAGTAAAAAAGTAATATGCATGGACATAGTAACATCTGTTGTAGCATGAAAAATGTTGGTTGGTTGCTAAGGATAACTTCTGTAGGGTGTAGCTGGAACATCTGCTCCCATTTCGAAATCATTGAGAATAGGTTGATTTTGTATAACATAAGAAGAATATAAGCATAAGTTCTAAATAAATATACTAATATAAACAATAAAATAATTCTTCAAAAAATACATTTGAATAACTCATTTTAGACCTTAATGGTGCTCTCTTCATCTTTTGTTTCCTTGACAAGATCATTGAATTCTCTTCCACATGCACCGTGTAAAAATAATGCACAAACTGTTTATAATATTTGGTCCCATTACAAATACTTAAGAGTAGACTTAAGAGAAGCAACCGGGCATATATGTATATAAGCGAAAAAGGTGGATATTAATAACAATCTAGAGAATCAGCATGTAGATTTTCTACTTTTTAAGAAAAACACGAGACTCATTCATCATACTTAAAAATGAATAGTCATGAATAATAATTCTCATTACTTAATGAGTAAACAAATGAATTAGTTCTACTTCTGTAACTTTGTAAATTGTGTATTTAAAGCCTTATGTCCAACCTTGGTTGTATCATACTTTACCCGAACATCAATTTTTAAACCCAAACCAACAATTTCTATTTTTGACAATGTGCTTATCAACAAACGTCTAAGATACCATGATAAATAATAAAATTTGTTCAACGTCATCACAATAAACGTATCAGATTTATCAATTAGGTGAACATTCCTTATTTTCTTTTTTGAAAAGATCAATGTTGAAAATGAAAATGAAGTACAAGAAACTTCTGATACTGTTCTTATGAAAATGAAAATGAATGACATCTGTGACTTTAACTTCATAAGTAAAAGTGCTTGCATATACATAGAGAGGTTATGTTCTTATGTCTCCATAGACTACTCTTATGCTTTGAAATGCATATTGCATTGTGATTTCCAATTCAAAGAGGAGTATATATGAACCATTATGTGTATAAGTCACATAAAAAACTTCTAATATTGCATTTGCTAGTTTAAATAGGTAGGCATTATTAGGGTGTCGCATATGTATAAAAAAATAAGTGTAACATGCAGTTAATTTTACATCGAAGCATGATCTGTGAAATGTACATAAATTTTAAAAAATGCTCGTCTTCTGCTATGTAACACTGATAATATACAACATAAAGAGAAATTAAGTTTACTAATGATAACATTGATAAGCGTTAAAAATAAATGTAACCATATACATAAAGAGATGGATACTTACTATGTTGAGTACCATAAATAGTCTGTATGGTCCCATGTTGTGCTTAGTTGCTCTACCAATCCATTTTTTGAGAATCTATTATCAGTAAGAGAGTTTGTTCTTTCACCGTATGAATTCCAAGAAAACCAGCTGATTGGTACCATTTTTGGGTATATTGTTGGAGCATATACCTGCATGTTAAATAAGTGATTTTCAATTGATTATAACTAATTAGTCCAAGCAGTTTTATAATGTTTATTGATGTTTTTGTATGCATATTACCATTTAAAAATACACAATAAACAGTGAAAAACATTGGTAAAAATAACTAGAATTCAGCAATCAAGAACTTTAAAAAAAATTGCTTGAGGAACAGCTACAATATTGTATATTTATGTATAGAAATCGATATAAATACCAAATTCATCAATTGGTGCATCATAATCGTAGCTAGCTGTAATGAAGGGACCACCAGCTATCCTTCCAAAGTTGGTTCCTCCATGATACTACCGGCAAACATAAATTTTTGGACAATTTTTTGATCAAAGCTTTGCAGAAAAACCAATTACCAAAATAAGCACCTTCAAAAACTAATTGGCAAAATAGGCCTCGTTTACGTTTGTACTTGCGCAAAAATGGAATTCGCAAGTATATTTTTTTTATATACTTAAAGCTTTCGCATTCCATATTTGTGCAAGCTATATTTTAAAGCTTGCGCAAATATGGAATGCGCAAGCTTATTTTCGGGCATTAAAAGGACAGAGAGATGAATCTGGAGTCATTATCATACCTATCCCCTTTCTTCCCAAAACCCTCCCCATTTCTAACTTCAAACCCATTTCAAATCCAAATATCTTAAGTCAAAATCATTTTTCCTCATCTATTTCTTCAAACAAACACTCTATTGCCCATAAAATGGAAGCTAGCTCTTCATCTACATTGAGTAGAGGTAATTATAATTCATTTTTTTGAAAATTAAGATGTAATTTAGAAATTGTTATTGTTGTTAGCGGAAGAGGTAGTGTTGATGATGTCGATGTGAATGTACTCACATTGTTGGCTTCTTTATTGAAAATGCAAAACAATTTGAAGTATTCATATTGCAAAAACCCTAATTTGTACATAGTTTTTGTATGGATAAACGGTTGTTGTTGTTTGTAGAATTGTCTCTTGGGCCCGAAGAGAGAAGTGTTCTCTATCTTCAAGAACACCATAGGAGCCAAAACGACACATTAATGGAGGTAAATGTTCGATATTGGTAAACCGGGGAATTGGAATATGAAGTCCTAATTATAATTTGTTTGTATATTGCAGGGTGTTGAAACTGTGAAGATATGCGATCATTCGAGCAAGCTCAAGGAGATCGATTATAAAGATCCAAGATTGGAGCTGAATCTACGAATATCCAGATTTTGGAAAGCTATTCAAATCGACTACATTCGGCTCGATCATTACCTTCTTACCGCTTTATGCGATAGATGGAGGCCGGAAACAAATACGTTTCATATGAGAGTCGGGGAGATGACAATGACTCTAGCGGATGTGCATTTTCTTTTCGGTCTTAAAGGAGACGGTCGTCCGGTATGTTTGCAAAATTTAGATATCGATTACATCGAATTGGCTCATGACTTGCTTGGTATTTTTCCGCCTAGAGAGGCGGTTAAGTCTAAAAGTGATTTATCAATGACTTGGTTTAAAAGTGAATTTTCTAAACCGCTACCCGAAGGGGCGAGCGATTTAGATATACTTCGGCGCACTCGTGCCGTGATATTGTATTTTTTGAGTTGCCGATTATTTCCCGATCATTCGAAAGGGAGAATAAGTTTGAAATTTTTACCTTTTTTGGATGATTTGGCTGACTGTGGTTATCATTCTTGGGGTAGTGCCGTTCTCTGCTTTTTGTATAGTGAGCTATCGAATGTTGCCTTGCAACGTCGAAAAGTTTTAGGGGGTTCTGCAACGTTGTTGCAACTATGGTCGTGGTCGCATATTGCCATTGGACGGCCGTCTATTAGAATTCCTACCGACTTAGATCCGTATCTTCCATTCGGGACTAGGTGGAACCCTGCTAGGAGTTAGCGTGAGACGCCAAGAAATGTACAGTTTTACTGTAATGAGTTGGATTTGTTGGCGGATGATGCGGTTACATGGGAACCATATTCATTAGTGTATAAATTTGAACATCCGGAAATTGAGTATTCGTTCGCCGGTTGGATTGCTAAGAGCCGACTGATTCTATTTTTAGACTTTGAGTTGTATGCACCTGATTGGGTTATGAGACAGTTTTCCTTTGATTATCAGCACATTCCCGATCTTGTCGTCCCCCTTGATCTAGAACCCACTAGTTGGATGGCATTTTTGGAGGAAAGTATTGCTATTTGGGAATCAAGAATTGATTGTGCCGAACAAGCACGCGAGCCTCCGACACCTTTGAGCGAATACGAGTATTGGTATTGGCGAATTACTCATCGTTATATTCTTAAAAAGTTGGCAAGGAAGTTGGTTGCGTACACTCCCCGTGCTCCTCTAGAACGTGATGTGGTAAGTGTTGTATTTTCAAATTTTGTATAGTTCAATTTTTATGTCATATTGATGCATTGTTATGATTTATGGTTTAGGTAAGCGGAATATACAGCGCTTTGGATGTGGTGGGCGAAATAGAAGAAAGTTATATGGAGTCGGACAAGGTCAAAAGCAAGTGCATTGACCTACGTCGAATACTTGACACGATTTTGGGTTGGAACAAGCAAAGAAGGCCGGCCAAGCCGCTGCGCATTGTAGAAGAGCCACCACGTTGTACAGAGGAGACACATACCACAGTAGCGGGTGGACAAGGGCAATGGGAGGAGGCACATGCAGAGGGGGAGGCTTCACAACATCCCGGTGGCGAAACTACAGCTGGATGGCCTGCTTGGCCCGAGGTAGAGCATCAATACACCGGCGGAGAAACTCACGCTGAATGGCCGGTTTGGCACGAAGGAGAACAACAATTCGGCTATGTTGGACAGTCGACATACGAGCATACGCAAGAGCCTCCGCAGTGGGAAATTCAACAAGAAGAACTCATTTTTGGGCCAAGTCAACAACAAGAAATTTCGCTGCCTACACCCGCTCCAACATTCGAAGAAGGCCAAGGATCGGCTCCCATCGTGTACAAACGGAAGAAGAAGAAAAGAGACACCCCACTTGAGATAAGAAGGATTCGTGATTGACGGTGTTGGTCATATTGTTGTTGTTTCTTTTGGTTGGGTTAGGTTAGGGGTTGTTGCCTTGTATGTGTCTATGTTATTGTACGAATTTGGCAAACTTTTTTGGATGATTTTAAATTATCAGTTGGATCATGTTATTTATTTTGTCTTGTGATGGTATTGTTAATGAAATGGCGTGTTATTTGTTTTGTTTTGTGTGGCAAAGCAGCTCTCTGTTTGGAACTGACCCAAAATATAGCTTGCGAATATATGGAATGCGCAAGCTATATTGTCAATAAAGCTTGCGCATTCCACATTTGCGTAAGCTATATTTTGGGTCAGTCCCAAACAAAGACGTTCTCTGCCAAAAATAGCTTGCGCATATGTGGAATGCGCAAGCTTTATTGACAATATAGCTTGCGCATTCCACATATGCGCAAGCTATATTTTGGGTTATTTACAGCAGTCCGCAAATGCTACATTTGCTCTTTTGTAGCATAGGCAGAACGCTGCAAAATAACCCAGTTCTACACTCAAAAACAGCTTGCGCATTTCTGGAATGCACAAGCTATATTGTCAATATAGCTTGCGCATTCCACATATGCGCAAGCTATTTTTGGCTTAGACAGCTTGCGCATTCCATATATGCGCAAGCGTATATTTGTCCCTATCCGAGACAGAGAGCTGTTTCAATACCATAAATCACACAATTTCACACAAAAAATCTGAAAAACATTGTATATAACATGCAAACACAATTCAAATGACAACACCATTACATAACAAAGTCCACAACATCTGAAAAAGTTTCGAAAATGCGTATAGTAACATAGACGTTCTACTTCTATTACAATTCAACGCGGACAAGTATTCTTCTTGTGGCCAATAGAACCACATTTGCTACACCTATTATGGCCGGATGAAGATGGCGGATCCATAAAACCTTTTATTCGAGTAGACCGAGGACGACCTGAATTTCTACGCACAGGCGGCGGTTGTATAATTGGACCATCATAGACGTTCCAATGTCGACTATCTAGTACATGGTGGAATAAAGGAGCATAAGCTGCGGAATACATAGCCTTCGTGTACCACGTGGAGATTAAGTCAAAATACGCTCTATTAGCACCACCCGAACCACGTGAACAAGCCGCTAATACATGGGAGCACGGAAAATGATCTAATGTTGACATGTTGCACGAACATTTGGCAACATTATCTTTGATATTCACCGTATAATCAAACATATGCACATCTTTCACCTGCCATTCAACGACGCTATATCTCTCTATAGACATGAGCCTCAATTCTTCCATTCTTCTCCGCGCTAATGCTTCCCACCTAGGTGCGAGCTGCGACGTCCACTCTTCCCCTTGAGTACGTCGTTCGACGAAGTAATGGTTCAGTCGATGAAACGTACGTGCAACCAGTGATCTAACAGGTAAATTCCTAATTCCTTTGAGCACACCGTTAAAGCTTTCGGAAACGTTGGTCGTCATCATATTGAATCTTACTCCGCCGTCGTGACAAAGAGTCCAGCTTGATTGCTGGTCTTTCAAACTCCTTTCAATCCATGCATCGGCATCTCGATTTACATCCTTCAACTGTTTTCAAAGATCATTATATTTTACAACCTCCGATGTCGTGGCACATGCTTGTAATAAATTTTGTAGCTCATCCGTCTGCAAAATATAGTCGGAACCTTTGACATTATCTGCAAAATAAGTTCCAATACTACATTTATAGTTTTTGTTCACTGACATAAGTATAAACATCAATTTGATGAATTATTATCTATTTTTTCTAAGTAGATTTTGCTTCCGCATGCAATCTTCAACCAAAAGCAGTCAACTCAATCTTTAAAAAAACCGAAACAAATAAATCAATATAATAATGTAACCAATATATTTTGTCATTAAAGTCAACACTATCAAATGAATTTCAAAAACATAATAAACTATCCACCATGCTCACAATAAGGGTTACAACAAATACAAACATTTTCGCAACAACACAATACAAATCCAACGGTACAACATAAAATCCAAATATGACAACTTAACCAAACCACAAACATCTACCACATTCTAGGCCTTCCACTGTTCGTCCTTAGTTCTTCATTCACAATTTTCAAACGACTTATTTCGGCTTGCAATTCATGGGCATACTCAAGTCCCCTTTCGCACAGGGGTTGATCAATCCATTTAAAATAATTGCAACAATCATATTCACGAGGATTCATTCTATGTTCGTTGTACGAACTGCATCCGAAAAATCTTCGTTCAGCATTCTTTTCCTTTCTGCAAACAACCACTACACACATATCTCCGCAATAACAATTTGGATATGATCGTTGTCCCCTTGGCACGGATGGACCAACAGGATGTATAGGCGTCAGCAAATTTCCACCAACTGTATGTTAATGACCAGGCATTTCCGCAGAAACAACTTATCATAAACGACCGTGTAAGGTTGATGATCCTGAATGGAATTTACGCGGTACTGGTTCAAACTATGTTTCCGGAACATGATCGACATCAAAGTCAATATGACTTGAACTTGCAACTCCGATTTTCTCTTCAATCTCATCAAAATGTTTCATCAATGTTTCGTCGTCTATCTCCCAATCATTAATGTCTACCGTCATAATAAACAATAAACAATTAAGGTGTAAATTAGGGTTTTTAATTTACTACTATTTAATAGGGTTTCCCAATTCATCAAACACTAACAACTAATTCAACAACAACACCATTGTCTAATAATTAACACCACCACCACCAATAACTCTTCATTTTCAACAACAATAACAATTTCTAAATTACATCTTAATTTTCAAAAAAAATGAATTATAATTACCTCTAATCAACGTAGATGAAGAGCTAGCTTCCATTTTATGGGCAATAGAGTGTTTGTTTTAAGAAATAGATGAGGAAAAATGATTTTGACTTAAGATATTTGGATTTGAAATGGGTTTGAAGGTTGAAATTGGGAGGGTTTTGGGAAGAAAGGGGATAGGTATGATAATGACTCCAGATTCAGCTCTCTGTCCTTTTGATGCCCGAAAATAAGCTTGCGCATTCCATATTTGCGCAAGCTTTAAAATATAGCTTGCGCAAATATGGAATGCGCAAGCTTTAAGTATAAAAAAAATATACTTGCGCATTCCATTTTTGCGCAAGTACAAACGTAAACGAGGCCTGTTTTGCCAATTAGTTTTTGAAGGTGCTTATTTTGGTAATTGGTTTTTCTGCAAAGCTTTGATCAAAAAATTGTCCTAAAGTTTTACTGTTAAATGTTACTATTTCACTTCAGCTTGCATATGCTCCAGCCAGCATGGCACTTCACATGCCTACTCAATGCTCCAGTTTAATCACGTTATGTCCGATCATTTGTTAACCATAGCCTGCATGCTTCCATTATCAACCCGAGGCACCTGTTATAACCTATTGTACCTTAATCAGGACCTGCATGCACTCTCTCGATCTTCAGTTGTGAGCACTTCAATTGTATTGCCAAAATAAAATCAGTATCTATACATAATGACGTAAAAGTCATAAATTTTGCAAGGTGATTCAAAAATCTAACAGATTAATGTTTTGGAACAATAACTAATGGCACATAACATGTGAATCCTATAATGTGATTTATTATCATTTTGATACACCATTGTTAGTAGTACTGACAATGATTTTGTTGAAATTCTCACTCAATAATAATGAATACAAAAGCCATCATATTGGGATCTGTAAATGCAAAACAAGTAACTGTTAAAATCTAAAAAAATACCCAACTTGTGAAAAATCAAAAGAGACAAAAAAAGTGGACATGAGTTTTTTCGTGAGTACATACAAGAATAGGTTCAAGCCAACAGGCAAAGAAGAATACTTATAGTAAAGAGGGTGCTATTTAAGAAACATGCATAGAGTAAAAGTAAATAGTATAGTAAATAGTTGAAGTAAATTGTACAGTGTAACGTGGTTTGCATGTATAGCACACGAGTTTACCTCTTCCAACAAGTTAATTATAAAAAATCCAGCTGCTTGCAAAAAATGATATTGATAAGATATAACTGAAATGATGCCCCTATTGTGAAGGCAGGTGTCGTGTTTATCTATATCAAATATAGACCTGAAACTACTGCCATCTTATATAAAAAATACACACATTTAAAAAAAATGAGCATATTCTAGTGATCATGACATTAATACTAGTAACTAGAAAAAAACTGTTGGATAAAGTACTTTAAAACTATAAGCAAATTTGTGTATGCAAGATATATACTGCTAAAGTGGCAGCATTAGGCGATGAGAAAGATGTATTAGGCTTTTTAAAAACAGGGGTTTAGAACCATATGTGTTAATTAGGAGGAATAGAATAAGATAAAATATAAATTCAGCTTATTCTAGTTCAGTTCAATAAGAACTTGTCAGTTGATATTATAATTAGAGTAATTTGAATTAAAACATTACAATGAAAATTTACAATATTCTTTCTCAAAGGTTCTTGACTTGCTTACTTTTGAATTCATTTACAGAACCCAAAGCAAATATGCAGGCCTATAACAGGCTGTGAAATCATATAGTAATATTTACTTATCCTTACTACTCTGACGTAATAAAATTGTTAAAGCATGCCTATAGAAAAAAAATTAAAGTTTGAATACACACACATATACCCGCACATGCATACATACATACATACATACACACACGCGCATAATTTCTTTGTTACAAAAGTTAAGCTTTTAAAATTAAATAGTGGAAAAAATAGAGATCTCTAACACATTATACTCAGTAGGTACATTTTTTATTGCAACGTTAAGCACATGGATTCAAGAATCATTCCTTCTATTGACAATATTCCTAGCAAAATTGGAATATCTATAACCATGATGAGAATATTGAAGCTTTGAAGACAAAATAATCATAATAACATGCATTTTTTTATATGTAGTGGATGACTACTCTTACATAAACCAATTAAGCTACAGTTGTATGCATATACATATGCAAATATGTATAGAATATGAAACTTCCATAGGTATATTTAACCAAAATGTTTCAATTTTTGCATCTATTGTGATCAAAAAAATATTGACTTTTTTGCATTATGTTACAGGTCACCTTTGTCTATACATTGTTTGGCATTTTACAGCATATTAAACTCATAATCTTAAGTCTTATATATTAATAAATCATCTTAATTTTTGTTAAATGCATACCCTCTATGAGCAAGCCAAGTATTCTAGCCAAATCTTCTCGCAACTAATTTTTTGTGAATATTATCGTTACTTATGTTACTTCATGATGCAGCGCTTACCTTGAATCACGCTACCATATGTCGCAGCGAAGGCGAAGCCCTAGGTCGCTCTGGTTTGGGTCGCGATCGCGAGCTCCAGATCCCTAAATCGCGAGTTCCTCCAGTAGGTCGCGAGTCGCCCCTCCTCCTTATGACGCGAACAGAGCTTATGCCGTTTCAGCTTGGGTCGCCTCCAGTAAGTCGCGAAGCTTTAGGTCACGCCATTCCTTAGGTCGCGAAGCTTATTATGTCGTTCAGATTTCTTATGTCGCTGCTGAATCGCAAACGACCTACCAGTTAAGTCGCTGAGTTTCTTAAGTTGCGAATTGCTATGTCGCTGCCTTGTTTTTTAAGTCGCTCCTGATGCCGCAGAAACTTAAGTTGCTCAGTTTTCTTAGGTCGCTGCTTGGTGTTGTTAAGTCGTTTGTTTTGCTAAGTCGTATGTTGTAACCCGTGTTTTGTAAAGTTGTACGTTGATAGGTCGTAGGTCGTAGGTCGTTGCTATTGAGTCTTAAGTCACAGTTTCTTGTATTGTTTCTTTGAGTCGCTGTTTGTATTTGTTAAGTCGTGTGTGTGTTGTAACTTTCCCTATAAATAGGGGTGTGTTGTCATTTGTAAGAGTTATTTGATTTTTGAATAAAATTTGGTTTGTGCTTTGTGCCACCATTAAAATTGGAAGTTGAGTGTTATCTCCTTTCTCCATCTTCGGATATTCGAGTGCGCTCGAATCAACGAACTTGAAGCCGATTCATGAAATCTCGTGCGCGAGATCAACGTCGAAGAATCGTAGATCTTCTAACACAGTATCGTGTGCGATCAACGTGTTGAAGATAGCTAGAATCTGGTATCTCGAGAGATCAACGGATTTGGGCATTTGGGTATCTTCAATTCATCGATTCATTTTATTTCATCAAATCATTTTCCGCGAATTCATCAATTCGTGAGAGTTTGATCCTGTAGGCTGCGTAATTTGGTATCAAAGCTAGGAGACGAACTTTTCCAAGTTTGTTGGGTGTGAAGTTTCGGGATTTGAAGTTTGTGTTTGAATTTTTTGAAGCTTTGACAATGCCTCCAAGAAGAGTTAATCGTCATCAGAATGTTGCAGATGTGTATCGAAGAGAAGATGCTGAACAAATGGAGCAACGAATTAGTGATAATTCAATGAGAAGTTTGATGAGGGAATTGGTAGATTGGAAAGGCTAATGATGGATATAAATCAAACTCGACAAAGAGCATCGCCAGGTTCAAATCAAGGTGGACATAGAATTTCACCGTCAAATTCCGAGAGGAGAAGAATGTCACCACCATCGGATTGGGAAAGAAGAGAACTGTCAGCTTCGGGAGAAAGAGACGTGCGTGGTAGCAGAAATGTTGATGGTCAGAATCGATATCGACATACATCAGATTTGGAGGAATTCAGTGATGGTGATAGTAGATCTTGTCGAAACCGTGGTCAAGGGCGAAATCGAAATAGAGATTTCGAAGATGATCGTCGATGGGAGTCGGGGATGAAAACAGAGATTCCAGAATTCAAAGGGGGAATGTTAGCGGAAGAGTTTCTGGATTGGTTATCAAATATTGAAGAAATTTTTGACTTCAAGGAAGTACCCGAGCATCGTAGAGTTAAGTTGGTTGCTACACGATTGAGGGAAAGAGCTATGGCATGGTGGCAACAAACTAAACTTACACGGGAAAGAATGGGAAAGTCGAAGATTGTTTCATGGGAAAAGATGAAGAAGTTGATGAAGGCTACTTTCTTGCCTTATAATTATCAGTCTCTTATGTATCAGCGCTTACAGAATTTGAGATAAGGGACAAAGTCGGTAAATGATTATGCAGATGAGTTTTATCAACTGATTGCTAGAAACGATATCATGGAAACGGAGGAACAGTTGACATCCAGATTTGTTGGATGATTGAGAATGCAAATTCAGGATATGGTAAATATGTTTGATCGGAGATCCGTTGCTGAAGCACACCAGAAGGCTCTAGCTTGGGAGAATCAAGGTAGAAGAGGAGGTGGTGCATTTACAAGTTTGAGCAATCAGGTGAAGGGGCTAGTAGCAATACTAATGTTTCCAAGGCTGTTAGTAAACCGGTTGTCAATGAAGCTGCTAAGACCAAGGTCAACAACAATTTCAAGTGTTATAACTGTCAGGAGTTTGGTCATAAGAGCAATGAATGCCCGAAGCCTAAGAAGCGAACGATGGTTGCTGAGGTTAAGGATGGGGATGCAGAAGTAGAATGTTCCAATTCACCACAGGTTGAGGAGGAAGAAGAATTATTGACGGGACACGAGGGATATTCTTTAATGATGAGGAGATCTTGCTTGACGCCAAAGCAGGAAGAGGAGACTAGTTGGTTGAGGAATAATATTTTTCAGTCGACATGCACTATTTTGGGAAAAGTTTGTAAGTTTGTTATCGATGTAGGGAGTTGTGATAACATCATCTCGACAGAAGCCGTAAATAAATTGGCATTAAAGACAGAAAAGCATCCCAAACCCTACATATTGGCTTGGCTGAGGAAAGGTGGGAAAGTGAAGGTTGGTCGAAGAGCTTGTGTAACTTTTTCCATCGGAAAGAAGTATAAGGATGAAATTTGGTGTGACGTGGTGGATATGGATGTATGTCATTTGTTGTTGGGAAGACCGTGGCAGTTCGATAGAGGCGTGCAACACGATGGTAGGACTAACTGCTATAGTTTCATGTTTGATGGCACTAGAATCACTTTAGCTCCTAAAAAGCGACAACAAAGTGAAACCAAGTCGGAGGAAATCGAGGAACTAAAGACTTTGTTATCTTTGAAGGAATTTGTCAAAGAAGTAGAGGATAGCCCTGAAGTATTTATGTTGATTGGACGTGAAAGTAGTGAAGCGGTTGAAATTCCTGAGGAAGTTAAGCCAGTGTTGAAGGAATTTGAAGATGTGTTTCCTGAAGAATTACCAAAAGAGTTACCACCGTTGAGAGACATACAACACCAGATTGATCTTGTTCCGGGAGCTGTGTTACCACATAGACCACATTATAGAATGAGTCCAAAGGAGCACGAAGAGTTGAGAAGGAAGGTGGAAGAGTTACTTGAACAAGGGCGCGTACAAGATAGTTTAAGTCCTTATGCAGTACCAGCCTTGTTAGTGCCAAAGAAGGATGGAACTTGGAGAATGTGTACAGATAGTCGAGCACTAAATAAGATTACGGTGAGGTACAGATTCCCGATGCCAAGATTGGACGACTTGTTAGATCAGTTGAGTGGAGCTGCTATCTTTTCAAAGATTGATTTGAAGAGTGGTTATCATCAGATTCGAATTCGACTAGGGGATGAATGGAAGACAGCCTTCAAAACACGGGAGGGGTTGTATGAATGGTTGATCATGCCATTTGGTCTTTCAAATTCACCTAGTACTTTTATGCGAGTGATGAATCAGATCTTTCGACCGTTTATTGGAAAGTTCATGGTGGTATACTTTGATGATATATTGATATACAGTGGAAGCACAGAAGAACATCTACAACACTTGCGGGAAGTGTTGATGATACTTCGTCAGGAGCAATTTTACGCGGCAACAAAGAAGTGCATGTTCATGACGCACAGTGTTTTGTTCTTGGGGTATGTATTGTCCAAGGAAGGTATCCAGGTGGAACAAAGTAAAGTTGAAGCAATCAAGGATTGGCCACAACCCAGGACTGTAACTGAAGTGAGAAGATTCCATGGGTTAGCATCATTCTACCGAAGGTTTATTCCATATTTCAGTAGCGTGATGGCACCAGTGACAGATTGTATGAAAGGAAAGCAGTTTTCATGGACGAAAGAGGCAGGATCTGCTTTTGAACAGATCAAGGAACTTTTAACATCAGCACTGATTCTAGTATTGCCAGATTTTCAGCTATTATTTGAGTTACATACAGATGCGTCCAAAGTTGGAATTGGAGGAGTGTTGAGTCAGAAGGGTCGTCCAATTCCCTATTTCAGTGAAAAGCTTTCTGGAGCAAAGATGAGATACAATACTTATGATGTGGAGTTTTATGCTATTGTGCAGGCCATGAAGCACTAGAGACATTATTTGTTCCACAAAGAATTTGTTTTGTATACGGATCATGAAGCATTGAAACATTTGCAAGGACATGATAAGATTGCAGCCAGGCATGCTTCATGGATCGCATATTTGCAATAGTTTACATTTGTTGTAAAGCATAAGTCGAGAGTTACAAATCGTGTGGCAGACGCATTGAGTATAAGAAATCATTTGTTGACTACGATGAGAGTTGAAGTGACGGGGTTTGATGTATTTCCAGATTTGTTTGTTGAGGATCCTTACTTTGCCAAGATTGTAGATGAAGTCAAGAAAGGGAGGACGGATGAGTATGTGTTGGTAGACGGTTTTCTATTTAAGGGAAATCGGTTGTGTATACCAGAGTGCAGTTTGCGAATGAAGATTATGAAGGAATTGCATGAAGAAGGTCACGTGGGAAGAGATCGTACCTTGCAGTTGATTTCTCCATCATATTTTTGGCCTTCCATGAGGAAAGAAGTTGAAAGATTTGTGCAGAGATGTCACATATGTCAAGTTTCCAAAGGGACAGCTACGAATGCAGGATTGTATATGCCATTGCCCGTGCCTACTAGACCATGGGTTGATGTTAGCATGGATTTCGTTTTGGGTTTGCCAAGAACTCAACGAGGGAATGATTCTATATATGTTGTGGTGGATAGATTTTCAAAGATGGCACATTTCATAGCTTGTAAGAAGACCGTCGATGCAGTCTGTGTTGCTCAATTGTTCTTTAAAGAGGTTTATCGACTACATGGGCTACCTGAGTCTATTGTTTCTGATCGAGATACTCGATTTCTAAGTCATTTTTGGTTGAGTCTGTGGAAGATGGTTGGGACTAAGCTGAATTTCAGTAGCGCCTATCATCCACAAACGGATGGGCAAATAGAAGTGGTGAACAGATCTTTGGGAAACTTGTTGAGATTTCTTGTGAAGGATAATTTGAAGAGTTGGGATGTGAAAGTATGTCAGGCAGAATTTGCATATAATCATGCCGTTAATCGAAGTACTGGGTTCAGTCCATTTCAAGTGGTATATTCAGCAATTCTGAAGGGGCCGTTGGATTTGTCGACAGTTCCACTTTAGAAAGGGGTTATTAAACGAGCTTGTGATTTCGTGAATGAGTTGCAGGAGTATCACAGGATTGTTCATGAACGATTGCTTAAGTCAAATGAGAAGTATAAGCAATTGGCAGATAAGAAGCGAAGGAGTGTGGACTTCAAAGAGGGTGATTTTGTTTACGCAGTATTGACGAAAGACCGTTTTCCAGTTGGAACTTACAACAAGTTGAAATCTCGAAAGATTGGTCCAGTAGAAATCTTGAAGAAAATCGATGATAATGCATATCAGTTAAGGTTGTCGGAAAATGTTCATACTTCTGATGTGTTCAATGTCAAACACTTAATTCCGTATTATGGGGAGAAGCTTGTCGAAGAAGAAGAGAGCGTGAATTCGAGGTTGAATTCTTTTCAACCAGGGGAGGATGATGCAGCGCTTACCTTGAATCACGCTACCGTATGTTGCAGCGAAGGTGAAGCCCTAGGTCGCTTCGGTTTGGGTCGCGGTCGCGAGCTCCAGATCCCTAAATCGCGAGTTCCTCCAGTAGGTCGCGAGTCGCTCCTCCTCCTTATGACGCGAACAGAGCTTATGCCGTTTCAGCTTGGGTCGCCTCCAGTAAGTCGCGAAGCTTTAGGTTGCGCCATTCCTTAGGTCGCGAAGCTTATTATGTCGTTCAGATTTCTTATGTCGCTGCTGAATCGCGAACGACCTACCAGTTAAATCGCTGAGTTTCTTAAGTCGTGAATTGCAATGTCGCTGCCTTGTTTTTTTAAGTCGCTCATGATGCCGAAGAAACTTAAGTCGCTCAGTTTTCTTAGGTCGCTGCCTGGTGTTGTTAAGTCGTTTGTTTTGCTAAGTCGTATGTTGTAACTCGTGTTTTGTAAAGTTGTACGTTGATAGGTCGTAGGTCGTTGCTGTTGAGTCTTAAGTCGCAGTTTCTTGTATTGTTTCTTTGAGTCGCTGTTTATATTTGTTAAGTCGTGTGTGTGTTGTAACTTTCCCTATAAATAGGGGTGTGTTGTCATTTGTAAGAGTTAGTTGATTTTTGAATAAAATTTGGTTTGTGCTTTGTGCCACCATTAAAATTGGAAGTTGAGTGTTATCTCCTTTCTCCATCTTCGGATATTCGAGTGCGCTCGAATCAACGAACTTGAAGCCGATTCATGGAATCTCGTGCGCGAGATCAACATCGAAGAATCGTAGATCTTCTAACACGGTATCGTGCGCGATCAACGTGTTGAAGATAGCTAGAATCCAGTATCTCGAGAGATCAACGGATTTGGGCATTTGGGTATCTTCAATTCATCGATTCATTTTATTTCATCGAATCATTTTCCGCGAATTCATCAATTCGTGAGAGTTTGATCCTGTAGGCTGCGTCACTCCATAATAAAAGTACTGAATGTGACACAAGCATTGGTTGTTTGTAGAGATTATCGAATAAGTTTTACATCAGATATTGATGTCTATTTGACAAAGTAGAAGCCTTGTTGCCTTCATTTATTTTGTAGCTTTCTTGAGTTCACTAGTGAAATATCATATTTACTGTTTTCCTTTTCATGTAATAGACTACTTGATAATTATATGTTTTACATCAGCAAAAATAAATAAAACAGTAGAGACGGAAAAAAATGCAAGTTGTTTTTGAAAATTAAATTCAGAAGTCTAACCATAAAACCATAATAAAGTATATATAAATAAGTATAGAGATACACAATCCTTGGCTTTGTACTAATAATATATTTCCAGAATAATATACCAGTACTGTCTATTGCAGAGGTCACGACGAGATGGACGTGGTGGTGACACACGGCGGCAACGAGGTAGTGGTAGTACGCGAGGAGGTAGCGGACTGGCTTTTATTGAGATAACTGAGCGAACGAGGAAGAGCAGCACGTCTCAGATAGAAGCGGCTATAGTAGATAGACGGCAAGAGGAGGATTAGGGATTTTGTGGATAAACTTAGGGTTTTGGTAGTGCGGTGGAAAAAGGCAAGAGAGCGGGATACCGCCAAATTTTTAAGCTAATTCTATAATAGCGTGAGTATCGAGCTATCTTTAATTTAAATGACTATTAAAATAATAAGCAATAGCAAGTCATGCTACAATTTCATCCCTTCTAGCTATTAATAAACCATTTTGTTGTAGTGTATATATATGTGTGTGTCTCTGTGTGTGTATAGTTTATATAATATTATTTATTATATACATATTTTGTATTAATTCATAAACTTATTATATACAATTATTATATTATTTTTATATATTGATCCATATATAATTTATATTAATTAATACATATAATTCTATAATAAGTTCTCAAGCTTTTGTTAAGTTTATCAAGATACATATAATTTATACTAATTTAATGTAGTACTACTGCTTTTCTCAGTTTCATTCATAATTTTAGTTCACTTGAACTGTGAGCATTAAGAATTATTTAAGAAATCGATGTATTTTTAGATATAGTTGGATCGTTGATCTTTCAGTTACTTATAAATCTTGTACTTGATATTTTTTTCCAAAGAGATTATGGGAAGTCACATGTCTAGGCGATTTTGTCAAAACTAAAAGACTGCCCGGTTTTCTTAAGTCCATTGTGCAGGAAAGAAAGTGATTAAGAACATTAATAAAAGCTAAATTCAAGTTAATATTTGAACATATTGAATTGATGTAATAATATTGTGTATTTATAATTTCAAAGTTGCTCGAGCTAATGATGTGTTAGTATAGAGAATTAATGACAATTGTTCACTATTAGAGAGGTTCTAATCATCTGTTAGTAAATCCTGTAAGGTAACTTATTCTTTCTGGATAATTTATTTTACTTTTTCCCTGAGGTTGATGTTAGTTTGCTAAAAGGGGTTTTGGACCAAAGGTCCATATTCTCAAAGCCCATGCACAAAAAGTCCCTACTAATAAACTCATGTAAATTAGGTCCCGATTTTGTTATTTTTTACCAAATTGTCTCCTTCTAGAAAATCGACCTAGCATTGAAATCAGGGGAAAAAGTAGCATAAATTAGTTAAAAACTAAAAATAGAAACCAAATTTTCATAATTTTTTCGGGAGGGACTTTTCTTCCGTCATCTTTCAATTCTAGGGACTTGGCAGTCGTTCCTTGTTGCTAAAAACTGAATCTATTATGGAATAATAAGAAGGTGAACTAACTTGGATACACAAAATTATACCGTATATTTATGTAATTCGGGTACAAAGGTCTAGATTTCAACTACTACTACGAGGAATAACTTGATATAAATGACATACTATATAATTCTATTTGTCTCTTGTCTACTTTATCCTATTCTCATAGTGCTTGACTTGGGAATATAACAAGGTTCGAAGTTCCGGTTTCCGTTTCCGTTCCGGTCATCTGAAAAATTCAAAATTTCGGTCCCGTTTCGGAATTTCCGGAAATTTCGTTTTAAACCCGGTTTGTGAATTCCGGTACATTTTTGTTATAAATACGCAAATAAATATGCAATACTGATAGTCAATTGCACTAAATTATTCAATGATATTGCTCTAAACATCATATAAATTTTTTGTAACATTTTTTATATAATTAAATTAACAAACACAACAATATTTAAAGTGAACAAAAAATCTCCATGCTTCATAATATTTAAACTTTTGCCTTCTCCTTCTAAAAATACAAACTCAATTGGACCTATACCAAAAAATATGAAGCCCAAACCATTTTCTTGGCCCATACTATTTTCTCCTAAAACCCTACAAGTGTCTTCAACAAATCAAATAGCCGCCGTTTCTTCCTACATGCAGCCGCCCCCAACCATTGAAGCAGCAGCACAAACTCATCTTCCTACATGAAGCCACCGCAAACCCTAGAAGAAGCCGCACAAACTCTTCAGCAAAATCAAATTAGAACGAGTACTCTTACCTACAAGCCGCCACAAACCCTAGAGCTATCTTCAAAATCATGACGTTGTTTGTTTCTTTCCTCACATGCTCCATCTCACAATATTAACTGGTTTGTTTGTATTTTTTTTGTACATTTAAGCCTAAAAGCGAAATTTTGGATGAATTCCGGTCCGCCCATCGTCGGAACCGGACCGAGATGGACGGAATTCCAGCATGCCGGCCGGAACTTCGAACCATGGAATATAAATGAACCGTACATATTTCTACCATGGGTTTCTTTGACATGAATATTTGAACTTGATGGGATTTTCAGAGGTCATGTGTGCAGCTTCCTAATTCACAAATGGAACTATGAGTAGAAATTCACATATGAAAGCATGATTCAATGAATAGTAATAATGTATTCCAATTGTTTATACAAAGCCACATTTTTGCTTTTGGGGAGGCAAATTTTCAACGCAACTATACTACATCAAAAACACCATAGCCAATGATCCAATTTTATTTCTTACAAAGAAACAAATCAAATATAAACATCATAAATGAAGCGAGCCTTGCTTTCCAAATCTCAACTTTCTATAGAAAACATGAGTCAAATAATATTATTGAACTATCAGTCAAATGGCTGAAGATACTGTAATCAAATGGATGCATAACATGATGTTTTTAGGGACCTGAAAGCAATTTTCTATATGGAAACGCATATAAAATACATTGCATTAACTTTTACCCTAAGAAGATCATTGTAATCAGCTTCTATGATTGGCCTGATGTGCTTGCATCTCGGCTTCTCAACAGTTATTGTGAGTTAGCAATGGCGGAGGTAGCATTTGCTGATGTGCTAGAGGATGTGGCAGTTGGTAAGCATGTGGTGGTACCCCCATCTCAACTGGGCCCCACTGCCAAAAAATGGTAGAACTCATGTTTTTAATTACTTTGAAACTGTAACAGAAATGTGTTGAACTATGGGACTCAAAAAATTGAGTTCCACTTCCAAATCACACCCCAGCAAGTTTTGAGCTCTAATGAAGAGTGTTACCTTCATAAAGGCAGCTGCTAGCCTTTGCGTTACCTTTTGACTGAAGTTCAGATTTAATTATATCTCCAATTTTTAAATAATCTTTTGTCATTACAACACTATATTTTACACATAGTGTTAAAGCTACAATATAAAAAAGGAATTGCTTTCAAATATTACAGCATGAGAAGTGCAGATTTTGATATCATAGAGAAAGATAAATTACGACTCTCAAGCTGCGTAATATATTTGGTTTGGTTTACAGTTCTATTAACATAAATGAATGTTTTTTTTTTCTTTTTCTTAAATGGTATTTCACGATTCTTCTAAATATATGATGTTATTTTACTTTGTAAAATGTTTCATGAGATTCAAAAGCATTTACATGTAAACATAAACTAGGATATGCTGCTATAATGTGTGCGTGCGTGCAGGTGCTTACACACCCAAGCAAGTTGTGTAGTAAAAATTTTTGTACATTTTTAAGTTAATAAAGTTCCATGTCTACTTCTTCAATACAATTATATATTTATAAGTAATATTTTTTGGACATATTTCTTGCCAATATGCCTTCATAATGGGTTAATGAGAAAACTAGTTGCTTTAATGGTTGAAAACCAAATATTTGTCGTGGTAAAAATTGAAATAATCTATCATCTGTTAATAGAGATAAACCCTCCTAGGAATATCGAAGAAACAATGCCTTGTTTTACCTTAAGAACATGTAAACATCATGTTTACCAAACAAAACACACGAAGATTTTGATATTACTCGTTTATTTTCTTAGACTCGGCCAAGTGAGTTTAAACTGTCATATATATATATTTTTATTATAACGATTGAGTTTAGTCTCTAGACCAACATTTTAAACTAAAATATGACTAATGGAAGAAATAAAATGTGGGGTTTTATATCTAAAGTAAATGACAAAGAGAAGAATTTATTAGCTAATCCTTAGTCAATGAATTAGACCAGCAAAGTTGCCCGTGTCCTTTTTTTTGCAAAAATATTCTTAAAACAATAAATGAATTTTAAAATGTATGCATCCACCGTTTATAAAAGGGTTGTACTTACTAACTATAAATTTGTGTACTTGGAAATGTGTAGTGAATAAGAAAGCTACCTAATCTGCTACCTTCTTCTTGAAGACCCCAAACGAGGTTGAAACAACTTTGAAAATTTTGGCTATATGATTCAGATACATACCATTTTTATGCATGACGAGGGGTTTGATCAGGAATCCCTTGTTTCCAATGCATTGGAGACCACATGCTTCTCAATGATCGTTTGCATGTGTAGACTGGATAAAATGCATACAAATATGGGTCTGAAAGGAAAGAAACATAATTTTGTATCATGTTAAGAAAATGAAGATTCATGAATTAGTTTGAGTACATAAATTGTAACGACTTGCCTTTTTGGACGTTTTAAGCAGACACACACGTCAGATTCAAACCATTCAAAAGGGCAGATTGTTATAGGGTAAATAAGAAAAAGCAGAGGAAGAAAGAAGCAAATACAGAATCTCGCAGCGGAATGACAAAATATAATAATCAAATAAATAGTTCATGAAGTTGTTTACAAATAACATTGATTAAACTTTTATAATACAGATCAGAGTTACATATAACAAGAATAAATAATAGATAAATACAGCGGAACAACATGATGCAGTCACTACAAGGGGAAACACGTTTTCCGACGGCCAAAAGCCGTCGGCGGCCGTCGGAACCCGTCCGCCGCCGTCGGAAATTGCCGTCGGAAATGGCGTTGTCGGGAAGCAGTATTTTCGACGGCTTCCGACGGAGGCTGCCGTATACATTCCCGACGGATCCAGACGATTTCCGACGGATTCCGACGGGTGTCGGAATCCGTCGGAAATCGTCTGAAACAGGCCGTCGTTATCCGTCGATAACCGTCGGGAATTTTGACCAATAAGCTGTCGGTAGCCGTCGGAAATCTGCTGTTTTTTTTTACATTTGCTTCACATTTAGCCTTCCAACCACATTTCTCTTCCAAACATTAGAATATCAATACTGCACAATCCAATATACAATAGTCCAACCAAATATTCAAACCCAAATCACAAAATATTTAATACACACACAAATAAATAAAATTACATCAAAATATAAATAACCATTCCAACATTAACATAATCCTAACAATAACTGTTCTACCATGTTGTTAATACACAAATTCATCAATATTCTCATACACGTTCTCATACTACCATAGAACCAAATGTGTCAAACATAATTATACATAAATCAACAATTACCTACGTCGTCTATGAAATCATTCTAAGTTAAAACAAAACATACCTGAACGAACAAGAAAGCAAGTAATGAATTAATCTCCTGCAGATCCAGAGCCAGCCGAGGAAGGAAAGTGACCACCACCCTGCTGCTGCATGTACTCTAAGAACTGTGCGGTGTGCATGGCCTGTTGGCGGTTCTGCTCCTCCAACTGGGCAACTCTAGTACGCAATTCTTCTATATCTGCAAGATCGCTCTGATGTCTACCCCGCCGTCCTCTACTCTGACTACTGGACTGCAATAATTGAAAAATAAATATAATCCAAGTTTATTGTTTTGAAAAAGTGAAAATATCATATTTTAAGAAAAAGTAAATTATTTACCGCTAAATTGCCAAATCCGTATCGTCGACCATGCTCTGCTGGATCCATAACGGACTCAAATATAACGTCTTTCTCATTGGTCGTCAGCTGATCTCGACCCATGTCAGCAAGGAGTTTCTGCCGCTGCTCCATAAACTTCTCCTGCATTAACAAATTAATAATATCATATCTTATGTCATCATAGTTTAACAATTAAAACAATTACTAATACTAAATAAAATAAAATATGCTTACATGGCTTTTGCTGGATTTATCGTCCTGCCATGTGTACGAAACAGTCCCGTCTGGATTAACATGCTCGACAGCATGCGTACGGGTGAACACGTCCATATAGCTGACAGGACCATGTGACTCGGCTTCCTGAAGTTGATTATTACATACAATTATTATACATTTAAAATCATATAGTATAAACTATTTACATTTATTATTCAGTAAATTTACCAACTCCTGCCGATACAGCTGAAACGACTTCGATCCTCCGCGATGAGTGACGGGATTCTTATTTTTATTTGCAGAGTTTCTATCCGACTCTGTCTGTACATTCAAAATTTTATACGTTAATTTTCGATCACGTCAAATTAATAATTCAAAAAAACTTAGTATACTTGCCTTCGCCTCGTCTGTGACGACCCGGAATTTTTGTATATTTGAAATTGGAATATTTAATTAATTTTAAATATTCAGAGATTAATTATAAACTTAAATTTCAAATATCGCTGTTTATTGAGTAATTTAATTATTAAATTTAATTTATTCGAAGTTGGATAAAATAGTAAATCTGGTATTCTAAGCTAATTAAAAATATTTTGAAAGCTAGTAAAATTCATATTAATAATACTGAAGATAATAGAACTTTCAAAATTTGATTTCAAAGTATTTTGTTCAGTTTTAAAAATATATCGTTTAAATTGAATTTAAAAATAGCCTTCCGAGGCACAGTCTCGGAATTCGACGAAACCAGTTCCATTGGATCCGTAATATTGTATTATTATCGGATTTCAAGTTTCGTATTTTTCGGAGTTGTTATGTGAGCACACGGTGAGTAAACGCGTTGAAAATTAAATCGAATTCAATTTAAATTTAATTTTTAAATTTGTCAACATCAGCACGTTGTCTCCTAGAATCATGCCGAAGATCACGGGACGAAATCGTGCAAAGCATGCCTCGTTCGATTTTAAATATCCCGTTCTCCTTTTCTTCCTATTTAAGCCTTCAGTTCAAACGAAATCGAACTAAGGAAAAAAAACCCTCTTCGTTCCAAGCTGAGTCGCGAATCCCACTGTAGCCGCGAGCTTCGATGGCGACTTCGTTTCGATTAGGGGAGAAGGTCAGCGCGTTCGTGAGCGTGTGGAGGAGGCCGGCGAGCTAGGGCTTTGGCTCGCGATTGTTCACGACTTCTGTTGAGTTCGAGGATGGCAAACGATCGAAGGCAAAAACAGGAGGCAACTGGACGCGATTTAGGGCAGTGGGGTTGCATCGCTGGAGCAGGTGGGCGCCTCAGTTCGTGAATTTGGGTTTTGGAATCTCGAGGTCGCGATGTCGAGGAGGTTGGGGATCGAGTTCGCGTGAGGGCGACGAGCTAGTTGCGAGTGGCGACAATGCAACGTTGGTCTCGTGCTCGGGTGACGTCGCTAGGCTAGAATTTTCGCTTCAGTAAGGTAGAGGTATTCGTTTTTTTTTCTCTAATAAATTTCTTAGTTAAATTTTATTTAAATTTAACTATATTTGGATAATATAGAAGAAATATTATTTACAGTAGGATACCACCATTCTGTTCAAACTTCAGTAAGTACATATATACATAGGCTGAAATGGAATTTTATTTTCTTAGAATTTAATAAAATATGTATATAATAGAGATTTACAGATTTAGAAAAT
Source organism: Allium fistulosum (assembly GCA_030737815.1). NCBI lineage: Eukaryota > Viridiplantae > Streptophyta > Magnoliopsida > Asparagales > Amaryllidaceae > Allium > Allium fistulosum. The sequence continues at coordinate 859,458,701 of CM060908.1, read as the reverse complement.
AAATATTGAGTTTGTTCCATAAATTTACTTGATCTATTTTAGTTACTAAGATAATCTATGAGAAGGGAAAATCGGGTTTAAATTAAATTATAGGTTAAAATAAATAAGTAAATGTTAATTTATTTTTAGATTTGATTCAAGTATTAATAAACTATATATTGATATTCAAGGTCTAAAATCAAGAGGAAAACAGTCAGGATTGGATCGAAATGGCAAAATAAGATAAAGGTGAGTTAATCTCACTCAGTTAAATTATAATTTAAATTTAATTGGTTAAATTTAAATATTGATGGATGATTGATTTGATTGATTTGATTGATGTGATATATATATAGTAGTATACCAATATATATATATTGGCATATGTATATATTGGAATTGTTGATATTCCTGCATTATATAGCGGATGAGACCCTATGCGCCGCATAATAGCGGATGATATTTTATAAAATCCATATACCGCGATATTCCACCTCGAAGTGGATTTGGTATTGTGCTAACATCTGTGGATGTAGGGAAACAGGTTGGAGAGATCCAATTGGATTTCTCAAAATATTTAATTTTGTTTAAATATTCTGTGATATGATTTTGATATCCTGTGATGATTTATATTGGATAATCTGGTTGGATTGAATTTCCCAGTATAATGAGTTACCAAAAGCAATTGAATTGGATTTTTGAAAAGAAAAGAGTAAATTCTTAAGTAAAATAATTATAAAGAGTTTGGAATAAATTTGAGAATGAATCTGATTAAGAATAAAAGTGATTCCCAAAATTCTAATAAATATGGAAAAGAATAATTTTGAATAAACCGAGAAATATTGAATTTAAAAACTTATGTGATATTATTTAAAGGAATAAATAATTTATTTTAATTAAATGTTTAAATGTAATTAAAAAGGAAGAAGGAATTTGGGAAATCTGAAACTTGTGTTCAGTTTAAAGATTTTAAATCATAATGAGAAATAAAATCTGGAAGTTAATGAATTTGGAAATAAATGGATTAAGTAAGGAAATTTATTTCAAAGTAAAATAAATTGGGAAATCAATTATAAATTTGATTTAAATACTTTGGGATTTGGAATTTAAAAGAGGAGTGAGATTTTGAAATTTATAAACTGAGTTTATAAAGTAAAATAAAATATCAGGGGATATTTGAGAATATAAATTCAAGGTGGGAATTTATAAAGGGATATGAATTGGTTTAAAAATAAGTGTTGATTTATTTTTAAAGGATGTGAAGAGAAGTGTATTTCTCTGGATAGCCAAGTACGTTTTCAAAGCAATTTTTAATATAAGTTAAAAGTTCTAATTTGTGTAAAAAGGCATGTTTTAGGAAATTGATTTTTTCTAAAGGTTAATTTCCAAAGTTGTATTTTCAAAATTCTATTATTGTAGTAATTATATAAAAGTGATTTGGTATTATGTTTTAAAAAGAGAAATTTAGTTTATATTTGAAAAGTGGTTTCATTTTAAATATTCCTTAAGTATATATTTTGTTAAGGTATTAAAGTAGTTTTTAAATTTCAATATTATAAAGTATATTTATAGTAAAGTGTTTTAAAATTATTTTAAAATCTAAAAGTATTTCGTACTTGGTGATTCAGTAGAAATAATTATTTGGGAAATGTATTCCGTAAGCGGAAATTGTTTTCAAATGAGCTTTGAAAATTTGGAAATATATCTTGGAAAGATATTTGGGCAAATAAATAATGTGGGAAATTATTTATTGTGTGATGGTTGCTTGTGGATGTTAATTGATAGTTAAATAACCGACTATCAATATTGGCCAAATGCGCTGATCGTTTCGAAGAGACCGGGATCGAGTTTCCGTATACCGGGATTCTAGGTCTGGAGACTCGAAAACCACTTCGATCTGGTTTGTACGTTTCGCGAAAACGATTTCGGAGTCGAAGATGGAGCAGTGAAGTGCAAGGGCTAGTCGCTACTAATCCTGAGGATATTTCCAAAATGGATGTAGTAGGGGTAGTGCCTTCGGTTCCGTTCGAACCCGGGACGGACTTGTATGGACGAATGCTTTCGAGACATCGTCAGGTGGACGATGGGCATTCTAAGGGATATGTTCTCTAAAGGTATCGTTTAGCCTCGAACCTCATCAACCGGGAATGACTGAAAATCAGGGGTTATGCAGCAAGGCTTCATGGGTAGCCCCCACTTGAGAGTAAGGTCATCCCTGTCTAGATGTCCCTTTTATTTCGGCTTAGTGGTGCGGTTGCTGATCCCAACCGTGGGGTGATTTTATTTGGAATTATCCAGTAAGGGATGATTCCGGCTTTGTGTTGCGGGGGAGCGGGCGTACTCCTCGGTACTGTGATCTAGGCCACGTACTGTGACAGGTGGTACCCCAGTGCCTAGTCATTCGTTGGAAATCCATTCTCCCTACGTGCCTTGTACGGTATTTGTTTGTATACCTAGTATGCTGGAATTTAATCATGTAACAATTTCAGCTATTTTAATAAGTATTTGTGAATAGACACTATTATAATATCAGAGGATTTTTATAAAAAGTGTTTTAGCTATCGTAAGGTAAAATCCTGACATGTTTATTTGTGGCGTGGTCTTACGAGATGCTTTTATTTTCAAAAGGATTTTTGAAACTTTAATAATCAATTGAGTGTGATTTTCTCACGCTGGTATTCCAGACTGACTCGGGTATTGTTTTATATGATGCTCGGGTCAGACCGAGTATTATAGGTTACAGGATATGATGCTGTGGAGCTCAGGAGATGAGCTGGATGGCGAGACGTATCTTCCGTACTTGTTTATATATATATATATATATATATATATATATATATATATATTCCGCTGTGTTGATTGTTGTACTCTGTTGTATTGAGGACATGATATGGTTATTGTCCAGTTGTATGTTATGTGTTCTCTGGTGTATACTCCGATGCTATATTATATAAAACTGATATAGTTTTGATTTGTGTAAAGATCTGTTAATATATATTATATTTTATTCCGCTGCGATGGTTAGATTCTGATGTTGTTTTCTATTTTTCTTCTTCTACCTCTTCTTCTTAACTAAAATGGTTCGATTTTCCAGGTCTGGATAGTCGGGTCGTTACAGTGGTATCAGAGCTTAGGCTGGCGACAACCTTGGCTCTGGTGGGAAATTTTGAGTGTATTAATAGATATGAGCGCGTATTTGTTAGTGAATATAAAATGGTTTTATATTGTGTTGATTTATCGGTTGAGTGTTTATAGATTCTGGTCGATGTGTGGGACGCCACAACATCGATAGGGGTTTCTAAACTCTTAACAAGATAAACCGACACAGTATTGTTTTAAAGTAGGGTAAATGATATAATTTTACCCAAATTATTTTTGTATATAAAGAAAAGTTTTGTAAACTATTCTAGTTGATATATATGGTTGTTTGGATGTTAGAGGTGATAATATGGAATTATTATCATTATTATTATGGGAACTTAACTAGAAATTAAAATTTATAACCAAAGTAAAGAATAAAATTTTATAATATAATAAAATTTGAAATATAGATTATAAATGTAATTTATAAAATTGAAATAAACTTCATATACAAATGAAATTTGTAATTTGAAATAGAATTTCAAGGTAATGTTTAAACATGAATGGGATGAGTTGAGAATTTGGAAGGATTTAAAATTCCTTTGGATTTAAAATGGTTTTCAAAGGTGTTGGAGAAATAATAGTGGAATTATTTGAGAAATATTTTTGAATCGGATTTGAGATCTAGAGAGATTTGGGATTTAAAATATTTGAAGGATTTTAAAGAGATAAAAGCATTTAATTCTCTTCGAGTCGCTGGAAAATAATTTCGGTGATGACTGCAGCATCATCGATGTTAATTTTCGAGTCTCTAGAAGAGAAATTGCTACCAAATTGTTTTGAATCAAAATTGTTTGCAAATGATAGATTTGGCTTTAGAAATGCAAGGAAGTTTGGATATATGTGATTTCAAAGGGAAGTTTGAAATGTAAAAGACTGTTTAAACTCTGGAATTTTAACTAAGAATGTTTATAGCATATAAAAAGTTTGATAACTTGTAAATTTGGAATTTGTTGAAATAAAATTCAACTTTGTAAGTAAGTAAAGCGAAACCGAGTACTGGAATTTAAAATTGAATTGTGTGAAGTTATGTGGAATGGGAAAATTAGTCAGGATGGACTAAAAATAATGAATGTTTGGAAATAAAATTTATTGGTTAAATAATGAATTGGTGAATGAATAAATGAATCAACTATTGTACTTATAAAGTGAAGTTGATATTAATAAGAAGAAATTGGAGAACTCTAATCCGGGAATTAATATTTAACTTAAGTGGATGAAAGTGAAGAAAATATGCTTGAATTTAACTTGAAATAAGTTATATAGACTGAAATCGAAATTGAATTAAATTTGGATTGAATTGAATCAAAAGTCAGCAGTGTCATGAATGTTATTAAGTGGAATTAAATCTTTGCTTAGCAAAATCCAAAAATGGGGTGTAGCTAGGTTTAATTGGAAGCAAGCTAAAATAAATTGGATTGAAATAAATTCAGCTGGGTATAGATAATATTGAATGGAATAAAATTCTACTCAAACAAATAAATAACTTAAGTAAGTTGTGTGACGGTTATTTGGTATATTGGTTACTGAGTTTAATAAAATGGTTTGGAATCAAACTCTTTGGATATGGAAGAAATGCAATGAAAGTTGTGAATAAATTTAAAATGGAATGGGTTAAATGTAAATTGAGTTGGATTTAACCTAAATGGTTCTAAAGCTGAAGTAATCATTTTATTCACATTGATATTGTCGAATTGTATTAGAAAATGGATCGTTGATGTAAAACGAGGTTAAATAAAATTCTATGAATTAATAGAAAGGAAATAAAATTGATTTTGGAATCAATTGTAGTAAATGTGAGTTGTTGGGTTAAATAAGAATCGAATGTAAACAATTGAGTTGCAAACAATTAAAATTAATATTGGAACCTTATAAGTGACTTATAAATATTGATTAACTGGCATTGTTTCTACAAGCTTGTAAATTTGCTAGTTAAATATGTTGAATATTGATAAATTTCATGAATTTGGCACTTATACGTTTGAATTGAGTAAGTACAGGTTTTTGGGAGCCGCTTGGCTGATTTTGACTGCGCTTAATGCTAAATTAAATAGCTGCTTTCTTTAAAATGCTAAAAATGAGGTATGCTTACGCAAAAATTCAAAATAGGAAATATGAACTGCATATATTGATATATATTGTGATTTCCGGCCTGAGGCCGATGTATATATATATTTTTGCATCCTGCGATATCGCAGAAGTTCCTCCATACAAGGGAGACTCTGCCAAAATTTTTCGTAAATTTTGGGAGTTAGAAAATTTTTGAAAATTTTCGTTAACGATAAATGATTTAAATTTGTTAAGCAAATGAAATTGAAACTGGATATTGAAATCTAATTCAAATGTGAATGTAAGGTGAAGCGAAATTGAAGGAACTAAAGAAGTGAAGTTTGCGAATAAACTGTTAATCGAAATTTAAATTAATTAGTAAGTGCAACTAATTAAATATTCGAGTGGAAGCCAAATTGAAATCAAATGGAATTGTAAAGACAAAAGTGATTAAAAATGGATATGAACTTCAATAATGAAGTGAAAATAAGTATGAGCAGTATGTAAAATATTTATATTGAACTTAAGGAATATGGTGAGATTCTTAAGTAATTTGGTATTGAGGAAAGTTATTCTAGATGAATAATTGGATGATAATTAAAATTTGAAGTTGTGAAATGAGAAAATTGTGGATAAGTGAATGTAATCAAACTGAATGTGAATAAAAAGGAAATTGATATAATTGATAATCAATTGGGCTAATTACGTAAGGTGTACGTATATTATTTTATTCGCATAGCTATTTGGTCCAGATGTCAAACACAGAATTTCGAGATAGTTTTATCGATCCGAATCAGGATTTTTCACTCGATTTTCAACGACGAACCTGGATATGGATTGTTGATTGATTCTGGATATTCTCTATCATAGTTGGTGGCTATGCAAGGAGAATGACGGTTTCTGATCAAGAAACCAGATCTGAGTCCGCACTAGGAAGTCGAGTGTACGATACTAGTTCGGAAGTGAAATTGTGTGATCGAGTGAGCGATCGAATGTGATATTGCGTACGGATGATATATGTGCATCGTACGGGCTTAAGTAAAACAAATATTGGAAATTTGTAAAGGAAAGTATAAAATGACTTTGGAATTGTGATTGGATATTATTGCTTAGTAGGATATACAGGTGTATAAAAGCAATGGATAAATTGGGATTTTTGATTTTAGAAGATAAAATTTAATGGCCCGACAAAAAGGTATGTATTTGAATTTCTATATGAAATTTGATTGGATTTTTGATCCAGCCACTTGGCCTTTTGTTTTCTTTTTGAGATTGGGAGGCCGTAGAGCCATTTTGTAGTTGTACCGAGCTAGCCGCGCAAAGGAGACACTGGCAAAATTTTTCGGAAATTTAGGGAGTTAGGAAAATTTTGGAAAATTTTGATAATTCAAAATTGAATTCAAATTTAAATTTGAATGGATAAGTAGGTGGTATGGGGCGAACTTATGAATAACTTTGGGAAGTTAAAAGATGATTAGTGTATCATTAATAAAAGATTGTTTGGGTATTGTTAAAACTGTTTGAATTTGGAAAATAGTTAACGGGGATTGAATCATTCTTCCTAACTAGTAATTTCGGGGACGAAATTCTTTTAAGGGGGGGGGGAATGTGATGACCCGGAATTTTTGTATATTTGAAATTGGAATATTTAATTAATTTTAAATATTCAGAGATTAATTATAAACTTAAATTTCAAATATCGCTGTTTATTGAGTAATTTAATTATTAAATTTAATTTATTCGAAGTTGGATAAAATAGTAAATCTGTTATTCTAAGCTAATTAAAAATATTTTGAAAGCTAGTAAAATTCATATTAATAATACTGAAGATAATAGAACTTTCAAAATTTGATTTCAAAGTATTTTGTTCAGTTTTAAAAATATATCGTTTAAACTGAATTTAAAAATAGCCTTCCGAGGCACAGTCTCGGAATTCGACGAAACTAGTTCCATTGGATCCGTAATATTGTATTATTATCGGATTTCAAGTTTCGTATTTTTCGGAGTTGTTATGTGAGCACACGGTGAGTAAACGCGTTGAAAATTAAATCGAATTCAATTTAAATTTAATTTTTAAATTTGTCAACATCAGCACGTTGTCTCCTAGAATCATGCCGAAGATCACGGGATGAAATCGTGCAAAGCATGCCTCGTTCGATTTTAAATATCCCGTTCTCCTTTTCTTCCTCTTTAAGCCTTCAGTTCAAACGAAATCGAACTAAGAAGAAAAAAAAAACCCTCTTCGTTCCAAGCTGAGTCGTGAATCCCACTGTAGCCGCGAGCTTCGATGGCGACTTCGTTTCGATTAGGGGAGAAGGTCAGCGTGTTCGTGAGCGTGTGGAGGAGGCCGGCGAGCTAGGGCTTTGGCTCGCGATTGTTCACGACTTCTGTTGAGTTCGAGGATGGCAAGCGATCGAAGGCGAAAACAGGAGGCAACTGGACGCGATTTAGGGCAGTGGGGTTGCATCGCTGGAGCAGGTGGGCACCTCAGTTCGTGAATTTGGGTTTTGGAATCTCGAGGTCACGATGTCGAGGAGGTTGGGGATCGAGTTCGCGTGAGGGCGACGAGCTAGTTGCGAGTGGCGACAATGCAACGTTGGTCTCGTGCTCGAGTGACGTCGCTAGGCTGGAATTTTCGCTTCAGTAAGGTAGAGGTATTCGTTTTTTTTTCTCTAATAAATTTCTCAGTTAAATTTTATTTAAATTTAATTATATTTGGATAATATAGAAGAAATATTATTTACAGTAGGATACCACCATTCTGTTCAAACTTCAGTAAGTACATATATACATAGGCTGAAATGGAATTTTATTTTCTTAGAATTTGATAAAATATGTATATAATAGAGATTTACAGATTTAGAAAATAAATATTGAGTTTGTTCCATAAATTTACTTGATCTATTTTAGTTACTAAGATAATCTATGAGAAGGGAAAATCGGGTTTAAATTAAATTATAGGTTAAAATAAATAAGTAAATGTTAATTTATTTTTAGATTTGATTCAAGTATTAATAAACTATATATTGATATTCAAGGTCTAAAATCAAGAGGAAAACAGTCAGGATTGGATCGAATTGGCAAAATAAGATAAAGGTGAGTTAATCTCACTCAGTTAAATTATAATTTAAATTTAATTGGTTAAATTTAAATATTGATGGATGATTGATTTGATTGATTTGATTGATGTGATATATATATAGTAGTATACCAATATATATATATATATATTGGCATATGTATATATTGGAATTGTTGATATTCCCGCATTATATAGCAGATGAGACCCTATGCGCCGCATAATAGCGGATGATATTTTATAAAACCCATATACCGCGATATTCCACCTCGAAGTGGAATTGGTATTGTGCTAACATCTGTGGATGCAGGGAAACAGGTTGGAGGGATCCAACTGGATTCCTCAAAATATTTAATTTTGTTTAAATATTCTGTGATATGATTTTGATATCCTGTGATGATTTATATTGGATAATCTGGTTGGATTGAATTTCCCAGTATAATGAGTTACCAAAAGCAATTGAATTGGATTTTTGAAAAGAAAAGAGTAAATTCTTAAGTAAAATAATTATAAAGAGTTTGGAATAAATTTGAGAATGAATCTGATTAAGAATAAAAGTGATTCCCAAAATTCTAATAAATATGGAAAAGAAGAATTTTGAATAAACCGAGAAATATTGAATTTAAAAACTTATGTGATATTATTTAAAGGAATAAATAATTTATTTTAATTAATTGTTTAAATGTAATTAAAAAGGAAGAAGGAATTTGGGAAATCTGAAACTTGTGTTCAGTTTAAAGATTTTAAATCATAATGAGAAATAAAATCTGGAAGTTAATGAATTTGGAAATAAATGGATTAAGTAAGGAAATTTATTTCAAAGTAAAATAAATTGGGAAATCAATTATAAATTTGATTTAAATACTTTGGGATTTGGAATTTAAAAGAGGAGTGAGATTTTGAAATTTATAAACTGAGTTTATAAAGTAAAATAAAATATCAGGGGATATTTGAGAATATAAATTCAAGGTGGGAATTTATAAAGGGATATGAATTGGTTTAAAAATAAGTGTTGATTTATTTTTAAAGGATGTGAAGAGAAGTGTATTTCTCTGGATAGCCAAGTACGTTTTCAAAGCAATTTTTAATATAAGTTAAAAGTTCTAATTTGTGTAAAACGGCATGTTTTAGGAAATTGATTTTTTCTAAAGGTTAATTTCCAAAGTAGTATTTTCAAAAATCTATTATTGTAGTAATTATATAAAAGTGATTTGGTATTATGTTTTAAAAAGAGAAATTTAGTTTATATTTGAAAAGTGGTTTCATTTTAAATATTCCTTAAGTATATATTTTGTTAAGGTATTAAAGTAGTTTTTAAATTTCAATATTATAAAGTATATTTATAGTAAAGTGTTTTAAAATTATTTTAAAATCTAAAAGTATTTCGTACTTGGTGATTCAGTAGAAATAATTATTTGGGAAATGTATTCCGTACGCGGAAATTATTTTCAAATGAGCTTTGAAAATTTGGAAATATATCTTGGAAAGATATTTGGGCAAATAAATAATGTGGGAAATTATTTATTGTGTGATGGTTGCTTGTGGATGTTAATTGATAGTTAAATAACCGACTATCAATATTGGCCAAATGCGCTGATCGTTTCGAAGAGACCGGGATCGAGTTTCCGTATACCGGGATTCTAGGTCTGGAGACTCGAAAACCACTTCGATCCGGTTTGTACGTTTCGCGAAAACGATTTCGGAGTCGAAGATGGAGCAGTGAAGTGCAAGGGCTAGTCGCTACTAATCCTGAGGATATTTCCAAAATGGATGTAGTAGGGGTAGTGCCTTCGGTTCCGTTCGAACCCGGGACGGACTTGTATGGACGAATGCTTTCGAGACATCATCAGGTGGACGATGGGCATTCTAAGGGATATGTTCTCTAAAGGTATCGTTTAGCCTCGAACCTCATCAACCGAGAATGACTAAAAATAAGGGGTTATGCAGCAAGGCTTCGTGGGTAGCCCCCACTTGAGAGTAAGGTCATCCCTGTCTAGATGTCCCTTTTATTTCGGCTTAGTGGTGCGGTTGCTGATCCCAACCGTGGGGTGATTTTATTTGGAATTATCCAGTAAGGGATGATTCCGGCTTTGTGTTGCAGGGGAGCGGGCGTACTCCTCGGTACTGTGATCTAGGCCACGTACTGTGACAGGTGGTACCCCAGTGCCTAGTCATTCGTTGGAAATCCATTCTCCCTACGTGCCTTGTACGGTATTTGTTTGTATACCTAGTATGCTGGAATTTAATCATGTAACAATTTCAGCTATTTTAATAAGTATTTGTGAATAGACACTATTATAATATCAGAGGATTTTTATAAAAAGTGTTTTAGCTATCGTAAGGTAAAAACCCGGCATGTTTATTTGTGGCGTGGTCTTACGAGATGCTTTTATTTTCAAAAGGATTTTTGAAACTTTAATAATCAATTGAGTGTGATTTTCTCACGCTGGTATTCCAGACTGACTCGGGTATTGTTTTATATGATGCTCGGGTCAGACCGAGTATTATAGGTTACAGGATATGATGTTGTGTAGCTCAGGAGATGAGCTGGATGGCGAGACGTATCTTCCGTACTTGTTTATATATATATATATATATATATATATATATTCCGCTGTGTTGATTGTTGTACTCTATTGTATTGAGGACATGATATGGTTATTGTCCAGTTGTATGTTATGTGTTCTCTGGTGTATACTCTGATGCTATATTATATAAAACTGATATAGTTTTGATTTGTGTAAAGATCTGTTAATATATATTATATTTTATTCCGCTGCGATGGTTAGATTCTGATGTTGTTTTCTATTTTTCTTCTTCTACCTCTTCTTCTTAACTAAAATGGTTCGATTTTCCGGGTCTGGAAAGTCGGGTCGTTACAGCCTCGTCCGTCTCCCAGTATCTCAACCAAGCTTGCCACACGCTCTCTCCCATCCACCGTGGTTTCTTACCAGATTTCTTAATCTCAGATATCGTATCCCTGTAGTTCTTGCGCATCTTCTTCATCCAGTATGCTCGTGCCAGCATCATATCATCTGTTTGGATGTCTATTTCGTATATTACTTCGTCTCAAACGATTCAACAAAATTTCGGCAGCATTTCCCTTTTGTTCCCTGCATTGTACACAAATGCGTGTACGCAGGAAACAAAAAAGAAAAGTTAGGCCGAAATTTTATGAACCGTTTGACACGAAGTAGTATACAAAATATAAATGCTTACTGTGTTCATAACTTGTCCAATACAGGGACAAATCCGACAAACATTGTACCAGATGAATATAAATGGTCGTTTTTCAAAAAGAACGACTATTTATACAACGATCATGTACAACACTCGTCAGACGGGGCCAAAAACTCTCTAAGGGACATTTGTCAGTTACATGCGCGCATTTTACAAAAAAATACAGTTTTACTCAATGTTCACATTTACAAAAATATATATTAATTTAACATATTTATTCAACGTATTACATCAACTTAAGGCTGTTTTAACATTTTTGTCATTTTTCAATACACACAATATAATTTAGAGTAAAGCATTTTTTTTGTTTCATAAGTAAATACGCGCATAATATAATACTCCTAATTCATTCAATCAATTTATCTTATTCCAAATAACGTATACAATCGTCGAGTCAAGGCATACACAACAATTTATATATACACGAACAATGACAAATTATACGTATTTTTCACAATTTCACGATAAAAGATGAAATCGGTATACCATGTGATGCTATAAACTGTTATTACGCTATTGAAAACAATTGCAATCACTAATTCGTCCTAATTTATCAATTTATGCAAATCTAGAATTAGGGTAAAAACTGAATTTTTCACAAAAATAAGATATTATACCTGAGATTAAGAGTAACGGAGGTTGATTAGGGAGCCTTGGAAGATCCGGAAGCTAGAAATTAGGGATTGGAAGTTTGGAGGTTGAATTTGGGGGTTTTTTGGGTGGATTTTCGTATGAAGAGGAGGAGGAAGATGGCTCTCGGCTGAAGGTATAATCGCAAATTTCCGACGGCTTCCGATGGCCGCCGACGGCCCGTCGGAAACCGTCGGAAAATTGCCGTCGGAAGCCGTCGCCCCATGCCGCCGGTTTTAAGCCTTTTTCTAGTAGTGAGTGAAATAAATATAATAAATAATAATAGTACAAAATCTTCGTCTTTATCCTCCAGAAAGCAATCTTCGATAAACTGAAAAGCTCAGACTGACCCGAGCGAATTAAAAAGACAAAACACTCGAGTCAGAACTAAAAGATCTTATGTAAATTAAATCAACAGTAAGTAGATATGAGTGTAACGGCGTCAGAGATGGTTACGGGGTTTGACATCTCCTATCTAGTGTCAACGTGAGTGCAATAACTTAAGAGATGTTCGGGATTTCCAACTCCTAAGGATCCGTTAAACCATCTACTATGTAGTACAATACGCTATTATAATAGTGTCTATAGTAAAGTAAAGTATTAAAATAGCGTTAAGGCGTTATCCATATTCCCCTTAACACATTTTTATATATTCACATAGTCTATACAGTACTGTAATTCCTCCATAAATTGGAGGGCTATCAGAGAGCACTTCATAAGTATGGTACAAACCAAACTCGTAGAAGGCTCGATAGGGCATGTGAACATGGCACTCGAGGCAATGCCAGGGTAGATATACGGTTTGCAGACCCGGACTGGTGTAACACATAGCAGCTACTACCGCCCACCTCGGAACACACTCCCAAATCAAAATCAAGGGTTGGCCACCCAATCAATCACAAGGTAATAGTATGGTATCGAAGAAATGTGTTCGATCGAAGGAATGACGTCACTTGGCCTAGCATAGCTCCTGTATTAGTCACATCTAAGCTAACTCACGGGAGTCAGAGCTACGTAAATACCTCATACAGAATCGTACACCACCATCCTACTTCATTTCTGGAATCTCCACCACGTATACAGTTGTTAAAGTGGTTTTCGGTATTGGCAGAGAGTGACAATATCTGATCCCGGTCTCTTTAACAACCAAACGCTTATTTCACACTGAGTGGTTCTTTTACATTTTTAAAACCATTTCATGTTGATATCGAAATATCATATTCAATTCAAACCATATCACTTTCAGAATCATATTCACTTTCGAAATCATATTTTCAAAATAGGTTAAACCATCACTTCAAATCATTATATTTACTCAAAATTTGTTATTAAATCCCAACTTAGGTTATTACATTATTTAGTCGTATTCTACCTAAAATCAAGGATTTGAATATAAACTTCCACTTTACAAACCTGAATTTCAGAAAATAGTTTAGGTAGTTTAACTTAGTTTTTAAAATAGTTTAAATAAATTAAAATAGTTTAAATAGTTTAAAATAGATTTAAATTTGATTATCTGGATTTGAAAATGATTTATATAGATTTAAAATAGATTAAATAGATTTAAATTATATTAAATAGATTTTTAATAGATTAAACAAATTTAAAATAGATTTAATCGATTTAATTTATATTAAATAGATTTAAAATAGATTAAATAAATTTAAAATAAATTAATAGATTTAATTTATATTAATAGATTTAAAATAGATTAAATAAATTTAATTAGTTTAAAATAGGTAAAATAGATTAAATTGAATTAAATAGGTTATAATAGATTAAAATAAATTAAAATAGTTTAAATTGATTAAAATAGTTAATTTAATTAAAACAGTTTAAATTAGTTTAAATTAGATTTCAAAGTTATATCCAAACATTTCAATAACTCAATTTCGATAAATTCATTATATCTAACACTTCAACTTTGACATTTCGATTTAAATCCTTTGAACAATTCACTAAATCAATTCCAATTTCAACATTAACGCTTGGATTATCGAAAATAATTCAGTATTTATAAATCAATTTCTATTTCAAAATGCCAGTTAATTGAATTCAAAATTTAAAGGATTCAAAAATCATTTAACGTAACCAATCCAGTGTCCGTATATAATTTTCTACCCTATGGTCAAGTGATACGGATATTTATCATTTCAATCCGCAATTTAAAATTTTACGGTTATATATCATTTCAAACCATAGCCTCGAATTAAATAAAAATCCATAAAATCGTTCGAGTCTATCATTTCAACCTATAACGATTTTTCCCTAATATATAGATCGTTCGGGTATGTATCATTTCAACCCATAGGGAACTTGCAGTGTTATAACAATATAAAATACAACATCTAGTCATCCAATATCAACCATCAGACATCATCACAATCATTATCCAAATCAACCAATAAACATCAATAGATAACAGATTATCATTAACAGGTATTAAACTGACAACTAAATGCAATATTTAATTAAACGATGATTAAATGCAATAAAAGTCAAATTTAACTAGAATGACAATTTAAACATACCAAACATCAATCAATTAATTTCTAATCACATCATAAATTAAATTTAACTAACATAAGAAAATCTAGTAGTTGTGAGTGGGTCAAAACACTCACCTTTGATTTCAAATCGATTTCAAATCCAAAATAGGGCCCAAATTTGAACAGTCTTAGAATTCATCCAAACCAGTTTCATAATATCTGGAATTTCAATATGATCGCAGTAGAACAAACAACACGTGAATCTGATTTCATACAAAAAAGTTATACAAGTTAGAAGTATGAAAATTCAAGTTTAAATATAAAAAAACAAAACATGAACGAAATATCACCGTTGAAACCCATCCATGCATGCGAACGATCGATCACTCGAGAACCCTAAAGCCGCTCTCTACCTCGGCTAAACGCCACATATCCATGTCGCCGGAGTACCATCGACCACCACCGCCATACTCGCCCAGACCAGGCACCCTCCGACCAAATCGTGGCATGCTCCTCCACCCCTAGTTCGCCGCGCCGCCATTACCCTTAACGCCAAATTCTGCCGAATCGCGACGTCTATAGCTCGAACGAATGGCAGATCCAGGGCCTACAGGACCCTACCTTCCCAACGCCACCACCCGATCATCTTATAGTCGCAGATCCGCCGTTGGATCGCGAAAACTCAATATGAATGGCTGAGGTTCGACCACGATTTCTGGACAACCGGTGAATCCGATTGAAAAATGAATCACACCAGTGAATTAGGCTCGTCGAGAGCTTTGAAATAGTATATAATTTGATATGGTTTGGAGGAGTTTGATTTTTGGATTGGGTTTTGAAATTGAATTTGGGTTTGAATGCAAATTTGGTTTCTGCCATTGAGGAAGAGAGAAGGACCAGTCAGATAGAATTGTACGTATAGGAATAAGAAATAGAAAGGCTGCTAGGGTTAGAACATAACAATATATACAAACGAAGCCCGATAAGAATGAATAACATATCGAACTGGTTCGAATTGACAATAACGACCCGAAAATCCCGTTCTGCCTCCGAAACGAAAGTCGGTCATCCCATATATCAAAGTAGATGTTTTCGATGTTTTTAAACTCAATGGAACATGTTTCAAGTCCTAATTCCATCGTATGAAAAAGTTAGCTTAAAATCAGCTTATTTTAAATTGATTTCAATTGAATTTAATTAAATTGGTTTCTACGCGTTTCAAGCCCGTACGATCAAACGACAAGTCCGATCACTACGAAACTTGAAACCTTACAATAATTCACCGTTACGGATCCGATGAAACTAGTTTCATCAAAATCTGAGACAGTTGCCAAAATGGCTATTTTCACATTACTTAAATAAATTATTATTAAATTGGATAAATCACTTTTTAATTTCAAGTCTTATAATTAACAGATTTTATCATTTTTGATTTCTTAGACATCTATAATAATTTAAAGCAAATTTACACACCAATTCAGTGTTAAATATTCCACTAATTACAGTGTTTAATTCCAATTGAAATAAATACAGTGATAATTATTTTAAATTCCAATAAATCCATTTATTCGCCTTACCATCTTATTATTCACTCAATTGGCATCTCATGGTTGTAATTACCATTTGTTTATCTTATTACACAAATTTTTTTTCAGTTATCATCTTAATTTTCTTTAACATAATATTTCATTACATTTAATTTCAATAAATCCAATTAATAAAAAAATTAATTCCATTAAATTGATCAAACTTGGATTCAATCTTTTATTTAACCAAATCATTATCAATTGCATATAGTTAACTTTGATTTATATCTCATTACATTAATATTCTCCAATTTCATCTTAATTTACATTAACGTAACATTTTATTACATTTAATTGCATTTGATTTCAAATTGAATTTAATAGACTAAATAAATAGGTAACATATAATAATTTGTCACCATTAACTTTTAATCACATTTATGTTTATTATTTACAACCAAATGTTATAATTACTACTACAACACTAATTTTATTCAATTACAATTTATTACACATTATTTCATTAATTAATCAACCTTTAAATTATCAATTGCTCTTTTAATCCAATTATCCATTAATACATAATAATTTATTTACAATCTATATCAATTATAACTCTTTAATCTTTTTAATTAATTGGAATTACATTTAAAGCAGTTATCAATTACCTTAAATTAACACTTTTCATTTTATTCCAGTTATATTCTTATCATTAAATCACAAATTTTTATTTCTTCCAACATTAAATCACAAAACCTTATTAAATTAACAATTTTTAATTATCGAAAATTACAGGTCGTTACACTCTCCCCCACTCAAAACTTTCGTCCTCGAAAAGGAAAAAGAAGGGAAAAGAAGGAATTAAGAAATTAATATATATTATTCAAAATATTAAATTTATAAACAATTAATTTACATAATTAAATAATTTAAATAGAATATATCAATTTATAACAATTAAATCCTCTAAATTTAAGTTAACGAAAGTTTGAAAAACATTCACAAAAATTTTCTAAGTCCAAAATTCAAAAGAAATTTCGGCAGTCTCCTTTGTACGGGGAGGTCTGGGAGAAATAATAATATCAATAATAACAATATATATCGTATTTTTCAAAATAAAATATTCCAAACCACGGAAAAAATAATATAATATCGCTAGAAAACTGTAATCCGAGAATGTACCTATTTGTTGGGCAAACAAATGCTTATTTTATTAAACCAAAAGCAGTAGCAATTGCTTCCATAGCCTGTATTTCACTTATATAATCCAAAGAGTTAATCATTATGTAAAAGAGAAATATTTTAAGTTGTTTCAATCAATAACAACAAATCAATCACAACATCACAACAATCATTCGCAAATCAAACATTACAAACATCATTTTCAACAAAGAGAACAATTATACATCCATAGCAATCAAAACAAATGGTTTGTTCGGGTTCAGAACTCACTACGCCATAAATGGCCTACTGCAACACAAAAAAAATGTTGGCTCAGGCCCGAAAAATGTTGCCATAGGTCTATGGCAACACTTTTAGGGTGATGCAATTTTTGCCGTTGCCTTAGACCTCAAAGGCAACATTTTGACTATCTAAGGCAACATAAGTAATATTGTTGCAATAGAACCCTATTTGGGTCTATGGCAACACCCATAGGTATCTGTAGCAACATTCCAAAATGTTGCTATAGATATGAACTTTTTGAATTTGTGGGGCCCACAATGTAGAGCATATATGATTTTTTAATAAAAATAAATATTTATTTAATAAAATGCTATTGCACAGAATTTGATATTTAAACAGTAATTTATTTAAATAAATATTTTATTTCAACATTTGAAATAGTACAAATTCCTGACTCCACTATTTTACAATTCAATGATATATAACACTGATATTCACATATACAGATATTCCTCACTACATCACTCAGTTCACTCATTACATATGCACTTTCAATTTATACAGACACCGACACTGACAAATATATGCCGAGCCGAAGGCGAGCCGAGTGCCGAGCCGAAGGCGAGCCGAGAAGCGGGTCCGGGCGCAGCGCCGGCGGGGGTCCGGGGCACCGCAGTCCCGGCGGGGGTCCGGGGCACCGCCCGATTCATCCGATTTCGGAAGGTCGAGCCTTCTTTGAAACGACGTAAAATGATGCACAAATGAATCAACATGCACAAGTCCTATATGCACTGCTCCCTTGACTATAACTATGCCGAATAAAGGCAGCAAAATATAACGAACAGCTAGAACTCCAAATATGAGCGATAAGCAAAGGTTTGATCCCCTTAAACCTGAAAATCATATTATTAAAAACATAATTTTTATCACATCATTTTCTATAAAAAAGAAACATTGCTTGACTAATAAAAACTTCACCTTTGATAGGGTTTCCTCCCATTATCAGAGTGGTAGCAGGAATTGCTCCATCACTGCATTGAATAATTTGGAAAATAATCAACACCAGCTAAGTAGAAAATGCCTTAATAATGAAGCAGAGTCTTGAATTACACGAACAAGAGCACCTTCACCAATCAATGTGTTTCTGATTTGAGCACTGCCTTCATACATCACCATTCAACACTTCCTTCATCCCACCTGAAACTACCCAAACCCTCAAACCACCTCACAGCATTCACGACACCTACATTCACGGTCTACCACCACAACAGCCTTCACTCTGTCTACATCGACCATCTTCTCAGCAATCCCGACCACCAATTCAAAAAAAACAAAAAAAACACAAAAAATCCAAACGACCTGAACCAGACTCCATTAGCGACTTCATTCAAACCACAAATCATCAAGCCACAAATCGCCGATTGCATTCGCGACCAGACCCAATTCACGATCTCCAAATCTGAAACCACCTTCGTGCCCCCTCTAATTCCAGAAACTCTTAAACCGCAACCTCAAATTCTTCGAACCCTAAACCTTAAATCACCTAAGTCGCCTGAATCAAACAATTTTATTTTGATTGAGAATTTTGTTTGGGTGCGAACAAGTTTGGATTGAGTGTTTTTTATTTCGATTTGAGAAATACACGTTCTTTTCGCGATTTGAGAAATTGGGCGGCAGAAGAAGAGGGTGTTGAAAGAGGAGAGGGCTACAGATTCCATGATTTGAACGGTGATGTTTGTGATTCAAATCGATGAACACAGTGCGAGTAATCAATTTAGGATTTTCGAAATTCCATTGAAGTATTCTATTTGCTTTTTGATTTGAGAAATGAAAACCGAAAGGGATCTAATGGAGTTCAGGCGGGAAAACGAAAATTTGGGGAAAATTGTAGCGACGATCCATTTTTACAATCAGATTAAATATAGACCGTTGGATCGTTTTCACGCGGATTACTAATTTTATTAATTTTTTAATTTGAATACATCTATAGCAACACTTTATAAAAATGTTGCATCGTGTTACACTTGTTTAGCTAGAGCAACACATTTTTATGGCTAAGGTAACACCAAAAATACAACGTTGCAGTAGGACCAAAATTTTAAATCTATCGCAACATTTTAGCTGGCAACACCTTGCAAAAATGTTGCAGAAGGTCATTTATGGCGTAGTGACTCCTAATCATATAAAATGATAAATAAACTATGAAGTAAACCATACACTCAACAGTTGTAGATAACTTTATAAATTATTTATACATCTCTAGACAAAATAGAAGTATCCTTTCCCAACCAATCCATAAGCCCAACAAACAAAGAATTCAACACATTTTAAGTTTACTCTATTTATCTTTTGTACATCATTTATTATTCATTTTTTTTCATACACTGATTTCTTTAATTCATGTTCATTACTTACAAAATTTTAATTTTCATTCATTCATGTAAGGCCTGTTTCATTAATTTACATTCTTTACTTACATAAGTTATATTCATTTCAATTATTTGGATCATAAATGAATTCATTATTGAAGTATTGTATACATTTTATTTCAGTTTACTTCACATTTACAATTTAGTTTGATTTTCTTTTTTTCTCATCGTTTGCTTTTCTTTTCTCATTCATATAATGTTTATTTTCATTAATTTACATTCGTTATTACTTACAAAAGTTCATTTCTCCTTTATTCATACAGTGCCATTTTCTTTCATTTTATTATTTTACATTCATTGCTTAAGTAAGTTATTTTTATTTCAATTATTGGATTATACATTATTAGGTAAGTTTCTTAACAATTCAATTCATCATATATAGATTATTTCTTTTTCACATTCATTCTTTCATATAAAGTATTATTGAATATTAAATCCATTTCTAAATCATTTCAACATTTCTGAAGTTATAATCCTTCAATTTATAGTATTCACTTTAATTGTAAATGGCTTTAGCATTAACTTAAGTTTATAATCCATTACTTACAGTATTCACCTTTACTATTCAATCTGATCATAAATAGCTTAAAATGTTAATTTTAGTTTATAATCGTTTTTCTTACATTATTCACTTTTCTATTACATTTGATAAGAGATATTTCAACTATAAATCCTAAGTTTATAACAATTTATAATATCAGAATTCTTATTTATAAAAGTAATTCCATTGAACACTTTCATTTACTAAAGTTTACTTGTACAATATTCTATTACATATCCTATTCAACCTTACAACTTTTTACATTTTGGTAAGTTATATATATGTCTTTTAGAATACAATAGAAAGTTACACAGGTTATCATATTTATTTTTATTTTTATTAACAAATTATTCAATAGTTACATTTTCTTATTTCCATTTCTTAATTTATAAATGACAACCTTCAATTTCTTTATATCTCATTAATTTCTTAACATCTAATTTCTTATTTCACATCTTAGCAGCTTCCATACATTAAAATAGTTAAGATTTCATTTTATTTCATTAACTGAAACTACTAATTATCAGAAGGTTTAAGAACTACTTTCAGGTAATATTTCCAAATCATTTAAATAATGTATCTATATTCATCATTTATAGGTCAAATTGTAACGACCCGTATTTTACGAATCGAAACATCGTAAAATAATTAACAATTGGTTGCATTGTTGATAAGTCGTTCAGAATTTTTCTAAGTCCTAAGTCGGTTTGGACGAGTTAAGAGATAAAAGTCTGGGTCGAGTTGCCGACTTAAGGTTTTGACCGAGTTAAGAAATAGGTCGTATTGTCTTAAGTCGTATGGTGGTTTAGGTCGTGGGTTAGTTAGAGCGACCCATAGAATTATGCGACCTAAGTTTTGGTTAAGTGTTAGGTCGGCTGGGAGAGTTAGCGACCTAGTGATTCCGGGTTAGCGACTTAGTGATTAAGTTGTTAGGTCGGGTGGGACGACCTATAGAAGTTAGCGACCTATAGGAGTTAGCGACCTATAGGGTTGAGCGACTTAAGAACTTAAGGATAGGCAGCGACTTAAGAAGGTTAGCGAGTTAGTGTAGTTAGGTCGGCAACGACCTAAGTAGTAGTGAGCGACTTAAAGAGTTAAGTCGTACGTGTTAAGTCGTAAGTTGTTAGGTCGCGAGGTAGTGTGCCTGTTAAGTCGTTGGGTTGCTGTAGCATGTGTTTTGGTTTAAGTCGTAGGTCGCAGGACTACTAAGTCGTAAGTCGTAAGTCGTAACATGTTTTAAGTCGCGTGAAGACTTAAGGTGTTAGGTCGCTGGGTTTCTGCCTGAGTGATAGGTCGTGAGCGACTTAGTAGTTGTTAAGTCGCGTGTAAGTTAAGTCGCGCGCTTGAGAATTCCTTATGTCGTAGGTCGCGGAGTTCTGGGAAGCCGTTAGGTCGTGAGCGACCTAGGAGTTGGGGCGCGCGTGCATATCTGTTAAGTCGCTGAGTATGGCCTTGTAGTTAGGTCGTAAGCCGTATACCTAGTTATTTGTTAGGTCGTGTAAGGCTTAGTAGTTAGGTCGAAGATGTGCTTAAGCGCTAGGTCGCAGCTGCGCGTTAGGTTAGGTCGTAGAGGCTGGGGGTTTTGTTAAGTCATAGGTTGGTAAGTCTTTAGGTCGGTAGGTTTTAGGTCGTAGGTCGTGGACGACCTAACTCCGAGCGACTTAGGGAAATTTCGCCTATAAATAGAAGGGGGTTGGCTCCATTTTTGGGATCCGGATTTTCGAAGCGACGAAGTGCTGCCATTTTCAGAGCTCGACTTCTACACTTCTTCACTTCTTTTCTCCACTCTAATCTAGTGATTCCTTCCATCCATATCGAAGATCAAGATTGAAGATTCAAGAGCTTAGATTGAAGATCTTCATCTTTTCAAGAGAGATTTCTTTGTTTAAAGCGGATTCGTGATAGATCAAGCTCGATCCTTCGCTGTCCAGATCTGAAGCGTGTAGATTTGGAGTTGTTTAGATGATTTGGTGAGTGGTGATTATCTCTCATACGGATCCAAAGGAGTATATCGGATTGTTGGCTCGATTTGGTGTTAAAATAGTGATTTTCATGCATTTTCTTCATCCTAAGTGTAGATCCATGTAGATCCATTGTTCATGATGATTTGACAACCATTTTTGTATGTGATTAACCTATGCAAGTTCATTCATCAAGTTGTAGAGATAATTCTCATGTTTTTATGCTTGTTAGACTTTCAACTCCTTAATTACGAAATTGCCATTATAGTTATAATTGTTCATTTTTCTTATATTTGAATGCTTGGTTACTTGGATTGATGTTTGACATGATTGATTGCTGTGAATTAAATGATTGTTGATTGGTTTTAGACAAGGTGGTCGAAGATGATTCAAAAGCTAAGGGAAAGGCTCTTGAATTGGGAAAGCTGTTCGTGGCATATGTAGCGGGATGATGAAGCTCTTATGCATAGATTTGATGATGTGATCTTGAGATGAGGCTTTGCGAGGATGTAATGAAGCGAGGCATCATGTAATGAAGACTTGGTCTAATCCGGACGGGATCATTCCAAGCATGTTGATAACTCGGTGATATGATTCGAGTTGAGGATAATGAATGGATATGAGAATAGTCGTCGAGGAGGATGACTAGGAGGCTTGGATAGCATCGTTGTTGAAGGTTCTAGCATGCTCTAAGCAAGAGTACGTTTGGACAGATTCGATAGTCCCAACGACTAACTGTTGATGGTCGAGTACTCTGGGCAGATTCGATAGTCCTAGGCATGGGCTGCGACGACGTGCGGGAGTTATGTCTAGAACCGGGGTTTCCATTAGCCCTTGACGGACGGCTGAAAGAATGTGCCGGTCATTCAATTAACGGTGATATCGAAGCAATGATAACAGTGATAGCCAGAGTCATGGATGTTTGGTTGTATCGTCATTCGGACTCAAGAGCGGTATTTTCTAGGTGCTTATTTGATTTAGGCCTTGGTACTTGGAAAACATCGCCCTTGACTCGAATGATTATTACTTTACTTTAAATTGTATGCTCTGTTGTGTTGCTTCTACTTAGTGTGTGTCTGGGGGCTATCACTGTAGAAAGAGGCGGAGTGGGAGGGTTGTATTCCTATTCCTTTTTCCTTTATGCTCTTTTGGTATGTTGTTAGTTAATTTACTGCTCACTAAGACTGTTGTCTGACTCAAGGCTTTATGTTTTTAATTCTTATTGCCTTGGGCTGTTCGTCCATCTTTGGGACGGGCAGACTAGGTAGCAGGTGACAGGTGCTGTTCTCTTCTCACGATGCTGATATCGAAGACGAGCTAAAGGGTTGCATATTATCTTCTTATATGTACTGGATGTTCCGTTGTTTGTATAATCTCTGAGTGTTATGTAGTGAGGCTTGATGTATTGACTATTTGGATGCTTGTATTCAACTATTATGAAGTTTTATATGATGGCATTTTATTCTGTAAAGCTTCACTATACATATGTTCTATTGTATTTTGTCCATGCGCTGTGAGTAATACGATAGATTCTGTTGTTTTAATTTCTCTGACAATCGTCCATGGTCACCTGGCACACCTTACAGCGCGTTTTCTCTAGATTCGGTGCAGGGGTCATGGGCGGTCGTCACATTTGGTATCAGAGCATTGGTTAATCGATTTTACCCAACGCTCGTTGACGTGACTACGTATGAGAGACGTAATTGTATTTTGATGGATGAATATTATATATAATATAGTAGTTTAGTTGAGTTTGAGTCCTTTATGCAGTTGTTTCTCTAGATGTTCCGATCATTCCTTTTTATAGATATTGAGAATGAGTCGAAGAGGGAGACCAGCTGCTAGGGAAGGTCGTGCTACTGAGGGGGCTGCTGATTATGCAGCTATGTTCGAAGCTATGATGACTTCGATCATGAGAAGGATACCAGTTCCAGGGGCAGCAGTAGATGTTGGAGTTCAAGTCCAAACTCCGAAACCAGTGGATTTTGCTAAGTTGTGCAAGGATTATACTGCTCTTGGAGGAAAGGTTTTCTTGGGAACAGAATCAACTATTGAGGTCCAGAGGTGGATTGATGCTTGTAGAAGGATCTTTGGTGATTTGGGAATTGAGGATGCGACTATGAGGAAGTTGGCATCGAGGCAGCTTCAAGGGAGAGCTTCTGATTGGTGGAACTCTATTACCATCAATACTCCGGAGGAAGAGATTACTTGGGAGCAATTCCAAGACAGATTTGAGGCTAAGTTCATTTCTACAGCTCAGAAGTCTGTTCTGTTCAAGAAGTTTGTAGAGCTCAAGCAAGGTGGGAGACCAGTTCTTGAGTATGTTTCTGAGTTTGAAGCTTTGTCCAAGTATGCCCGGTCGTATATTGAATCTGCATATCAAAAGAATGAGAAGTTTGTGACAGGCTTGGACAGTTATCTGGGGAGACAGTTGGTGGATCATTTGGATGATTCATTTGAGAAGCTTGTGGAGAAAGCTCTCAGGCATGAGTGTCTGTTTCCTAAGGAAGGATCTGTTGTTGCTGTGACCAGGGAAGAGTCTAAACCCCAGCAGGGTGGAAACAAGAAGAGGAAGCAGCAGCAGCAGAAGGGAAGGGATGGCCAGAAGAAGCTGAAAGGCGAAGTGACTTGCTACAACTGTCAGCAGAAAAGCCATCTCTCCAGGGATTGCAAGAATCCGAAAGCGCCGGCGAAGTGCCACAACTGTGACAAGCCGGGGCATTTCAGGAAGAATTGTCCAGAACCGAGAAGGGACAAGCAGATTGTGCAAGCTTATGCTTTGGGAGCTGTTCCGTCGTCTTCAAAAGCTCCTACTGCTGAAGAGAAAGGAAAGAGTGTGGTGGTTCAAGGTACTCTTTTCCTATGTGGTGTTCCAGTTAGAGTTCTGTTTGATACTGGAGCGTCGCATTCGTTTGTTTGTAGCGAACTCGTAGGCCGGTTAGGTTTGGAACCGGATATTGTTGATAGGCCATTGGTTGTGACTAATCCAGTTGGGGGTTCGTCTTGTTTGTGTATGTTATGTCGTGGTCTAGTTGTATCGAGTCATGGTTGCTCTTTTGCTTGTGATTGTTTTGTTCTGAACTTTGCGGTGTTCGGAATTATTTTGGGTATGGACTGGCTTAGGAAGTATGCGGCAAAGGTTGATTGCGAGAGGTTGGAGGTGACAGTCGAGAATGTGGAGGGGCGAAAGGTTGTGATACGATGTAAGCATGAAGAAGGCGTCTTCATGAGCTTCATGTATTCGCTAGTTGTTCCACGGGATGGACTGTCATTAGTGCCAATCGCGAATGGGTTCGAGGATGTCTTTGACGAAGTCAAAGGGTTGCCGCCGCATAGAGAGATCGAGTTTCGTATAGATCTAGTTGAAGGAGCCAGACCTGTTGTGATGCCTCTTAGGCGGATGGCGCCTAGGGAACAGCAGGAATTGAGGGTGCAAGTTGATGATCTTTTGCAGAAAGGATTCATTCGGCGTAGTGTGTCCGAGTGGGGTGCACCAGTTGTGTTTGCAACCAAGGCAGATGGGTCATTGAGATTGTGTGTGGATTATCGTGAGCTGAATAAGGTGACTAAGAAGAACAAGTATCCATTGCCGAGAATAGATGACTTGTTTGATCAGCTTCACGAAGCTAAGGTGTTTTCCCAGATGGATTTGGCAACAGGATTTCACCAGTTGAGAGTAGCTAAGGATAGTGTGCCAAAGACTGCTTTTCGGACACCATCTGGTTTCTTTGAGTGGCTGGTAATGCCGTTTGGATTGACTAACGCGCCAGCATATTTTGTGGATCTTATGAATAGAGTGTTCAGAGATCAGTTGAACAAGTTCGTACTTGTGTTCGTGGATGATATTCTGATTTATTCCAGAACGGAAGAAGAGCACAAGACGCACTTGCGTATTGTTTTGGAAATCTTGCGAAAATATCAGCTGAAGGCTAAGTTTTCAAAGTGTCACTTCTGGAAGAGTGAAGTGAGGTTCTTAGGCCATGTGATTTCTGGAAGTGGAATAGCGGTTGATCCCGCTAAGGTGGCAGCAATCCAGGATTGGGTTAGACCTAAGAATGCATCTGATGTGAGAAGTTTTCTTGGATTAGCAGGATATTATCGACGGTTTATCAAAGACTTCTCCAAGATAGCTGCACCGCTAACAGGATTGACGAAGAAGAACCAAGTGTTCAGATGGGAAGCTAAGTGTGAGCAAGCTTTCGGAATCCTGAAAGAGAGATTGACAAGTGCTCCTGTTCTGACTATTCCTAGTGGGAATGACGAGATGGTGGTTTACACCGATGCATGTGGTACTGGACTTGGAGCAGTGCTGATGCAGAGAGATAAAGTTGTTGCGTATGCCAGTCGACAACTGAAGCCGCATGAAAGGAATTACCCGACTCATGATTTGGAGTTAGCGGCAATTGTTTTTGCTCTGAAGATGTGGAGACATTATCTGTTGGGAGTTCGATTTGAGTTGTTTACGGATCATAAGTCGTTGAAGTATCTTTTCTCCCAAAAAGATTTGAATCTTCGGCAGCAACGTTGGCTAGAGTTTTTGGCATCATATGATTTTGGTATAGCTTATACTCTGGGAAAAGGTAACGCAGTGGCAAATGCGTTAAGTCGAAGCCATGCAGGATTAGGAGCCATGTTTTCAGAATGGAAGAGTCTCGAGTATTTAGCTGGATTTGACTTCAGGCCTAGATGTGAATTGGAACCTGAGATGTTGGCAAACTTATCGATAAGACCTTCTCTTGTGGAAAGGATTGGCGAGAGCCAAAAGCGAGACGATAAGCTTGTCAAGATTATCCATGAATTGGAATCTGGATTGGATCCAGAAAAGGATAAAGGATTCGAGGTCGATCGAGAGGGTTGGCTTCGGAAGCAAGGACGATTAGTTGTTCCCGATATAGATGAATTGAGGAGAGAAGTTCTAAAGGAGAGACAATTCATCCAGGTGGAAATAAGATGTATCGGGATATGAAGAGAACCTACTACTGGGAAGGCATGAAGAAGGATGTTGGAAATTTTATTTCCAAGTGCATGAACTGCCAGTTGGTAAAGACTGAACAGAAAAAGCCAAGTGGATTGCTTCAGCCATTAGAAGTTCCTACATGGAAGTGGGAGCAAGTGTCGATGGATTTTATTGATGGATTGCCTAGAACCAGAACGGGAAATGAAGGGATTTGGGTCATTGTAGATCGCCTGACTAAGAGTGCAAGATTTATTCTTGTTCGATCGACTAGGACTGCATCAAGGTTGGCTGAGTTGTATGTTAAGTGGATAGTTCGATTCCATGGTATTCCGAAGAGTATAGTGAGCGATCGAGATCCATTGTTCACTAGTGGATTTTGGAAGAGCTTCCAGGAAGTTTTGGGAACCGAGTTGTGTTTGAGTACAGCTTATCACCCTCAAACAGATGGTCAGACCGAGAGAGTCAACCAAGTTTTGGAAGATCTTCTTAGAGCATGTGTTTTGGACTTCGGAGGATCATGGGAAGATCACCTTCATTTGGTGGAGCTTGCGTACAACAACAGTTACCAGTCAAGCATTAGTATGGCACTGTATGAGGCATTGTATGGAAGACCGTGTAACTCTCCAACATGTTGGTTGGAAACTGGAGAAAAGCTGATGCTTGGGCCAGAGATGATTCGACAGACTTCAGATTGTATAGAGATCATTCGGCAACGAATGAAGGCAGCCCAAGACCGTCAGAAAAGTTATGCCGATAGGCGTCGAAAGGATTTGGAATTCGACGTTGGTGATATGGTTTTTGTGAAGATTTCTCCACTGAAGAATGTTATTCGATTCGGGAAGAAAGGAAAATTGACTCCGAGATTTGTTGGACCATTCCCGATTATCGAGCGAATTGGAAAGCTCGCCTATAGATTGGAGTTACCGGAGAAGATGTCAGGTGTGCACAATGTTTTTCACGTATCATATCTACAGAAGTATGTGCACGACTCGAGTACGGTGGTTTCTGCTGATAGCTGTGAAGATTTTGAAGTTGATCCAGTTGGTAGAAGACCTCGTAAGCCGCTTCGTGTTGTTGAAACCGACACGAAACAGCTTAGGAGGAAGGTAGTTAAGTTGCTCAAGATACAATGGAGTGATGATGATAACGACTGTACGTGGGAGGTGGAAGAGAGGATGAAGGCAGCTCATCCTGAACTCTTCAAGGTATGGCCCTAAGGTGTCGTCTCATCTCGCGATATTGTAACTTGTTCTAAGTCTTAGAATTCTGTACGCTAAGTTAGAATTGGATGCATGGTTTGTTGATTGCTATGGATGGTAGGCGTACAGAATAGTCTTTGATTGCTTTGTTTGCTTGGGATTTCGAGGGCGAAATTCCTAAGGGGGAGAGAATGTAACGACCCGTATTTTACGGATCGAAACATCGTAAAATAATTAACAATTGGTTGCATTGTTGATAAGTCGTTTAGAATTTTTCTAAGTCCTAAGTCGGTTTGGACGAGTTAGGAGATAAAAGTCTGGGTCGAGTTGCCGACTTAAGGTTTTGACCGAGTTAAGAAATAGGTCGTGTTGTCTTAAGTCGTATGGTGGTTTAGGTCGTGGGTTAGTTAGAGCGACCTATAGAATTATGCGACCTAAGTTTTGGTTAAGTGTTAGGTCGGCTGGGAGAGTTAGCGACCTAGTGATTCCGGGTTAGCGACTTAGTGATTAAGTTGTTAGGTCGGGTGGGACGACCTATAGAAGTTAGCGACCTATAGGAGTTAGCGACCTATAGGGTTGAGCGACTTAAGAACTTAAGGATAGGCAGCGACTTAAGAAGGTTAGCGAGTTAGTGTAGTTAGGTCGGCAACGACCTAAGTAGTAGTGAGCGACTTAAGGAGTTAAGTCGTACATGTTAAGTCGTAAGTTGTTAGGTCGCGAGGTAGTGTGCCTGTTAAGTCGTTGGGTTGCTGTAGCATGTGTTTTGGTTTAAGTCGTAGGTCGCAGGACTACTAAGTCGTAAGTCGTAACATGTTTTAAGTCGCGTGAAGACTTAAGGTGTTAGGTCGCTGGGTTTCTGCCTGAGTGATAGGTTGTGAGCG
The DNA here is from genome assembly GCA_030737815.1 of Allium fistulosum. NCBI lineage: Eukaryota > Viridiplantae > Streptophyta > Magnoliopsida > Asparagales > Amaryllidaceae > Allium > Allium fistulosum. The sequence continues at coordinate 859,429,196 of CM060908.1, read as the reverse complement.
ACTTAGTAGTTGTTAAGTCGCGTGTAAGTTAAGTCGCGCGCTTGAGAATTCCTTATGGCGTAGGTCGCGGAGTTCTGCTAAACCGTTAGGTCGTGAGCGACCTAGGAGTTGGGGCGCGCGTGCATATCTGTTAAGTCGCTGAGTATGGCCTTGTAGTTAGGTCGTAAGCCGTATACCCAGTTATTTGTTAGGTCGTGTAAGGCTTAGCAGTTAGGTCGAAGATGTGCTTAAGCGCTAGGTCGCAGCTGCGCGTTAGGTTAGGTCGTAGAGGCTGGGGGTTTTGTTAAGTCGTAGGTTGGTAAGTCTTTAGGTCGGTAGGTTTTAGGTCGTAGGTCGTGGACGACCTAACTCCGAGCGACTTAGGGAAATTTCGCCTATAAATAGAAGGGGGTTGGCTCCATTTTTGGGATCCGGATTTTCGAAGCGACGAAGTGCTGCCATTTTCAGAGTTCGACTTCTACACTTCTTCACTTCTTTTCTCCACTCTAATCTAGTGATTCCTTCCATCCATATCGAAGATCAAGATTGAAGATTCAAGAGCTTAGATTGAAGATCTTCATCTTTTCAAGAGAGATTTCTTTGTTTAAAGCGGATTCGTGATAGATCAAGCTCGATCCTTCGCTGTCCAGATCTGAAGCGTGTAGATTTGGAGTTGTTTAGATGATTTGGTGAGTGGTGATTATCTCTCATACGGATCCAAAGGAGTATATCGGATTGTTGGCTCGATTTGGTGTTAAAATAGTGATTTTCATGCATTTTCTTCATCCTAAGTGTAGATCCATGTAGATCCATTGTTCATGATGATTTGACAACCATTTTTGTATGTGATTAACCTATGCAAGTTCATTCATCAAGTTGTAGAGATAATTCTCATGTTTTTATGCTTGTTAGACTTTCAACTCCTTAATTACGAAATTGCCATTATAGTTATAATTGTTCATTTTGCTTATATTTGAATGCTTGGTTACTTGGATTGATGTTTGACATGATTGATTGTTGTGAATTAGATGATTGTTGATTGGTTTTAGACAAGGTGGTCGAAGATGATTCAAAAGCTAAGGGAAAGGCTCTTAAATTGAGAAAGCTGCTCGTGGCATATGTAGCGGGATGATGAAGCTCTTATGCATAGATTTGATGATGTGATCTTGAGATGAGGCTTTGCGAGGATGTAATGAAGCGAGGCATCATGTAATGAAGACTTGGTCTAATCCGGACGGGATCATTCCAAGCATGTTGATAACTCGGTGATATGATTCGAGTTGAGGATAATGAATGGATATGAGAATAGTCGTCGAAGAGGATGACTAGGAGGCTTGGATAGCATCGTTGTTGAAGGTTCTAGCATGCTCTAAGCAAGAGTACGTTTGGGCAGATTCGATAGTCCCAACGACTAACTGTTGATGGTCGAGTACTCTGGGCAGATTCGATAGTCCTAGGCATGGGCTGCGACGACGTGCGGGAGTTATGTCTAGAACCGGGGTTTCCATTAGCCCTTGACGGACGGCTGAAAGAATGTGCCGGTCATTCAATTAACGGTGATATCGAAGCAATGATAACAGTGATAGCCAGAGTCATGGATGTTTGGTTGTATCATCATTCGGACTCAAGAGCGGTATTTTCTGGGTGCTTATCTGATTTAGGCCTTGGTACTTGGAAAACATCGCCCTTGACTCGAATGATTATTACTTTACTTTAAATTGTATGCTCTGCTGTGTTGCTTCTGCTTAGTGTGTGTCTGGGGGCTATCACTGTAGAAAGAGGCGGAGTGGGAGGGTTGTATTCCTATTCCTTTTTCCTTTATGCTCTTTTGGTATGTTGTTAGTTAATTTACTGCTCACTAAGACTGTTGTTTGACTCAAGGCTTTATGTTTTTAATTCTTATTGCCTTGGGCTGTTCGTCCATCTTTGGGACGGGCAGACTAGGTAGCAGGTGACAGGTGCTGTTCTCTTCTCACGATGCTGATATCGAAGACGAGCTAGAGGGTTGCATATTATCTTCTTATATGTACTGGATGTTCCGCTGTTTGTATAATCTCTGAGTGTTATGTAGTGAGGCTTGATGTATTGACTATTTGGATGCTTGTATTCAACTATTATGAAGTTTTATATGATGTCATTTTATTCTGTAAAGCTTCACTATACATATGTTCTATTGTATTTTGTCCATGCGCTGTGAGTAATACGATAGATTCTGTTGTTTTAATTTCTCTGACAATCGTCCATGGTCACCTGGCACACCTTACAGCGCGTTTTCTCTAGATTCGGTGCAGGGGTCATGGGCGGTCGTCACACAAATCATATTTAAGAATTCAAAATTAAGATTCGTTTATCAAAACAAGGTGTAGTAAAACTACTACAACCGTTTACCCACTTTGAAACTCAAAAATGAACGTCGATGATGCGTGCACTCATCACCGAAATTATTTTCCAGCGACAGAGAGGGGAGTACAACACTTTTACTTTAAAATTCTTTTTAAACTTTCTTTCAAATCGTCTTGAAATATTCATATCAGAAAATACTTCTAAATACTGCTGATATTATATTCCAAAACCTTTTGAAAGAAATTTCAAAATCTCGGAACTTAAGTTCTCAAATTCCAATTTATATTCATTTTATTTGTAAATCTTATTTTTCAATCAATATTCATAAAATTTCACTACCTAACAAACAAATATATAACAAACAAATATATAACAAACAAATATATAACAACCAACTATATCATTTATAAAAAGTTATTATTTTATATAAAAAATGTATAATAGGCAAAATTATTTCATTTACTCATATTTCAAAATAATATTGTGTAGGTCTGTCATATTAAGCATTTAGAAATCCCTATCGATGTCATAGCGTCCTATGCACCGACCAGAATTTATAAATACCGGAACAAATTAACACAATACAAAACCTTTTATAACACTAACAAATGCACTCTCTCATATATATACACTCAGCGACTCATTCTAGGGTATTATTACCCTAACTTTAATTAGTCTGACCCCACAAAGCTAAGGTTATCACTAAACCAAAGCTATGATACCAACCGTAACGACCTGCCTTTTTGGACGTTTTAAATAGACACACATGTCAGACTCAAACCATTCAAAAGGGCAGATTGTTATTGGGTAAATAAGAAAAAGCAGAGAAAGAAAGAAGCAAATACAGAATCTCGCAGCGGAATGACAAAATATAATAATCAAATAAACAGTTCATGAAGCTGTTTACAAATAACATTGATTAAACTTTTATAATACAGATCAGAGTTACATACAACAAGAATAAATAATAGATAAATGCAGCGGAACAACGTGATGTAGTGAAATAAATATCATAAATAATAATAGTACAAAATCTTCATCTTCATCCTCTAGAAAGCAGTCTTCGATAAACTGAAAAGCTCAGACTGACCCGAGCGAATTGAAAAGACAAAATACTCGAGTCAGAACTAAAAGATCTTATGTAAATTAAATCAACAGTAAATAAATATGAGTGTAACAGCGTTAGAGATGATTACAGGATTTGACATCTCCTATCTAGTGTCAACGTGAGTGCAATAACTTAAGAGATGTTCGGGATTTCCATCTCCTAAGGATCCGTTAAACTATCTACTATGTAGTACAATACGCTATTATAATAGTGTCTATAGTAAAGTAAAGTATTAAAATAGCGTTAAGGCGTTACCCATATCCCCTTTAACACATTTTTATATATTCTCATAGTCTATACAGTACCGTAATTCCTCCGTAAACTGGAGGGCTATCAGAGGGCACTCCATAGGTAAGGTACAAACCAAACTCGTAGAAGGCGCGATAGGGCATGTGAACACGGCACTCGAGGCAATGCCAGGGTAGATATACCGTTTGCAGAGTCGGACTGGTGGTAACGCATAGCAGCTACTATCACCCACCTCAGAACACACTCCCAAATCATAATCAAGGGGTGGCCACCAAATCAATCACAAGGTAATAGTATGGTATCGAAGAAATGTATCTGATCGAAGGAATGACCTCACTTTTTCCCAGCATAGCTCTTGTTATAGTCACATCTAAGCTGACTCACGGGAGTCAGGGTTACGTAAATACCTCATACAGAATCGTACACCACCATCCTACTTCAATTCTGGAATCTCCACCACGTACACAGTTGTTAAAGTGGTTTTCGGTATTGGCAGAGAGTATGACAATATCCGATCCCGGTCTCTTTAACAACCAAACCCTTATTTCACACCGGATGGTTCTTTTATATTTTTAAAATCATTTCATGTTGATATCAAAATATCATATTTAATTCAAACCATATCACTTTCGGAATCATATTCAATTTCAAAATCATATTTTCAAAATAGGTTAAACCCTCATTTCAAATCATCATATTTACTCAAAATATGTTATTAAATCCCAACTTAGGTTATCACAGTATTTAGTCGTATTCTACCTAAAATCAAGGATTTAAATATAAACGTCCACTTTACAAACCTGAATTTCAGAAAATAGTTTAGGTAGTTTAACTTAGTTTTAAAAATAGTTTAAGATAGTTTAAATAGTAGAAATGATTTAAAATAGATTTATGTTTTATTTAATTGGATTTTAAAATGATTTATATAGATTTAAAATAGATTAAATAGATTTAAATTATATTAAATAGATTTTTAGTAGATTAAACAAAATTATAATAGATTAAATAGACTTAATTTATATTAAATAGATTTAAAATAGATTAAATAAATTTAAAATAGATTAATAGATTTAATTTATATTAAATAGGTTTAAAATATATTAAATAAATTTAATTAGTTTAAAATATGTAAAATAGATTAAATTGGATTAAATAGGTTATAATAGATTAAAATAAATTAAAATAGTTTAAATTGATTAAAATAGTTAATTTATTTAAAATAGTTTAAATTAGTTTAAATTGGATTCAAAGTTATATCCAAACATTTCAATAATTCAATTCTGATAAATTCATTTATATCCGACACTTCAACTTTGACATTCCGATTTAAATCCTTTGAACAATTCACTAAATCAATTCCAATTTCAGCATTAACGCTTGGATTATCGAAAATAATTCAGTTTGTTTAAATCAATTTCTATTTCAAAATGCCAATTAACTGAATTCAAAATTTAAAGGATTCAAAAGTCATTTAATTTAACCAATCCAGTGTCCTTATATAATTTTCTACCCTATGGTCAAGTGATACGGATATTTATCATTTCAAGCCGCAATTTAAAATTTTACGGTTATATATCATTTCAAACCGCAATCATAAATTTAATAAAAATCCATAAAATCGCTCGAGTCCATCATTTTAACCCATAACAATTTTTCCCTAAACTACAGATCGTTCGGGTATGTATCATTTCAACCCATAGGGAACTTGCTGTGTTATAACAATATAAAATACAACATCCAGTCATCCAATGTCAACCATCGGACATACATCACAATCATTATCCAAGTCAACCACTAAACATCAATAAATAACTGATTATCATTAACAGGTATTCAACTGACAATTAAATTCAATATTTAATTAAACGATGATTAAATGTAATAAAAGTCAAATTTAACTAGAATGACAATTTAAACATACCAAACATCAATCAATTAATTTCTAATCACATCATAAATTAAATTTAACTAACATAAGAAAATCTAGTAGTTGTGAGTGGGTCGAAACACTCAACTTTGATTTCAAATCGATTTGAAATCCAAAATATGGCCCAAATTTGAACATTCTCAGAATTTATCCAAACAAGTTTCATAATATTCAGAATTTTAACACGATCGCGGCAGAACAAACCACGCATGAATCCGAGTTCATATGAAAAAGTTATACAAGTTAGAAGTATGGAAATTCAGGTTTAAATTAAAAAAAAACATGAACGAAATCTGACCGTTGAAACCATCCACGCACGAGAACGATCGATCACTTGAGAACCCTAACAGCCGCCCACTACCTCGACTAGACACCACCTATCCATGTCGCCGGAGTACCATCGACCACCACTGACGTATTCGCCTAGGCCAGGCGACCCTCTGACCAAGTCGCGGTATGCTCCTCCACCCCTAGTTCGTCGCGCCACCGTTACCCTAAACGCCAAATTCTAGCGAATCGCGACATCTATAGCACAAACGAATGGCAGATCTAGGGCCTGCATGACCCCAACACCACCACCCGATCATCCTATAGTCGCAAATCCGTCGTTGGATCGCGAAAACTTAGTTGAATGGCTGAGGTTCGACCACGATTTCTAGACAACTGGTGAATCTGATTGAAAAATGAATCACACCATGGAATTACGCTCGTCGAGAGCTTCGAAATAGTATATAATATTATATGGTTTGGAGGAGTTTGATTTTTGGATTGGGTTTTGAAATTGAATTTGGGTTTGAATGCAAATTGAGTTTCTGCCATTAAGGAAGAGAGAAGGAACAGTCAGATAGAACTGTACGTATAGGAATAAGAAATAGAAAGGCTGCTAGGGTTAGAACAGAACAATATATACAAACGAAGCCCGATAAGAATGAATAACATATTGAACTGGTTCGAATTGACAATAACGACCCGCAAAGCCCGTTCTGTCTCTGAAACGAAAGTGGGTCATCCCATATATCAAAGTAGATGTTTTCGATGTTTTTAAAATCAATGGAATGGGTTTCAAGTCCTAATTCCATCGTATGAAGAAGTTAGCTTAAAATCAGCTTATTTCAAATTGATTTCAATTGAATTTAATTAAATTGTTTTCTACGCGTTTCGATCCTGTACGATCAAACGACAAGTCTAATCGCTACGAAACTTGAAACCTTACAATAATTCACCGTTACGCATCCGATAAAACTGGTTTCTTCGAAATCCGAGCCAGTTGCCAAAATGGCTATTTTCACATTAATTAAATAAATTATTATTAAATTGGATAAATCACTTTTTAATTTCAAATCTTATAATTAACAGATTTTATCATGTTTGATTTCTTAGACATCTATAATAATTTAAAATAAATTTACACACCAATTCAGTGTTAAATATTCCACTAATTACAGTGTTTAATTCCAATTGAAATAAATACAGTGCTGATTACTTTAAATTCCAATAAATCCATTTATTCGCCTTACCATCTTATTATTCACTCAATTGGCATCTCATGGTTGTAATTACCATTTGTTTATCTTATTAGACAAATTTTTTTTCAATTATCATCTTAATTTTCTTTAACATAATATTTCATTACATTTAATTTCAATAAATTCAAGTAATAAAAATTTTAATTCCATTAAATTGGTCAAACTTGGATTCAATCTTTTATTTAACCAAATCATTATCAATTGGATATAGTTAACATTGATTTATATCTCATTACATAAAAATTCTCCAATTTCGTCTTAATTTACATTAACATAACATTTTACTACATTTAATTGCATTTTATTTCAAATTGAATTTAACAGACTAAATAAATAGGTAACATATAATAATTTGTCACCATTAACTTTTAATCACATTTATGAGTTTATTATTTAACAACCAAATGTTATAATTACTACTACAACACTAATTTTATTCAATTACAATTTATTACACATTATTTCATTAATTAATCAGCCTTTAAATATCAATTGCTCTTTTAATCCAATTATCCATTAATACATACATTACTATAATTTATTTACAATATATATCAATTATAACTCTTTAATCTTTTTAATTAATTGGAATTACATTTACAGCAGTTATCAATTACCTTAAATTAATACTGTTTCATTTTATTCCAGTTATATTCTTATCATTAAATCACAAATTTTTATTTCTTCCAACATTAAATCACAAAACCTTATTAAATTAAAAAAATTTAATTATCGAAAATTATGGGTCGTTACAGAAATTAATACCCATGTGAAAACCAGCTTTCAAAATGTGTTTCTATTTGGCAAGGTATTTAAGCAGTGCATAGATATTGCCCTTTTAAGGATTGTTTGTGATTATATACATCTCTTTCTAGAATAAAATGTGCAACGAATTATTTAAATAAAAACAGTAGCACGTTCATCTACCTTTATCTACCTATATTTCAAAATTCAGCCTATCTATCACCTTCATCTACCTGCACAAACTAACAATTCTTCAACCATCTACCTTTCCACTTTAGACATGAACTTCAACTTACCATGTTCAATGTCAAGCCTTGCATAACATTTTGATACTTGAAATGATGCTATAAACTAAATGCCTTGCACTGCTCATTCCACATGCTAGCCTTTTTTAAATAAGCTCATTCTATTGACTACCATAACTCTCATATCATCATGCATCTAAACCAAATCTCACTTTAGCATGCACGCCATCTCAATGTATATATTCTGCAGCATAACTTAGAAAGAATCGTCTTCGGTGTGCATCAACTTCATATGACTGCAGTCTAGCCATGTTCAGTTGCTATGCATATAGCTTAAGGCCTCACCAATCAGTTTTCAACACACACTTTGCTTTAGCCATGAACTACCCAAAGCTTCAGTTTCACTTCAGTTGTTTAGGCATTCCTTCTTGTTGTCTTGCATTTCTATCTTAGTTTAGATATGATGTCATCCCTGCTTTATTTTGCTACACTTTGATGCTCCAAGTTGATTTGCTTCTGACTTGTATCAATCCAGCCTTAGATTCCAGTCATTTATGTTGCGGCGATTATATGATTTAGCTTTCAGTCAAAGAAATCAAAACCTAAAGATTGTCTCTGAATAAGTATGAATGTATTTTACTCTTTCATATCCATATCGTTTATTCATGCACCCAAAATAAAAATAGAAATAGCTGAAAAAAATAAGAAAAAGAAAGAAAATGTGCTACATGAAACATGAATTATTGGTTTGGTTGTTTTATAAAAAGTAGAAGAAAGATCAAAATCTATTGTTCATTCTTATTAAACATGTGTGTATTCTTTTTCAGGGTAAAGAAAATCAATTAATAAACTTAAGATGTTAAAGGAATAGCTTGTATGTAGGATAAATCAAGGTAATAAGGCACATGACTGTACAATCTTTTCTTCCTGCAATAAAAATGTATTAATTAAAACAAAAATGTTAAGGTACTTCTTTCCTTCGTGAAATGTTTTTTAAACAACACTATAACCTTAAGTCACTATTTATAAGTTAGGTTATCTATAATTGCTTAGTTTAATTTTCTTTAGAAACCACATATTACTGTACGTATGATTTAATGTTCACATGATAAATTTACAAAGTGAAATATTTTTTAAGGTACTATAACCTCAACTCACCAATTACTAGTTATGCTTATCTACAATTTACTAAATTTAAATTTTACTAATTTAATATTATCCATATAAGCTTTCAGAATCCACATGTTCTTATTAGTTGTAAAGTACAATAAAATATCATTCAGAATCATATCCTTGCTAAGATAGTTGTTAAATATTTCAAATTAACTAAGACAAAGCCATAATTTACTTCAGAACAGATAATTTTACCAAACGTTAATGGTAAAGATCTGCTATGGGAATTGAAGTTGACTAATCACTTCAGAAGTAAAATTTCCCATAGAGGAATACCGAAAATTCTTTGATGGATAAAGCCTCAGCTAAATCAATGTATATCAAACATGGTCAAGTCAGTATATACAAAATGTAGCTCAATAAAAAAAATTTAAGGGGAAAAATACTTGAAGCTGCAAGTGTACATGAAATTGTAGGCCAAGAAATCAAAAACATGCAATGAAGAACGCTTGGATTGCATAATAAAAAAACAGAGGAGAACATCCACAACGGTAAAATGAACTTGTAACAAAATCGAAATAGGAAACTCAAAATTCGAGGGAAAAACTAAAAATAGAATGTTTTTGGATGTTATAAACAAACTAATTTGATACATTTACAAAAGATGAGTGAAAATCTTATTTTAATAAGAGAACAAAATGTAGGGTTTATTTTCTCATAATCATAACAAAAGAAGCAATAACTGAGAATGCACAAAGTATTCATCATGAAAAATGGAAGTACCACTAAAAAAATTGGGAAGTAGAAAATAAAACAAAATTGAAAAAGTAGTTGGGATTTTGTAAGTTCATTCAATATTTCATATGCGAATACACAGAAAACACATTGGTATAATCAATGAAATAAGGCAATGAAAGAAAATTTTCTTACAGTTGCCTTTCACCTTTCGACCTCACTTATTTTATTTTTACTTTTTTTCCAATAAGTCGAACTTATGTTACTAGATACATAGGTCTGGGATGCGACACATAACATAAAACTGATAAAGTAATACATGCATGTAGCTTAAGATTTATTTTTAATTTTTAAAATTATTGTATATAGTTTATGGAAATTAGAATTTTGTTTCAAAGTACTATGGTCTAGTGAACAAAAATGGTGAAATTAGAGATTGTACATGCTAGATTCACACAAATATGCACATTAAAAATAGAATATTTAATTTCAAAATCTTAAGATGGTGAAAGATGAGTATCACTATTGTATTTAAGAACTTCTTTAAAACATGTCCTAACGTAAAACAAGCTTCCATTAGTATTTTGGTAAGCTAAACTAATAGTTTGGATAAGATAAAATGCATGATGCGATCAATAAAATATGGTTAAGCATGGATTAATAATCGTTTAAAATTTAGAAAAATAAACAATAATTGGAATTCTTAATAAGGTCAATAAGGAAAAGGTTCGGCATGGATTAATATAGATCATAAGAAACTTACATAGAATATGATTTATAGAGCATATACATTTAATACTCAGACCTAAGTTAAAAGGATAGCATGTTGCTTGATATTGAAAAGAAATGATGCAGGCCAAGTACTAAGTCGTCACCGACTCAAGGAGAATGAAGCTATAAGTCGCGACCGACTTAACATGATGGAAATAAGTCGTGACCGACTTAACAAAGTTCAAGGCATGAGTCGTGACCGACTCAAGGAAGCAGAAGACATAAGTGTAAGTCGTGACCGACTTAACATGATGGGGGACTTAAGTCGTGACCGACTTAAGAGAGTGGAAGACATAACTCGTGAAGAGGTACGGGTTATCAAAGAACTTAAGGCGCCAAGACGACCTACCGAGTTACTCAGAGAGAAGGCAACGCAAACTGTTGAAGTAATAGGTCGTAAACGACTTAACAAGTCAAACGATAAGTTGGAACCGAGTTACGACTTAGTTAAGTCGTACCATCTTAAGTTGCAGAGGCCTGAGCCGTTGATTCCTCTGCCGAGTTAATCTCTACCGTGGATTTCTTAAGTCGTAAATCTGGGATGCCGCATGTTTTAAGTTGCTGAAGCTGTTGCCGTTGATCTTTATGCCGAGTTAATCTGGACCGCTATTCTTAAGTCGTTACTAGTTGAGTCGTGTAGAGCTGTAAGTCGGCAACGACTTAAGCGGGTCTGTTTGTATTTTCTGTTTGTAAGTCGGTGTGTTGTAAGTCGGCAACGACTTAAGGAGTTGTCTTTTGTATTTTCTGTTGTAAGTCGGTATGTTGTAACTACTTGGGCTTAAGTCGTGTATGACTTATGTTAAGCCGGAGACGTTGATAAGTCGGAACCGACTTAGGAGTTAGGAAATTTTGTTGTTTTTGTGTGAGTTGTAAACGCCTATAAATAGGCCGGGTCTCTCATTTGTAAAGGTTGTTGATTTTTGAATAAAATTCTCTTTTGATTGCTTTGTGCTTTCATTCCAAATTGGTAGTTGAGTGTAATCTCCTATCTCCTCTTTCGGTTAATCGAGTGCGCTCGATTCAACGATTGTAGAAGCCGATTCGCGGAATCAAGTGCGCTTGATCAACGCTTGAAGAATTGAAGATCTTTGAACCCGGTATCGTGCGCGATCAACGAGTTCGAGATAGCTAGAGTTCGGTATCTTCAGATCAACGAATTCGGGCAATTCAGCATTCATCAATCCATCGACTGCTACTTTCACCGATCTACATCATTTTTGTAATATCCGCTGCGTCAGTTTTGGTATCAGAGCTTGTTCTAGCCAATCATAGCTAGATCGAGACTTGGAGCCTAATCATTTTGAAGTTGGGCCGTAGTAAGCAAGTGAGGCCGAGAGTAAGAGGAAGAAAAGTCATCATTATTCGAAGAATTGTTTGATCGGATTTGCATTGGAGGCCGAAACTTTGTCCATCGTGTTCATCGCGATTTGCTACAAAGTGGAAGTTTTCGATCCGTTTCATTTTGGATCAAAATCCGGAAAGTGTTTGAATTTGAAGTGTTGAAGAATTTGTGAAGTTTTCAAGTATGCCGCCAAGAAGAGCTAATCGCCACCAAAACGTAGAAGCTTTGTATCGAAGAGAAGAAGCTGATGAGATGGAGCAAAGAATCAATGAGAATTTTAGTGAGAAGCTTAATGAAGGAATTGGCCGGTTAGAGAGGCTTATGACGGAAATGAATCAAAATCGGAGAAGGGTTTCACCAGAATCTAACCATGGGGGTAGTAGAGTCTCGCCACATTCCAATCGAGACAGAAGTGTTGAAAATGATCAAGGACGTGGGAGGAACGTGAATGATCGTGAACGGAGGAATGTTGATAGAAGGGATGATGGTGGAAGACGTAATGGTAGTAGAGATGTTGGTGGTCAGAATCGACATCGTTATGCATCTGATTTTGAAGAGGAGTATGATGGTGGTAGTGTTCAAGGAAGAGGTCAAGGAAGAAACTATTCTGAGTATGATCACAAATGGGAGTCGGGGATGAAAACTGAAATTCCTGAATTCAAAGGTGGTATGCAAGCGGAGGAGTTTCTCGATTGGATAGCTAATGTTGAAGAGATTTTTGACTTCAAAGAAGTTCCAGAACATCGTAGAGTGAAGTTGGTTGCTACGAGGCTGAGGAGTAGAGCTTTGGCATGGTGGCAGCAAACCAAGCTTACACGTGAACGAATGGGGAAGTCAAAAGTTGAATCTTGGGAGAAGATGAAGAAGTTGATGAAAGCAACGTTCTTACCTTACAATTATCAATCTTTGATGTATCAACGTTTGCAAAACTTGAGGCAGGGCACAAAGACAGTTAATGACTATGCTGATGAATTCTATCAACTCATTGCAAGGAATGATATTATGGAAACAGAAGAGCAGCTGACATCTAGATTCATTGGGGATTGAGAATGCAGATTCAGGATATGGTTAATATGTTCGATCCAAGATCTGTGGCAGAAGCACATCAGAAAGCGTTGGCTTGGGAAAAACAAGGGAGACGAGGAAGCGGTGTGTTTACTAATTCTAGCAATCAAGCAAAGAATGTTGGAGGAAGTTCTAATGTTTCCAAACCTATCAGTAGACCAGTGTTGAAGGAGGTTGAGAAGGCAAAGGTTAACAATGGTTTCAAATGTTACAATTGTCAGGAATTGGGTCATAAAAGCAGTGAGTGTCCAAAGCCAAAGAAGAGAACCATGATTGCAGAAGTTGACGATGAGGATGTTGATGGAGATTGTTCTAATCCAGCTGAGGAGGATGAGCAGGATATTGCGTCAGGAGACGAAGGTTGTAACCTAATGCTGAGGAGATCGTGTTTAACACCGAAGCAGGAGGAAGCTAGTTGGTTGAGGAGTAATATCTTTCAGTCAACATGTACTATTCTGGGGAAGGTGTGTAAGTTTGTGATCGACGCAGGAAGCTGTGATAATATTATTTCAACCGAGGCTGTGACGAAGTTGAAATTGAAGACAGAGAAACATCCGAGTCCATACAAGTTAGCATGGTTGAGAAAAGGAGGAGAAGTGAAAGTGGATAGACGAGTTCGTGTTCCATTCTCTATTGGGAAGAAATACAAAGATGAAATATGGTGTGATGTAGTAGAGATGGACGTTTGCCACTTATTATTGGGAAGACCATGGCAATATGATCGAGCAGTACTACATGACGGTCGGACCAATAGCTACAGTTTTATGTTTAAAGGCACAAAGATTATCTTAGTTCCGAAGAAGAGATCACAAGAAGAAAGTAAGTCAGAAGAAATTGAAGAGCTGAAAACTTTATTGACTTTAAAGGAGTTTGTTAAAGAAGTTGAAGAAGAGCCGGAAGTATTCTTGTTGATTGGGCGTGAGAGCAGTGAAGTGGTTGAAATTCCAGAAGAAGTTAAACCAGTTCTGAAGGAATTTGATGATGTATTTCCAAAGGAGTTACCAACGGAGTTGCCACCGTTGAGGGATATACAACATCAGATAGATCTTGTTCCAGGAGCTGTGTTACCACACAGACCACATTATCGAATGAGTCCGAAGGAACATGAAGAGTTGCGAAGGCAAGTAGAGGAATTGCTTGAGCAGGGACGTGTGCAGGAGAGTTTAAGTCCTTGTGCTGTACCAGCTTTATTGGTACCCAAGAAGGATGGGACGTGGAGGATGTGCACTGACAGTCGAGCATTGAATAAGATTATTGTGAGATATAGATTTCCAATGCCGAGGTTGGATGACTTGTTGGATCAAATAAGTGGAGCTACTATCTTTTCGAAGATTGATTTGAAGAGCGGATATCATCAAATTCGTATCAGACCAGGAGATGAGTGGAAGACTGCTTTTAAAACCAGGGAGGGTCTATACGAATGGTTGGTCATGCCATTTGGTTTATCCAATGCACCAAGTACTTTCATGAGGGTGATGAATCAGATTTTTCGACCGTTCATTGGGAAATTCGTGGTGGTGTATTTCGATGATATTCTAATTTACAGTGGAAGTCCAGAGGAACATTTGAATCATCTTAGAGAAGTGCTGATGGTACTAAGACAAGAACAATTTTATGCTGCTACGAAGAAATGCGTGTTCATGACGCATAGTGTTTTATTTCTGGGGTATGTTGTTTCGAAGGAAGGAATACAGGTGGACCAAAGTAAAGTTGAAGCTATCAGAGATTGGCCGCAGCCCAAGACGATAACAGAAGTTCGTAGTTTTCATGGGTTGGCTTCATTCTATCGAAGGTTTATACCACACTTTATTAGTGTGATGGCACCTGTTACAGATTGCATGAAAGGTAAACAGTTTGCATGGACAGAAGAAGCAGGGAGTGCTTTTGGGAAGATCAAGGAGTTGCTGACGACTGCACCAATTCTAGTGTTACCTGATTTTCAGTTAGTGTTTGAAATACACACTGATGCATCCAAGGTTGGGATTGGAGGGGTGTTGAGTCAGAAGGGAAGTCCAATTGCATATTTCAGTGAGAAGTTGTCAGGAGCGAAGATGCGATACAGTACTTATGATGTGGAGTTTTATGCTGTTGTACAATCTATTAAACACTGGAGACACTATCTATTTCAGAAGGAGTTTGTTCTTTACACTGATCATGAAGCATTGAAAGCATTTGCAAGGGCAAGACAAGATTTCAGCGAGACATGCATCGTGGATTGCATATCTGCAACAGTTTACTTTTGTTGTGAAACACAAGTCAGGGGTGACAAATCGTGTGGCTGATGCTTTGAGTAGGAGGAGTCATTTGTTGACTACACTAAAGGTTGAAGTGACGGGGTTTGAAATATTGCCAGAGTTATTCACTGATGATCCTTACTTTGCAAAATTTGTTGAAAAAGTCAAGGAGGGAGAGACGGATGATTTCGTGATGGTAGATGGTTTTCTTTTCAAAGGAAATCGATTGTGCATTCCGGAGGGTAGCTTGAGAATGAAGATTATCAAGGAGTTACATGAAGAAGGACATGTTGGAAGAGACCGTACCTTACAGTTGATTTCACAGTCCTACTTTTGGCCATCAATGAGGAAAGAGGTGGAAAGATTTGTTGAGAGATGCCATATCTGTCAAGTTTCGAAAGGAACTGCGACTAATGCGGGTTTATATATGCCGTTACCGGTACCCACTAAACCATGGGGTAGATATCAGTATGGACTTTGTGTTGGGGTTGCCGAGAACGCAGCGTGGTAATGATTCCATTTATGTGGTGGTTGATCGATTTTCGAAAATGGCACATTTTATTGCTTGTAAGAAGACGGCGGATGCTGTTCATGTTGCTCAGTTGTTTTTCAAGGAGATCTATCGACTTCATGGATTGCCAGAATCTATTGTGTCGGATAGAGATACTCGATTTCTGAGTCACTTTTGGTTAAGCTTGTGGAAGATGGTGGGAACGCAGCTGAAATTTAGTAGTGCTTATCACCCACAAACGGATGGACAGACTGAGGTGGTTAATCGATCGTTGGGAAACTTGTTGAGGTGTCTTGTTCAAGACAATCTGAAGAGTTGGGATGTAAAGTTATGCCAGGCAGAATTTGCCCATAATCATGCTGTGAATCGAAGTACTGGGTTCAGTCCATTCCAGATTGTTTATTCAAGTTTACCGAAGGGACCGTTGGATTTGACGGTAGTGCCTCAATCAAAGAAGACTGTTAAGAAAGCTGCTGATTTTGTTGAAGGGTTAGCAGAATGTCATCAAATCGTTCAGGAACGATTAGAAAAGGCAAATGCAAAATATAAACAATCTGCAGATTTGAAACGACGAAGTGTTGAATTTCATGAAGGAGATTTGGTTTATGCAGTTTTAACGAAAGATCGTTTTCCAGTAGGCGCTTACAATAAATTGAAAGCACGAAAGATTGGTCCAGTAGAAATTTTAAAGAGAATCAATGAAAATGTTTATAAATTGAAACTACCAGAAGATGTGTATACGTCCGATGTATTCAATGTTAAGCATCTCGTACCATATCATGGGGATGAGAGTGTTACGGGGGAAGAAAGTGCAAATTCGAGGACGAATTTTTCTCAACCTGGGGAGGATGATGCAGGCCAAGTACTAAGTCGTCACCGACTCAAGGAGAATGAAGCTATAAGTCGCGACCGACTTAACATGATGGAAATAAGTCGTGACCGACTTAACAAAGTTCAAGGCATGAGTCGTGACCGACTCAAGGAAGCAGAAGACATAAGTGTAAGTCGTGACCGACTTAACATGATGGGGGACTTAAGTCGTGACCGACTTAAGAGAGTGGAAGACATAACTCGTGAAGAGGTACGGGTTATCAAAGAACTTAAGGCGCCAAGACGACCTACCGAGTTACTCAGAGAGAAGGCAACGCAAACTGTTGAAGTAATAGGTCGTAAACGACTTAACAAGTCAAACGATAAGTCGGAACCGAGTTACGACTTAGTTAAGTCGTACCATCTTAAGTTGCAGAGGCCTGAGCCGTTGATTCCTCTGCCGAGTTAATCTCTACCGTGGATTTCTTAAGTCGTAAATCTGGGATGCCGCATGTTTTAAGTTGCTGAAGCTGTTGCCGTTGATCTTTATGCCGAGTTAATCTGGACCGCTATTCTTAAGTCGTTACTAGTTGAGTCGTGTAGAGCTGTAAGTCGGCAACGACTTAAGCGGGTCTGTTTGTATTTTCTGTTTGTAAGTCGGTGTGTTGTAAGTCGGCAACGACTTAAGGAGTTGTCTATTGTATTTTCTGTTGTAAGTCGGTATGTTGTAACTACTTGGGCTTAAGTCGTGTATGACTTATGTTAAGCCGGAGACGTTGATAAGTCGGAACCGACTTAGGAGTTAGGAAATTTTGTTGTTTTTGTGTGAGTTGTAAACGCCTATAAATAGGCCGGGTCTCTCATTTGTAAAGGTTGTTGATTTTTGAATAAAATTCTCTTTTGATTGCTTTGTGCTTTCATTCCAAATTGGTAGTTGAGTGTAATCTCCTATCTCCTCTTTCGGTTAATCGAGTGCGCTCGATTCAACGATTGTAGAAGCCGATTCGCGGAATCAAGTGCGCTTGATCAACGCTTGAAGAATTGAAGATCTTTGAACCCGGTATCGTGCACGATCAACGAGTTCGAGATAGCTAGAGTTCGGTATCTTCGGATCAACGAATTCGGGCAATTCAGCATTCATCAATCCATCGACTGCTACTTTCATCGATCTACATCATTTTTGTAATATCCGCTGCGTCAAGAAATATCTATACAATAAAAAGTAAGGTGCATATTAGTCTATTACTCCTATCAAGAGAGCAAGAGGATAATATACATGTTTCTATAGTTGAAAACTTAAATATTTGACAACATTTGCTTTAAATTAATTAAGATCTAAGATAGTATCTAAGGGTTTATCATTTCATATCATTGAAAATCATTATTGAGCTTAAATTAAAAGATATCATTTCTTATTAATCTGGTATACCAGTAAGACATCAATATGATATGTTAAGCGCATACATATTGAAAGAAAATCCATTTCATATCAATCTGGCATTAACTTACTAATAAAAAACTAAAGAAGAAGTGAAAAACCATTATACCTTGTATATTCTCCAAGGTGTATAATCATTGGAAGAGTAGCTTTATCAATTAACCAAAAGGGCTCATAAAATCCTGTAAGGATACTGCTTGGGGCTTTACTTTCAAATGTTGCATATCCTAAACATCCAAGTAATACATAGAACAATGTTGTTCCTGCAATACTATATACTTTAAATATAACCTAAACATTAATCGAACTAATTAAATTGAATAGGTTAAATTAATAAATCAAAAGGGCTAAAAAATGAAAAACGAAAAAACTGAACATATCGAATTAGGCCAAAAAAAAGAAAGTGAAAATAGTTTACTTGAGTTAGGGCTTCCTTCAGTGAAAATAGGAGATGTTAGGGCTTCCAGATCGAGGTCAATCGATGATTTAGAGGTGGAACGAGAAAGAAAGGAGGTTGTAAGGGCTTTCTGAGCAAAGTGGGAAAAGAGGTTTTGGGAGCAAAACGTAGAGTAAGGGAAATGGGAGGGAAGGAAAATATTTACTGCTTTTTCTTTTATGTTTTGGTCTTAATGGAGAGGGCTCGCATGATTTAGCATGTAACATGCTATTTTTGTAAGCGTGGGTAGTGAAAGATAGCAAGAAGCTTTCCAACGCTGTTCTATGTTGCTATCAAATTTATATTTTCTTGTAGTGAGACAGAAGTTGTTGGCTTACTGCCACCCGAGCAGTGACATGGTACATGCCTAACACACTATGACAATGAAACTTGAAGAGGAAATGTATAACATGGAATAAAAGAAACATCAATCATCGAGTGTTTCAACATCCAGCATAGTCATATCATAACTGAATTCCAAGTTAAAAGTCACAGGCATTAAAAGTAGGGTGTGTTTGGCATACAGCCTTGGTAAGGTTTGAAAATACACAAAACATCCCTCCGTTTTTTCAATAAGTTTCCGGTCCCTGTTTTCAAATTCATGTGCGCATAAAGACCGAAATACCCTTTACGTTTTTTAATATTTCAAACGCGTATAACTTTCGGTAGAAATATCGGATCAGCATACCATTTTCACCAAAAAATCAAAAAAAATTATGATCTTTAAAATGAGATCCATTGTTGATACCAAAAAATCATATTTGCTATAAAGGTGCAATTATTCCATATAGTTGCAAACAATTCTGCAAATTTTAAACATCTTCGATTTTTCTTCAAATCTGCAACTATTGCATATAATTGCAGACATTTTTGCAATTATATGGAATAATTGCAGACATGTTTGCAATTATTCCATACAGTTGTAACTATTTCATATAATTGCAGACATTTCTGCAATTATATGGTATTGCAGACATGTCTGCAATTATTACATACAGTTGCTTGTCCAGCATACGGTTGCTTGTCCAGCCGTTGTTTTTACATATACACAATGCTGAAATGGAGAAGAGGGGTATTATAGGGAAGAAAATTGTAGTATTTAAAAATAGGGATGTAATTTATATCTTTTTTATGAGGAGGATGTTTTGTGTATTAAGTTTGATTTAGGGATGTGTCCCTTATTTTCACTTAAAAGTAATGGCCTTATGCCCTTACAAAAATCAAAAGTTACCCAAATTGAACTCGTGTCCTTATAATTCCAGTATGTCAATGTCCTAAAGGATTAATAAAAGGCCAAGAAGTGAATTTCACTCGAATTGAGATGGACAATCTCTGCTAGAAGCTGCGGGCCTACTATCCTTTGCATTGGTATGAGCAACAACATCAAGTTCTTCATGTTTATGATTTTAAGTTCCCATGCTACTTCAAGCTTGACTATAGCCATGTCAATTAGGAAATAGGCCATCACATATTCCCTAAGTATCTTGTTCGTGTCCAAGTCTTCCGGCCTTGCATGATAACCCAATAACTCTTGGTTTGTAACATCCTCTAGGGCAACAATATTTTTCAAATATTCCTCTTTATTGGCGGGCTCGGAAAGGCACGAGGGCATGGACGTTAACTCAACCAAAGATAGGGTTAATAAAACCCAAGTAGGGTCCACCATAGCTGTGTCACCTATATGGAAACAATTAGACTGTTAGAAACCAATCTACCCTAATAGGCTCGTATTGGTTAAGTAGTGGCTCGAGGACTATATGGGATAATCCTACCTCCTTTAGGAGTGGGTGAAACACTATAGAGGGGCTGATTTCTAGCGTCAATATTTGAGGTAATATGAAATAAGGTAGTGGGATATCATGCATAGAAGCATAAAGGACTAGTTTCAAAGTCTGACTTGGGGTATAGTAGTAGAACTGACATCCCCTCTCACCCCCCCTTTCATCCTCCTCTGTAGTAGCTAAATTAAGATAGCCCTAGCGAATGTCTCTTCCTTCGAGAATCAGAATCAATAGCGTCCAAACTAAAAGGTGGCCCACCTTCTTGCTCACTAGCCTCCTTAGCCTCTCGTACCAACCACTTGTGAATGGATGCCATGACTTTCGTGTAGCCATCCATTCATTTTAGATTTTCTTCCATGTACATCTGGAATTATACCTTATCTAAGAGGTTGCCTACTTAGTATAGCTGGCCGCCCAGTCTCTCATTTTCTTCCTTGAGGGATTTCTCGGTGGTTTTCTAAGCTTTCTTTTCTACGAGCAGAGCCACAATCTCGGCCTTGAGAGAAACTTTCTCCGCCCCCTACCCATTGGCAATCTCGCAGATTTCATTATTATCTTTCTCCACCTTTACAATTTTGTCCTGGTATCCTCCATCCTGGATTTGTACATAGCCATCATTTCCTTGTAAGTGTTGTATATCTGGGAGGCCTTCCCGTTGTACTTGTTCCTCATCGCTTGAAACTCATACATATGTTCTTTCTTAGGTTTTTCCACCTCCTTAAGATGATCTTTCTTCATTTGCTCCACTTCCTCGACATGGACTCTTTCCATAGAATCTACCACCTCATTGTGCTCTTATTCTTTTGATGAATTTATTTTCAAAGGTTAAAAAATCTTCACAGTTTGGGTCATATTTTTCCAATCAATCTCCTTCCCAACTCGCACCGCCTTAGCATGAAACTTAGACAATGCCCCCTTGTCAGTAACATTCTTCCTAAGGTTATTTATCACTTCCTCAAATTAAGTAGGAAGAGCACTTGCTAGTAACCTGGTCAGGGGATTCGAGGATTGGTAATATTACTGAAACTTGCCTTAGTCTGGATGGTTAAGGTTGGCGATCATCGTAATTTTATCCTTCTCTACGACGAGAACTTTGATAATGGCTCCTGAGGTAGAGGTTGTTTAGGAAATTTTCGTGCCATCCTTTATATTCATCCTCTCTATGTGTTCGAAAATCTCAGAGCCACGTAGAGTAAAAGGAGATACCATAGGGGACTTTGGAGAAGGGGGAGGCATTGTAGATCTTGATCTACCTAGAAAGCGGGACCTTTTCTTGGAGCCCTTGTGGTATTTGCCAGTTTGATCTCCTAATGGATGATAAGTAACTTTCTGTCCAGTTTTGAGTTCCATATCAGGCTACCCTACATTTTGACCTGGGCTAAAAGTTGCAGTCACTACTTTTATCTTTTTTGAATCCTCCTCTTAGTCCATCCATCTAAATTTAGCCTCAAAGTTACTCCTCCTAGAACCCATATGCTCCGTAAAAGATAGAAAAATTGGAGTGTTAAAGTGGTGCTTACCACAAGTGATATTGGTTAATATAATAACCAAGAATGTGTGTGTATGGAATGTGCCTAGTGTTTAGATGAACCCTTAGGTTCTTCTGAAACTTCTAACTATTATTGGACCTCAGCTAGTGATTCTAAGTCACCATAGTTAATGTTTGTACCAAAATTGGGCACAACACTCTTTGGAAGTCTTTGAAGAGATAAAGTGAAGAATTTAAATGAAAAAAGAGGAATTATCTAACAAAAACTCCAAATTTCAGGAATGAGAATAATTAAAGTGCAAGGAGACACAAGAATTTAGAGTGGTTCGGCGTATAGCCTACGTCCACTATTAAGTAGTTTGCTTTATTGATCTTTCTTTTGCGTTTACAAGTGAATTCAATCATTTACAACAGTCAATTGTAATTTGCAGCAGTGAATTTCGTTTGTGGCAGCAGCAATTGAGTTCAGATCTGGATCTGGCGGAGTCCGGGCGTTGGAAATCTCAAAGAGGAAGAAGAACCCCTTTTTTGTTGGCTTTGGGGGTCTATTTATAGGTGTAGGAGGCTGGTATTTCGCTCAGATCTCGGGAGACCCTCTCTGGCACGTGACCAGGCCCGCACGCCCAAGCCCGTGAAGTTTCGGTCGGATCCGTGATCGACACGAATAGATTTCAACTCGATCAAGATTTCATCCAATGGAGTCGAAATTTGGCGTGGACATTCTTTAGCATGCACGTAGTCTTCTGTGAAAATTTCATAGCATTAGGACTTGTAGATTAGGAGATATGATCGATACGAAATGGAGTTTTCGGTAGGCTGTTTCCTTCGACTCGCTCCTGTTTCGACTCGCTTCCGTTCGACTCGATGACGTGGCACTTGATTCTTAATTTGTCCTGGATGTTGCTTCGAGCGAGTCGAATTGTTCACTGATTGAGAGAGTCGAAGTGTGCCCAGATCGAGCGAGTCAAAGTAAGCACTTGGTCGAGCGAGTCGAAGCAAGCATTGGTCGAGCGAGTCGAAGCAAGCATTGGTCGAGCGAGTCGAAATGAGGCGTCCTGGGAGGTTTGAGCAGTGGAGTCGGAGTTGATGGAGTCGAACAGTTGTTTGAGCGGAGCGAGTCGAAGTGTGCACTTTCGATGGTTTCAAACTGGAGCGAGTCGAAGAGAGCAGCCCTAAGGGACGTGGAGCGAGTCGAAGTTGGCTTCTCCTGAGTGTTGCGAAGCGAGTCGAAGGAGCGAGTCGACCGGCAATTGATTTTCATCCAATCTTGTATCGCTCATAACTTGAGCATACGAACTCGGATTGACTTGAGATTTAAAATATTGGCTCTCATGGCTTAGCTTGTCATGTCCTACCAATTTTGGCTCGATCCGGACTCGGACAAAATTCATCGATATCCGTAGTGAGCCCGTATATAACTGATCTCTGGGACGGACCGTCACTGGTTACTAGTCAATTCCTTGGTGTTACGGCCTTGCCAAAATGTGGGATAACATTTGCCCCCCATAGTACGTCTTGTGGAAACATGATGTGCTTTGAAATACTGCCATCTTTACTCTGAATAGTTATCGTCTTCTTGATGAAAGCTGTAACCTTTGACCGTTCTTCTTAATAATGTAAACTGTTGACTGCTGTACCATGTATTGTTGTAACTGATTGCTGTATGCTAGTGGTTATCCGTTTGCTGTTGTAATCGTTAATGGATGAGTTTCTGATTCTTGAAAATCCAGAATGTTGAATACTAGTCCGTCATTCATACATATATGTTAACCTGACTCTCGTTGACGTTCGTACGTCCACGAGTCGTTGTCAGTTTATTTTACTTTTGAATTACGTATCGATCCTCTCCTGAACCGATGTGAAATTCGCTGCAACAACGCTTGATGGTTGCTTTTGCATGCTCCTTCGTAACGATCCTCTCCTGAATCGATGTGAAGGGTTGAAACATCGAAGATGATTTTTTATTGGATTTATGGATGCGAAGTAAGTATGTCGAGTTGACGGAGTTGGCCTCTGGAAGCCATGATTTGATGGATTTGAATTGTTCGTATCGATGCTCTAGTGAAGGAGTTGGAAACTATGGACACGAACAGGAATTTTGCATCGATAGACGTAGGATTCGGTGGATACGACGTGCTTGTTCGACTCGATGATGGACATGAACTGAACGAGTCGAATTGGAACGAGTCGGAGTAAACTTCCCTGATGGCTGTGAGCTGAGCGAGTCGAAACGAAGCGAGTCAAAATAAACTTCCCTGATGGCTGTGAGCTGAGCGAGTCGAAACAAAGCGAGTCAAAATAAACTTCCCTGATGGATTCGAATTGTTCGTTTGACTGCAATGGAGACGGAGTCAAAGTCAAGTGATACGAAGGGGAGCTTCGCATCGATGTACTGGAAATGGAGTCGAAACGTGCGCTCGAACCCACTGGATACGAAATGTTTCTTCCTTTTTCTTACTTCGTACTTAGCCATTTTTTCACTTTTACTTTTCGTTTTCCTGCCTCTCCTTCGTATCGCTCTGAGACTAGAGAAAGCAAAGAAGAAAAAACACTCTTGTCCTCGAACTGATTTACATCTTCAATTACTCGAATCAATTAACAAATTTAGGTAATCCAATAAGCGAATCTACACGTAAACGAGGAGACTCGATTCTTAACACCAAACCCATCAGTGTCGCGATCGATCGAAAAGCCCTTGGCCTTAGCTTCGTGTCGATCTGGAGCAGGGGTTTCGAGATGATGAGGCGGAGGCCTTCGTATCGATCAATGGTGGAGCTTCGCATTGAGTCGAACGCTTGGCATATGTGGATCGATACGAAGGGGCTGTGTCTGATGGGCTCAAAACAATGGCCCTAGATCGAGTCGAAAAGTGCGCCTTTTGATCGAGTCGAAATAGTGGCCTTGGAACGGTTCGAAGTGGAGTGCCTTGGGATCGAGTCGAACTGCGTAGTTTGCTATCGAGTCGAAACAGGGGTTTTGGATCGAGTCGAAGCGCGTGGCTTTGGATCGAGTCAAAGTATAGGCTTCGAAGCGAGTCGAAACGCGGGGCTTGAGTCGAACTGCGCACCCTGAACAATCGATTCGAACTCGCGCCTTAGTGAACATTTCGAACTTGAACCGGAGCGATTGTCTTGAACTTGAACTTTTGATGATTGACCACTGATTTAATTTCGACGATATCGAAAATTCTAGTGCCTTTGACCACTCAACTCCGACGAGCTTCAGATTTGCTTAACTGGACTTAATTGTTTCACCGCACACCTGATTGCCTATTGAAGTTCGTCGATGAAACTGGAACTTACTAGAATAATAACACAATTTAACTCGGATTGATAGCTAATAACTGGATGGCATGGTTGTGACGGTCAGCAATGACGGTCCTTCCGACTGAATTCCGAAGTCTCGTCGTTTACACGTTTTCCTTAATCCGGTTGATCTTCCCAAATAATATACAGTACTGCACTGCACAACACGCTCACACACTTTACACTGGGGGATGCACGAGTGTTATTTGTCAGTTTAACAATGATTTTTTATAATCTAGCTAGTTATGGATCCTTCAAGTTCTCAGCAACCGGAACTCCCAAGTTCTATTCCTCCAACCATAGAGATACCGGTTATCGAAGTCGAAGTCATAGAGCCAGCTCCGGATGAGCATCCGGGTGCTCGGTTTATTCTCAATCCAACAGATTCTGTGCCGTCGGGTATCTCCGAAGATATGTTAGGACGGATTTGCTTAAGGCATGGTTTGTCGCTGGACAACGTGCTACTTCCTGGGCCCACTGACAGGCCACACAATCCCCCGGAGGGGTTTACTGCTTTCAACCGTCACGCTTGCACAGCGGGGACACTTCCTCCCTTCAATGAATATATAAGGGAGATGTTATCGTTTCTTGGCATAGCTCCATCTCAGCTACATCCCAATGGGTATGCCTTATTGAACAGCATCTTTGTTCTTTTTATGGAGATCCTTTTTCGACCGCCGAAGCCGATCGAGATCCGATATTTATTCAATGTCAAGAGCCATAGAGACAGCCCCTCTTTCACCTTCCTGGAAGCGGTCAGGAGCTGCCACATTGTACAGTGCTCCTGGGGAAGGCTAAGTTATTATAAAACCGAATGGTTCTACGTTCGGTGCCCCCCTGGATTTGATGGGCGGTGGTTGGATAGACGTAAGTGTTGCCACTTCTCCCTTGAATCATTGAGATACTAGTAACTGACTTCAAAAACTGACATACTTCTCCTTTCCTATAGCCGCAATCTCTCGTCCCGATGGTGCGTACTTCAGAGAGCTTGTTCGGATTCTTCAAGCGTTTCCGGGCGAAGAGAGGCACATAGACTTAGTCCTGACCGACAGGAATTTGAGGGCTGTCGGGCTGATAGAACGAAGACAGAGCATACATCGAGAAGTGATACATAGAGTGGCCCCGAAGAAATGCGTGAAGTGCAAAGCGCCCGCAGTCGTGATCACCGAAGAAGTTGATCCAGAAAGAACGCCCACCGATACTGAGCTCCCGGCCGGGCCTCCTTCCGATGTTCAGGATTCCGAAGAAAAAAGACAGGGAAGGCTGCTGCTCACAAGCGCTCTAAATCCGGGAGATTTAAATATGTGGTCGTGTCTTTGCCCGTCCCGGGGATTAGAATTGCGGAGGCTTCTCCCCCGTCGGTTGGGAATCTTTTTGAGGGACTTGCCGATGTTTCGATTCCGGACTTTGTGTCGTCTCAACACGACGCCGGGATGGAGGAGCTCGATAGTGTTCATGAACCCAGCGGGTCGCTTGCTATGAGTGCGGCCGACATTTCCGGTTGGTCGGGGGATTGCACATGCATACACTTCACTACACTACATGATTCACAACTGTACTTCGTCCGACTTAGGAAGTTACTAACTCTTTCTTCGTTTATCATTTTCAAGTACAATGTCCGGAAGGGGATCGATGCTTGGGAATCTCCGTTCAGCCCGAAAAGCTTCTGGTTACTATGATTCCCGCAGGAGGGATTCAGATAGAGATCGCGATCGCGAATACTCTAACCAGGATAGGTACGGGCGTGACAGGAAGTATAGACACCGATCCAGATCACGCTCTCCTCCTCCTAGACTTCCGTCTCCTCCTCCTCTTCAAACTTCAAATCCACCAGAGCCTCCTCGTCACAGGCCGTCTTCTCACGCTTCTAGGTCTGAAACTCATCTTCAGAGAGTCGAGACCATGGCCTCTATGATTACCGAGCAGGTCCCTACCGAACCCACAGGGGAAGGAGCTCTTAACTTGGCTCAGATGAGGAAGGACTTTCCGAACATCTGTTTCGACGGTTACGTCTTCCCACCACACTTAAAGAGAATCCCATCAGGGGTGGAAAACACGGTGCACGACTTCGTTCACGACATATACACTCAGTACCGGGAGTGGGCAAAGGCTGCTGAGAAAGCTTCCAAAGTGGCCTTTGAGCGGGCCAAAGCGCTCGAGAAGATGGAGACCGAGCTTGCAAAAAGGTATCGGATTATTCAGGTACTCTCTGCTGAGTCCGAGTCTTCTCGAAAATCTGAGATTGAGGCCGTCAAAAGGGCTCACGAGGCGAAGGCGGAGATGGAGAGGTTAGGACAGACTCACGTTGCCCTGGTGGAGGAGATGGGCCACCGGAACACTAAAGTCATTGCTGAGCGGGACGCGGCGGTCAAGGAGCTTAATAAACTCAAGGCCAAATTTGCTGATTTGGCCAAGGAGAAAGACGACGCGAACAACGCAGCCCAGGAGGCATGCGAACAAGCTGTTCTGCTCAGGGATGAACGGGATGCGGCGGTGGCTAAAGTCCAGAAGGTGGAGACTGAGGTCGAGGAGAGGGTGAAGCTAGCCTAGTCCAGGCTAGAGGCCGACATCGAAGACCTCCTTGTTGTTTACAATGCTAATGTGCTAAGGCACAGGGGCCTAGCCTGGCTCGATGACTTTTCGACTCATCTCCATAATGCTAGGAGCCGACTGGTTGAGGAAGAGAAAGAGGCACGTCAGAGCGAGTCCGTAGATGAATTCAAACTCGAGAACCGCATTCTGACTGATGATGAAAAGAAGGTTCTCCACGAGTCGATGATTCTGCGTGAGAAGGAAAAACTTGGCGCCCAACATTTTGAAGTGGGAGAGGGTTCTGGAGTTGACCATCATGAAGCAAGTCTCGAAGTTCCCGTATCAACCCAGCCCGAATCCTCGTCTGCGGTCGATCCCCAAGCTATTCTTGCTTATAATCCGGATCAGCCGCAGATGTCTCCGACTTCTGCGCAAGTTACTGATGCTGCCCTGCCGCCTACAAGTCGAACTGAGGAAGGTATTCTGAACATCCCACCTCTCTTAAATCGGAATCTTCGATCGAGTTAAGTCCTAACAGTCCTTTTAGTCTTTGTCCAGTGATCGATGCTGCACCGGCCATGCCTCCTGCCACCCAAGAACCATATCAAATGCAGGAGGCTATCGTGACCGAGGCAACCGACATGAGTACAGCTGCCCCGCTTGACGATCTACAGGGAGGTACGATCGCATTCGACGAGTAGCTGATGGATGAACTCTTTCGCCACCACGGCGATCCTCGTGCTGACTTGTCATCTGTTATGAGCGGAACTGATCCTGCTACAAGCTCTTCAATGCCGACTGTTGATGCCCCCAGTGGGGCTCGAGCAGTAACCGAAGAGGAGATGTTTGCTCAAATTGACGCTGAACTGGCAGCAACGGCTTATGGCGGCAGCTTTGGAGGTGGGATGGCAGCATCGGGACCTTCCGCGCTCGGAATGATGTCTCCTGGTGGTACTGTCTTTCTCACCAGCCTGCCCATTCCACCTTCTGTAATTGATCCCATTCCTCAAACTCCGCACGTAGGGAGCATTCTTATTCACACGAGTTCAGAGGAGGACATCGACATAATGCCCTCGCCTGAAGACCAACCGCCGAAAAGCAAAGGCTCGAAGAGGAAGACTGGCGATGGCTCCAGCGGGTCCACACCGAGGAGGAAGCTAAGGAAAAAGAAAGATTAGGCATGCTCTCCCGGTGTATTTTGATTTGCATTTTGTTAGCCGTGTATAGATGCGGGTTCGGCCCCTGCTAGTAGGAATTTTTCAGAAACTTATACACGAACTTCTTCCATAATCAATAGAAATGAAACTTTTCTTTTTTGACTTCTTGTTTGTCATTGTGTATTTGTCTAAGTGTTTCAGTGTCTGGACTGCACTTGTGAAGTTTCAGTTTCCGAATGAAGTTTGTTTTTGTTCGCCAAGTTCGGGTATTGTGGACATGGTTTGCGACCGGGAAACGAGTCAAATTTTGACGTCGCATTGCTTTAGTCGATGGTTGATGCTTAAGTCTTGCCCCCCAGTCTTGGTGGCATGTTGTAAAACATCAGTCAGCGATTGCCCTTTTCTCCTAGCATGCTGAGTCTAGTGCCGTTGGATGGGCGTTTAAGTCAAACGGGGATTGAGTGGTTTATTCGTGCTTGTTCGATCATTGACGATCATATCCACACTCCGGGGATCCTCATTTGTTTACTGGCGGTTGGTCACGCTGGCTTGAGTTTCAATCATATGCCCGTTGTTTGGGGACTTGGAATTGGCATTTGTACTCCGACTTGCGCTCCGGGAGTTTGGAGTTGATAATTATATTTCGATCCATGCTTCGGGGACTTGAAGTTGGTGTTTAGGCTTCGTTTTGCATTCTGGGAATCCAGAGTCGACATCTATGCTCCGACTTGCACTCTGGAAATTCGGAGCTGATGTTTATACTCCGGCTCACGCTCCGGGAGTTCGGAGTTGATGTTTATACTCCGGCTCGCGCTCCGGGAGTTCGGAGTTGATGTTTATACTCCGCTTCGCACTCTGGGAATATGGAGTTGGATGTTTATACTCCGACTCGCGCTTTGGGAGTTCGGAGTTGAATGTTTATACTCCGCTTCGCACTCTGGGTATACGGAGTTGAATGTTTATACTCCGCTTCGCACTCTGGGAATACGGAGTTGAATGTTTATACTCAGACTCGCGCTCTGGGAGTTCGGAGTTGAATGTTTATACCCCACTTCGCACTCTGGGAATACGGAGTTGAATGTTTATACTCCGCTTCGCACTATAGGTATACGGAGTTGAATGTTTATACTCCACTTCGCACTCTGGGAATACGGAGTTGGATGTTTATACTCTGCTTCGCACTTTGGGTATACGGAGTTGATGTTTATACTCCGCTTCACACTTTGGGAATACGGAGTTGGATGTTTATACTCCGACTCGCTCTCTGGGAGTTCGGAGTTGATGTTTATACTCCGCTTCGCACTCTGGGAATACGGAGTTGGATGTTTATACTCCGACTCACGCTCTGGGAGTTCGGAGTTGAATATTTATACTCCGCTTCGCACTCTGGGTATACGGAGTTGAATGTTTATACTCTGCTTCGCACTTTGGGAATACAGAGTTGAATGTTTATACTCCGCTTCGCACTCTGGGAATACGGAGTTGAATTTTTATACTCCGACTAGCGCTTTGGGAGTTCGGAGTTGATGAAGGATTGTCGTGTATCAATCCCTTTTTTGACTTTGATGTGATGGCTTGCCCCCGAGCTCGGGTTTCACTTAGGGAGTGATTGGTTGCATCGCAGCCACTCTCTATTTGAATAAATCCCACCGTATGATGAGACTTATCTCTCCATGCATAGTGATGGTCATATGAAGTATTTTAAGTAAATCACAGCTCTGGCTCGAAGAGGTTGCATTTTATTGCTGAAATAAGAAAGTATGGCAAAGTCAGTTGCCTTATTACAAGTTCTAATTTCGAAATGCATAAACAAATTACAGAAAAGGAAAGTAAACTAAATGGATAAAGATAGCCTGTCAGGTGTAATAACGGCGAAGGCTCTCGCTATTCCAAGCTCTTGGCAGGGTAAGGCCGTCGACAGTCGATAACTTGAATGTGCCATCTCCGAGCCTTCGTTCAATAACATACGGTCCTTCCCATGTCGGCTTCATATGTGAAGGAATCAGATAGATTATTTTTAAGACGAGATCGCCTAGTTCGAAGGTTCGCGGACGGACCTTGGCGTTGTTCAATCGGGCGACTCGACTTCGATGCGCAGCTGCCCTCAAATCAGCCTCTTCACGCTTCTCATCTAGTAGATCAAGAGATTCAGCAAGTAATATATCATTTGTCTTTGGATCATAGTATGTCACACGATGAGAAGGTACTTCTAGCTTGACTGGAATAACGGCCTCTGAACCATAAGAAAGAGAGAACGGAGTGTGGCCGGTCGCGGTCTTGTGGGTTGTTCGGTAAGCCCATAGAGCCATAGGAAGTTCATCGACCCACTTGCCCCCGACCTTTTCTAGTTGTTTCTTCAGGATGGACTTTATAACTTTATTAACTGCTTCGACCTGTCCGTTTGGTTGAGGGTGTGCAACTGCGGAGAATTTCTTTTGGATGTGAAATCATTTGCAGAAATCTTTGAATTCAGCACTGTCGAATTGGGTACCGTTGTCCGTAATAATGGTGTGCGGGAGACCGAATCGACAGATGATGTTACGAACCACAAAGTTGATTACTTTCTTCGTTGTAATGGTAGCGAGAGCTTCAGCTTCAGCCCACTTTGTAAAGTAATCAACCGCGACGATGGCGTACTTCGCACCACCTTTTGCAAGAGGTAGAGCACCGATGATGTCGATGCCCCACATTGCGAATGGCCATGGGCTGACCATTTGCGTTATCTCAGTAGGAGGAGCCCTAGGGATTCAGGCATATTTCTGGCATCTATCACATTTCTTTGCATAGTCCAACGCATCGCGATTCACGGTAGGCCAGTAATATCCGTAGCGAAGTATTTTCTTGGCAATGCTTGCCTCCCGGTGTGATCGCCACATTCTCCCTCATGCACATCGCGTAACACTTGTTTAATTTCATCGTGAGCGATACATCGGAGTAGGGGAACTGAGTACCCCCTTCTATACATGAGTCCATTCTGGATGGTAAATCTTGAGGCCTTTCGAAGGACCTGTCTTTTTTCACTCTTGCGCTCCGGTAGGGTTCCATGCTCAATGTAATTTCTAAGTGGGGTCATCCATGAATCCTTTTCGGGGACGGTTTCGCATACCCGGTTTATTTCCGCCCGATCGATACTTGGGGAAGATAGCGTTTCTACGGGAACGAGTCCCATTTGTTAAGCTTCGCCTGTGCTGGCTAGCTGCGCCAACGAATCGGCCTTTTGGTTGCGTTCTCGAGGTATACTGTAGATGGCGTAGTAATCGAAATGGCCTAGTACTTCCTTAACTTGAGCTAAGTAAGCAGCCAACCTTCGATCTCTTGCTTGATACTCTCCTCGTACCTGACACTTAACTAATTGTGAATCACAATAAATTTCCATTGCGATAATTCTCAAATCTCTAGCAAGTTTCAAGCTAGCTAGGAGGGCTTCATATTCAGCTTCATTATTAGTCACATGGAAATCGAACTTTAAGGCATAACATATGGATCGATCCTCGGGAGTTTCAAGCACAATACCAGCGCCTGAACACCGGTCGTTTGATGCTCCGTCGGTATAAAGTTTCCAGACGTATTCGGGGGATCCACTGGCTTTGGGCAAGTCCTCTGAGATGGTAAATTCAGCTATGAAATCGGCTAGGACTTGTCCTTGTATGGCCCGTCTTGGAGCGTAAGTAAGGTCAAACTGGCTCAGTTCGATGTTCCACTTGAGTAAACTACCAGACGTCTCAGGCCGCGAAAGGACCTGTTGTAACGGCTGGTCGGTGTAAATAATAATGGAATGTGCCTGGAAGTATGGTCGGAGTTTTCTTGATGCAATGACAAGGCAGTAAGCCAACTTTTCCAGCTTCGGATAATTTCTTTCAGCCCCAGTCAATCGTTTGCTGACGTAGTACACTGGCTTCTGTATACCGTCTTCTTCTCGAACCAAGGCAGTTCTGATTGCGTTCTCTGGTATCGCCAAGTACGCATACAACTTCTCATGATCAATAGGCTTTGATAGTATCGGCGGTGTGGACAGATGTTGGACTAGTGCTTGGAAAGCGCCCTCCCACTCTGTGGTCCATTCAAAGTTTCGTTTCCCTTTTCGAATTAGATCGAAG
The DNA here is from genome assembly GCA_030737815.1 of Allium fistulosum. Classification (NCBI taxonomy): domain Eukaryota; kingdom Viridiplantae; phylum Streptophyta; class Magnoliopsida; order Asparagales; family Amaryllidaceae; genus Allium; species Allium fistulosum. Next base: position 859,396,259 of record CM060908.1, on the reverse strand, counting down.
AAGGGAATGCATTTGTCAGTGGACTTTGAAATGAACCTGCTCAATGCTGCTACCTTTCCATTGAGACTCTGGACTTGCTTTATAGTTTTGGAAGTTTCAAGATTTCTGATTGCCCAAATCTTTTCGGGATTAGCTTCGATTCCCCGGGCATTAACGATGAACTCAGGGAACTTTCCGGATGCAACTCCAAAGTGACATTTCAGTGGGTTGAGCTTCATCTTGTATTCCCGAAGTATGTTGAACATAGTTTCCAGGTCTTTTACATGGTCGGTGGAGAGTCGTGACTTCACAAGCATGTCGTCTACAAATACTTCCATTGTCTTCCCGATTTGATTAGCGAACATCCGATTGACCAACCGTTGGTAAGTAGCCCCGGCGTTCTTGAGTCTGAACGGCATAACCTTGTAACAGTAAAGTCCCAGATTGGTTACGAAGCTGGTATGTTCTTGATCGGGTAAATGCATCGGTATCTGATTGTAGCTTGAATACGCATCCATGAAGGATAAGAGTTCATGTCCAGCCGTCGAATCCACTAGCTGATCAATTCTAGGAAGCGGGAAACTATCTTTGGGGCACGCTTTATTCAGATCGGAATAGTCGACACATGTTCTCCACTTCCTGTTTGGCTTTCGGACGAGCACGGGATTTGACACCCATTCAGGATATAGCGCATCTCGAATGAATCTGTTCGCTTCAAGCTTTTCTACTTCCTCTTTAAGGGTGGCAGATCTCTCTGGATCCATACCGCGCCTTTTTTGCTTGACCGGGACATGCCGCCGGTCCATGTTCAGAGTGTGGCTCGCGATGTCCGGCGAGATCCCACACATATCAGAATGTGTCCAGGCAAATACGTCAAGATTTGCCCGTAGAAATTTAACCACTTCCTCTTGAGTTTGCTGGCTTAGCTGAGATCCAATCTTTATTATTTTTGAATCATCGTTATTGTCAATTGGGACATCAATCGTCAGTTCGGCCGGGGATGCTTGACTTTCTTTAGATTCTCCTTCGTCTTCAGTTTCTCTCGGGTCAAGGTCCTTGAGGAATTGGCTGAGGTGCCCGGGCCTGGGCCCGGGCGTTAATTGTCAATTATCGGCGAAACGGACGTAGAGATATTCCTCTACGCCATTTCCCTTCTCTTTTTGCTGCGCCTCCCGCAGCTCAGCAACATAACAGGCTATGGCAGCGGCCTGATCTCCCTGAACGATTCCTATTCCATGATCAGTGGGAAATTTTAAGGTCAAACACCATGGGGCAATGGCTATTATGAATTCAGCGAGGGCCGGTCGGCCCAAGAAAGCATTGTAAGGGGAGTCTATGTCCAAAACAATGAACTGCAACATCCGTACTCTCCGACGTTCTCCAACTCCCAACTCTACTGGCAGTTCCACCATCCCAGTGGGGATTGTGGCACTTCCGTTGAAACCATGGACTCGAGATTGACATGGCTTCAAGTCTGCGGCTTCCATCTTCATTTGATCATAAGCTCGCTTGAACAAAATATTCACAGAGCTTCCACTGTCAACTAAGATCCTTTTTATCCAAGCGGGACGTACTTGTGCTGAGATGACCAGTGGATCGATAGTGGGAGCTTCGATTTTATCTACGTCTCTGCTCCTTAACACGATGTCATCCGTCATCATTTTCTGTTGCTTGGTCGGAGCCCCCTCATCAAAACTACTACAACACTCGAAGTCTGCATGCCTGATAGAGCTGGCATATGACTCCATTTCCTTCCAGCTTCGATCTGCTGGGTGAGGACCACCACTTATTGTATTGATGACCAACCTCCCATCCGCACGAGCGGGTTCTTCCTGTCTTTCCTGGTTCGGTGCACGATTCTAATTTGATGGGCTCGCACCACCGGATTGCGATGCCCGTACATATTGATCCAACTTCCGCTCACGTATCAGTTTTTCAATGAGGTCTTGTAAGTGATGACACTCATTGGTGTTGTGGCCATAACTCTCATGGAATCTACAGAACTTTCCTGTTTGGATTTGTCTTTCAGTTGGTGGTTTCGGGGCAGGCTTCTTATACTGCATGGTATTGTAGGTTTGCAAATACACATTTTCCAATGACGTGTTCAATGGAGTGTAATTATCGTACATGGAAGCTCTACGCCGTGGTCCACGATCCTGATCGCGTTTTTTGTTCTGGTTTCTATTGTCCCTCTGCTGATTCTGTTTATTTTGGACGTTCAACTGAATTTTTCCAGAACTATCCCCGGACTGTTTAACAGCAACGTTACTCTGGATACCTTCGATGTTGGGCCCTACGTCATCCTGCTTCCTAGACTGTTTCACATCCTCCCTTCTCAGGAATTGGGCTGCCTTGGAATAGAAATGGTCCAATGACGCAGGTGGTTTCCCAACTAACCAATTTCTGAAATGGAATCAGCATCAATCCCCTTAGTTAGAGCCATCAGGATAGAGTTATCATTGGGATTGCTTATTTCTGCACACGCAGCATGGAATCGCTCCAAGTAACGTCTAAGCGTTTCTTCGGGAGCTTGCGTAACACTAGACAGAGTGTTAACGTCCTTTGTCCTCGCCACATGCATACGGAATTGTGCGACAAACTTGGTGGCCATCTGGTCAAAGTTAAAGATGGATCGCGGTGGCAAACGAGTGAACCACATGGTAGCGATGCCCCCTAGGGAAATAGGGAAACTACGGCACTTTACTGCATCATCAGCTCTAGCAGCATTCATCATCCATTCGTATTTCAGGACGTGTTGATTGGGATCAGAACTCCCTTCATAAACTAGCAAAGCTGGCATCCTAAAGTGCCGAGGTGGTTCAGCATATAAGACGTCATCGGTGAAAGGGGTATGACTTCAGGAGATTCCCCAGTCGTCATTAGAGAGACCCTGACTTTCACGGATCATTTGGCAGATCATCGCTGGTATATCTGGCGTTCGGACACTTGGAGCATGTTGTTCCAAGGTGTGGTCGGGTTCCACAGCGCGAGTCTGGACCGGACGTGGTCGACGGTCCGTGCCTCGTCTCCTTGGTTCAACATCCTCAGGGACATAAGGTTCAGGAGTCTGCTCTCGTTGGCTATGTTGAGGATCAACTTGGTTTCTAGCATCACCTTCCCGTCCGGCAGTGGTGGTAGTAGCAATGTTGCCGGTAACATGATAAGGAGCAGCACCTCCCCAAGTTGAAGGTTCTGTGCGGAGGCTAGCGGATGGTCCAGCTCTAGGTTGCCTAAGGTTCGAAGCAGGTTGGTGTCCCATGGCCTGGGTGTAGCTTCCACCTAACCGTGGACGTGTGAATCTAGTTTGGCCATCGGAGGAGGCTGAAGTTTCTGTGGAAGAGTGAGAACCTTGGACTCTTCTGGATCTTCTTCGCCTTTGGCGATTTAGCTGGTTAGTCAACTCCGTGTTGGCGCGTAGTTGTTCCGCTAGCTGCTGTTGACTTTGGGTCAACTCTTGAAGCAATGTCTGGAATTCTTGTCTAGTGATTGGACCTGATGGATCTGAAGGTCCTACAGCATTTTGGTTGGATGGAGGTGATTGGACGAGATTTTGTCGGTCCCGTGCTCCTTGATCAGCAGTTGTAGAGGTGGTATGTGTGCTCACCATAATGAATTGATGAAGTCCTTTCCTAGATCTGATTGCAAATCTGAATAGAATGGAAGGGCTTCAAAGTTCTAGATCTGGATCTTCTTCTTAGATTTATGCAATCCAATATATATAGGAGATCCAAAGAGCAGGAGAAAAATTGGGTTTTTCTCAGTGAAAGCACTAAAGTGTTTGTACCAAAATTGGGCAAAACACTCTTCGAAAGTCTTTGAAGGGACAAAGTGAAGAATTTAAATGAAAAAAGAGGAATTATCTAACAAAAACTCCAAATTTCAGGAATGAGAATAATTAAAGTGCAAGGAGACACAAGAATTTAGAGTGGTTCGACGTATAGCCTACATCCACTATAAAGTAGTTTGCTTTATTGATCTTTCTTTTGCGTTTACAAGTGAATTCAATGATTTACAATAGTCAATTGTAATTTGCAGCAGTGAATTTCGTTTGTGGCAGCAGCAATTGAGTTCAGATCTGGATCTGGCGGAGTGCGGGCGTTGGAGATCTTAAAGAGGAAGAAGAACCACTTTTTTTGGCTTTGGGGGTCTATTTATAGGTGTAGGAGGTTGGTATTTCGCTCAGATCTTGGGAGACCCTCTCTGGCACGTGACCAGGCTCGCACGCCCAAGCCCGTGAAGTTTCGGTCTGATCCGTGATCGACACGAACAGATTTCGACTCGATCAAGATTTCATCCAGTGGAGTTGACATTTGGCATGGACATTCTTTAGCATGCACGTAGTCTTCTGTGAAAATTTCATTGCATTTGGACTTGTAGATTGGGAGATATGATCGATACGAAATGGAGTTTTCGGTAGGCTGTTTCCTTCGACTCGCTCCTGTTTCGACTCGCTTCCGTTCGACACGATGACGTGGCACTTGATTCTTACTATGTCCTGGATGTTGCTTCGAGCGAGTCGAATTGTTCACTGATTGAGCGAGTCGAAGTGTGCCCAGATCGAGCGAGTCGAAGTAAGCACTTGGTCGAGCGAGTTGAAGCAAGCATTGGTCGAGCGAGTCGAAGCAAGCATTGGTGGAGCAAGTCGAAATGGGGCATCCTATGAGGTTTGAGCAGTGGAGTCGAAGTTGATGGAGTCGAACAGTTGTTTGAGTGGAGCGAGTCGAAGTGTGCACTTTCGATGGTTTCAAACTAGAGCGAGTCGAAGAGAGCAGCCCTGAGGGACGTGGAGCAAGTCGAAGTTGGCTTCTCCTGAGTGTTGCGAAGCGAGTCGAAGGAGCGAGTCGACCGGCAATTGATTTTCATCCAATCTTGTATCGCTCATAACTTGAGCATACGAACTCGGATTGACTTGAGATTTGAAAAGTTGGCTCTCATGGCTTAGCTTTTCATGTCCTACCAATTTTGGCTCGATCCGGACTCGGACAAAATTCATCGATATCCGTAGTGAGCCCGTATATAACTGATCTCTGGGACGGACCGTCACTGGTTACTAGTCAATTTCTTGGTGTTACGGCCTTGCCAAAAGGCGGGATAACATTTAATACCCAACTCGGGGTATTGTAAATAATTAGAGATATAGATGTGCCTCGGAACAAATTCCTCCTCATCTTCCAACTTGAAGGTCTCATGCAATGCCTCTTCAATATTAACATTCGTCAATGGGTAAAGCCTGATCTCCCCATGAGGATTGGCTTCTTCTTAGTCAAAAATTATTACATCACTACCCTCAAGGCATGAATCCTCTTTCATAGCTTTTCTCTCGATGCCATCAACTCTACTCTCTAACGAACGGTTTACACGATGAGTCTGGAGTGGGGAACATTTGAATCCTCCACTTATGTATCTTATTTTGTTTTGGTATTGGATGGAGATGGTGTCATACCAGTGGAAGGTCCTTGGGGGGGTTGGTGTCTCTTCGCTTATTTCTCCAGCCTTGGAATCTTTAGCGTTTCCTTCTTAGTTGGTTACTAAGTTAGAGAGGCCCTAGTCTTCCCAATCGAATGACCCTTCTCTAGTAAACCATGCTCTCTAAGCGATTCATTAGTAATCAGTTCGGTGCTTCTCTTATTTCACACAGAATCTTTTTTAGCCTCTCAAGCATTTCCTCAAGCTATATACTAGAAGCAGCCTTTGTGACACCTAAAGTGATAATAAGACATATTGTTAGTGCAAGGGCCATAATAGGAAGATAGTAACAACAAATCGATAATCATTTACATCCTGAATGCCATTGGTGGATGCAAAGAGAGTCGTCCTTGATGAAGAAGACTCTCGCTTAAACAAACTATACTTAGAATATAAGTCCTCCATATGCTTAAACCTAATGCTCGATTCAAGGTAGAAGAAAGAGGAGCCCTCAATTTTGCTTTTAATCGCGTAAAGTAAATGGATCTGCCTGTGAGTTGGAGGTATTTGAAATTCCCTCATAAATATTATGTAAAGGCTCGTTAAGATAGCATAGCCATTTGGATGAAGTTGGAATGGTGCAATTTTAAGATATACAAGGACCTCAGGTATCCATTTGTGAAGAGGAAGTCGGGCTCCCGCTAAACAATGATATCGAAGATAAGCTATATTACTCTCAATGGAAGCATAAGCCTGATCCAGTATAGGAAAAAGCATGTCCCTCCTTGGCAGTCCATGAGCATCAGCGATAATATCAGGCTGCTAGGAGGTCAACGAGGTAGCAATAAAATTTAGAGGATCCTCTAATAATTATGAAGGTCTATATCTTAGAATCAGAGAGTGTGTTAAACTAGCCTGGCTAAGACAAAGAGCTTATGACGACAGATAAAGAAGGAGCTCGGGCTTTAGTAGTGCTCAATGATCGAGTTTGACATCTCGTCGACACAACATGTCTAATGTATCAACTTGTCTCATATACCACTGTTTGTTATGTGTGTGTGGTGATGGGTGCATTAGTAGATACATAAGAAAAATATGTAAATGAAAGCATATGATAGAGTTGGGGTATGCCATAGGAGTAATGTAATTTGTTACATATATCTAACTTGATAACCAATCTTGTTTGGAATAAAAGGTGGTCTTCTTTCTATTATATACTTGTTATATTATGACATGTTAAGTAATTATTTAATTTAATTTATTAAATATAAAATCCTTAAATGATATGTTATATTATAGTAATTATAATGTGTTATAATCATCAAAAATTTATCATATTAAAAATAATTTATTATTTTAGATATTCCTAGTCAAGGTGTTTCAAGAAAGGATATTGATTCATCCATTAAGACTAGAGTGTGTAACGCTCTCCAGATATTGGGAGGTGATGATATCCACAATTCTCTCGACTTGAGAATATTATTTAACTCCAATGTAGATACTCCACTTTAATTATAATTAAATCATGGCATGGTGTAACACCATAGAAATTTTAAACAATAAATCAAAATGCTAATAAGGGCAGGAATGTAATTTACAAATAAAGAAAAAATAGTAAATTTTCAAAAATGTTTGAACTAGGCCTCAAGACCTATTCCATTGTGTTCGGAATGCCATTTACAGTCAAAAAACATATATAACTAGTTGAATTTAATAAAACGGGTCAGAGTTAACGGAAGCTGGATCCAGTGACATTTCTGCATAATAATTTCAGGATTAAGACTAATAACCCCAGTTTTCAACTATAAATAAGTGGCTAAGTCATGAGTTCTTCATTACAAAATCCTAGCCTCCGCCTCTCTCATTCTCGTACTCTCTTCTTCTCCTTCCATAAAAAAATCAAATCTAAATTACAAAAAAAGAGGAGAGATAGAGAATTCAAATTAGAAAACAAAACAAAACAACAACTAAACACAACAACAAGCTAGGAAGAGGAAGAGAAGCACCAATTCAAATTGGGTTAAAAGAGAAATCACTTTAAACAGGATTTCCAGGTGAGTGGATTTATTACGATGTGCTACGATGTAAGCAAGAAATTGGATTTCTTTCATATATCTATTCTAAATTGAAAATATGATTATTATCCTATCCGAATCAATGATTTTAAATTGAGTATACTTGTGAACTGTTCAAACCAAAAACCCTATGTGATTAATTAATAAGATAATCATTGTAACTTGGGAGAAAAGGGTAAATTATATTAGAACTACTCTAATTCTATAGATCTCATTTTCATATGATAAGTTGGATTGATTTCGATGAATAAAAGGGTAGTTAAATATGCCCTTTAGGATTTACCTAGAATTGACTCTATTAACCTTGAAATATACATAGATTATTGATTTAAATGTACGTGGGAAATAAACTGAAATGTTATATACAATTGTCGGAATAAACTAGTTGAAGTTGTGTATAAATAAAAATAGAAATTGTATGCTAAAAACTATTAAAAATAAACCCCTACATCTGTACTTGAATACATAAAGAAGATGAATAAAACAAGTAAGATAACGGACATGGAAACAGTAATTTAGACGTTTAAATTAATGACTGGACATATGAATTTTAGGAAACACAAAACAAAAAGTAATCAATTCAAATCTGGCATGATTCAGACAATTGGACACATATTTAGACATCTAGATTCGAAGTTAGATGTTTGAATATAGGGTCAAACGTCTAAATGTCTATAGCCAAATTTTTTTATACATAGGGAACAGACATTTGAAATAAAAGTCGGACGTCAAAAAGGCTGAAGTATGCCCAGGTCAAACCTGGACTGGTGCAGGCCAAGTAGGGCGGATCGAAGAAACTTATTCCCACTTCTTCGACTTTGGGGGTCCACATAAATGAGTGGAGTTGTGCACTGAGATGGAATAGTATCACACTTGGTGACGTCCTATTTTCTCACTTCATGAAGTTATTAAATGTGACACTTCATACAACATGTTATTCTATCGCAATTTAATACTTTGGAGCATATGGGCACTAATAAGGAAGTTATTCAATGCTTTTAGGGAAAAAAGGCTCAGGCCTTGCAATGTATATTCAGTGTTTTGCATAGTTATGGGTGCTAACGAGGAGGTTACTCAATGTTCTAGGGACAAGTGGGCTCAGACATTGTGATATATACCTAGTGTTGCACACAAAATTTAGGACGTCGGGTACTAACAGGGAGGTTACTCAATGTTTTAGGGGCAAGTGAGCTTGTAACACCCCATAAAATCAACCATAAGTAAATTGAGTAAATTGAATTAAATAACGTAAGGTTGAAAATGGAAATTTTATCAAAGTTGGAATTTGACCGTGAAGTTATTCCACTGCGTTCATTGCAAAATTTTGATCTGTTTCCATATATAATATGCTGAAAATGGAGCTCAAACGAGCGTTTGAAGTTTTCAGATTTAAATAATTTAGTTTGAATTCATATTCAAATAAGTATTTAAATCTAGGGTTTGAATATCAAAAATTAACGGTAGGTTTAATTGGGGATTAAGTAGATGTTAAGTTAATCATTCAGCATTAAACTTAATTAGGAAATAAAATTAATTAAAAGCAATGGTTCAAAATTTCCAAAATAAAAGGGCAGGAGGTCAACACCCTTGACCTTAAGAGGTCGACCCTTAAGGGTTGACCGCTTGAAAGGAAGAGGTCGACCGCTTGGTCGTGGCGGCGGATAGGGCTTTATGCCATTGAACTTTAAAGATTTTTTTGTTTCTCACCTAACTTGATCCTACGGTTCTTGTGCATTTCAACTCCTATAAATAGGACTCTATCCTCTTCACTTTTTGTTGATAAATATTTGGGAAATACCTCGAACCCTGCCATTTTCTCTCTTCGGTTAGATTTAGAAATTCAGGTAAGGATTCTAATCCTTTTCTAATTATTCTTTTAATCTATTTTCTTCTCCTACAACCTCTTTGAATTTAAAAAAATTGTATATATACCTATCCTTCCTGTGTATATATATCAAAATAAGGAACTCTGGAAAAAAATTGCTTTGACGGTGCAAATCCATATAAGAGAAGCTAAGGATATTCTTTGAGTGGAAACCTTGGTATTTTTATTTCAGTAATTGATTAGTATATATGTATGGATTTGAATATGCCTTAGGGATTTTGGGATTGCAAAAATACGATAGATAAAATCCCCCAAAATTCCTTTTTATTTTGAAATGTCAATTCTAGATGGAGATTCTCAATTATTTATATTAATTTGATAGGATTTTTATTGTTCTGCAATTTTTGATAATTTCATAGTCTATTCCACTTCTCCTCCTTCTTTGATTCAAATTGTGAGTTTTCAGTAATAAAATAAGGGTTTAAACTACGAATTATATTCGTAGTTTCCACCATTTATTCCACACAAAATTCCTTCGTTTATTACTGCGTAAAAGAGGAGTTGAATAAAATTAAGTTAGGATTGCAATTCCTATTGTTAGGATATTCCATTAGATTGATGTAATAAATTGGGTTTCTATTTTTACTGTTGAATCATGATTTTTGATTCATGACAAAAAGCTTAAACAATCAGTGATGAGACTATACGATCAAGCAACAAAAAGAGAATGAGATATGCTATTAAACTACAAAGGAGACAAGACTTCAAATCTAAGTATAGTATGTTTATTTATTGAAGTTTTAGTCATTAGATATAGGTTGAAATTGTTAAAATCTATCCTTAAGTAGTTTAAACAAAATCAAAGTTGTTTTAAGATTCAAATTCTTTAAAGATAGTATAAATTGTGCACTGACTACCAGGTTAGTCGACTGACCAAAAATGACCAGTCGACTGAACCTGTTCAGTTGCACATATATACTCTATTTTACACAGTCTTTAAATATTCAGTTGACTGGTCGATTTTGCTCAGTCGACTGAACGATTCTTATAGCTACTTTTTCTGAAGAGACACTTCCATTTGCAAAGAGTTACGATCCACATTGAAGAGATATGGATGCATCTTTTGATCAAAACTCTTCATGAATAGTTGTAGCTGTTTGTCTACTATATAAACACATCAAAATCTTTTTCCAAATCACTGAATTTCATTTTGCTTTCTGATCATACTCTCTACTTTATATCCCTGCATTCTAAAAGCAATCGCAATCTTTATATTGCTTGAATCTCTGAACTAATCAATATATTCTTTGATTCTAAGCAATATCTTCCTTTCATATCTTCACACACACAATATATACTTGAGGATTTGATTATAGGAAGGTTGTACACTTAAAGACATATCAGTGTTATTCAGAACACAATTGTCAACTATTTTTTATACCAGTAAAAGTCCTGTTCGGTTGTTCAGGCGGTAATAGTCCTCTTTTGGCTGTTAGAGGCGGAAAAATCCTGTGCGGCTGCTCAGGTGTTGTATACCTATTCCTCCGGGTTAAGTGAGGGGTTATTGAGTTGAAATTCCAGAAGGAAGTCTGGGACTGGACGTAGAACGGGAAGTTCGAACCAGTATAAAATCTCCTGGTGTTCTTATTCTTATTTGCTTTATTATTATTATTTGTTTCCGCATTTAGATTATAATATATTCCATATTACATGATCCTAAGTGATAACTAGCCACACAGTAGTCACTTTCATTTGGTATCAGAGCAAGGACATCCTATAACCTAACATAGTTATTTTATAATTTTTTGTAATATGGATAGTAACACCAATTCTAGCATTAACATTAATTCTAGTTTCACTGAAGGTCAGTCAACTGCTCGACCACCACTATTTAATGGTCTTAACTGTAATTACTGGTTAACTAGAATGAGAATATATATGCAAGCTAATGGTTTTGAAACCTGGAATATTACCCAAAAGGAGTATACCATGCCAACAGAGGATTTTTCAACTTGGACTACTGCACAAAAAACTGATGCTACTTTCAATGCTAAAGCTATGAACATGTTATTCTGTGCATTAGATAAAAATGAGTTTAATTGGGTCAGTATGTGTACAACTGCTTATGAGATTTGGAGAACTCTAAAAATAACTCATGAAGGAACTAACAAAGTCAAACAAAACAAAATATCTATGTTGAAAAATCGATTCCAAAATTTTAAAATGAAACAAAATGAAACTATAAATGACATGTACTCTAGATTTCAAGATATATATCACTCACTATTGGCACTAGGAGAAAAATTCTCTGACTTTGATATAGTATCAAAAATCCTAAACTCTTTAACGGATGAATGGGAAAGAAAGGTCTTAGCTATTGAAGAAGCAAATGATCTTTCCACTATGAAACCAGAAGAGTTAATAGGAAATCTAATGTCATATGAAGTGAATTTGCAGGCAAAGAAAGTTCAAGCACAGGATAAGAAGAATCTAGCATTTCAAGCAGAAAAGATGATTCTGATTCAAATGAAGAGGATATGGCACTTATTGTTAAAAATTTCAAAAAGTTTTTGAAATTAAAAAAGAATAACAAGTTCAGTAGTTACAAAAATAACTCTAACAACAACAATAATAGCAATAAACCATCATCTTCTATCATGGAATGTTATGAATGTCATAAAAAGGGTCATATGAAGAAAGATTGTCCAGAGAAAAAGAAAAATAAATTCAAGAAGGACAAATTCAAGAAGAAAGCATTTTCAGTAACATGGGATGATTCAGTTTCTTCTTCATCATCAGAGAGTGACAGTGACAGTGACAGTGACACAGAGCAAGCAAATGTATACTTCATGGCTACAAGTGATGATGTCAGTGAACTAAGTTTTGAAGATTTGGTTGAAATTAATTCATAACTAGTGGACTTTGTAAAACAAACTAAAAAGCAAAATAAAGAGTTACATGGAAAATTAAATAGACCTGAATTAGAAATTAGTATGCTAAGAGATGAAAAGAAAATTCTAGAAGAAGAACTTGAAATATCTCAAGAATCTAATTCTAATTTAACATCTCAACTTTCTATGATAACTCAGGAATTAGAAATTCAAAAAAATAAAAATGATGATTTATCAGCAAAAATTAATGATTTAAAATCTAACACTAAAGTATTAGAGTTAGAAAAATCTAGCCTCAAAACTAAGCTAGAAGATATTAATAAAAATATTTCTAACTTCAATAAAGGACGAGAAAATCTTTCTACAGTAATAGAAAATTCTCAATATACTTCAAATAAAATGGGACTAGGATATAAGAAAAATGAAAATCCAAAGAAATCTAGAAAGTTTAAAAATAAGTTTAAAAACAAAATTAAGAAAGATATTAAGAAAACAGTTTTTAATAATCTTAAAACTATTAAGATATGGATTCCTAAAACAAATATCAATTTAATTAGGAATAGACATATCAAAACATTTATGGAAACTGTTCATAAAAATAAGAAATATATTTATAAAGGGAATTCTAAACCCGCTTGGGTTTGGTTTCCTAAGACCTAACTCTTAGGACCCTAAAAAGAAAAGTGGGTACCAACTTAATCTTTATTTTTTGCAGGTACCACGTAAAAGGAGAGGAAAATGGATTTTAGACAGCGGTTGCTCGAAACACATGACTGGTAATAAGGACATGTTAACTAACATTGTCTACTCAAATGGAGGATCAGTCACTTTTGGAGACAATTCAAAAGGTTATATCATCGGCAAAGGTGATGTGAGCAATAACGGTATCTCTAACTTACCTCTCATTTCTGATGTTTTATTAGTTAAAAACTTAAAACATAATTTATTGAGCATAAGTCAATTATGTGATAATGGTTTTAATATATCTTTGTCAGAAAATAAATGTAATATTTATGATAAAAACCAAAATTTAATTTTTGAAGGTATAAGAGATAGAAATATTTATATTTTAAATATAAATGTAAATCATAACATAAACATGTGTTTAGTAGCTACAGAAAATGATTCTTGGCTATGGCACAAAAGATTTTGTCATATAAATATTAATACTATTAATAAAATAGCTAAAAATAAACTTGTTAAAGGACTACCTGATATGAAATTCAAAGTTGATAACATTTGTGATGCATGTCAGTTAGGAAAATTAACAAAATCTTCTTTTAAATCTGAGAAAATCATATCTACAACACAACCACTTGAACTACTACATATGGACCTTTTGGACCTACTCAAGTTCAATCTATTAATCACAATAGATATGTGTTTGTTATTGTAGATGATTTTTCAAGATATACATGGACTATTTTCATGAAACATAAAAGTGATACTTTTGAGAATTTTAAAATTTTTGCAAAAAGAATTCAAAATATAAAGAATTTAAAAGTTAAAAATATTAGAAGTGATCATGGAGGTGAATTTGAAAATGAAGCTTTTGAACATTTTTGTAACAAGAAAGGAATTAATCATAACTTTTCTTTTCCTAGAACACCACAACAAAACGGAGTTGTAGAAAGGAAAAATAGAACATTACAAGAATGTGCAAGAACTTTATTAAATGGAAGCACTCTACCTAAGCATTTCTGGGCAGAAGCTGTTGCAACTGATTGTTATGTTTTGAATCGTGTTTCTATTCGATCGTTAACAAAACACACCCCATATGAACTTTTAAATAGTAGAAAACCTAATATATCTTATTTCAAAGTATTTGGTTCAAAATGCTTTATACTTAACACTAAAGATCAGCTTGGGAAATTCGATCCAAAATCCGATGAAGGAATATTCATAGGATATTCGGAAAGAAGCAAAGCTTATCGAGTTTTTAATATAAGAACTAAAATAATCGAAGAAACTCTTCATGTTTCATTCGATGAAAATGTCAAGATTTCTTCTAATATTACAAACTTGGAAAATAATTCTAATAAAATCATAACAAATAATTCAAAAGATGATGATATTATTTTTCAAAATAATAACATTAATAATATTAGAGAAGATGAAAACATTGTTCATAATGAAAATCTTGTAAGATCTCCTCCAAGAATTCTTAGAGATCACCTTGTTCAAAATATAATTGGAGAAGTAAATTCAAATGTAAGAACAAGACATCAATTAAATCAAATGGGCCATATAGCTTTTCTCTCTAATATAGAACCTAAAAATATTAAGGAAGCCTCCACTGATGACTATTGGATTATAGCCATGCAAGAAGAGTTAAACCAATTTGAAAGAAATGAAGTTTGGGAATTAGTTGCTAGACCAAGTGATCAATCCATCATTGGTACAAAATGGGTTTTCAAAAACAAAGCTGATGAACTAGGTAATATAACTAGAAATAAAGCTAGATTAGTAGCACAAGGATATAATCAAGAAGAGGGAATAGACTATGAAGAAACGTTTGCTCCTGTGGCGAGATTAGAAGCTATACGTATTCTATTGGCCTTTGCATGTTTTCATAACTTTAAATTATATCAAGTGGATGTTAAGAGTGCTTTTTTGAATGGATATATAAAAGAAAATGTCTATGTTGAACAACCTCCTCTTTTCGCTCATGAAAAATTTCCAGACCATGTTTATAAACTTAAGAAAGCCTTATACGGTTTGAAACAGGCACCCCGTGCTTGGTACGACCGACTTAAGAGCTATCTAATAGACTCTGGTTTTGAAATTGGGAAGGTTGATCAAACTTTATTTATTAAGAAAACTAATCAAGGTATTCTAATTATACAAATATATGTTGATGATATTATATTTGGTTCAACTAATGAAAAACTATGTCAGGAATTTTCGACTATCATGACAGGTGAATTTGAAATATCACATATGGGAGAACTATCATATTTTCATGGTCTACAAATCAAGCAATTGCAAAATGGTATTTTTATTAATCAAGAAAAGTATTGTAATAATCTAATTAAACGTTTTGGTATGGAACACACTTCTGCCAAGCCAACTCCTCTGAGTACAACTATACATCTCGACAGAGATAAAAATGGTAAGAGTGTCGACCAGAAACTATATCGTAGCATGATTGGATCATTACTTTACTTAACTGCAAGTCCACCTGATATTATGATGAGCGTTTGTTTATGTGCTCGATTTCAAGAAAATCCTAAAGAATCACATATGCGAGCAGTAAAATGTATAATTCGTTATCTTAGCAAGACCAACGATTTAGGACTATTTTATCCAAAAGAATATCCTTTTGAATTAGTATCCTATAGTGATGCTGATTTTGGAGGAAGTCGGACAGATAGAAAAAGTACAAGTGGAACTTGTCATTTCATCGGACGATCCTTAGTATCTTGGTTTAGCAAGAAACAAAACTACGTTTCACTATCGATATGTGAAGCAGAATATATATCTGCAGCTTTAGCATGTGCTCAAGTAATCTACATGCAACAAACACTACAAGATTTTGATATAAAATTAAATAAATCTATAATATATTGTGATAACACCAGTGCGATAAATTTATCTAAAAATTCTGTCAATCACTCACGAACTAAACATATTGACATTCGTCATCATTTTCTTCATGATAATATTGGGAAGGATATAGTAAATTTAGAATTTGTAAATTCTGAAAATCAGTTAGCTGATATTTTTACTAAACCACTCAATGAAAATTGTTTTATAAAGCTAAGAAGAGAACTAGGTATAATTTCTTTAAAAGAATTATAACATTTCAATAATAAATTTAAAAAATAAATTGATACTTGAACTCAACACCTCTAGCTTGGAAATTCCATGTCTTTACCATTTCACTAATTGTTGTTTCACAACTGAATTTATAATACATTTTCTTTACGTATTTCACTTTTTTCATGGATAATTCTCAACCATGAAAATTCTAATTATTTTCCTCCTTTAATTATTTTTCTGGTTATCCCTTATTCCATCTATCTATTACTATTTTTTTATTATATATACTTGAAGAGTGTCTGTTTATCTCTCCATCTCATTTGCTTTAATCATATATTTTTTCTTTGCTTCAACAATGTCCTCCCAAGACAACTCCCCACATGGCTCTGCATATTCCTCTGTCGATTTCTCCTCACCTTCCTCTGGATCTTCATATTTACCTACACCTACTCGTTGTCATGAACTGGCCAGACCATCCAATTATCATACTGGTCATACTCCAGAAAAAAAGAAGGCACGTCATTTTTTATTCTTTGGTTCTCCATTAACAAAACAGAAGATTGATGATTTACATCATTATCAAAGTGAATCAATAGAAATTAAACGAGAAATGTACTATGAACAAAAGCAAAATTCAAAACAACTTAGCTTTCTGGAGCAACTTGGCTGGAAATTTTGCAGCTCATCTTCATCCAATGTTCATCAACCCATAATTTCTTCTTATCATCATTCACCACAACCTCCTCCTGTGTCTCCAAATTCATGGGAGCGTGGAAATCACTGTTCTCCATTAAGACCATACAAATAAAACACTAAGGTTGAACCAGAAGATTGCAAGACTCCGCATTCATCCACTTCTTCTTCTTATAACTAAGTTTATTTTATTATTTATCTCAATTTGTGTTGTATGCTTCGTTGATTAATATATTGAATAAATTAATATCTATTTGTTAACACATGCAAAAAGACTGATAATGCTGCAAAAGAGCATTCAGTCGACTGAACGAACTAGGTCAGTCGACTGATTCTGGAAACAGAGAGTTTCGAGATATTTATCAGTCGACTGACCATATACGACCAATCGACTGAATCTGGAAACAGAGAGTTTCGGGGTATCTATCAGTCGACTGAATGAATAGTCTGAACCTTTTAACTTCTGTTTCACCTCCTTTTTACCCTTTTAACCTACCTTCTTCTTTTTAACTTTTCACTTTTACTTTCCCTCATCAGAATTTCAAAACCCTAGCTCTCAAAATTTTCAAATTCCTTAACTCAATTATCATTTCAAATGGCTCCAAGACAACCTAAAAGATCTAGACAAGCCCCCATCCTCTTCCTCTGAGTCGATTGACACCTAAATAGCTTAATGCTTTATGATGCCACAGCTGTTCAAAGATGGAACAAAATGAAGGAAGCACGCTTTCTCGAAGGATCTTTTATTGTGTTTCCTGACTTCTCTACATACAAAATTCAAGAGCTTGCTAGGAGAAGTCGTCTTGAGTCTCTTCTTGACCATAATCAGAACAATCTCAAAATTAATCATACAATGGTAAAACTCTTTTACGCCAACTTTAATTTGGGTCACCAAAATCCATAAAATCGTGACAATTGCGTATGGAGTTTAGTTTGTGGTCACCAAGTATTCTTGTCATTAGATAGAATTGGACACATTATTCACACACCAACAAATGGTATTCCGTTAGAAGATTTAAATGTTCCTATGGGCGAACGAGATGAAGTAAGTCATAGGTTTTTGGAAGATGACATGACAGATTTAAAATCTATCGCCTTACGCCCTACAGCTCGAATTATGCATCGAGCCTTAATGCATACTATTCTTCCTCGTACTGGTTCTTATGAGCTTGTATTCCCGGAGAATTATAGGGCTTTATATGCAATTTGGGGAGATGTTCAAATCAATTGGCCTAAACTTATTCTTGACAAATTCTTGTCCTTCAACCAAGGTCGAATGAACATCATCTATTACAGAGAGTATATTATACGGCTACTTATGAACCTACAAATTCCTATTCCAGAATCTGATACCTCTGCTACTAAAACTCTAAATAGCCGCACAATTAGTCTGATGAAATTGCCTCCTAGATCTCTCACTATCATGTCTTTCCAAGATTGGCAATCAAGACCTCGTCAGCAAGCTACTACTCCACAGCAACAAAGAGATGACATTCGTACCCCAACCCCATCCCTAAGCACCCGAGAGTCCATTGATCTACTTGCACGTAATCAAGTCATTTTGGATTCTCGCATCAAAAATCTCGACAAGAAGATCGACAAAAAGTTTGACAAGATCAAAAGCTTTTTCGGGATTTTAGGGGATGCAATCTCTTGTTCCTCTTCCACAACTGCAGACACTTCACATCGGGATCCAGGCAAACGTCCAGCACCTCGTTTTACTTGGTCTACATCCGAAGAACATACAAGTTCTGACACCAGTGGAAATGGGGGTGGCAGACAATTTGTGGAAAGTTCTTCACGAGGCAAAGGACCAGTGCAAGTGGAAGAAGTAGCAGATTCAGACTCTGATGAGTGATGTTAATATTTCTTGATTAGTGGTAGTAAGTTTTTTTATTTTCACAAACATTCTACTACTGTTTATTTTTGTGTGAGCTTGTATAAATAGCTCGGTAATATTTGAAACAATTTGTTTGTGATTGTTATGTTGTTAGTTCATAATGATATATGGTTATTCCTTTTTGTCGATGACAAAGGGGGAGAAATTTGTATGACTAACCAATTCTTTGCCAGGTTAGATATGTCGCCAAATATTCAGGGGGAGATATATATAACTTCCGTTATATAATTCTTAAAATATAGTATCATCAAAAACAGGTTGTCATCAATCAAAAAGGGGGAGAATGTTGAATCATGAGTTTGATTCATGACAAAAAGCTTAAACAATCAGTGATGAGACTATACGATCAAGCGACAAAAAGAGAATGAGATATGCTATTAAACTACAAAGGAGACAAGACTTCAAATCTAAGTATAGTATGTTTATTTCTTGAAGTTTTAGTCATTAGATATAGGTTGAAATTGTTAAAATCTATCCTCAAGTAATTTACACATAATCAAAGTTGTTTTAAGATTCAAATTCTTTAAAGATAATATAAACTGTGCACTGACAACCAGGTCAGTCGACTGACCAAAAATGACCAGTCGACTGAACCTTTTCAGTTGCACAGATATACTTTGTTTTACACAGTCTTTGAATATTCAGTTGACTGGTCGATTTTGCTCAATCGACTGAACGATTCTAACAGCTATTTTTTCTGAAGAGACACTTCCATTTGCGAAGAGTTACGATCCAAATTGAAGAGATATGGCTGCATTTTTGATCAAAACTCTTCGTGAATAGTTGTAGCTGTTTGTCTACTATATAAACACATCAAAATCTTTTTCCAAATCACCGAATTTCATTTTGCTTTCTGATCATACTCTCTACTTTATATCCCTGCATTCTAAAAGCAATTACAATCTTTATATTGCTTGAATCTATGAACTAATCAATATATTCTTTAATTCTAAGCAATATCTTCCTTTCATATCTTCACGCACACAATATATACTTGAGGATTTGATTATAGGAAGGTTGTACACTTAAAGACATATCAGTGTTATTCAGAACACAATTGTCAACTATTTTTTATACCAGTAAAAGTCCTGTTCGGTTGTTCAGGTGGTAAAAGTCCTCTTTCGGCTGTTAGAGGCGGAAAAATCCTGTGCGGCTGCTCAGGTGTTGTATACCTATTCCTCCGGGTTAAGTGAGGGGTTACTGAGTTGAAATTCCAGAAGGAAGTCTGGGACTGGACGTAGAACGGAAAGTTCGAACTAGTATAAAACTCCTGGTGTGCTTATTCTTATTTGCTTTATTATTATTATATGTTTCCGCATTTAGATTATAATATATTCCATATTACTCGATCCTAAGTGATAACTAGCCACACAGTAGTCAGTTTCATTTACAAGTCTATGTATTTCAGTTTTGGATAAGAATATTTAATCCCTTATTATTGATATTGAGATCTTGGGAATTTGAAGGAAAAGGACTTATATTAGTATTATAGTAAAAAGAATTGACATTTAACACTAGTTTAGGGCGTATAAACCACACGTTTAGAATTTATTAGGTGCTGATATATATTATTTCTATTTTGTAATAAACGTATAATTATGAGTGTAATTTCATAGTTAATTAGGTAGTAATTGTTATTAAACCCCTTTTAGGAAAGTAGTTGATGTTTTAAGGCGTAATAAGGAAGATTCCTTATAAGGCCTTAATTATGAAATAGTGAGATGAGTATTATATATGGAGAGTATTTAAATTATGGCTAAGTCATAGGGATGCAAGGTTAGTAGAGTTGCACGACTGAAGTCCGCCCTTCACTTTTAGGCTATCAGCAGCTGTGTACACTTCCTATTGATGTGAGAGATCTCCTATTATAAATATTTATTATAATACGAGGTTAGTCTCAAATTCTATAAGGAAAATCTGCCTATTTAATCTGGCTACCAATTCCTATGAATAGTCGAACTAATGTGAGACATCATTCTGAGTAAAGGCCATAATAAGGACCTGCTTTGGGGTATTGAGGTATTAAGGAGTTATTTGTGTTGAATATGCTACTATATGATTTTTGTTTGATGATAATAAACATATATATTCATTTAAATGTATTTTTTATTGTACTATTTTAAATAAATATTTGCTGAATAAAATAAATAATACAATTTAAATTCAAACAAGTATTTTATTCAAACAAATATTTATTACAATTTTGAATAGTACAAATTTGAGCTCTCACTATATACACAATTTTCAAACAATACAATTTCAAATTACAACACAATTTTTCACTATACAATTATCATTTACACCTCACTACATATCACTCATTCACTCGTATTTTATCTTCGACTTTGCTCCAGCCTGAATCCAGCATTTGAGTTATCTGCAAAATAAACACTGATGTAGTAAAATTGAAAAAGAAATATTTTTGCAGTGTAAAATAAAATGTGTCTTTGAAAATATTTTTTGCCTCAGTTATTTGGGTTGTTCATCGTCATTTATTTTGAATTCATCTACATGAACAACTTGTGACATGCACAGTGTATTACTGTACATGCCACAAGGCCGTGCACACCGAGATACACTTGATAAAACTACAGGGAGAGGTGAGCACAAGGTCAAACCCAACCAAAAACTAGGTTCAACTCAAGTGCAATATAAATAAAGTCACGACATGAGCACAAGGTCAAACCCGAGCCAAAGCTAGGTTCAACTCAGGTGCAATACAAATACATCACAAAATTGTCGAGTAAAAGAAGCCAAAACCAGGCCATGCTAACAAGTGCACCACAACCAGATCAGTTTCCTAAATCAAAATGACAAGTGCGATGACATGATCAACTGGAATCAATGAGACAGCAGCTCAATTGAACACAACATCTTTAACAAGTGCTCAAGTACAAAATGTACAAAATCAGTGCAGTAAAGACCAGACCCAAATCAACAATGAAGACAACACCTCGAATGAGCAAATGCAGACTCAAATATCAATTGCATCAATGCAGCGCAACAGTGGTGAACAGCACATAAGGGAGGCAAACAAGTAAAGATATCAAGTGAAGGCCACACAAGCTCAACTGTATACAAGTGCAAAGCACAAATGGAACCAGACGTATGAAACCAGAATCAAAATGTACAAAATCAACATGTGCACCAGATAGGAACAACACCTAACATAGCAATACAAAAGCAACTAAACCAACCAAGAAATGAAATGAAACCAGACCAGACTCCACAAAGTATATAGGAACCAGCACACATGCACCAAATACTACAAGACCACATGATACTGCAACTACCAGAGTCCATCAAGCAACAACAAAGTGTACAGGTAAACCAGACTACATACATAGCAATCAGACTCAACCAAATGATCAGACCATAATTGCCGAAATTAGAAGACGGGTCAAAATGAACATGTCAACAGTTGTGACTTCATGAAGCTTCAAACAAAACCAGACATGTACAAGTTTAAGACATTTGTCAGAGCAATACAAATTAACAGTACATAAACAAATGTACACATATATGCATATATATGTATACACATGCATATATATTGATAAAGCAGACCAAATCACCCAGTGGTGTACAAACAATAGATTAACATGAATAAGCAGAAGCAATTACATGAGTCACAATATATACACACATACATGGAGTAATGCAGCAAGCAAGTCAGAAAATCAAGTGAACAAGTCAAGCAGCAGTTTACAGTTTACAAAAAATCAGGGATCAACTATACATGAAGATAAATAAAATTTGTATACTAACAAGACAAACAAATGTTGCAGTTCGAATAATTATCAAGGTAGAAGTTTCAAATCAAGTCAAAGCCGTGGTGACCAAGTTATTGGTGAAAAGAAGAAACCGACTAAAGCAAGTCAATAATGAACAAGTCAGAGTAATCACCAGCATTCAATCGAGAATCAGTGGCCAAGCATAGCAAGTGAAGAGTTCAAAGAAAATAAATACGAACGATAATTAAGGGAATCGATCCCTATAAAAAACCAAGTCATCATCGGCTACTATGGTATTCAAGTTGAAGAAAAATCACAGAGAGCCAAGTTTCAATTTAAAATCCCAAATCAACAACTTGAATCAAAATCGAGTTCAACCATATCAACGTGAGTCATAAAGGAAATTACATACCAGGATTATTCAAATCGAGCTCGACAAATTAAAGCAGCCGAGTATAGTAAAAGCAAGACGATTTGTCAACAAAGCAACGCGACATTGTCTATTCGATCGATCAATTGAATCAACATGCTCAATTTCCAGAAGCCCCAATCACTCAAAAAGGAACGAAGAAAGGCAACCATTTTTACAAAGATACGGGCCGAAGAAACAAACAGAGAAAAGGGGAATATTTTTTTATCACATTTTTTGGCCGGCATATAATTGTCTATTGGGCTTCATTTTTAAATTAGGGTTTCTTGTTTTTGAAGTTGTTTTTAATTTGTATTTTAATTTCTGTAAAATTCTAGTCATGTGACTAGGGGACGAACTACAGTGGTGTAATTTGAGAATTCACAACTGAGTGGCTAAGTTGTAGCAGGGTTTTGAGCGTAGAGTTAGGTTAGTCGATAGCGGCTGTCGCAAGTTTACGTGTGTAAGCGTCTGACTACTTAATTTCTAGTAGAAACCTTATGGGCAGCACGTAGGTAGGGTTTTTCCGAAGCTGGGTAAATATGTGTTGTTCTTTTTCTGCTTTTAATATTCTGCTATTATCTGTGCTGTTATTATTCTGCTATTATCAGTGCTGCAATTATTTTATATATTTCCGCATTAAATTTTTATAATTAATAGTATCACCCTATTCATCCCCCCCCCCTCTAGGGTGAAATCGATCCTACAAGGGAACACTCTTTTCCCCAAATGAAGTATTAGATGGCCAAGGGTCTAGTTATTAGGAGGTATCTCGATAGGGGTCCACTTTGGGATAAGGTAATAAGTGACCGATTGAGGGTCCGCCTTTTTAGAAAGAAGTATTAAGTGGCTTAAGAGATTCCATATGATGTCAGCTAGATAGTTACCATTGAGGGGTCCTCCTTGGGAATAGGTATTATATGATGGGGTTTGCCTCAGTTAAGGTCTTAAATGGCTAGAGTCTACCTATTTTCCAATAGAAGGTTTTAAGTGGCTTGGGTACTATCTCTCGCATTGTTAGACATTTATGACATTGGATTTGGGTTATGAGATTTAGAAACCTGCTTTAGGAATGGAAGGTATTAAGTGGTTGATTGTGGACCTGCCTCCTTTTCTTATAAGAAGTATTAAATGGTTTTAAGTACGTAGACATATTCTTATTTTGAAATATATTGTCCAAGTATTGAAATGGTAAGACTCAAGGTTTTTATTCACCAGATACATGCTGCTCCGACTCCCTCCTCATTACAATACATGTTAGAGGAATAGATGAAGCTTGAAGATAGCGAGAGTGAAACTTGTGACAGTTACTATCTATCTTTTTGTATTTTTTCTATTGTACCTATGAAATGTATTTTTGAACAAAATGTTGTAATAGTTATTGTTATGTATTATGACATTTGAAAAGATTTGAAATAAATGGGTATTATTATTGTTATTATATTTTATTCCTTTTCTGAGAGAATAGATAGATAATCTGTATAGTTTTTCATTTTACCAACCAACAGGCAGCTTTGGAATGGGCCTAAGATTCTATGGGCCTTTTCTTGGTCAGAATTTAGGTCTGTTTTGGGATGGGTTTTAACATTTGATATTAGAACTTAGGTTACCCGATCAACGGGGATAAGTATACGTATGAGTGGCATATTTGTTACTTTTGGAAATATTTTTCAAAAACCTTACTACATATAAATATATATGTACTTATTTTGAATTTACGCTTGACTCTATAAATTTCAACTATAGAAGTAGTTGCTACCATATTCTGGAAGGGTGGGCGAAGCAATTATGAGTTGGAAAAATAAATGGAGTTGAATTTATACGTCCTTGTTGGACCTAGACTTCCTTATCATTATGGACCTTATAAGCATATTAAATAAAAGGGATAGTATCGTAGAAGGAAAGATAGTAAGTCCAATGATTTAATAGGTAATGAACGAGCATTAAGTGAGGAGTTACAAAAAATTAAATAGATTTATGAGACTATTAGGGTAAGTATGGGAAGTTAAGGAAGAAGTGAAATAGGTAGAGTTGAATAGGCAAATAAATGTCTTTAGGAAACGTCCATTAAGATAACAATCGTTTAATACGGACAAAGTGACATTTATGAGAGTAAATATAAATATTGGGTAATAGTTAGATGTTATAAGGCACAGGATTCATATGGAAGTAAGGAATGTAGTAGTGAAACAAGCTTCCCTGAGAAGGTGAACATTGATCACTACAAGAAGATAACAAGACCTTTAAGATGATTGAGTAGGGAGTTCAAAGGGAAGAATAATCAAAGCCCAATTTTGTTAAATCCTACCCCTTGAGAAAGAAAGTGGTAAAAAAAGATTTTTGAAAATTCCTTGAAATTTTTAGATGAGCTTTTTCAAAAGATCATTAAGTGAAAGTCTTATGTATTATAAGTTGGAAATTTTTGATAGAAAGTGATTTTTGACAGCTTTGGAAAAATGTTACCGTTTGTAAAAAGTTTAAAAAGAAATGATAAAATACTTTAAAAAACAAAATGGTGGATGATTTTAATTACTTGAAAAGTTGAAAAAAAAGAAGGTTCTCATTTGTTAACTTTTCAATTTAAAAGTTGTTGAATTATAATTTTCAACTTTTGGATTCTTTGTTTCTAGATTCTTCTATTTTTATGATTTGTTCTACTTTATAAATTTGAAAGTTTTTATTTTGAAAAGAGCAAGGAAATTTGGAGATTTATAATTTATAATAGTTGAGTTAGAAAGTTCTAACTTAAATGGGTTTTGCATTCTTAAAGTTCTTAGTTTAATTTTATTGAGCCAAAAGCTTTTGGTCTGAAAGATTTTAAATTTCTTTCGAGAAATGCATGATTTTTTCTACCTTATAAAATTAGAGGTTCTTTTCATTAAATTTCTTTTGAAAGGGCGTACAAATGGAAAAGGCACTTCATCAACATAGGATAGAAAGAATAGAATGATAAGAATGTTCAATAAGGTAGATAGAAGAAACATTCCCGTATAAGGAAGTGCAGAGAATGATAGCTGAATTTAGGTAGTGATGGAATTGATAACTTTAAATAAATGAATTAGAAGAGGAGTAATAGAAATAAGATAGGAATTATCTTTGTCTACTCCATTTTTCCATTATTTAAAGTTATAAAAGGTATCTTTGACAACTGAAAGGATTTGAATGATGATTAATAAATAAGTTGGGTATATTTGGAAAGGCAATTATGTAAAGCTAAGAATTTTGCATTTTCATTTTTCCTAATTCAAATTTAGAACTTGTTTGAATAAAAATATTATTGGAATTGATAAGAAAAGGATTTCAAGGGATTTTAAGAGTTTTGAACAAAGTTACAAAATGTATTTTGTCAAATAACAATATACTTTGAGTAATAAGATAATAGATAATTATCTATATTTTAGATATAACTATTATTTTGGAAAGGATAATTTGTGTAATTAGAAAAAGCTCTTTGGAATAATAAAGAACCAATTTATTATTTTAGAATGATAATTGAGTTTTGAATGTTTTGTGTTAAAGATCTTATTTTAAAGGAATAATTCTTTATTTTAGTAAGTCATTGAAAAGGAAAGTTTTCCATAGTTCCTTTTTGATAACAAAGCAATCTTTGAATTCTATCAATTGAATGTCCAACTTTTAAAGAGATAGAATCTTTGAAGAAAAAAGTTTTAAAAGAAGAAATTATTGTGCTCCTATTTGGAACTAAGAAAGTTTGAATTCTTGGTAAAGGTTTCTAAGTTCATATTTTCAAAGATGGAGATTTTGAGTTTGGTACTTCAAGTTTGTGAAATTTTAAGTTCTATAAGAAATGAAGTAATTAATGCTAATTTTGGATTTAATGAAAAAAGTTTATTTAAAACTATTTTACATGATTACTAAAATTCTTGTAATACCCCAAAATTTTGTGAAAAATCATTTTTGTAAAATGATTTAATTTTTGAAATATTTAGATTTAAATATGGTGAAATTTCTGGAATAAATAGTGTGCAAGTATATGTGTGCACGTGCACACTGAAATGGCACAAGGAAGAACTCCAGATTTCTTGGATTTAAAACAAGAATTAAAAAGCAATACAAACATGATTTTGCAACATGGATATTTGATTTCTGGAATTATATGGATCATCTTAGAAAATAAGAAAAGTAAGTTTTACTTTAAATCAGTAAACAGATTTTATTTAAAACCCAGAGAAGAAAATTATATATATATATATATTATAAGGATTTGTAAACCTGTATACATATAGGTGCATATGTTTCTGAAATTAAAGAGGAATTAAATAAGCCTAGATAAGATATGTATACAAATATACATTTTTAAGTACTGAAAAGTATATATATATATATATAAGCAAGTGAAACTATAACATTAAAATGACATGAAATGTGATACAAGTCAATATGCTTGTGTAGGCAAAAATAGCAAAGGGAATTCTCAGGAATAATTAAAATATAAAATAGGATAGTCACACTTTTAACATGACTAGGTGAGTGGCCATTTTCTGAAAAGTAAAAGAAAGAAAATGCAGCCTTTAAATTGGTTAATATGGCCGGGGTATTATGAATGAAAAATGCATGATGCTAGCCAGGACAGAAATGGAATTCTGTTTTAACAAAACCCTAGTGGAAAAATGCATATAAATAGGCAGTTTAGCCAGTAAAATTATTTTTACTCCGAGCTGCACAAAAATAAGAAAGGAAGAAAAATATTGGAAGGAAGGAGAAAACACTCATACAAGGATTTTCTGGATTAATAAGAGGAAATATTTAGGTGAGTAACCTCACTGAGTTCATGGCATTAAGACCTGAGATGAGGCAGCCACTTTTTATTGCCATTTACATATATTTCTGGTTTTGATGTATATGATTTCATCAATGCTTTTTGGATGTCTTATTTTAAATCTGATATGATTTGATATGGATGATTTTTTTTTGGTGATCTTTGATTTGCTGAGACATTTGTCTTTGGATGTGTATCATACTGTTTTATTTATACTCATAAATGTTAAAGTCTAGGATCTTAAAATTATATAGAGAATACTCTCAACTGTTAAAGATCTATGGCATGGAAACTTTAAAAAAAAATGTTGGGAGCTGCATTATACTTGGTATAAGTGCTGAGGCTTGAAAAGAAAAATGTTAAGGGTGCAATAGAAATTTTCTAAGTGCTGAGCCCTTAATCAAATCAAAAAAAAAAGAAACTCACAAGCTAAAATTATGATTGAACCAGATCCTGAATCTGAATCAATCATAAAGGCTTGCAGATCAATATAATAAGAACATGCCATGCCTCTTTTTACAGTTGAAAATATTCTTATATTTTACTAAGATCAAGACATATTGACCCCATTTAGGAAATAACTGTCTGCTTATTTCTGAGGAGAATTATGCTAGGAAAGATTATGGATGTTTCCATGTTTGCAGTGACATGTTCACTTAGCATATTTGATGATAGGATTTAAGACAATACACTAGTAAATAAACTAGGGAAGGGAAGGCCAAGAAGGCTGCTGGAATGCTTGTCATATCTGAAGTATGCAAGTTGGCACATGGTTTGTTTAAGCCCTGAGATCTTTGTGCAATGATGTGAATTAGTTCATTGCAATGTGTCCCAGTGATTCCTTAATAGCAGATGAGGCAGGGATTTAAATTGAATTATACAACCTGTAAATGAAGAAATAGGAATATGGATATTTCTTAGGTTGAATGGTATGGAACCAAGATGGTTCCAGTGAATGCAAATGTTGCAAATAGATAATTATGTTTGCATGATTATGTATGCAAGTGTAAGAATGATAAATGAATATATCATACCTGAATCAACTTAATTATACTATGTTAAAGTAATTGATTGCAGGAATTTGCTTAAATAACTAATTGGTGCTCTTATATTCTCTATTGCTTAATATCATGAATGTATTGATGTTACTCATACCAGATCATAGATCTGACCCTTGTTTGCTCATGGCATATGGGGTGTCTCATTTTAAAATGAGGCAGCCACTCATGCTCTTTCAGGTAACCCAGGCACTAAGTAAAAATGAAGTTATGGCTATTATGGAGGAGTGAATGAACATGCTAGCTAGTTTCAATAAGAGCTTAAATTGATTATATCTGCATGTATTCAAGAAAAATTTTATGTTTCTAAGATTTCCAGTCATGTAATGAATTCTATTATGGTTAGATGGACTAGTTGTATCATGTTAAATATATTGTTATGCACTAAGGTTTAAAATTTAAAAGAAATATCTGAGTGGGAAACAAGGAAATGATCTTAAGTATTGATATGGATGCTTGGAAAAGAAATATGCATATGTAGGTGAGCTACTGTTTTGCATAATTTATATTATGTATTAGTTAATCTTGAGACATAACAGTGCACTGAGTTTTAGAATAAAATCTGGATTTAGCCAGAAGTAAACTTATAAGGATTTTAGTTTCCTTTTTACTGAAATGCTTTGTAAATAAGTTTGAATTCATTTCTGAATCGTATTGAGAAAAGTAAAATGTTTTTAAAGGCTTCAGACAGAATGCAATGAATGGTATCTCCATTGCTTTGAACTAGTGTGTAGCAGATACAGGATACATGAGTTAACCAGCTTCAAATAAATGATGTATTGGTTGATCATGATAGATTGTATTTTGAAAATAAAAATGCATTTCAAAAGCTTAGTACATTTAGCAATTGTTTCACCACAATCATCTTTAAAAGTTTAAGACAGATAAGCAATGTAAACTGGTTTGAACAAACAAAACCTGGCAACACTCCATATACTCTGAAGTTTAGGTAGATTCTGGTTTGTAAAATGCAAATAAAAGAATGGTCAGATTAACCATATGGTTAGACCATAGGTCAGGCAAATTGTTCACTTCAAATCAATGAAGCAAGGAACCATTTGAACCCAGTTTTCTGGAAAATGAGCAAAGATATTGACATGTACATGTATATCTGTGTACATGTTGATATTTGGGCAAAAATATAAACATAAATTCCTAGAACAATTGTAGGAAAGGGTTTTAAAAATAATAAAGCAAGAAATTTTGTTTTGTATGTTAGATTATAGGATGAAATTAAGTATATATGTGCTGATATAGGTAGATATCAGATTTCAAACCATACAGGAGAAGAAAAAAAAACAAAAATTGGGTTTGAACCGACCAGCATAGTACTTGAACTCGTGACCTCTCATGTATAAGTTAGGCGCGTTTCCATTACGCCTAGATGTTGCTTGTGTTCACTTATGATCCACTTTCTTTTAACCTGAGTTTGATACTATACAGACTTTAACACAATCATCCATATTAAAAGCTTGCTTTCCACTGATTATTACTTGATCATTTCTTAATTAGACTAACAGACTAAAGTACATGTTACCAGTGGATTCTATGGTCAAAAATCAGGATACAATAATTAATCTTTTAAAAAGGAAATTATCACATTTTAATAGATTTAAAAGGATTTCTACTTACATATTATCATACTCTGATTCTAGTAGAATATAACATAGATATCTTCATATATGTATGTTAGGAATGATTTAGATTTAAAACAATATTTTTATATTGTGAAAGATACTGGATATATTTTGTTTATTGGAGAAAGAAAATGACCCTGGGAAATATATTTGTAATGAATGATATATCTATATATCATCTCTTAAAAAAAATCCTTATGAAATTAGGGTGGAAATAGGAGGGTCATTTCAGTTGGTATCAGAGCACTTGGTTGCATTGATTGTTAAGTATTATAGAAATGTATTATGTCTGTTTGTTTTGGATGAAATAATTTAGATAAGAAAATAGAAATTATAGAAGTACTCATAATATACTAATACCATTTGCCCAGAATTTAGTTAGCAGACCATGGTAGGAAGAGGATCTCATCACAATGCAGGACCCAGTGCACCTCAAATGCTTGATATGCAAGAATTTGTGAGGGTTTTAAGAGATGGAATTGGGCATAGGCCTGAGAACCCACATGAAGAGCTTTCAAAACTACTGAAGACTTATTCCAATTTGGGAGGCAAGAGTTTTGAAGGAACTGAGAGTGTGATGGAAATTCAAGCATGGTTGAGAACACTTGATAGGATTTTCAATGACATGTAGTTGGATGACCAAAGGAAGAGGCAAGTAGCTTCTAGACAACTGAAAGGGGTAGCTTTAAGCTTGTGGGAGGTGATCATAGCTGGAAGAAATGAAATCACTTAGAATCAGTTCAAGGAGATGTTGGAGGCAAGATTTGTACCAGCATCAGCCAAGACCATTTTGCTTGAAGAATTTATCAAACTTAGGCAGGGAACTTTGAATGTCACTGAATACACTCAAAAGTTTGAGGGGCTATCCAATTATGGAGCAATGCTAGTGGCAGATGAAGCATCCAAAAATGATAGGTATATAAAAGGACTGAACCCAGGACTTAGCAGAGCTATGCTACCATATGCAGATAGAACATTTGATCAAGTAATTGATCTGGCCTTGAAACTGGAACAACATGACAAAGAAAGAGAGAAATATAGGAATTTTAAGAGCAACAACAAGAAGGATAAGGGAAGATATCACCCTTATGATAAAAAGAAGGAGGAGGCAGACAACAGGAAGAGTAAAGACACAAAAGCCAATGATACTAAGAAGAAATTGGTTTGCCATCATTGTGGAAAAGAAGGACACATCAAACCAAGGTGCCCAGAGTTAAAAGGAGGAGCCTTCAAATGCTACCTATGTGGGAAAGAGGGGCATATGAAGAGGAACTGTCCTGAGAATAAACAGCAAGGGAAATTGGCAACTTTGGAAGGTAAAGGCAAATCTGCAGTGAAAATTGATGCTGAAAATCATGGTCAAGTGGAAGGTACATTACTCATTTGTGCCATACCCATACCAGTAGTATATGATAGTGGAGCAACACACTCTTTGATTTCCTATGAATTAGTTAAAGTGTTAAAATTAAACTGCATTTTGGTTGAAACACCATTGCTTGTACAAAGTCCCCTAGGGAGTTCTAGCGTTTTGAACATGAATTGTGTGGATGTGGAGTTAAACATAGGAGGAAATATTTTTATTTCCAATTTATATGTTTTAAATTACCCAAATATAGGAGTTATATTGGGGGTAGATTGGTTAAGGCAATTTAAAGCCATAATTAATTTAGACTCATCCACCATATCATTGCAAAATTCTAGAGGCCAGAGGATCACAGTTCTATGTGAAATAGCTAAGGAAGGGAAATTATGTCATTTAGTTGACTTAGAAAAAGATCTGAGTGAACTAACCATTGAAGAAATTCCCATAGTTAATGAATACTTGGATGTGTTTGGGGAAGTTAAGGGTGTTCCACACCACAGACCAGTTGAGTTCCAAATTAATCTCATTCCAGGAGCAAGTCCAATAATCAAGAAACCTTATAGAATGGGGCCAAGTGAACTGAAAGAATTGAAAAATCAGTTGGAAGAATTAGAAGGCAAGGGATTTATAAGGCCAAGCAATTCATGCTGGGGTTCTCCAGTAGTGTTTGTAAGAAAACATGATGGTACCTTGAGAATGTGCATAGATTACAGGGAACTAAATAAAGTAACCATCAAGAATAAATACCCATTGCCTAGAATAGATGATCTCTTTGACCAACTCAGTGAAGCTAAAATATTTTCTAGGCTAGACTTAGCATCAGGATTCCATCAAATGAAGGTTGAAGACTCAAGTGTTAAGTATACAGCATTTAACACAAGATATGGCTTATATGAATTTTTGGTTATGCCATTTGGTTTGACAAATGCTCCTTCATATTTTGTTGATTTAATGAATAGAATATTTAGATATTATTTAGACAAGTTTGTACTGATTTTTATTGATGACATTTTGATTTATTCCAAGACAGTGGAAGAGCATAAAAATCATTTGCATTTAGTTTTGTCAAGACTAAGGGAAAATGATTTAAAGGCAAAATTTTCAAAATGTGCATTTTGGAAAGAAGAAGTGCATTTTCTTGGGCATGTTATCTCTGCCAAAGGAATATCAGTAAACCCTAATAAGGTAGTGGCAATCCAAGCATGGAAAAGGCCTAGCACCATCAGTGAGATTAGGTCATTTATGGGGATGGCAGGATATTATAGGAGATTTATAAAAGATTTCTCAAAAATATCATCACCACTTACCAATTTAACTAGAAAGAACCAAGCCTTTGTATGGACAGAAAAATGTGAGCAAGCTTTTATCAAAATAAAAGAAGCCCTGATTAATGCACCAGTATTGAGAGTGCCAGAAGGAAATGAAAATTTGGTTGTGTACACTGATGCAAGTGGCTCTGGGTTAGGGGCTGTGTTGATGCAGCAAGACCAGGTGGTAGCCTATGCATCTAGGCAATTAAAGCCACATGAAACTAGATATGCAACCCATGATCTTGAACTAGCAGCAGTTGTGTATGCTTTGAAACTTTGGAGACATTATTTGTTAGGTGCCAAATTCATTTTGTACACTGATCATAAGGCACTGAAATATTTATTCTCACAAAAAGATTTGAACAGGAGGCAACATAGATGGGTAGAGTTCCTAGCTGCCTATGATCTAGATATACTGTATACACCAGGCAAGGCAAATAAAGTTGCAGATGCCTTGAGTAGACAACATGCCAAGGTAGCCATGTTGATGATGGAAGAGTTTAGGGATTTGTCTATACTTACTGATTTGGAAATTGAGGAAAACAGTGAGGAACAAATGATGCCCATTGAAGAAGGTGAAGGTAAAGGAAAATTAAGTATGATATCTCTGCAATCAGATTTACTTCTTAAGATTGGGAAAATGCAGGAACAAGACCTAAACATGGTGGAAAAGAAAATGCTCATATCAAAAGGGGAGGAAGTAATAAATTATCAAATTGATAAAAATGGTTACTTAAGGAATAAAAATAGGATATGTGTTCCAGAAAATATAGAATTGAAGGAGGAAATATTAAATGAGTACCATAGGAGTAAGTACTCCATACACCCAGGTAGCACCAAGATGTATCAAAATTTGAAAAGAAATCTTTGGTGGAAGGGGATGAAGTCAGATGTGGCCAGATATGTTGCAAGGTGCATGACTTGCCAACAAGTCAAGGCAGAAACACAAAGGCCATCAGGACTATTGCAACCCCTTAGTATACCACAGTGGAAGTGGGAGGATATATCTATGGATTTCATAGATGGTCTGCCTAGATCTAAGAAGGGAAACACAAGTATATGGGTAATAGTGGATAGGCTAACTAAGGTAGCACATTTTATCCCAGTTAGAACAGAAAGAAATGCTCCAAAATTGGCTCAAATATTCATGAAAGAGGTAGTAAGGTTGCATGGCATACCCAAAACCATTGTGAGTGATAGGGATACCATCTTCACCTCAAGATTTTGGAAAAGTTTTCAAGAGGCCATGGGGAGTGAATTGTGCTTAAGCACTGCCTACCATCCACAATCAGATGGTCAAACTGAGGTGGTGAACAAAGTCTTAGAGGATTTGTTGAGAGCATGCACACTGGACTTTGGAGGCAACTGGGAAGACCACCTCCATCTAGCTGAATTCACATACAATAACAGTTACCAAAGCACCATAGGGATGGCACCATTTGAAGCCTTATATGGCAAGCCATGTTTATCACCTATATGCTGGGTAGAGACTGGAGAAAGGGCTGTTCTTGGACCTGAATATGTTAAAGAAACTACAGAGAAAATTGGGTTAATAAGAAAAAGAATAGCAGCTGTGACAACCCGGATTTTTATGTCTATTTATCGTGAGACTAATTGATGTAATTATTGGGATATTAGTTTTGATTAGTCGAATAAAGGAATTTCTGATAATTAAAATGATAATTAATTAATTAATGAATAAAAATTGGTGAAGTAAATGGATGCGAGTTTCCCCGAACTCAAATATATTCTGTATAAATCATTTAAACTTTAAATATTGTGTATATGTGAATATATATGTATTTGAGCGTATATGGGTAAATTTGAAAATAAATATATGTATACACTTGTAAAAGAAAAAGATAAAAACAAAATCCAATATATATGATAAAAACATATACATGAATTAGCTTATAAAAGAAAATAAAATATACAATTATTTATGAAGTTCACCTATATTACAAAGTGATAAAATGAACAAATGAAAAATAAAATAAATAGATAGATATAAATAAAGTGATGGGCAAGTTTAGTTAAAAATAGAAAATAAGTTTATTAAATATATTGAGTGATAAAAATAAAATTTAATTCACAAGCTATTATAATAGGGATGAAAATAAGTAGCATGTGAAAATAGGAGTAAATTCACAAGCTAACATAATAAATGAAATATAACAACTTTATTTAAGCTTAAGTAAATCTAGAAATAAGTATAACAACTGTATGAAAACATAGGCTAGAAAACAAATTAGACAAATATATTCAAGTCAAAATAAGATATACCAACTATCAACATATCTATATGCAAAGTAACAAGTCTAAAGCAAAATAAAGTACACGCAAGTTAAAAACAAAGTAAAAATATTTGCACTATAACAATGTCTGGATTCGCAGGCAAGAAGAGGCAAATCTTAAACAAAATAAAATTCATACAAGATTCCAAAGCAAGATAAATATGTGCACTTTAGCATTGAAGCTTTGCAGGCAAAAAGAAGCAAAGTAAAGGTATGCTCAATATCTTACCAAGTCAAATAAAATATTTGTACTATAGAATGAGGCTTGGCAAGCAAGAAAGAAGTAAAGCAAAATATCACAAGTACCATTCGAATTAAATGAAGAAGATAAGTATGACATGTTAATAAATGTTGTGTACAAATTGTCTTCATTTCAGCCTCCATAATAAATGAATCACTGATCAAACAAATATAAAATCTTGTACTAAGACAACTTAGCATAGGCACTGGTTTATAAAATATCAAGTTCTTTTTTCCATTTTCGTTCATTCAAGCAATGTAAGCCAGAGGAAAAAACAAAACCTGTAATTCATTTTTAGCAAGGAAAACTCAACCTGTAATCAATTCAAGCCTGTGATATCTTCAAGTTGCAACCTGAGGTCAAAGTTTAATCAAGTTACAAAGTTTTGAACAAAACATTGTTCTCTGGAAAAGAAAAGAAAAAGAAAAAAAAACATGCTTGCAAACCTTTTCTTCAATCTAGAATCAAAAGCTTGCATGGAAACTGTGACAAGCAACTCAAGTTGAAACAACAAGCACTCCAGTTTTAAAACAAAGGAAATTTTCAAGCATTCAAGTTTCAAATCCTCAAGCTCATTCCAGTTCAAGCCTCTGTTTTCTTTCCCAAATCGGTGAGTAAACCAACCCAGTTTCCTTCTTTCTTTATAATAGTAAGCAAACTTCTTAAGTTTGTTATTATAACTTGATGTTTGGATAATACTTGAAAGTATAAATGGTTTGTGTGAGTGTAAAATATGATTGCATGCCTGTATATCTTGTGTGCACAGGTAAATGTATCTCTGTCCTTACTTTACAGGTTTCAAACCTGTTCAAAATTCAAGATCTCATCCCATGATCTTTTATAGGCTTGGATGTCTAAACAAAATGTGTTCAAATTAACAAGATTTCAATTTTAAAAATGGTTTCAAGTGGAAATGTTGGATGAATATTTCGGAAATGTGAACTAACAGTAAAATCTTTCCAAACAAGAAAAATCGAATGTCTTTATTTCTTGTTTTGATTTCATAACTTGATTCGTATGTAAAAATAATGAATTTTGATATAGATATCATAATTTTTAATATTGGGTATGAAGGGAATTCGTGAGTTGATCAGATTTGATTAATTCGTCAATTCTCGGCGAACGACGAGAAGTTGGACGTCGTGATGGCTGTTGGATGTGGCTGGAAGGTTGTGTTACTAGGGAAAAATAGTGAATGATTTTTTATATGGCCGTGGTGGGCACGGTGGAGCTAATTAGGGTTTTACGCCTGTTCTGGGTGGGTCGTTTTAATCAAGGCATCTCGTGGTCAGGGGAGGTTGGAAGTCGATCGCGAATCGTCCCGGAGATGCTGGGAGACGTGGCAAAGCTTCGGTGAAGGTGGCGTGGCGTCTCAGGTTAGGGATCGTCAGTGGCGATCGTTTTGCCGATGGTGTTGGTTCAAATCGTGTGGGTTTGTGAGCTTGATTTTGATTCCCGTTTGAATCGAGTATGATGATGATCGAGTTAGGGTTCGTGGATCGCCGGTGAGGTGTCGAGGTCATAGACGGTGGACGAAGTGCCGTAGTTCGTCGTCGTAGGTGCACGTGCATGTCTCTGTGCATCTGTGAAGTTATTCTGGGAAGTTGTTCGTGTACTCGGAGTTTTGTTTGGGAATTCTCGAGTTTTACTCGAAGCAGGGAAGGGGTTGGAAAACATGGGGTTTCCCTCGAGAAATTGAAGGATTTGCTCGAGTGTGCTATGATGTGCAGGGTTATGTGAGACAGATTTAAATTTTACAGGAAGATAAAGTTTAGAAACAAAGAAGGTTGGTTCGTTTGAAATGCCCTAAGTTTTAAAACAAAGGTAAAGGTTAATTAATTGATTTTAAAAGTAATTAAGTAATTAAGTATTGATTACCTTGTATTAAAGGAAATTACTTAATGGTAAGCAATTAAAGGTTAATTAATTAATTAAGAATAATTAACAAATGGGAAAATTTCTTGATTAAGGAATAAATGGGTATTACTTAATGGGATTAATCAAAGATTTATTAAATTAAGGGTTAGTCAATTAATGAGTATGAGTAAGTAAAGAATAATCAAAGTGATTATAAAATAATTAATTTGAGTAATTAATTAAGAGTAATGGAACTGATATGAGTGATAAAGGGTTAATTAATTTTTGTAATAAATCAAAGGCTAATTACTTAACGTAATTAAGTAATAATTAATCAAGGATGATTAATTAAGAAGATGAATTAAGATGGTTAGTTAAGGAATGATTAATTAACTGAATTGAAATTTATAAATGGTTAAGTGAGAAGGATGTGTAGTGACGGAAGAAATTAATTTAATTTATTTATTTAAATTAATTAGAAATGGTAGGATTAATCTTGCTTATGGATAATTGAATAATATTGAATGCCTTGGATTATTAGATATATCTGATGTGTGGTTGTGATAATATCCATCTGCAATAGAATTGCTATGTGAACATGATATCCCGAATTTAAATTAAATTGTTTAACTTAAACATCTTGGCTTTGAAAGGATGACATTTGATTTGAAGAGACCGGGATCGGATATCTGCGATATCCGGAACCACTTCGATTAGTAATATATAATTCTTTATAGATTGATATGTGAAATCAATAGGCTGGATGGAATGATTTAAGTGAATTGGACCATTTAATCTTAAGTTTTGGTACCTAGAAATTGATATGTGAAATAGGTGATGTCTCTAACAAATTGTAAATTGACACGAGTTACCCCGGGTTTATATAAGTTTTAAGCTGTCATACTCCTTGTTAGATGGGTTTACTCACGCTGGTTTCCAGCCTGACCTGGGTGTTACTTTGATGTAATGCTCGGGTCAGACCGAGTGTTACAGATTTTCAGGTAGATACGTTCTGGAGCTCAGGAGATGAGCTGGATGGCAAGTACGTATAGAGTATTTCCGCTGCAGTATATTATTGTATTTCTGAGACATGATTACGGTATATACAGTGACTGTGTATGTGTAAAACTCTGATGTATTAAATGTAATCGACAGATATAGTAATCTTTTGTAAACTGTATTTATTTATTATTATATTTTATCCGCTGCGAATGTGAGATGATGATGTTTTCTGTTCTTCTTCTTCTATCTCTTTCTTCTTTTCAATAACTATCCGAAATTTTCTAGATCGGAAATTCCGGGTCGTTACAGCAGCAGCTCAAGATAGGCAAAAGAAATTTGCAGATAGGAAGAGAAAGCAAGTGGAATATGAAGTGGGAGACTTTGTTTTCATCAAGATTTCACCTATGAAGAAAGTCATGAGATTTGGCAAGCAAGGTAAGCTTACACCAAGGTATGTTGGACCCTATAAAATTCTGGAAAGAATTGGTTCATTGGCTTACAAATTAGAACTACCAGAGGAAATGAAAGCAATGCATAATGTTTTTCATGTGTCCCAACTTAGAAGATGGGTACATGATAAAGAAGACATTTTGGAAGAGCCTACCAAAATTCAAATAAATCCTGACTTGGTTTATGAAAAAGAACCAGTGGGGATTGTAGCCAAGGAAGAAAAGAAATTAAGGAGCAAAACCTTGAAACTAGTTAAGATCCAGTGGAGTAGTGATCCTAATGACTGCACATGGGAGTTAGAGGATAAGATTAAAATGGATTATCCTAAGCTTTTTGCAAATTAAAAGGTAATTTTTTTTCTGGAAAATTTTTTTATGCATGGTTGATATGGTTGAATTTGTTTGCTTATGCATATGTTTGATAAGTTTTCAGAAAAGAAAATGATGCTTGATATAAATGTTAGAAAAATTGTGAGGACACAATTCCTAAAAGGAGGGGTGAATGTAATACCCCAAAATTTTGTGAAAAATCATTTTTGTAAAATGATTTAATTTTTGAAATATTTAGATTTAAATATGGTGAAATTTCTGGAATAAATAGTGTGCAAGTATATGTGTGCACGTGCACACTGAAATGGCACAAGGAAGAACTCCAGATTTCTTGGATTTAAAACAAGAATTAAAAAGCAATACAAACATGATTTTGCAACATGGATATTTGATTTCTGGAATTATATGGATCATCTTAGAAAATAAGAAAAGTAAGTTTTACTTTAAATCAGTAAACAGATTTTATTTAAAACCCAGAAAAGAAAATTATATATATATATATATATATATATATATATATTATAAGGATTTGTAAACCTGTATACATATAGGTGCATATGTTTCTGAAATTAAAGAGGAATTAAATAAGCCTAGATAAGATATGTATACAAATATACATTTTTAAGTACTGAAAAGTATATATATATATAAGCAAGTGAAACTATAACATTAAAATGACATGAAATGTGATACAAGTCAATATGCTTGTGTAGGCAAAAATAGCAAAGGGAATTCTCAGGAATAATTAAAATATAAAATAGGATAGTCACACTTTTAACATGACTAGGTGAGTGGCCATTTTCTGAAAAGTAAAAGAAAGAAAATGCAGCCTTTAAATTGGTTAATATGGCCGGGGTATTATGAATGAAAAATGCATGATGCTAGCCAGGACAGAAATGGAATTCTGTTTTAACAAAACCCTAGTGGAAAAATGCATATAAATAGGCAGTTTAGCCAGTAAAATTATTTTTACTCCGAGCTGCACAAAAATAAGAAAGGAAGAAAAATATTGGAAGGAAGGAGAAAACACTCATACAAGGATTTTCTGGATTAATAAGAGGAAATATTTAGGTGAGTAACCTCACTGAGTTCATGGCATTAAGACCTGAGATGAGGCAGCCACTTTTTATTGCCATTTACATATATTTCTGGTTTTGATGTATATGATTTCATCAATGCTTTTTGGATGTCTTATTTTAAATCTGATATGATTTGATATGGATGATTTTTTTTTGGTGATCTTTGATTTGCTGAGACATTTGTCTTT
Source organism: Allium fistulosum (assembly GCA_030737815.1). Taxonomy (NCBI): domain Eukaryota; kingdom Viridiplantae; phylum Streptophyta; class Magnoliopsida; order Asparagales; family Amaryllidaceae; genus Allium; species Allium fistulosum. The sequence goes on along the minus strand of CM060908.1, from coordinate 859,355,997 downwards.
GGATGTGTATCATACTGTTTTATTTATACTCATAAATGTTAAAGTCTAGGATCTTAAAATTATATAGAGAATACTCTCAACTGTTAAAGATCTATGGCATGGAAACTTTTAAAAAAAAATGTTGGGAGCTGCATTATACTTGGTATAAGTGCTGAGGCTTGAAAAGAAAAATGTTAAGGGTGCAATAGAAATTTTCTAAGTGCTGAGCCCTTAATCAAATCAAAAAAAGAAGAAGAAACTCACAAGCTAAAATTATGATTGAACCAGATCCTGAATCTGAATCAATCATAAAGGCTTGCAGATCAATATAATAAGAACATGCCATGCCTCTTTTTACAGTTGAAAATATTCTTATATTTTACTAAGATCAAGACATATTGACCCCATTTAGGAAATAACTGTCTGCTTATTTCTGAGGAGAATTATGCTAGGAAAGATTATGGATGTTTCCATGTTTGCAGTGACATGTTCACTTAGCATATTTGATGATAGGATTTAAGACAATACACTAGTAAATAAACTAGGGAAGGGAAGGCCAAGAAGGCTGCTGGAATGCTTGTCATATCTGAAGTATGCAAGTTGGCACATGGTTTGTTTAAGCCCTGAGATCTTTGTGCAATGATGTGAATTATTTCATTGCAATGTGTCCCAGTGATTCCTTAATAGCAGATGAGGCAGGGATTTAAATTGAATTATACAACCTGTAAATGAAGAAATAGGAATATGGATATTTCTTAGGTTGAATGGTATGGAACCAAGATGGTTCCAGTGAATGCAAATGTTGCAAATAGATAATTATGTTTGCATGATTATGTATGCAAGTGTAAGAATGATAAATGAATATATCATACCTGAATCAACTTAATTATACTATGTTAAAGTAATTGATTGCAGGAATTTGCTTAAATAACTAATTGGTGCTCTTATATTCTCTATTGCTTAATATCATGAATGTATTGATGTTACTCATACCAGATCATAGATCTGACCCTTGTTTGCTCATGGCATATGGGGTGTCTCATTTTAAAATGAGGCAGCCACTCATGCTCTTTCAGGTAACCCAAGCACTAAGTAAAAATGAAGTTATGGCTATTATGGAGGAGTGAATGAACATGCTAGCTAGTTTCAATAAGAGCTTAAATTGATTATATCTGCATGTATTCAGGAAAAATTTTATGTTTCTAAGATTTCCAGTCATGTAATGAATTCTATTATGGTTAGATGGACTAGTTGTATCATGTTAAATATATTGTTATGCACTAAGGTTTAAAATTTAAAAGAAATATCTGAGTGGGAAACAAGGAAATGATCTTAAGTATTGATATGGATGCTTGGAAAAGAAATATGCATATGTAGGTGAGCTACTGTTTTGCATAATTTATATTATGTATTAGTTAATCTTGAGACATAACAGTGCACTGAGTTTTAAAATAAAATCTGGATTTAGCCAGAAGTAAACTTATAAGGATTTTAGTTTCCTTTTTACTGAAATGCTTTGTAAATAAGTTTGAATTCATTTCTGAATCGTATTGAGAAAAGTAAAATGTTTTTAAAGGCTTCAGACAGAATGCAATGAATGGTATCTCCATTGCTTTGAACTAGTGTGTAGCAAATACAGGATACATGAGTTAACCAGCTTCAAATAAATGATGTATTGGTTGATCATGATAGATTGTATTTTGAAAATAAAAATGCATTTCAAAAGCTTAGTACATTTAGCAATTGTTTCACCACAATCATCTTTAAAAGTTTAAGACAGATAAGCAATGTAAACTGGTTTGAACAAACAAAACCTGGCAACACTCCATATACTCTGAAGTTTAGGTAGATTCTGGTTTGTAAAATGCAAATAAAAGAATGGTCAGATTAACCATATGGTTAGACCATAGGTCAGGCAAATTGTTCACTTCAAATCAATGAAGCAAGGAACCATTTGAACCCAGTTTTCTGGAAAATGAGCAAAGATATTGACATGTACATGTATATCTGTGTACATGTTGATATTTGGGCAAAAATATAAACATAAATTCCTAGAACAATTGTAGGAAAGGGTTTTAAAAATAATAAAGCAAGAAATTTTGTTTTGTATGTTAGATTATAGGATGAAATTAAGTATATATGTGCTGATATAGGTAGATATCAGATTTCAAACCATACAGGAGAAGAAAAAAAAACAAAAATTGGGTTTGAACCGACCAGCATAGTACTCGAACTCGTGACCTCTCATGTATAAGTTAGGCGCGTTTCCATTACGCCTAGATGTTGCTTGTGTTCACTTATGATCCACTTTCTTTTAACCTGAGTTTGATACTATACAGACTTTAACACAATCATCCATATTAAAAGCTTGCTTTCCACTGATTATTACTTGATCATTTCTTAATTAGACTAACAGACTAAAGTACATGTTACCAGTGGATTCTATGGTCAAAAATCAGGATACAATAATTAATCTTTTAAAAAGGAAATTATCACATTTTAATAGATTTAAAAGGATTTCTACTTACATATTATCATACTCTGATTCTAGTAGAATATAACATAGATATCTTCATATATGTATGTTAGGAATGATTTAGATTTAAAACAATATTTTTATATTGTGAAAGATCATGGATATATTTTGTTTATTGGAGAAAGAAAATGACCCTGGGAAATATATTTGTAATGAATGATATATCTATATATCATCTCTTAAAAAAAAATCCTTATGAAATTAGGGTGGAAATAGGAGGGTCATTTCAATTCTGGTTTTATAAAGAATGGATTTTACAAAGTAGAATGGGTCACAACCTAGGTAGGAGAGACTAAGGTTTTTAGGATATGAATAAAATAGGAATATAGTGTACAACCTGATCTAAAAATTTGAAATCAGTCCCAAACCTCCATTTGAAGAAGGTGGTAAAGTTGTTAAGATATTCTAGATCTATAATTGGGTTGTAAATTAGGTTGCCTGTAGAATATGAATTTCTATATTTTAATTTTGGAGTAGTTTCCATGTAATTTTCATAAATTATCCAATTCCGAAATATGTATAAAAATGCATTGTTTGAAGTAACAAGGATAAGCTAAAAAGGAAAGAGATGTGCAAGAGATGGATATTCTTTTCGTAGTTTACACTGTCTATTTCGATAAAAAAAGAAATAATTCCTTGTGATTTCAAACAAAGAAAAAATCTCACTTGTATTAATTTATGAGAAATTATGATGGTAATCTTTTTAGACTGATAGCTTCGATAAATTAAAATGTGGAAATGAGTACTCTAGTTGTAGAAATTAGTAGTTAGAAATATATACACATATAGCCATGCTTAGCGACTAGAATATATATATATATATATATCATAGATTATGACTATATGCGTATTAGTTAGTAATTAATGGATTAGGATTTATGGAAATTAATTACAAATTTAACGAGCAATAAATTTATAACTAATGAGAGGAAAAGGGGAATTAAAAGGGGAGATTGAGGAAACTTGATATGGCATTTATGGAAGAAATTTGAGTATTGGATGGATTTTGGAAACCTGAAGAAGGTTAAAGGGATTAAAGAAGGATTAGTTGAGAATGGTCCAATTTTGACGGTACTGATCAACCGCTATGGATATTAATTGCAGCAATGGATGGACCACATTTATTAGAAACCGAAAAGGGAAATTAAGGAAAATGGGTAATAATGGAATGATATATTGAGAAATATTCATCTTAATTTAGTAGGGAATGTAGGACTTCAACACCATTTATACCACTTGATAATAAATGATAGCATCCAGCAAAATTTTCTTTTAGAGTCCTTGGGTTGTAGTCGCTAGTAGTCTCCCATAGTTATTGGAAAAGTGTATGATGTGGTATAAGATATATCCCTATTTTATTCCTTTGTTGACTTTATGAATGTGATCTAAACCACTTGATAAACATATATGTTGGGAAGCAAAGTAAATAAGGAAATTTTATAGGGACATTTAACTAGTGATAAACTATAGGTAAGATTGGAAGTTAATGACAAAATTAGGTTAGCAACCTAAAGTGAATAAATGTTTCAATCCCAAAACTTTAGAACTTTGGAAAAAATAAAATTTAGCTCACAGACTGTCACCATTCAAGGAAAAGATGAGATATATAGGAGTGTGAAGAGAATTTTCTACTGATCAAGGATAAAGAAGAGGGTGGAAGAATTTTCCGTTAGAAGCAATGAAACCACAGCATCTCCAGCACAGCTTCATGGAGTTATGGTTTGTATCGTTAGTGATAGGGACCCTTAGTTTGCTAGAAAATTTTGGAGGAGTTTGCTGATAGCTTTAGGAACTTCGTTAAATATGAGCATTGCTTACGACAGAAGATTGACGAACAAACTAAAGAAATGAATGGAAACTTGGAGGATTTGTTGAGAGCTTGCATCATGGACTTTGGAGGACATCAGGAGCACCACCTACCTTTAGTAGAATTAATGTATATTAGTAGTCACTAATAAATGATTGGTATGGCATCCTTTAAGAAGTTTTTGGGAGGCCATACAGATCGCCAAATTGTGGGTGGGAAACCACCGGCAAATTCTACTCGTACTAGATTCGGATTGCGAGACTTCGGAAAGTCAGAGTTGATTTAGCAACGTGTGAAGGTCATAAAATTTGGATGGTTGGAAAAGTTGGCACCAAGATCTATTGGGTTTTCCCAATATGGAAAAATAAGAAAATTTTATGTTAGCAAGATTCCATAACGTTTTTCACATTTTGCATTTGAGAAAGTAGCTTCATAGCATAGTAATTGTTGTAGAGCCTAATCAATTTGGGGATTTTGAGATGGAGCAAATAGCATCTCGTGCCACTGCAGGCATTGTGGAGTACGGAACTAGGAAGCTCCGCAATAAAAAATTAGACCGGTCCGAGTACAATAGGGAGAAAACTCGATGGAAGACATGAGAACTTCTCGTCCTAAGCCTTTCTTTGTTAAATTTTCTCTTCAAGGTTAGGATTTTTGTTGCATCATGGTTGCTAGATTAGATGGTAGTGTTGGATCTTAAGTTTTGACTGCTGACATGAAACAACGATTCATGAATCTACGACTAATACAACATCCGGACTCTACGACTCAAAGAATGGTTCGTATAGTTTATATATATTTTAACTAGAGACATGAAATATGTATATAGAGTCTAGTCTAGTTGCTTTGTTAAGATTTTTCCTCAAGAATCATCATTCTCATTCATTCATATACACATATGAAATTTCATTCAATTATAAACTCTTTTCATATTCAAATGCACACATTTTTACTGAACTGCACAGTTCAGTCGACTGACCAGATGCTATCAGTTGACTAAACCAGTGTATATATTTTTATATATAACATGGACCAATCGACTGACGACATCCATTCAGTCGACCGGGTCTGTGTATGTATATAACTTGTGCACATTTTTGAATTCAGTCGACTGAATAATCATGCTCAGTCGACTAAATCATGTAACAGTCAAATATCATGAATAGACACATCTCTTTCTCAAAGGTTATCTCCTTTCTCAAGTGTTGCATCCATTAGCTTTTCGTAGAGAACTCATACCAGAGGTTGTTACTCATGATACACTATAAATGCACTCAAGTTTCAATGATCAAATCACTCAATTCTCTTATCTCTCTTGATCTAACGTGCATAACATTCTCGAATCTATTGCTCACATAAGTTCATACATTCATTGCTCATATAAGTCTTAATACATCACAGCGAAAATAAAACTAAATAGCAACTCCCAAATAGCTAACTTTGCCTCCTGCATGTCTTCGGAAGCATTATTTGTCCACTTATTAAACCTGTAAAACCTTAACTCTCAATCTACTCAAATTAATTTTGAGCACCCGAGAGTTTAATGGGAAAACATAAACTTTGAGTTAGACATAAAGCCTAGTGTGAATAATACTATTACATCTCGATTTACTAATATTAAGTGAGCCCATGCCACTTAGTGGAATGGATTTCCCATCACCAATATCATTTTAAAACATATATTTTTGCAAATCAAAATCCTACATCCAAACTTGTTAATCAAACTAATTATATCAATAATAGAAATATCATATATGCTTAAAAACAAGTAATAAATGGACCATATGTTCGAAAATATAGTTTTGTTTGGCTAACTACTAACCATTGGCTGACTCGGGCCTACCAGACAAAATAAACCAATAATCAAACAAATGTTAGACAAAATTCTGGACGGTCTATTCTTAACTTACTTCTCCAAGGGTCACCTGATCATAATGGTTTTTCGGGCTCGCCAATAACCTATCCTTCTTCCTTGTACATTCATTCCTTTCTGTGTGTAACCATCATTTAAGTCTTACCTATGACTAAGCCCTACACACTGTAATTTTGGAATAAATTAGCTTGGAGCTAAAGCTAATGTATAGGACGTGACCCTATACCAGTCCCATCTAGTATACAAATATCTGAGTCATTTTACTTAGGGTTAACTGCCCTGTAAATTTTCCTTAAAACCTTTCAAATTGATTTATTCCCTTTAAATCATACTTATATAAGGAAAACATACCATTTGCCTTACTCAAAGCTATTTGCCATGTTATATATACTTTACCCAAAATAATGTCGATGAAATATATTGAGGATTACCTATCCCTCCAAAATAAGTTAAAACCCCTTTTAACTTAAAAACACTTAGGCTATATTGCCAAGGTAAGTCATTCGAAACCTTTGTTTAAAATCTTTAAACAACCCTTTCGAAACTATTGAAAGTGCCTCTTTCGATACCATTGAAAGAACCCCTTTAGAAACAAGTAAACTACTTTACTTTATAACCTTAGGCCGAAAGGCCAAAACATACCTTTCGAAACCATTTACAATAGTCCTTTCGAAAACATTGAAAACATCTCTTTCGAAAGCTTTATAAACTGTGGACATCCTCTTTTCCAAACATAAAACTTGCCTATCGAAAGCAATTGGAAACCTTCCATTTAAAATACTTTAAGTGCCTTTCGAAAGCATTAAAGTACACTACTTAAAACAAACCTTTCGATAACATTGGGTTCAAGTGAAAGCTTGTGGAACATAGTTTCGAAAGCATTAAAACCATACTAGTCGAAACCTAAGGGTTTATCTTTCAATATAACAAAGGGTCTTAAAACAACCAAGTCGAAAGCAATCTTACGAAAGCAGTTTCCTAAGTAAAGAAAGTAGATGGTTTCGAAGCCAACCCTTTCAAAAGCATTGGAGAAGCGGCTTCTTTAATAAAGTTGAAAGCACCCCTTCAAAACCATGTTTAAAGGCAAAGCAGTCTCAATTGGGTCGAAAGGTAGAATTGCGGCAACAAGGGTTTCGACACTGTCGAAGGCCTATTTAAAACAAAAGGCGGCAGCCTAGGTCGAAAGCTTATCTGTAAACCAATTAACCAAGTCGAATGTTATCTCATTCGAAAGCAAAGCAAGCGCATTTTCTTTTTAAAAGCAAAACAAGGTTTCGACCCTTTCGGAAGCCATGTTTCGACGCTCTACCTTTCGCCGATCTCCATTCCACTATGTACTAAGTCTTTGATACTATGTGTATTGGTTTCAAACCGGTTAGAGGCGGAGGTATGTGATCCAAAGGTAGCTGCCGAAGATAGCGAAACAACATATACTTACAAAAACTATTTTCTTTCTTCATAAAGTAATTTCTTTCCTACTAACTTGCTTATTTGTAATAATATAACAGGTTTCCAATTTCTTTTCCCAAATCTTTTCTAAAAGTGCTACCGAATTCAGAATTTATTTATTTAAAACATTTACAAAATGCCCCTTCTCCTATTTTAAACATATGAAACATTTAAGTCTCATACCTTAAATAATTTTATATATAAACAAAACACTTAGGAAAATTCTCCAAAAATTCTAATAAATCACTATTAATATGTTTTCTAACATATTTAAATTTCTGACCCAAAGCTACTATATATTAACCGTAAATAAATTTTAAACCCAAAATAGAATTTTCTTCACTAGAAAATTCATAATAAATCCACAACAATTCAAAAAATTATGAAACTTGAAACTCATCTCTAAAATGTTATTTCTGACCTCATATCAAAATTACAAGTCGTTTGGATGTCATCTAATAGGCTTTCTACATCAATTCTTATCATAAAATCTATATGAAATAGCCTAAATCATCAACAAGTATAAATATTCATTTTAAACAATCAAAACATGGAAAAACAGTGCAAATAAATTCGGATCTCATTCTAGTAATCGAAAATAAAAAAGATGAGATGTAATCCATTATTCACCTTAGCTTTGTTGTTAAGGAGTTGAGATTTGTTATTGAATTAAGTTGATTAGCTTCTTCCTCTTGATTCTTACTTATCTTCCTTTTTATCTTCTTTAATGGTGGTCGGCCTCTTGTTTAGTTTTAGTTTGTGGAAATGAATGTGTAAAATGAGAGTGAGTAAGGGTTTAGTGTATAAGAATAAGACTTATTCCTATTTTTCCCCTTATCTAATTCCCTAACCTATTTCATTTTAAATTCTATTTAGTTCAATAGTTCAACTAGGCACAACTCCCCTTTACTATACAAATCTCAATCACTTAACCATTTACATTATTTCATTTAATTTATCTAATTAAATATCTTAAATAATGTTAATCAAAATTAGGGTCATTACAGACTCCCCTCCTTAAAGAATTTCGTCCTCGAAATTAGGATAAGGCACTCATCAAAATCAATCATAAGGGTAAAACATACCATGAAACAAGTTAGGATAAGCATCTCAAATCCTGCCCTCCGTTTCCCAAGTACAGTCCCTCTCGTCGTCACTCCATTGGACTTTAACTAATCTGACTATCTTGTTCCTTAGCCTCTTCTCATCCCTCGCGACTATACGAACTAGCTTTCTACTATAGTCAAATTCGATTCCACCACTAAGTCATCTAATACAGTCAGTTCTATAGTAGTCTTTGGGTCTCGAATACACTTTCTCAGATGAGGAACATGAAAAACATCATGAACTCCTGCCAAACTGTTCGGTAACTCCACTCTATATGTGAATTTCCCGATCCTTTCTACAATAGGAAGTGGCCCAACAAACCTCGGTGACAATTTCCCTGATCTTCCAAACCGAATTACACCTTTCAACTGTGATACCTTGGCGAAAACATGATCCCCTACTGAGAACTCTAAGTCTTTCCATCTCTTATCAGCATAATTCTTCTGCCTAGATTGAGCTTCCTTCATTCTAGCTCTAATCAACTCAATCTTTTCTGCAACTTCTCTAACTAAATCCGGACCAAGAACTAACTTATCCCCGGTCTCTAACCAACAAATTGGAGATTTGCATGGCCTTCCATACAAAGCTTCAAACGGTTCCATCCTTATACTATCATGATAACTATTGTTATATATAAACTCGACTAAGTGTAGATGGTCTTCCCATGATCCTCCAAAATATAGCGCACAAGCTTGTAACAAGTCTTTTAAGACTTTGTTAACTCTTTTTGTTTTCCCATCTGTCTGTGGTTGGTAAGCGGTACTCATCTTGAGCTTGGTACCTAAAGTATCTTGTAGACTCTTCCAGAACTCGCTAGTGAATAAGGAATCTCTATCACTTACTATACTATTGGGAATTCCACGAAGTCTAACTATATTCTTCATAAACAACTTAGCCAAAACAGGTGTCGTCCTAGTTGACTTAACTGGAACTAAATGGGCAATCTTGGTCAATCTATCCACTATGACCCATATACTTTCATTTCCATGATTTAATCTTGGCAACCCATCTATGAAATCCATCGAGATAGAATCCCATTTCCATAGCGGATCATCTAGTGGCTGAAGCAATTCACTTGAATTATGATGTCCGGATTTTACATGTTGATAGTTCAGACACAGCTTCACCCATAAGCCTACATCCCACTTCACACATTCCCAGAAGAAACTTCTCTTCATATCCTAATACATCTTAGTTCCTCCCGATGAATAGTGAACTTCGAACGATGGCATTCTTCTAAAACTTCCTTGCTAATGTTCCCTACATTTGGAACACATGGTCTTCCTTTCTTCCTCAACCACACATTCTAGTCAAGACTGAAGTCTTTCAAGTCATCGCTCTCTGTTCCATCCCTTAACTTTCTTAACCGTTCAACTAATACAGGATCCTCTCCTTGCTTAGAAACAATTGTTTCAATCATAACTAGTCGAACTTCTAAACATGAAAACATAACAGTCTCCGTACTAGAACTACTCTGAGATCTCCACTGTACTCAACATGCAGTCAACGCTTCTAAATCTTTCCACTCGGTTATCATTGCCAACACTGCATTCTGATGTTTTCTGCTTAGTCCATATGCAACCTTATTGTTTATACTCAATACCAAAATCATAAGCAGCTAAAAACTCTAAGCACCTCTGTTGCCTCATATTCAACTCCTTCTAAGAGAATAAATACTTCAACGACTTATGATCCGTATACAACTCAAATCTCTCTCCTAAAAGGTAATGTCTCCAGACCTTCAACGCAAAAATTACCGCAACTAATTCTAAATCATGCGTTGGATATCTAACCTCATGCGGTCTAAGCAGTCGAGAAGCATAGGTAATCACTTTACCTCTTTGCATTAACATGGCTCCTATACCTGTTCCACATTCATCTGTATATACCACTAAATCCTAATTCCATTCTAGAACAACTAACGGAGGTGCATTAGTCAGTAAGTGTTTCAGCTTCTAGAATGCCTCCTCACACTTATCGGTCCAAACAAACTTCACATCCTTTCGTGTTAGCTTGGTCATCGGTGCTGCTCTCCACGAAAAATCATTAATGAATCTCTGTTAATACCCCGCTAATCCAAGAAAACTCTTTATCTCTGTCACTGTCTCGGGTCTCTTCCAATTATTCACTGCCTCGACCTTAGTCGGATCAACAGACAACCCTTTCTCTAAGACCACATGACCAAGAAACTTCACTTCCTTCTTCCAGAAATGACACTTTGAAAATTTTGCTTTTAGCTAATGCTGCCTCGGCATCTCAAGAACCACTCTAAGATGAACTTCATGCTCCCTTTAATCCTTAGAGTATATCAAAATATCATCTATGAAAACTAACATGAACATGTCTAAGTACCCTCAGGAAACTCAGTTCATCAAATCCACAAAGAATGTCGGTGCATTAGTTAGTCCAAACGACATTACTAACCATTCGTACGATCCATATCTGGTTCTAAACGCCGTCAAAGGAATACTATCTTCTGCTACTCTAAGGTGATGGAATCCTGTCGCTAAATCCAACTGGGAAAATACTTTGGCTCCACTCAACTGGTCGAACAAATCATCAATTCTAGGCAATAGATATCGATTCTTTATCGTCTTCTCATTCAACTTATGATAATCGATACACAACCTTAATGATCCGTCCGGCTTCTTAGCAAACACTGCGACTGCACCCCAAAGCGAACTACTAGGTCTGATTAAATTCTTACTTTCCAAATCCACCAACTGCACTTTTAACTCTTTCATCTCGGTAGGTGTTATTCTGCTTGGCGGTCTACTTACTGGTTCTGCTCCAGGTGCTAAATCTATCCGAAACTCAATGGCTCATTTCAATGGTAGTCCTACTACATGTTCAAAGACATCTACGAATTCTCTAACAGCTAAAATGCGATTCAACTCACTTCTACCTCCACAACACCCAACAAAGCATTAACCTCAAAACTAGGGTTTTCTACGAAGTACATAATCCGATCACTACAGTCAGGTTGTCTAAGAGATATTTTTCTATCATGGTAGAATATCCTAGTACCGTATTCACTTAACCAATCCATACCCAAAATAATTCTGAACCCTACGAAATCAAACACATGCAAACTGCAAACAAATGTATGACCTAACAATTCAAACTCTAACTGGTCACACTTCATCTTAAGTGTCACGTACCCTCCTATCGGATTCACAACCCTTAAGGAAGTAACTAGGTATGAGGGTTCTAGGTTAAGTTTATTTACCCAACAATGAGATATAAAAGAATGTGATGCACCGGTATCAAACAAAACTCTAACCGGTATACCATAAATCAAAAGCGCACCTCCCAACACAACTTTTCCCCTCTCCTCTACTGTTGATCTCGAGGTAGCTGGCTCTAATGCAAACATCTTGCCTTTTCCATCCTTGGCTGGCTCCTTGCACTGGTTCTTATAGTGCCCAATCTGATCACAGTTGAAACACTTTATCCCTTTCTTCTCAGCAGCTTTCTTTCCCTTGCTTATTTAGCATTCATGGGCATAATTTCCTTTCTTTTCACACTTGTAACGGACCACTTCTGCCTTTCCCTTCTTAGCAACTCCACCCTTCTGAGCTCCTTTCTTATGGAAAAACTTTATCTTCTGACTCTGCCCCCTTTGAGCATCCTTGGCCTTATTTCTTTCAAGAAAAGCTTACATCTCTTCATTCCTCAAGGTCATCTCAACAACATCACTTGGATCCCTAGTATGTGGTAACATAGCCTTAGCGAGCTCAGGCTTCAACCCCCTGATTCACATTCCTCTTAATCATAGTATAGCATAGCCATATCTCGCAAGCTCCTCAAACCTCGTCGCATACTCGAGCACATTCATATCCCCTGCTCCAACTCGGCAAACTTCCCGAGCAGAGTGGACTTAGCAATTTCTGCCATAAACCTTTCCTCGAACCTCCTCTTGAACTCAGCCCAAGTCATATTCTCCTCGTTGACTCCAACTATCACACTATTCCACCAAAACAGTGCTTCCCCTTGAAGCTGTCTAGAAGAGAGTCTCCTTTTCTTCTCATCATTGAGTCATAAGTCAGCGAAAATCCTCTTGCAATGAAGTAGCCAATTCTCTACTTCGATTGCGCCTTCAGTACTAATAAACGGCTTTCCTCCCAGTTGAGCAAAATCTCTTCTCAGAATAGCATAGTTATTCACCACTGGAGCTTCTTGGTTCCCTCCTCCAGCATTTCCTCCAACTACTCCAGCATCAATTCCTACCTGCGTCATGTTGACAAAGAACTGATACATTGCTCCCATGTCAACTTGCGAGACTCCAGCACCCACATTTCCAGCTTGTGCCTGACCTTGGTTCCTCCTAGTATTTGGTCTGGCATTTCCATTTGTTGTGGTGCTACCTCCTCCAAGGTTAACTCTCTCACTTCTAGCATCCATATCTACATTCAAGCCTTCGTAAGATATGGAAGAATAGCCTAAGAGAGATAGGAGAATAGAGATATAATGTATACATATATATAACATATACAAGTACGTTACTGTAGCGTTATCCCATACCCTGATTTTCTCTCTTATTCCTTAGGATTATGTTTTCAAAATCATTTTAGTTTAAAGTTTTTTCATAAACCTATGCTCTAATACCAAGTTGTAACATCCCATATCTTGAGGCCCGAAGCTAAGTGCTATAGATGCTGTAGTCATTTGTAGTATTAACTTCTGGTGACAATATACAGTAATGTTATGGTATCCATAATATTAGAAGCATATGAATATGAAATAAAAAAAGTACAGATTAAAACAACCTTTTTGATTACATTTCAAAACAATATTTCATATTCAAATTACATAATCTAATCAATTCCAAGGTCCTGATCAAATATAATTATTAAAAAATACCACCTTGGATGATCGGAGTACTAAATAGACATATAAGTCATAATACATCACAGTGGAAATAAAAATAAATAGCAAATCCTAAATAGCTAACTTTGCCTCTTGCACGTCTTCGAAAGCTTTATTCGTCCACCCACTAAACCTGTAAAACCTTAACTCTCAATCTACTCAAATTAATTTTGAGCACCCGAGTGTTTAAGGGGAAAAACATAAACTTTGAGTCAGACATAAAGCCTGGTCTAAATCATACTGTTACATCTTAGTTTACTGATATTAAGTGAGACAACGTCACTTAGTGGAACGAGTTTCCCCTCACCAATATCCTTTTAAAACATATTTTTTTTTAAATCAAAATCCTACAACCAAACTGGTTAATCAAACTGATTATATCAATAATAGGAAAATCATATATGCTTAAAATAGGTAATAAATGGACCATCTGTCCGAAAATATAGTTTGTTTGGCTAACTACTAACCATTGGTTGACTCGGGCCTACCAGAAAAAATAAACAAATAATCAAACAACTGTTAAACAAACTTCTGGATTTATTGATATTAAGTGAGCCCATGCCACTTAGTGGAATGGGTTTCCCCTCACCAATATCATTTTAAAACATATCTTTTTGCAAATCAAAATCCTGCAACCAAACTTGTTAATCAAACTGATTATATCAATAATAGCAATATCACATATGCTTAAAAATAGGTAATAAATGGACCATCTGTCCGAAAATATAGTTTTGTTTGGCTAACTACTAACCATTGGCTGACTCGGGCCTACCAGACAAAATAAACAAATAATCAAACAAATGTTAGACAAACTTCTGGACGGTCTGTCCTTAACTTACTTCTCCTAGGGTCACCTGATCCTAATGGTTTTTTGGGCTCACCAATAACCTATCCTGCTTCCTTGTATATATATTCCTTTTTGTGTGGAACCATCATTTAAGTCTTACCTGTGACTACGCCCTACACACTGGAATTTTGAACTAAATTAGCTTGGGGCTAAAGCTAATGTATAGGGCACGATCCTATACCAGTCCCATCTGGTATACAAATATCCGAGTCAGTTTACTTAAGGTTAACTACCCTATAAATTTTCCTTAAAACCTTTCAAATTGAGTTAATCCCTTTAAATCATACTTATACAAGGAAAACATACCATTTGCTTTACTCAAAGCTATTTGCCATGTTATATATAATTTACCCAAAATAATAATGATGAAATATATTGAGGATTACCTATCCCTCCAAAATAAGTTAAAACCCTTTTTAACTTAAAAACATTTAGGCTATATTGCCAAGGTAAGTCATTCGAAACCTTTGTTTAAAATCTTTAAACAAGCCTTTCGAAACTATTGAAAGTGCCCCTTTCGATACCATTGAAAGAACCACTTTAGATACAAGTAAACTACTTTACTTTATAACCTTAGGATGAAAGGACAAAACATACCTTTTGAAACCATTTACGATAGTCCTTTTGAAAACATTGAAAACATCTCTTTCGTAAGCTTTATAAACCCTAGACATCTTGTTTTCAAAACATAAAACTTGCCTATCGAAAGCAATTGGAAACCTTCCATTTAAAATACTTTAAGTACCTTTCGAAAGCATTAAAGTACACTACTTAAAAAAAACCTTTCGATAACATTGGGTTCAACTGAAAGCTTGTGGAACATAGTTTCGAAAGCATTAAAACCATACTAGTCGAAACCTATGGGTTTATCTTTCAATAGAACAAAGAGCCTTAAAACTACCAAGTCGAAAGTACTCATTCGAAAGCAGTTTCCTAAGTAAAGAAAGTAGATGGTTTCGACGCCATCCCTTTCGAAAGCATTGGAGAAGAGGCTTCATTAATAAAGTTGAAAGCACCCTTTCGAAACCATGTTTAAAGGCAAAGCAGCCTCAATTGGGTCGAAAGATAGAATTACGGCAACCAGGATTTCGACACTGTCGAAGGCCTATTTAAACAAAAGGCGGCAACCTAGGTCGAAAGCTTATCTTCAAACCAATTAACCAAGTCGAAAGCTATCTCATTCGAAAGAAAAGCAAGCGTGTTTTCTTTTTAAAAGAAAAACAACGTTTCGACCCTTTCGGAAGCCATGTTTCGACCCTCTATCTTTCGCCTATCTCCCATCCACTACATACCAAGTCTTTAATACCATGTGTATTGGTTTCGAACTGGTTGGAGGTGGAGGTATGTAATCGAAAGGTAGCTGCCGAAGATAGCGTAACATCATATACTTACAGAAAGTGTTTCTTTCTTTATAAAGCAGTTTCTTTCCAACTAACTTGCTTATTTGTCATAATATAATTGGTTTCCAATTTCTTTTCCAAAATCTTTTCTAAAAGTGTTGCCACAATTTAGAATTTATTTATTTAAAACAATTACAAAATGCCCCTTCTCCTATTTTAAACATATGAAACATTTAAGTCCCATACCTTAAATAATTTTATATACTTAACAAAACACTTAGGAAATTCTCCAAAAATTCCAATAAATCACTTTTAATATGTTTTCTAACATATTTAAATTTCTGACCCAAAGTTACTATATATTAACCGTAAATAAATTTTAAACCCAAAATAGCATTTTCTTCACTAGAAAATTCATAATAAATCCACAACAATTCAGAAAATTATGAAACCTGAAACCTATCTCTAAAATGTTATTTCTGACCTCATATCAAAATTGCAAGTCATTTGGATGTCATCTAATAAGCTTTCTAAATCAAGTATTATCGTAAAATCTATATGAAATAGCCTAAATCATCAACAAGTATATATATCCATTTTAAACAACCAAAACATGGCAAAACATTTGCAAATAAATTCGGATCTCATTCTAGCAACGAAAATCAAAAACATCAGATGTAATCTATTATTCACCTTAGCTTTGTTGTTAAGGAGTTGAGATTTATTCTTGAATTAAGTTGATCAGCTTCTTCCTCTTGATTCTTGCTTATCTTCCCCTTTATCTTCTTTAATGGTGGTCGGCCTCTTGTTTAGTTTTAGATTGTGGAAATGAACGTGTAAAATGAGACCGAGTAAGGGTTTAGGGTATAAGAATAAGACTTATTCCTATTTTCCCCTTATCTAATTCCCTAACCTATTTCATTTTAAATTCCATTTAGTTCATTAGTTCAACTAGGCACGGCTCCCCTTTACTATCAAATCTCAATTCCTTAGCCATTTACATTATTTCTTTTAATTTATCTACTTAAATGTCCTAAATAATTTTAATCAAAATTAAGGTCATTACATAAGCATACAAGTTAAAACCTTAACTTGGTACCGAGTTAAGGCCCCTTAACTTGGTACCGAGTTAAGGAGTTAAGTGCTAAGTCATCTCTGACTTAGGCCATACTCTTATATTTCTTCAAGAAGATGTCTCAACTTCCTTTCCATTGTTTTCGACTTGATTCTAGTGATATATTTGATTGTACTTGAGTTGTCCTGACTTGTCCGATATCATCTCATCAATTTTGTGATTGGCCATGCTAACCTTGAAGAATACACTTGATATCAACACAAGGAAGTTTTATAAGTGTAATGTGAAGTTTTGATGGAGTTTGTCGATGAGATTCTTTACTCGGTATCAAGTTAACAGTCCTTAACTCGGTGCCGAGTTTAGGTATTAGCCCCAAACAATGTCAAACTCCTCCAAGCCTTTTCTCTGCCTTTTTTAAGCACACTTGCCAAGTTCCAAGTCGTTCCGTCTTCGTTTCGTCATTCTAACTTCTATTGACTTCTGCTTAGATAAAAACATTGTCAACATTTTCCCTCTAGAGTATGCTTTCATTGGAAACCAAGTATACTCTAGAATAAGATAAGTTTGGATTGCTAATTGATGAATTTGAGTTGATTGTTTGGATTCCATCCCGAGACATTGCTTTTATTTGGTTAACTTCCGATTAGCTATTTGCCCAGATTTCAATCTAAATTCCAATTCTTTGTACCAACGGTGAAATCTTCATTTTTGAAATTATGTAACACTTTAAGTTGGCATATAGGTTCATTGTGTTGAGTTGGAGCTGATCTGGGCAGAAATCGATAACTCGGTACCGAGTTATAGCCTTAACTTAGTACCGAGTTAAAGACTTAGAGAAATTTCGGTTAGAAAATTTTCTTTTACTTATATTGTTCTTTTATTCTTTCCCTTCACATACTCTAGTATTGCCTTCGAATCTTCATAGCCTCCAACTCAAGTTCTTTTCCCTAGCCGTGCCGACCCAAGCCTTCACCTCCATATCGTCGAACTCCCAGCACCACCGCCTGACTCCGCTGCTACCACTGATCAATCTCCATCATCAGACCAAGTCACTTCTCCAGACTCGCCTCCTTCAATTATTGGATCTGAACCATCTAAAACTCTAGGTCTAGTTAACTTAGGGCTCGAATGAAGGTAGTATTCGGGTTGATTGTGAAATAACCATGTAATGCCAATGATTTGAATTTAGTGAATTTGAACTTGGAGAAAGATGGATGGTTTTAGAGGTGCTTGATCGCTGGTGAGGTGACAGTTTGCCACAATTGTAGGTTCATGATGCCTGGAACAAGTTTTATCTCCCGACATTGACTATCCATCTTGGTGAAATTAGCCAAGGCTGAATCATCGAATCGATTCCAATATGTCAGTTTATACTGAATTTAGACATGTCGGATGATTCCATTACTTTTACCTTTTTAGCTCTACACTTCCACTGGTCCTAAAAATAAAGAACTTTCTGCATCGCTCCGAACAACGGATCCGTTATCGACCGTTAATCGATAAGGGTAAGTGTATAAAGATAATTTTAAAGGACGATGTAGATCGTTTTATCGAACAAGCGAGCTATCTACACGAGATAACCCTTTCGTAGTGTTTGGGACACTGGACTCGCTCCATATAGATAACATATCGTACTTTCCCAGGTTAATACTAAGAATTTGATTGGTCAGTAGCCGCCGACTTCTTTGGATTCCAAGTGTTAACCACATGGGAACACTATTAAAAATAAAGTGTACCTGACTATGATCAATGAGTTTTATTGTCTAGAATGACGCGCCAGTCATCTCTCCGCAAGTCTAGTGAAGGGGCATCCACGCCTTCAAAGGTTGAATCATTGACTGCCCCAGTTCCCCATCTATTCCTGTGGGGTCAAGTCAACCTATTCCTACTGACTTCTATGGCCTGCTTTTTCCTATCAATCCTATGTTCAATCAGCTACCTCTCGAGACGAGAGTCCTGACCAACCCTCCAGAACAAGTGCCTTCAATCTTAATGGCCAAGATGCTAAGGAACATATATACGCAGCATGGCATTTCGGAGAATGATGTTTGATTGCCTACTCAAGCTGAATTAGCACACAATCCTCTAGAAGATTTTACTACATGCAACATATACATGTGCTTGAGCAGTGTCGTGCCTTTTTTCAATCGGTTCCTATCGGTATGCTTTAGGAATTAGGGATTGCGCCATTCCAAATTCGTCCTAATGGTTACGCACTTCTGAGCTTGTTGTATATCTTGTTCATGATCTGGCTTGGGCGGCCTCCAAGGATGAATGAGCTGATATTCCTCTTACAGTTCAAGAGGCATCAAGATTGCCCCTCCTTCGTAATCATAGAAGTCTAGAGAGGTTGCAAGCTGATCAGAGACCTTTATAACAAACACTCAGCTTTTAAAATGAATATTTCTTTATTAGGTGTCCAGAAGGCTTCAACCATCTTTGGATATTAGGAAGTAAGTTTCTGTTTCTTAGCCCTTGCACGACTAGAACGCTTCACATTCCTAACTATCCTTTTCTTTTTCTATAGTCATCCCAAGGAGGAATAGCAGCGATGAGCTCAAAGAAATGCTTGAAACTCTGAAAGTTGTGAGGGCTTCTAAGCATACAGTAGAGTACCTTTTGACGAATGAGAACCTTCGACGCTTCGGCTTGCTTCATCCTCGGAGATTTGCCGTGGATGAAGAGCCCTCTACTTTGAGTAGCCCTAGGAGGCACACTCTTCCTTTCTCCTGTACCCATAACTCTGACGAGGAGGCTCAAGAGGACGTGCCTAGCTGATTGGGTGACATACAACCCGATGAAGTTCTTGAAGCTGACGTGGACTTACCTTCCGGGGTGGACATTATGAGAGATAGGGTGAGACACACAGGATGTCCCCGATCCCCGAGGAGGAAGATGAGCCATTTCAAAAGAGAGATGGGAAACAAGTGATGGTTGAAGAAGGAGGGGAAGAAGGTTCGTATGATGATGGTAGTGACTTTCACATCTTCGAAGAAAGAGATGAGTCTTTTTGCGAGTCGTTGGAGATGAGCCCTTATCTCCCCAACTTACCTACCCCTGATCTGCTAACCACTGAAGCATTGAGTCACGAGCTCCCAATCTCTCCTCCTATAAAGCAGCCCGCTATTCAAACTCCATAATCTATTGGAGGCTAAGCTGCTACAACTCTCGTCGGAGATACATCGATTTATGATTTTCTAAGAGATGTCTCCATTCATGTGAATCAATTCTGGGATATCTCGATTACCGAGATGATGGCGAGATCGGCCTGCAAATTGACATCTCTTTTAGCACTTTTATGAGTGAAGGTGGAAAGACTCCAACCTTAAACCATGTTGATACGGTTGGTAGAGTACATAAGGAGTCATCGGCTGTAACGACCCGCCTTTTTGGACAGTTTAACCAACGATCAAATACACATGCCGATTCTAAACCATTAAAAAGGGCAGATGGTTATTGGGGTAATTAAGAAAAGAAGAGAAAAGGAACAAGAAACAATCACAGAATCTCGCAGCGGAAAGATAAAATATAATAATCAAATAAACAGTTCATGAAGCTGTTTAATATACTTTTGATTATCATTTATACAACATTTATCAGAGTTATACATATACAACAGAACAATTAAAATAATGCAGCAGACAGCATGATGCAGTGATAATAATAGTAATAGTATTCCAAATCTTCGTCTTCGTCCTCCAGAATAGATCTTCAAAAATCTGAAAAACTCAGGACTGACCCGAGCGTAATGAAAGGACAAACACTCGAGTCAGGACTAAAATATCCTTATGTAAGTTAAATCAATCGTGAATAAATATGGGTGTATCGGCGTCAGAGATGTTTATGGGGTTTGACATCTCCTATCCAGTGTCGACGTGCGTGCAATAACTCAAGAGATGTTACGGGATTTTCCATCTCTTCAGGATCCGTTAAACTATCTACTATGTAGTACAATACGCTATATACAATAATGTCTATCATAAAGTAAAATATCAAACTAGCGTTAAGCCATGGCCCATTCCACCCTTAACACATTTTTATTCCCAAGAGCATATACAAGACCGTAGTTTCCCCAAAACCGGAAGTCACCAGAGGGCAATCCATATACTAAAGGTACAAACCAAAACGTAGTGGTCGCGAATAGGATAATCAGTATGACAAGGTACATGAGGCGATACCAACTAGGATACTAGTAGTTGCCTGATCCGGACTGATGTTGGGCATAGCAGCTACTACCCCAACACCGCGAAACAACACTCCCAAAATCGAGGGGTGCACCCAAATCGAATCACATAAGTAATAGATAAGGTATCGAAGAAGTGTGTCCGCTAGAGATGGCGATCCTCAATGGCCCGGCGCGGCTCCTGTTTTCGTCATGTCAGGGGTCATCCAATATCGTTCTCTTTCTTCAGTCAACACGTTCACCAAACCATCCACTTCGTTCTGGATCAACACTCCGCGTATACTAGTTATTAAAGTGGTTTTCGGTATCGACAGAGAGTATGTCCATATCCGATCCCGGTCTCTTTAATAACTACGTATTATTACACCGGTGGCTCTTTAACATTTCAAAATCAATTCATAATTGATATCAAAATATCATATTCGCTCCAAAATCAAATCCATTTCAAATATCATCATATCTATTCAAGATGTAAGATTCCGTTTCAAAATCATTTTTCGCCTCAATATCTCATTTCGGTTTCAAAATCATTTTTCACCTCAATATCTCATTTCGGTTTCAAATCATTTTTAATTTCAATTTAGGTTGCAACTTCATTTAACCCAATTCGTATTTAAATTCAAGATTTAAATATACACATTTAACCTTATTGACCAGCTTGAAATTTTAGAAAATAATTTTAAGTAGTTTTAAAAGTAGTTTTAAATAATTAAAATAGTGGACATACTTAAAATCTTTAAATGGATTTCAAATAGATAAATTAGTTTAAAATAATTTAAATTGGGTTAAGTAGATTTAAAATAGATAAAATAGTTTAAGTATTTAAAGATGGTTTCTATAATAGAGAAATTTGGAAACAAAACTGAAACATCTTCAAAACCAAACCATTTCAATTATAACTTCCCAATTCAAATCAATTTCAATTTCCATTCTACCGATTCAATTTCGATTTCAATTCAAATGAATGTCAACTTTAACTTCAAATTAATTCAATTCTACATTCACCTTTAATTAATTCAATTTCAATTTATATCATTTGGAGCTTGATTTTCAAAATATCAATTTATAACACTTAACAAATTTATCCTTCAATATTCAATTTTAAATC
Source organism: Allium fistulosum (assembly GCA_030737815.1). Taxonomy (NCBI): domain Eukaryota; kingdom Viridiplantae; phylum Streptophyta; class Magnoliopsida; order Asparagales; family Amaryllidaceae; genus Allium; species Allium fistulosum. The sequence continues at coordinate 859,333,824 of CM060908.1, read as the reverse complement.
CAAATTCAAATATGATTCAATTTCAAGCTCAATTTTGAAATATCATTATTACTTAGTAATACTCAAAGCTCGAAATAATGTTCAATCTTTTAAAACAAATAAATTTCCAAAATTCAATCATATCCCAACTTTAAATTTCAAAGTCTCAACTTAAATTATTAAGCAATTTCTTTTAACCAAAATTTATTTCAACATTCCAAACTCAATTTTTGATAAATTCGATTTCTATAAATTGATTTTATTTATAACTTTTAAATCAAAACATTTAAATGAATTTCAAATCAACGATTTTTAAAATTATTAATTTAACCAATCCGGTGTCCGTATATAATTTTCTATCCTATGGCCAAGTGATTATTTATTTCAATTAAATGTCAGGGATGAATATATATCACTTAAACCATACCACAGTGTCATATGTATGTATAACATGATATATATAAGCAAATAAACATCCAAACATCTAAATATCAACCAATAGCATCCATCGAAATACATCATCCAATAGACAATACAATTCACGGCAATTTCATAGTTATCAATGTCAGGTAATTTAATCGCAATTCAATTTTAATTTCAATTTGACTGTCAATTTAATTTTCAATGGTGAATTAAAATGACAATCTATATGACAATTAAATTTTATCAAACAATGACAAATAAAATTCATAACACTTCATAATATCAAATTTAACTACCATAAAGATATTCAGTACATTGTGAGCGTTATAAAACACTCACCTTGATTTTCCGTTGTCGTCGAGATGTTCCGGTTTGGAACTAAAACCGGACGACGGCCGATTTTAGCTCAAATTTCGACTATCTCCAAATCCATCCAAACCAGCTTCGTTGCAAAGCTCTTGTCATCGTGATCGCAACGCAAAAAGTTTCGTTCCAATCGGACCTCGTATGCACAAGTTATACATTTTATAAGATATCAATCATTTTATTTTATAAAACAATTTATATTATATTTAAATTAATTCATACCCAAGGAATAAGAAGCCCAGCCCACTAAAACTCTATCTTCCCCAAATTCCTGTACGTGAAGACACAGAGCAACCCACTCCAGGCATGCACCAAAACCTAGCGACACGGAGCTACGCCGCTCCGTTTCTCGAACCGTCTTCGCCAAACGACTTCTCTCCGCGTGCTCGACCTGACCATCCCAAATTCTTCAAGCTCGCACCCACCAAGGTCCACGCGACTTCCGTCCTCCCTCACATGCGTGCCCAGGTCGCAACCCCCAAGACACCACCGAGCTCCACCAAAACGTGCGTCCAGATGCTATTCGACGAGGAGAATCCAAATACGAGCTTTATTTCTCGAATCGATGAATGAAAACGAAGTGAAGCTTAACCCTAGCTTCAAACTCTCTCGTGTCCCCACTGTTGCACTCCCAGACCCACGGCCGAACCTTACAAACTACCACCAGATCGAAGCAAACGATGAAATTTGATTTTTAAAATCGGTTTCGTGATTTTTAATCGAGTATTGGAAGAGAAAGAAATTTTTGGAGTTTTGATTTATTATTTTCTTACTGCCTGAAGCTAGCGTGCAGATTTAAAAGGGAGGAGACATGATTCTTGCGTGTGGGAGGCTTACTACAGTGATTTGAAATGAAATAAAGAAGCTGATGTGAAAAGTTGATTAGACAATATATTAATTTAAATTTCAAAATATCCCCATTTATGTAAATGAAAATCTTGAACCCCTATCGAGGCGTGCCGCTAGGCGTTTATAATGTTATACCCCTATTCCGGACGCAATGGAAAAGGTTTCAAGCCCTAATTCGATCGTATGTGCGAGTTACGGAAATAAACAATCAATTTTAAATTAAATTGATTAAATAAATTTCTAAACGTTTTGAGCTGCCACGGTCAAATGACAACTCCGATTGCTCCAAAAATTGAAATTCGATAATAATACACTATTACGGATCCAATAGAACTAGTTTTATCGAAATCCGAGACTGTGCCACGGAAGGCTATTCTAACTCGTCGATTAAATCGACGACTTTTCAAAATTAACAAAATAGCTTAAAATTCCAATTTTAAAATCTTATTTAATCTATTAAAATCCAAATATAACTTATATTCACTTGGGAAACCAATTTGAATCATATTAAATCAAATTTCAGTTATTCACTCTATTTTCATATATTAAATTTCAATCTCAAATTAATCATATCAAATTCGGAATTTAATTATTCAAACATTTGTAATATTAAATTTAAACAAATTTGATTATTCTTAAATCACTATCTTTTGAAATATTCAAAAACGAACTTATAAAATTTAACCTTTAAAACAAATTCAAATTATAGAACAACCATTTCCATTAATCAGTTATTCAATTTCCGTTATTCAATTATTCAATAAATTCCAAATATTAAATTTAAACAATTTTGATTATCCAATAATTCATTATCCTTTTGAAATATTTGAAATTGAACTTATAAGATTCAACTTTTAAAACCAATTCATATCTTAGAACACTATCTCCATTTTACCGTTATTCCATTATTCAATAAGTTTTAAATATTTACTTTAAACAATTTACCTGTTCAATATTCAATTATTTGATTTTTAATAGATTTTACTTATCAATCAATTACTCTATTATACCCAATGAATTCAACATTTATTATCCTATCCTACTATTGATTTCAAAGGCATTCACTAAGTAGCATTTATTTTTCAATACTTATTACTATTCAAATCTTTGAAACCAATCTATTAAAATTTGTATTTCTACCTAAATAATTCACAATTCTTATTCACTTATTTACATTTGTTTTTCCATATATTCCCTTATAACCAAGTTATAACATTTGAGTCAATTCAATTAGATTGGAACTCCATTCAATCTATTTATAATTACTTGGATAATTATTGTTGCAATTCATTCCAGTTATTTTTATAAATAACTAAATTACAAATTTTTAATTCTTTCAACATTAAACCATGAAATCTTATGGAATTAGCTATTTTAATTATCGAAAATTTACAGGTCGTTACATCGGCACTACACACTTCACTTTTGGGACACAAGCACACATTTCTGCATCGAGTCAACTTCATATTCAAAGAATTAACTCCACTTTCCTTTATGTTTCAGGTTCCATTGGTCCTTGACTGTACCACCAACTTCATCAAAAATCAGTCTCCTACAAGGATCAAACTTTGGATCCTTCCTATCGCTCTCATCGTGAAACGGACAAAGAGAGAAGGAAGAGAAAGGGGAGGAGGCTCGCCACTTAGAGAGAGAGCACAAGAGGGGAGATAAAAGAAAAAGGGGCGATGAGAGTAGTGCTCTCGGCAATGTACACAAGCACCACAGAGATTCTCATGAATGCCACGAGGCTCCATTATCCATTGCTCCCCCTCACACTAAAGCTCAAATGGCCGCAGTGCAGGAAGTCCCTTCATCCCGAGCCATAAGTACTATAGTTGTCACTACGTCTTCTAGTCGAAGGGAGAAGTTTGTACTTCCACCGGATCCCCCTATGCTTCAAGCTGCTTATCTGCACTTGTTCTTGAAGGGAGTTAAGTTTGATAAGAATATAAAGCCCGTTAATAAAGTTGCTTCCCTTAGAAATTTTGAGACAGTCCGCAAGGACTTGGAGGCTAGGTTCAAGTGGCATAATCTTATACGGGCCCTTTCATACATTAATCCTATCAATTATTAGGAGATCCTATCATTCGATGCTGAAAAAGGAAAGAGCATAATAAAGCGATCAAAGATCACGATGATGAGATTGCCTAACTAAAGGCCAAGAGAGATGCAGCCTGTTATCTGGGTTTTTAACCCAACAGGATCCAAGAGAAGTCGAAACAACTTAATCGAGTCAGGATAGCACAATAACCAACCAAAGGGACCATAACAAGAAGCCAAAGGAGGCCGGGGAAAAAGAATAACAAAATACACTAAGGACATGGATCGCTAGCGATCCATGGCCTATGGATCGTGGAAAATTTCCTATCTGGAGGCTCAAAGCTAAGCGCTACAGATGCTGTAGTCATCCATAGTATTAACTTTTAGTGACCAAATATAGTAATGTTAATGGTATCCATAATATCACAAGTACATGAATATTAAACAAAATCACAGTTTTCAAAAAATAGCTTTTCGGATCACATTTCACAAAACATGTTTCATATCCCATTACATAATCCCAATCGTTTACCAGGTTTAGATCAAATATAATTATTAAAAAATATGCCAAGAGCGACATATGAAGATGCCCTCTTGAATGACCAGAGTACTAAATAGTCATAACTGACTTAATACAACATAGCGGAATAAAACAAATAGACCAACTCCTAAATAGCTAACTTTAGCCTCCTGCTCGTCTTCGAAAGCTTTATTCACCAACCTACTAAAACCTATAAATCCTCAACCCTCGGCCTACTCAAATCAATTTTGAGCAATCGAGAGTTTAAAGGAAAAACATAAACTTCGAGTCAGACATAACGCCTTGTGTGAATAATACTATACGTCTCTGTTATTTGATATTAAGTGAGACCATGCCGCTTAGCAGAATGGATTTCCCCTCACTAATATCCTTTCAAAACATATCTTTTGAAAATCATAATCCTGCAACCAAAACTGGTTAAAACGGTAAAGCATTATCATGTAAACATACATATCGGGTAACAAATGGACTATCTATCCGAACACTATAGTTTTTTTGGCTAACTACTAACCTTTGGCTGACTAGGGCCTACCAGACAATATAAACAAATAATCTAACATCTATTAGATAGTCCTCTTCTGGACGGTATGTCCCTAACTTACTTTCTCCAGGTCAACTGATCCTAATGGTTTTGCAGGCTCACCAATTACCTACCTCTGTACAAATATATTCCTTTCTGTGTGTAACATCATTTTAGTCTTACCTATGACAAAGCCCTACACACTTGAATTTTGGACTAAATTAGCTAGGGGCTAATAGCTAATGTATAGGGCGCAACCCTATACTAGTCCCATATGGTATAAAAATATCTGACTCATTTTACTTAGGGTTAACTACCCATAAATTTTCCTTGAAAACCTTTTCTTTCAAAATGATTTAACCCTTTAAATCATACTTTAAACAAGGAAAATATACTGTATGCTTTACTCAAATCACCTTGCCATGTTATACATACTTTACTAAAAACTTTGTTGATGAAAACAATTAATCTTTGAAAGTACCCCTTTTAATCCCATGAAAGTATCCCTTTCGAAACCAAGTAAACCCTTTATAGCCTAGGCCGAAAGGCCAAAACATTCCTTTCGAAACCATTCATATAAACCTTTCGAAACCATTGAAAAACCTATCCTTCGAAAGCTATAAGACCTTAGACATCCTATCTTTAAAATACTAAATGTTGCCTTTCGAAAACATTGGAAAACCTTTCCTATCAAAACTTTCAAAACCGTTGGGGAACCACCCCTTCGAAACCTTCGTTAAAACCTTTCGAAAGCATTAAAACATCAAATCTTTCAAAACCATTTGGGTTCAAGTAAAAGATGTAGAACAACCTTTCGAAACCATTTAAAACTATCTTCTTCGAAACCTTTGGGTTCTACCTTCAACGGAGAAAAAGGGTCATAAAACATTCAAGTCGAAAGCACTCTTTCGAAAGCTATTTCCTAAGTAAAGAAGTGATGGTGTCGAAATCAACCCTTCGAAAGCATGGGAGAAGCAGCTTGGATTTTAAAACAAAGTATACCTTCCGAAACCATTTGCTTCGAAAGGTAGAAAAGCGGCAGCTAGGGGTTTCGACCCCTTCAAAATCATTTACTTAAAACAAAAGCGCAACCTCTTTCGAAACCATTTCTTAAATCAATTTTACCCAATCGGAAGCCAACCAAGTCAAAAGCATTCCTTTTGAAAGCAAAGCATGTGCATTTCTATTTGAAAGCAAAATAGCGCTTTGCCCCCATCGGAAACCCTTGTTTCGACCCAATACCTTCCGCCTATATCAAATTCGCTGCGCACCAAGTCTTTGATGCCATGCGCATTAGTTTCGATGGTGATGGTGGTAGAGGAACACGGTCGAAAGCTAGGTGCCGAAATTTGTGAAACATGTAAAAAGCATGTTTAAACTGATTTTTAACGTTTTTAAGTAATTCTTTACAACTAACCTGCCTTGTTTGTCAAAATATTATTGGTTTCTAATTTCTTTTCTAAAAGTGCTACCAATATTTCAAAAATAAACAATTTAATTTATTTACAAGATACCCCTTCTCCTTTTATAAATATATAAAACATTTAAGTCCCATGCCGTAAATAATTTTATATATCTATTAGAACACTTAGGAAAATTCTACAAAAATTCCAGTATGTTTTCCAACATATATTAATTTCAGACCCAAAACATAAATAATTTAACCGTAAATTATTTTAAACCCAAATAATCATTTTTTTACTATAAAATTAATATTAAATCCACATAAATTTAGAAAATTATGAAAATTGAAACACATCTCTAAAATATCATTTCTGATCTAAATCTAAAATTTCAAGTCATTTGGATGTCATTTAATAGCGTTTTCACATTAAAACATATCATAAAAGCTATATGAATAGGCATAAATCATCAACAAGCATATATAAACATTTTATCATTAAAAAACATGGCTAAACTTTGCAAGATATATCGAGTTTAACCTAAAACCAAAAATCATTAGAAAACATGAGATGTAGTCATTATTCAACTTAGCTTTGAGATTAAGGAGTTAAGATTTGAATGGATTTGATTTTGATTAATCCTTACTGCCTTTGATTTTCTTTATCTTCTTCCTCCTACTCTTGCTAATGGTGGCCGGCCTCTATTTTAGCTTGGTATTGCAAATGAACGTATGAAATAAATTCCTAGGGATTAGGGTATTAGAATACTCTTATTCCAACTTCGCCCCTTACCTATTTCCTTTACCCATTTTATTTTACTTCATTTTAGTTCATTTATTCTCTTAGGCACGGCTACCCCTTATTTTAATTACAAATCTCAATCCCCCAATCATTTTACATTATTTCATTTAATTTACCTAATTAAATGTTACTAAATAATGTTACTAAAAATTAAGGTTATTACAGACTCCCATCCTTAAAGAATTTCGTCCTCGAAATTACGATAAAGTACCCAACAAATCAATCAAAAAGGTAAAACATACCATCAAACAAATTAGGATAAGTTTCTCTAATTCTGCTCTCAGTCTCCCAAGTACAGTCTCTCTCATCGTCGCTCCATTGGACTTTCACTAATCTGACTGTCTTGTTTCTAAGCCTCTTCTCATCTCTCACAACTATCTGAAATGGCTTTCTAACTATAGTCAGGTTTGGTTCTACTACTAAGTCCTCTAACACAGTCGGTGCTATAGTAGACTCCGGATCTCTAACACACTTCCTTAGATGAGAAACATGAAAAACATCGTGGACTCCTGCCAAACAATTTGGTAACTCTACCCTATATGCAAGTTTCCCGATCCTCTCTATAATAGGGAATGGTCCTACGAATTTCGGTGCCAACTTCCTTGATTTTCCAAATCGGATCAGACCCTTCATCGGTGATACCTTAATAAAAACATGATCCCTAATAGAGAACTCTAAGTCTTCCTGTCTTCTATTTGCATAACTCTTCTACCTAGACTGAGCTTCCTTCATCCTAGCTCGAATCAACTCAATCTTTTCTGTAGCTTCTCTAACCAAAGCTGGACAAGGAACCAACCTATCCTCGATCTCTAACCAACAAGATGGAGATTTGCATGTCCTTCCATACAAAGCGTAAAATGGTTCCATCCCTATACTAGCCTGATAACTGTTGTTATACGGAAACTCAACTAAGTGTAGATGGTCTTCCAATGATCCTCCAAAATCTAACACTCAAGCTCGTAACAAATCCTCCAAGACTTTGTTAACTCTTTCCGTTTGCCCATCGTCTGTGGATGGTAAGTGGTACTCATCTTGAGCTTGGTTCCTAAAATCTCCTGTAGACTCTTCCAGAACTCACTAGTGAACAAGGAATCTTTATCACTTACTATGCTACTAGGAATTCCGTGCATTCTAACTACATTCTTCATAAATAACTTAGCTAAAATAGGTGTCGTTCTAGTTGACTTAACTATGCCCCCTTGGATGACCAGAGTACTAAATAGTCATAACTGACTTAATACAACACAGCGGAATAAAACAAACATATCAACTCCTAAATAGCTAACTTCAGCCTCCTGCTCGTCTTCGAAAGCTTTATTCGCCAATCTACTAAAACCTGAAAATCCTCAACCCTCAGCCTACTCAAATCAATTTTTAGCACCCGAGAGTTTAAGGGGAAAAACATAAAATTCGAGTCAGACATAAAGCCTGGTGTGAATAATACTATACATCTCGGTTATTTGGTATTAAGTGAGACCACACCGCTTAACGAAATGGTTTCCCCTCACGAATATCCTTTTAAAACATATCTTTTGCAAATCAAAATCTTGCAACCAAAACTGGTTAAAACGGTAAAGCATTATCATGTAAACATACATATTAGGTAACAAATGGACTATCTGTCCGAACACTATAGTTTTCTTTGGCTAACTACTAACCTTTGGCTGACTCAGGCGTACCAGACAATATAAACAAATAATCTAACACATGTTAGATACTCCTCTTCTAAACAGTCTATCCCTAACTTACTTTCTCTAAGTCAACTGATCCTAATGGTTTTGCGGGCTCACCAGTAACCTATCTCTATACAAGTATATTCCTTTTTCTGTGTGTAACATCATTTTAGTCTTACCTGTGACAAAGCCCTACATACTGGAATTTTGGACTAAACAAGCTAGGGGCTAATAGCTAATATATAGGACGCGACAATATACCGGTCCCATCTGGTATAAAAATATCTGACTCATTTTACTTAGGGTTAACTACCCATAAATTTTCCTTGAAAACCTTTTCTTTCAAAATGATTTAACCCTTTAAATCATACTTTAAACAAGAAAATTATATTGTATGCTTTACTCAAATCACCTTGCCATGTTATACATACTTTACTCAAAACTTTGTTGATGAAAACATTTAATCTTTGAAAGTACCCCTCGATACCTTTGAAAGTATCCCTTTCGAAACCAAGTAAACCCTTTATAGCCTAGGCCGAAAGGCCAAAACATTCCTTTCGAAACCATTCATATAAACCTTTTGAAACCATTGAAAAACCTTTCCTTCGAAAGCTATAAGACCTTATACATCTTGTCTTTAAAACACATAAATGTTGCCTTTTGAAAACATTGGAAAACCTTTCCTTTCAAACCTTTCGAAACCATTAGGGAACCACCCCTTCGAAACCTTCATTAAAACCTTTCGAAAGCATTAAAACATAAAACCTTTCAAAACCTTTTGGGTTCAAGTAAAACATGTGGAACAACTTTTTGAAACCATTTAAAACTATCTCCTTCGAAACCTTTGGGTTCTACCTTCAATGGAGAAAAAGGGTCATAAACATTCAGGTCGAAAGCACTCTTTTGAAGGCTATTTCCTAAGTAAAGAAGTAATGGCGTCGAAACAAACCCTTTGAAAGCATTGGAGAAGCGGCTTCGATTTTAAAACAATGTAGACCTTTCAAAACCATTTGCTTCGAAAGGTAGAAAAGCGACAGCTAAGGGTTTCAACCCCTTTGAAAGCATTTACTTAAATAAAAGCGCAACCTCTTTCGAAACATTTTCTTAAATCAATTTGACCCAGTCAGAAGTTAACCAAGTCGAAAGCATTCCTTTCGAAAGAAAAGCAGGCGCATTTTCATTTGATAGCAAAATAGCGCTTCGCCCCCATCGAAACCCCTTGTTTCGACCCAATATCTTCCGCCTATATCCAATTCGCTGCGCACCAAGTCTTAAATGCCATGCGCATTGGTTTCGATGGTGATGGTGGTGGACGAACACGGTCGAAAGCTGGGTGCCGAAAGTGGTGAAACATGTAAAAGGCATGTTTAAACTGATTTTTAACCTTTTTAAGTAATTCTTTGTAACTAACCTGCCTTCTTGTTCAAAATATTATTGGTTGCTAATTTATTTTCTAAAAGTGCTACTAATATTTCAGAAATAAACAATTTAATTTATTCATAAAGTACTCATTCTCCTTTTATAAATATATAAAACATTTAAGTCCCATACCTTAAACAATTTTATATATCTATTAAAACACTTAGGAAAATTCTACAAAAATTCCAGAAAATCATTTTTAATATTTTTTCCAACATATATTAATTTCAGACCCAAAACATAAATTATTTAGTCGTAAATTATTTTAAACCCAAATATCATTTTCTTCACTAGAAAATTAATATTAAATCCACATAAATTCAGAAAATTATGAAAATTGAAACCCATATCTAAAATATCATTTCTGATCTAAATCTAAAGTCGTAAGGCATTTGGAAGTATTTTAAAAGGTTTTCACATTAAAACATATCATAAAAGCTATATGAATAAGCATAAATCATCAACAAGCATATATAAACATTTTATCATTCAAAAACATGGCTAAACTTTGCAAGATAAATTAGGTTTAACCCAAAACCGAAAATCATTAGAAAACATGAGATGTAGTCATTATTCACCTTAGCTTTGAGATTAAGGAGTTGAGATTTGAATGGATTTGATTTTGATTAATCCCTCCTTCCTTTGATTTTCTTTATCTTCTTCCTCTTGCTCTTGCTAATGGTGGCCGGCCTCTATTTTAGTTTGGTATTGCAAATGAACGTATGAAATAAATTCCTAGGGGTTTAGGGTATTAGAATACTCTTATTCCAACTTTGCCCCTTACCTATTTCCTTTACCCATTTTATTTTAGTTCATTTATTCTCTTAGGCATGGCTACCCCTTAGTTTAATCACAAATCTCAATCCCCTAATCATTTTACATTTTTTCATTTAATTTACCAAATTAATTGTTACTAAATAATGTTACTAAAAATTAGGGTCGTTATAGATCGCTGGCGATCCATGTTTTTAACTTAGGAGTTTGTCGGGTCTCTTGCATCATGATTCAATACAAATTATAGAAGAAATGACTGAGTTTGATGAGATTCCGAGTTAGTTAAATCAAGAGACAAGCATCCGTCTAGCCGAATCAGCAGCGAAATGCAACTAACAAGTAAATCATCACCAAAACAAAGTGACGTGCAACAAGACTACATGAACAACATCGACACAAGACGACAAAGGCACTTCAAACACAAAAGTCCGAAATTAGGTTGTGTATGGATCGCTGGCGATCCATACATCGTCATAGGATCGCTGCGACTCATACGATACAAAGCAGAGGGTAAATGCTAAGGAGTTGGCTCGCATTCGAGCATACGCTATGGATCGTTAGCGATCCATAGACGATGGATCGCCAACGATCCATGGTTTTGGCTTGGGTCATGAGGCATGCTCCAGTGCACTTTCCCGTGATCATCTACAAGTAGTTGGCGAATAGACTTGGCCCAAGAGCTCCTTAACCTCCATAAATACTCTCATATCTGCAACATAAACGGGATCTTCCGGACTGATGGCTAGAACACTGCAGAAAGCTTTCTTCACTCTTCTCCTTCCTCACAACGATCATCCAAAGGATTCACTGTGATTCTCCGGTGAACTCTAACATTGGGGACTTGATCTAGCTAGGGATATTCAAGAACTTCGTATTCCTATCAACTTTGTAACAGCAATCGGTCAATAATAAAAACTATAAAGTGGACGTAGGCATCATTAACAGCCGAACCACTATAAAAATCTTCTTGTCTTCTTTCTATTTCTGCTCTTTAACATTTATTCTCTATATTATTGCTCTGTAAGAACAGAGATGGTGCTTTCACACTCATTCCAAGGTGATGATCCACTTTTTGGGTTAATATTTTGGTGCATTCATTGAGGACCCAACTTGGGGTCCAGATCTAGCTATCTACTTTGGACCAGACAGGTCCAGAAGTTAGATCCTCAATCTTTGCTTGAAAAATCCGTTGCTTGGAATCAATGGCTTCGGGAAGGAAGAGAACTTCCTTTGGAAGGTCCATAGGGGCAGTAGTATTTGGAGAAGATATGAATCATCAGAAAACTAAGGTAAATGGTGCCAATGTAGGAGATTAGGTGCCAGCATCCTCCAATCAACGCGAAGTCGTTACAAGAGACGAGTTGAACAAAATGGTTGATGAAATCAACCAAAAAATGGAAACCAGTCAGAGAGCTCTGATGGATAAGCTCAATGCTCTCTTAACCTTATAGTCAAATCTGGCTCCAAGAACTATGGTTGAACCCGCAGCTGCCATAAAGCAAGAAAATTCTTCCTTTTCTGGCTTAGATAGAAGAAATTGGAAGCAGCCGCAAAAAAGGGTGACAGCAGGAACTATGGGAATCGATGCAGAAGGAAATACAAGTACTCCGCTCACCGCAAGGCAACCAACTTTGAACTTGAACCAAGGGTTGAAATCCCCACAAGAGGATATAGCGATGGACCTCTTCGACTCATAAGACGGAGAACAATGTAATAATGATAAGTTATAAGAGAATGCCAATGCATTTGATAATGCCGAAAATGTCAAAACCGCCCCAGTCAGGCCAACCGCAAGCCAACGGGATCCCAAGGAAGTGGTTCACCCAAAGATAGAAGAGCTTAGGCTTCAGCCCACTCCCCAAGACCGTTAGCAAAGCCAAACACTTGGTGCAGTGACTGACAACCGTCCCCAGGACTATCGGACATCAGAGGCATTCATCGCGGATATGGTTAAGCGATTGATGGACGAGAATAAAATAGAAGAGATGATGAATGGGGATCCGCACCGAGTCGAACTCCCTTTACTGATGAGATCTTGAATGAGTGATATCCGAAAAGTTCACGATGCCAACTATTCCATCCTATGACGGGACGAAGGACCCAAAACCCCATTTGTACAAGTATAGTTGGTACATGGACGGAGGAAATGCTTCAAAAGCTGTTCGGTGTAGATGTTTTCCCATTTTCCTGGAAGGAATCGCTTCCATGTGGTTAACTAGGCTTCCGCCCAAATCCATCTCTACTTTCGGTCAACTAGCCACAAGATTCCTCGATCAGTTCATGCTTCATACCGCGAACCTAAAGATGTGATGTCCCTATCTGGACTATTCCAGGGATGGAACGAATCATTGAAATCTTTCATCAACCGGTTCAATACCGCTGTGACAGAGGTGAGCAATCCAAATGAGGGCATGGTTTTCATGGCTTTAGTCCGAGCTAGTCACCCCGAAACCGAATTCGGAAAGTGGATCAAAATGAAGCAACCCCCTACAATAAAGGACTTCAACTGCAAAGAAAGTCAATACTTGAGACTGAAGGAGGTACAGGAGCTAGAAAGGAAGTCCACTGCCATGCAAACGATGAACGTCGGGTAGAGTGACGTGGCGATGAATTAGAATACAAACGCATCTGGGACCGCTGAAGGAACCGCGGGGAAAGATGGAAATCAGAAGAGGAAGAATCAGAATTATAATAAGAAAAATGGAAACAATAAACGCCTTAAAGGTTTCAGGCCGGAAGATTACACCCCTCTCAATAATACATCGGAAAACATCTATCTCACAACACAATGGACTGAGGAATATAAGAAACCCCCTAAGAAGGAAGCAACTGAACAACAAAAGCGTTCAAGGAAGTTCTGTCGATTCCACGAAATGCACAGCCACAACACAAACGAATGCCGCCACCTAAAGAACTTAATTGAAGAGCTGATTCAGGAAAACAAGCTTCAGCAATACGTGAGAAAATCACAGAATCCTGACCAGCACACGGCTCCTCAAGCCCCGAGAAATCAAAGAAACCAAACCGGAACCAGTGTAGAGGGATCAAAGCGAACTGACCAGAGGCTCATTATTGGAACGATATCTGGAGGCCCTCATCTTGCACAAAGAAGTTGGGGAGAGATGGAGCAGTGTGCAAGCTCACTAAAGCACGCTCCGAAGGAATCATGTCTCACAATCGAAGATGAGGCTCCAACCAAGCAGCAGAAAACTTTGAATGACGATATTTTATTCAAAAATCGAGATACCAAAGGGATCGAATCTCCAACTCTCGATCCAATGGTGGTGACGGTAGGAATCGGACCCGTTGTGGTTCGACGAGTATTGGTCGATAGCGACAGTTCTGTTAATATTCTTTTCAAACGTACCTTTGACCAAATGAAGATCGGCATAAAAAGTGTGTCTGCATGCCAAAGAAAAATCCAAGGGTTTACTGGCGAACTCAAACAACCCGTAGGGACAATTGACTTGCCATTGGATCTTGGAGAGGGTGATCGAAGAGTTACCCTCATTCAGACCTTCGTAATTATGGACGAAACTTCTGCATATAACGCCTTTTTGGGACGACCCGCCTTAGAGGATTTCAAAGTCGCTCTGGCCCAATGGTGCCTTACCATGAAGTTCCCAACTGCAAATGGAATCGAGGTGGTCAAAGGAGATCAATGCGCCACCAGAGAATATTACATTGCAGAGTTACACGAATCTAAAAGAAGGGAAAAGGGGAAGGATGTGGGAAGAACTCTCCACATTCGTGAACCTTCTAAATAGAAACTACAAAGCCGCCCCTAGCTCGGGGACCATAGCTGATTCAACAAGGATTTATACCCTAGAAAGAAGAGTTTGGGGGAGGATTGGCCAGCACCGACAGAATTGACGGTGTCTATCCCAATCGATATGGATGACCCAACAAGAGTCTTGAAAATAGGATCGCACCTTGGAAACAAGATGCGGTTGGAATTTACTAGATTTTTTCGCGCCAACTTGGATGTGTTCGCATGGACACATTCCGATATGTGTGGGGTGTCACTAGAAATCGCATGCAATGCGTAGAACATTGACCCCAAGTTCACGCCAGTAAAGCAAAAGAGGCGCAACCTGGGTCTTGAATGGTCCAAGCCATTAATAAAAGAGGTGGACAAGTTAATAGCTAACTGCTTTATCTATGATGCAACTTATCCTAAAGGGTATTTAACCCGATCTTAGTCAAAAAGTCCAATGGGAAGTGGCGAACCTATATCGACTACTCGGACTTAAACAAAGCTTGCCCAAAATACAGCTTCCCTCTGCCCAGAATAGACCAGCTTGTGGACGAAATGGCGGGACATGAACTGCTATCATTCATGGACGCATACTCAGGGTACAACTAGATCCTGATGCACGAACCTGATAAAGAAAACACCAACTTCATCGCCGATCTAGGACTATACTTCTACAGAGTAATGCCATTCGGTTTAAAGAACGCTAGGGCAACTTATCAAAGGTTGGTAAATACCATGTTCAAGCGCCAAATCGAGAAAACCATGGAGGTTTACGTGGATGACATGTTGGTCAAATCGCAAGTAGCTGCCAATCACCTGGATAATCTCGCTGAAATGTTTGAAATACTCCGGAAGTATGGAATGAAAATCAATCCACTTAAATGTCATTTCGGAGTAGCCTCTGGAAAGTTCTTAGGATTCATAGTAAGTGCTAGGGGCATTGAAGCAAATTCAGAGCAAATAACTGACCTACGAGAAGTTCAAGCCCCGATGAACAAGAAAGAATTGCAAAGCTTGAATAGGAAGGTCACAGCATTAAGCCGATTTATCTCGAAAGCCATAGACAAGTGCATACCGTTCTTTGATGCATTAAAGAAAGAAAAGAAAAACTTCGAATGGAGTGAGGCATGTCGAACTGCATTTGAAGAATTTTTGTGACACATGGGAGCCCCGCCAATCCTATCAAAGCTAGTGGATGGAGAGGACCTATTCATTTACCTAGCAATCTCACCTCATGCGTTGAGCGCTGCCCTTGTGTGTGAAGAAGCAAAAATCCAGCGACCCGTATACTACATTAGCAAGCATTTTATCGGAGTTAAGAAAAATTATCCAAAGCTAGAAAAGCTAACGTATTGCCTCCTGGTCACATCTAGGAAGTTACGACCATATTTTCATGCACATCCAATCAAAGTACTGACTGATTAGCCTCTGAAGTAGGTATTATACCGACTCGAAACTTCCGAACGACTTCTTAAGTGGAACATCAAACTGAGCCAATATTATATTACTTACCATCCGAGAAAGGTGATCAATGGGCAAGTGCTGGCAGATTTCATCGCCGAGTTTACCATACGGGATAATGAAGAAGAAACACTGTCAGAAGTGGAGACACAATGGAAACTCTTTGTTGATGGCGCATCTAACAACCTCTGTTCGGGGGCGGGGGTAGTGCTTGAAACGCCCAAAGGATGAGCCATTTGCTACGCCTTACGCTTGGAATTCCCTATGGAAAACAACGAAGCAGAATACGAAGCATTGATAGCAGGGCTAAAAGTTGTAAAAGAACTTAAAATAAAGTCCGTCCACTTCTACAGTGACTCCTAACTAGTCTTCTGCCAAGTAATAGGCGAGTACCAAGCTCGAGGGGAGAACCTTGCCCTGTATCTGTCTGAAGTACAAGAGTTGCTGGGCGACATCGAACATTATACCATAACTCACATCCCGCGGGAGAAAAACACCAAGGCTGACTACTTAGCTAAACTAGCAAGTTCCGGAGAAGCTTAGTCGTTGGGACTTGTCCCGGTTGAGACTCCGACTGTCCTGAGTGTAGACGAAATGGATGTCGATTGGATTCTCGAGACCACTGCTGAATCGGAAACATGGATGACGCCAATCAAGGGCTACTTACTTACAAGGACCCTTCCAACAGACCGAAATCAGCGGAAACAACTTCTCCGGAAAGCGCCACGATTCATAATACAGGATGAGATACTCTACCAAAGGGGATTTTCAACCCCCTTCTTAGATGTGTGACCGACGAAGCTCGACGGATCCTGAAGGAAGTGCATGAAGGCGAATGCGGAGATCATATTGGGTGGCAAACCCTTGCAAAGAAAGTTCTCTGGTACGGATATTTCTGGCCGACAATAAACTGCGATGCAGCAGACTACGCCAAGCGGTGTGATCGTTGCCAAAGATTCGACAAAATTAAAAGAACTCCCTCGACAGAATTAATGCAGATGGTCGGCCCATGGCCATTCGCAATATGGGGAATTGACTTGACCGGCGTATTGCCAATAGCTAAAGGAGGGGCCAAACATGCTATAGTTTCTATTGACTATTTCACGATGGGCCGAAGCGGAACCGCTGGCCACCATTACCACTAAGAAAGTCATTAATTTTTTTACTAAAAACATTATTTGAAGGATTGGTGTGCCATAGAAAATCATCACTGATAATGCGACCCAATTCGAAAGCGCCGAATTCAAAGACTTCTACAAACGCTTCCGAATTGAGAAGAACCTTTCCACAGTCGCTCACCCACAAGCAAACGGGCAAGTGGAAGCAATAAGTAAGATCATTAAGTCCATTATCAAAAAGCGACTAACTAAAGCAAAAGGGAACTAGGTTGATGAACTTCCACTCACACTATGGGCTTATAGGTTAACTCACAATGCGACAACTGGACACACTCTATTTGCCTTGGCATATGGCTTAAAAGCAATGATACCCGTCGAACTAGAGGTCCCCTCTCATCGAAGGCAAAACTTTAGTCAGAAGCAAAACGAGCAGCTTCTACTCGAATCACTTGATATGATTGAAGAAAGGAGGGAAGAAGCCGAGTTGAGGACCACCGCTCACCAAAAAAGGGTCGTGCGATACTTCAACTCCAAAGTTCACAACCAAACCTTCGAAGTAGGAGACCTCATCCTCAAACGAATCTATCCCGTGTCGGAAGCCTTAGAACCAAACTGGGAAGGGTCGTCTGTAATCAATCAAAAGTTAAGGGATAGAACTTTCAAGATGACGGCCGTCGATGGAATCAATGTTCCTAGAGCATGGACCAGCGAATCGATGCGTCGCTACTTCACCTGAAAACTACCTTATATACTTTCTATTTTTCAGCAAATAAGCCATCCCGGGATGCCGGTGGCATTGTAAATAGGAAAAAACTTGCCCAACTTCTATTAATAAAATTAATTTGCTTTTTGAACCAACAAAACGGTGTTCATAATAGTAACATGTTGAGTCGACGGGTCAAATCGACTCAAAATCATGCAATTTCTACTTGAGAAAGTGGAATCGTGCTCAAGTACGCCCCACCTACCCACCGGATCGACGGAAGCAAATCGACTCAAACCGTTGGATCGACGAAATCCGATCCCCGCCTTCTAAGATCCAATGTTGCCCTGGCAGCATCAGGAAGGCTCAAATAAAAAGCCGCGCATCCCGTAAGGCACGCACCAACTCTCTGAGCCGTGAAATCATGTTCTTAAAACATAAACTCCTCACGTTGCCAAAAGATAGACAACATTGAGAAGTATCAAAAGCTGCCCATCCCGTAAGCTGCGCACCAACACTCCGAGCCGTGAAATCATGCTCTTAAAACATAAACCCCTCACGTTGCCCGAAGATAGGCAACATTGAGAAGCATAAAAAGCCGCGCATCCCGTAAGCCACGCACCAACTCTCCGAACCATGAAATCACGCTCTTAAAACATAAACCCCTCACGTTGCCCAAAGATAGGCAACATTGAGAAGCATAAAAAGTCGCACATCCCGTAAGCCATGCACCAACTCTCTGAGCCGTGAAATCACGCTCTTAAAACATAAACTCCTCACGTTGCCCGAAGATAGGCAACATTGAGAAGTATAAAAAGCCGTACATCCCATAAAGCCGTGCACACTTTTAAGTATCGGAATTGCCTCGGCAATACTGAGAAACTCATATATCATAGAAATTGCAAGGATTAACCCACTCCCATTATCGGAAGTGACGGGCGCGACTCCAAAAAAATCGGAGTGCTACAAACCAGCAGAAAACTCCAATTGCTGACACCTTATGATAAACTATAACATTTAACGTGAATAACGTTTAACTGTCTACAGTTAACTTGTATAATGTGCATGCCCTGAGCAATGAAGTGCATATTTAAAGATTTCAAAAATCTGAAGGAACGATACTCATAAATATCAACTCATGTTTTTGAGAAGTGATAAGTGGTTTAACTTCCAAAAATTTGCAAAGAGCATTCATTAAGTTAATCTTGTAACTATATGCTTCTGAATTTTTAATAGTTAATCTCATAACTATATGTTCTGACCAAGTTTACGTTTTTGTGCACACTTCAAACATGCATATGTTACATACTTTCCAGAAACGCATAAAAACATAAGTTACAAAACTTGTAAAAGAAAAAAAATCGAATTGTGACTTAGTCAAATTCCAAGTTTTGAAATGCAAACTATTCAAACCATAAGTTACCGGTCGTTTGTTAAGTGTTTGAAGTAAACAGCCCTGTGAACTAAGGGGGCATACACCGGTACTTAAATAAAAATGCTTAAAAACAAAAATTTCACAAGTTATGTTACTCCAAACAAAGAAATTCAACAGTAATCACAGGACTAGATAAAGTAAAATGGAAGCAAACAAAATTGACATAAGTGCACAAAACACATATGAGCAGATAAGTACAGGTACAGTCAAAATATCAATAATGTATTACTTATAACTTTCTTCCGTACAAGGTCAAAATGTGGGGGCCATACCCATACAATACCGGCCAACAAAAGTGTTAAGTGCAGACTCTACACTTGAACAAAACAATGCAAAATGAATCAAAACCAGATCAGCTACCACCCAAGCTTCTCGGTGACTCTTTCCACCACTCCCCTTCCCGCCTTTTGTTCGAAGTTTTTGCTCCGCCTTAGGGGTGGTGTCGTTGCCAGTAATGTCGACGATCTCCTCAGCGCTGATGTCCTCTTCCTGCTCTGTAACTTTATCAGAAGACCCGCCTTTCATTTTGCACTTTCGAGATTTGTGGGAGCTCTTAGAAGCCTTTATCGCTTCAACTTTCTCCTTCTTAATGGCAACCGGTTGTTCTTGAGATTTGCGTGGCTGCTCAATCTGAATTTCTTGCTCCCAAACTTTGATCGCCATGAAGTCACCCTCCAAAGGTATGGAAGGGTCATCCAAACCATGCAGTGCAACGATCTTCTCAGATTTCGGCTCCGACTATGAGCCAGACACGAACACGGCGACCGAAGTAGATACAAAAACAAGCACGGAAGTGGTAGAGATAGCAATAGGCCCAGGCACCGAGAAAACCGGTGGATCGACAGGTAAGGAAGAAGGAACTATAAAATAAAAAATGAAAGCATTAAATTCGTCCTTCTCTTGCGGAGTGAGTTGAAAGTTCTCGAACTTGGAAGAAACAAGTAGATTACCTGCACCAGAAGAGTGACCGAGAATGTCAACCACATATTCACCGCCTTCACCCTCCTTCGACGGTTCAACAATCTGAGGGGAAGCTCCAAGCCCAGAACTTGTTGACGGATTGCGAGGCTGTCTTGATGGTTCGCCAGGACTGGAGATAAAAGACTCCGGCGACGCTTCGGCAGTTGCCGCCATGGCAGCATTGGCAGCTTCCTTCTCTCTTTTTCGGCCTTCTAGCAATGCCTTCTTTGATTCTTCATTGAGACGGGAGTTCTCTAGTTCTTGCTCGGTATAAACATCCCCACTGTCATGGAAACAGGTTAAGATTTCCTTCCAAACCACAGTGAGAGTGCGCGGGAATTTAGAGCCTAAGTAACTGAGACTCCCTCGGTGCAACAGGGAATTGACATAAAAGTTCCAGATGGTCTCATCGATCTTCTCCATCTTTCTCTCGAAGGTGTTCCAAAGCTACAAATAATCCGCCATAACTGCGGCCTTTTCAACCTCGACACGGGCTTTATCGGAGCTAAGCTGCGCAACTCGATCCTAGAGCATGGTAATCGTCTCAGCTTTGTCAGAGATGGTTTTATCGCACGACTTCATGACTTCTCTATATTCCGCAATCGTTTTTTTATGCCCCTCTACGATAAGGTTGTGGTGGAAATGGTCTTCTTTTGGGCCTCAATAGTCGTGCTGCAAGCTGCCGCCTCCTCTTTTAACTTGGTTTCTTCTGCATAAGACTTCTTAATTTCGTCCCTGTAGACGATCTCTATCTCTCATTAGCCTCTTTTAGCTCTTTCAGCAAGTCGGCCCTGTTCTTGCTTTCTCGAAGCGCCGCATCCATTTCTTCTTCCAGCTGTTTGATTCTGGCGTCGTGTTCCACCAACGCTCTTTCAAAGTCATCCTTCTCTGATTCAAAGGAGAGGATTTCGAAATAGTTGTTGCGGTTCGTGTCGACCAGCTGTTTACATAATTTCTCCCACCCTTCGGCCTATTCAAAATCATTCTGGATTGCTTGAAGGTGGGGAATGTATATACCTCTACGAACCGGATGAAGATCACGATCAAATTTAACCCTCCTTAAAAACCGGCGCTACCTCAAGCCTGGGAGGACCAGATGGAAAAACATAGGCAGATCTCCGATGGGGGCATGAAGAACCAGGGGCAAGAGCCACATGAGATCACGGTACTTGAGTTAATGATGGAATGTGGATAGAAGAAACTGGGATTTCAGGACCGATTGAGGCGGGGGCCGGAGGGAAGGCTTGTTGTTCCACAGAATGAGAACCCGCGATCAAATTTGGACTTTTTAGGCGGCTCCTCTCACTCATCGAAAGTCTTTCTTTTCTCATACTCGCCTTTATATACTCGGCCCCGTTCCCTCTCGTCTCGACGACGAGTTTCAACCTCTAAATCTTTTCTTCTTCAATATTCCTCCTCTATTTCATGAAGCTGATAACGGCTAGAAGATCGTTTCGACTGGTGTTGAGAGTCGGTAAATTCCTTAAGGTTGTCGTAAAGGTCGCGTCCTCTCATGGTACCTGACACGAAGAATAAATAAAGAGCCTTAGAAACGGAAGATAAACATGAAAATATGTCCATAAGTGAGTTTAACCCTAGTGAAATGTGTAAAGTGTTTAGGAGGAGAGCCTAAAACGACATCACAAACCGGATCGGGCAAGCGTCGTGGAAGGAGTCGGACTAACTTCAGGCGCAACATGGCCCGAACGAGGAGACACCTCCTCAAACTTAAAGTCTTCCCCCATGAGTGCGTCAAAATCAATGTAAACATTGCTCAAATCACCGAAGTCTACGCCAGCATCTTTAATCGAAGAATCCCGACGTCGTCTGACTTCTGAAACATCATCTTTATCACTCATGTCTGGATGAGGCGAGCTCGGAACAACGAGACTCATTGTAACACCCCATATTTTTAGTAAATTTATTTAGGATATTTAATTAGCTAAATTAAATAAAATAGAGTAAGGTGATTAATGGATTGAGATTTGTGATTAATAAGGGTAGCCATGCCATGTTAATGAGCAAATCAAAATGAGATAACATAAAATAAAATAAATAAAGGTTTAGGAAGTAGGCATGGGCAAAATGGGAATAAGAAAAATCCTTATACCCTAAACATTAAACCCCTTAGACCGGTATTCTCTTATTCATTCTCATTTGCAAATTAAAAACATAGAGGCCAGCCACCATTTTAGAGAACTAGAGGAAGAAAAAGCTAAGGAAGAAGATTAATCAAATCAAAAGCTATTCAAATATCAAATCCTTAATCTCAAGCTAAGGTGAATAATGACCACATCTCATTCTCTTAAACGTTTTTGGTTTTAAGTTAAATCTAAAGTGTTTTGCAAGTTTATGTCATGTTTTTAAATTATTAAATGTGTGTGTGTGTGTGTGTGTGTGTGTATATGCTTGTTGATGATTTATGCTTATTCATATAGATTTTATGTTATGTTTTGATAAGAGAACCCTATTTATTGACATCCAAATGCCTTGTGATTTTAGATATAGAAAATGAAATTTTGAAGATGACTTACAATATTCATAATTTTCTGAATAAATGTGGATTTTATATTAATTTTCTAGTGAAGAAAATGATTTATTGGGTTATAAATAATTTATGGTTACATTATAAATAATTTGGGTCTGAAATTTTTTAATGTTAGAAAACATATTGAATTTGATTTTTTGGAATTTTTGTAGAACTTCCCTAATTGTTTTGATGAATATACAAAATTATTTAAGGTATGGAGCTTAAATGTTTTATATATTTATAAAAAGAGAAGGGATATTTTGTAAATAAATTAAAGTGTTTTTTTCTAGAATTTTGGCAGTGCTTTTAGAAAAGAAAATTTGTAACCAATAAGATTTAGACAAACAAGGCAGGTTAGTTAAAAAGTTTACTTAAAAAGGTTAAAAATCAGTTCTACATGAAAATAGCATGTTTCGCCACTTTCGACACCCTACTTTCGATTAAGTATCTTGCAACTTAGTGGTTCCACCTTCGTCGCCATCGAAGCCAATGCACTTGGAATCAATTTATTGGTACGTAGCGAATTGGATAAGAGGCGGAAGGTACAAGGTCGAAACCAAGGGTCGAAGCGCTGCTTTGTTTTAAACTGAAAATGCGCCTACTTTTCTTTCGACTATATTGGTTTCGACTTGGTTGGCTTCCGACTGGGTCAACTGGTTTAAAGAAATGGTTTTAGAGAGGTTGCGCCTTTGATTTTAAATATATGCTTTCGACTAGGTCGAAGCCTTTGGCTACCGCTTTTCCTACCTTTCGAAGTCAATGGTTTCGGAAGGTATACTTTATTTTTAAACTTGGTCACTTCTCTAATGCTTTCGAAAGGGTGGTTTGGACACCATCACTTCTTTGCTTAGGAATGCTTCGAAAGATAGGCTTTCGACTTAAATGGTTTTAATGACCCTTTTTCTCTATTGAAATATAACCCAAATGGTTTCGAAGGAGATGGTTTTAATTGGTTTCGAAAGGTGTTTTCTAGACGTTTAAATTGAACCCAATTGTTTTCAAAAGGTTTGTTGTTTACAAAGGTTTGATGCTTTCGAAAGATTTTAAATGATGGTTTCAAATGGGTTTTTTCCCAATGCTTTCGAAGGGTTTAAAGAAAGGTTTCAAAGGGGCAGTTCCCCAATGATTTTGAAAGGTTGAAAGGAAAGGTTTTCCAAAGGTTTCAAAAGGCAATGTTTACAGGTTTTAAAAGAAAGATGTCTAAAGTTTTAAAGCTTTCGAAAGGAAGGTTTGTTAATGTTTTCGAAAGGTTTCTAAGAATGGTTTCGAAAGGAAGGTTTTGGCCTTTCGGCCTAGGTTAGAAGAAGGGTTTTACTTGTTTTCAAAAGAGGTGCTTTCAATGGTTTTGAAAGGGGTGCTTTCAATGGATTCGAAAGGGGTTTTTTCAATAGTTAAATGTTTTCATCAATAAAGGTTCGAGTAAAGTATATATATAACATGGCAAGGTGACTTTGAGTAAAGCATAGAGGTTATATATTTTCCTTGTGTGGGTTAGATTTAAAGGTTTTTAATCGGTTTGAAAAGGTTTTCAAGGAAATTTTTGGGAAGGTTTCCCTAAGTAAAATGACTCATATATTAGAATATCAGATGGGACTAGTATAGGGTCATGCCCTATACATTAGCTATTAGCCCTAGCTAATTAAGTCCAAAATTCCAGTGTGGGGTTTTGTCATGGGTAAGATTAAAATTATGATTACACATAGAAGGGAATATATGTTTGTGTACAGATAGGTTATTGGTGAGCCCGCAAAAATATTAGGATCAGGTGACCCTGGGAGAAGTTAAGTTAGGGACAAACCGTCTAGAAGAGAAGTATTTAACAGATAGTTAAGGACAGACCGTCCAGAAGAGGAGTATCTAACAGGTGTTAGAATATATTTTTTATATTGTCTGGTAGGCCCGAGTTAGCCAAAGGTCAGTAGTAAGCCAAACAAAACTATAGTGTTCGGAAAGATAGTCCATTTGTTACCTGATATGTATATTTACATGATATTGCTTTACAATTTTAACCAGTTTTGGTTGCAGGATAAAGATTTGCAAAAGATTGTTTTAAAAGGACATTAGTGAGGGGAAACCCGTTCGCTAAGCGGCCTGGTCTCACTTAATATCGTATATCCGGGATGTATAGTATTATTCACACCAGGCTTTATGTTTGACTCAAAGTTTATGTTTTTCCCCTTAAACTCTTGGGTGCTCAAAATTGATTTGAGTAGGCTGAGGGTTGAGGTTTTATAAGTCTTAGTAGGTTGATGAATTAAGCTTCCGGACACGAGCAGGTGGCTGACGGATAGCTATTTAGGAGTTGTTGTTTTGTTTTATTCTGCTGTGTTGTATTTAAGACCGTTATATCTATATAGTACTTTGGTCAACCAATGAGGCATCATTATATGTCGCTCTTGGTGTATTTATGTAATAATTATATTTTATCTAAACTGGGGAAACGATTATGGGATTATGTAATTTGAATGTGAAACGTGTGTTTTGGAAATGTAATGTGAAAAGATGTTTCTGAAATCTGTGATTTTGTTTCATATTCAAATGCTTCTGATATTATGAATACCATTAACATAGCCGTATTTAGTCGTCGGAAGTTAATACTATGTATGACTACAGCATCTGTAGCGTTTAGCTTCGAGCCTTTAGATAGGGGATGTTACAACTTGGTATCAGAGCATAGGTTTATGAAATACTTTAACTAAAAATGATTTTTGAAAACATAATCTTTAGGAATCATAGTAAGATCAGGGTATGGGATAACGCTATAGTAATGTACTTGTACTTGCTATATATAAATATATGTTATATTATTAGTTTCCTATCTCTCTTGGGTTATTCTTCTGTATCTCACGAGGCTTGAATACATATATGGACGCAAGAAAAGGCAGAGTTAACCTAGGAGGGGACAACACCACCACCAATGGAAATGCCCGACCCAATACAAGGAGGACTCAAGGTCAGGCTCAAGCTGAGAATGTTGGTGCTGGAGTGCCACAAGTGGATATGGGAGCCATGTATCAGTTTTTCGTGAACATGATGCAAGTTGGGATTGCTACTGGAGTTGACGGAGGGAATGCATGAGTAGGAGTTTAGGGAGCTCCGATTGTCAACGATTATGCTAAGTTGAGTGGAGATTATGTTAAACTTGGAGGAAAGCCATTTATTGGAACCGAGGATGCTATCGAGGTAGAGAACTGGTTGCTACACTGTGAAAGGATATTTGCTTATTTAGGGTTCAATGATGAGCGGAAGAGGAGGCTTGCTTCTGGCTTTATTTTGGTGGAATAGTGTAACAGCTGGTGTGGATGAGGAGACAATGACATGGGCAGAGTTTAAAAGGAGGTTCCAGGAGAGGTTCATGGCGGTGATGGCGTAGTCTGTTTTGATTCGAAAATTTGCTGAATTGGAGCAAGGAGAGATGACTGTTTTGGAGTATGCTAGTAGGTTTGAAGAGTTGGCTAGATATGGATATGCCACTGTTGATATTGTGCTGAAGAGAAATAAGAAGTTTATTAGGTGTTAAAGCCTGAGTTGGCAAGGGCTACATTACCTCATATCAGAGACTCTTGTGATGTTGTAATGGAGATGGCTTTAAAATAGGAGGAGATGCTTTCTGGTCTAGAGAAGAATAAGGCCAAGGAGGTCCAGTAGGCAAGGTCAGAAGAGGAAGTTCTTTCACAAGAAGGGTGTACAGAAGGGAGGAGCAGCGAAGAAAGAGAAGTCTGAGGTAGTCTGTTTTAAGTGCGACAAGAAAGTACATTTTGCTCATGAGTGTTGTACAGGGAAGGCTAAGGAAGTGATCGAGAAGAAGAATATCAGGTGCTTTAATTATGACCAGATCGGCCACTATAAGAATCAATGCAAAGAGCCCGCTAAGGATTGGAAGGGAAAGGTGTATGCATTGGAGCCTGCTACTTCGAAGCCAATGACCCAGGAGAAAGGAAAGGCAGTTTTGGGAGGTATGCTTCAAGTTCATGGTATGACTGTTAGCGTTCTGTATGATACTGGTGCATCACATTCTTTTATATCTCGATATTTGGTAGATAAGCTTAACCTAGAACCCACATATTTAGTTACTTCCTTAAGAGTTGCAAATCCATAGGAGGGTATCCGACACTTGGGATGAAGTGTGACCACTTAGAATTTGACTTGCTAGGTTACACCTTTGTTTGCAGTTTGCATATATTTGACTTTGTAGGGTTCGAAATTATATTGGGCATGGATTGGTTAAGTAAATACAATGCAAGGATATTTTTCCACGATAGGAAAATATCCCTTAGACACCATAATTGTAGTGATCGGATTGTATATACCATAGAAAACCCTAGTTGTGAGGTGAATGCTTTGTTGGGTGCTATGGAGTTGGAAGATGAGTTGAATCGCGTTTTCATAGTCGGAGAATTCGCAGATGTCTTCGAACCGGTAGTAGGATTGCCACTAAAACAAGCCATTATGTTTTGGATAGATTTGGTGCTTGGAGCAGAACCGGTAAGTAGACCACCAAGCTGGATGACACCAACAAAAATGAGGGAGTTGAAGGTTCAGCTGGTAGATTTGGACAGCAAGAGTTTTATCAGACCGAGTAGTTCACCTTGGGGAGCAACCGCGGTATTTGCTAAGAAGTCGGACGGATCGTTGAGGCTATGTATTGATTATCGTAAGTTGAATGAGAGGACGATAAAGAATCGATATCCATTGCCTAGAATTGACGATTTGTTCGATCTGTTGAGTCGACCAAGGTATTCTCTTAGTTGGTTTTGGCGGTAGGTTTTCATCAGCTTAGTGGTAGAGGATAGTATACCTTTGACGGCGTTTAGAACTCGATATGGATCATACGAATGGTTAGTTATGTCGTTTGGACTAACAAATGCGTCGGCATTCTTTATAGACTTGATGAACCGAATTTTCAGTGAGCACTTGGATAAATTCATGTTGGTGTTCATAGATGATATTTTGATATACTCTAAGGATGAGAAAGAGAATGAAGTTCATCTTAGAGTGATTCTTGAGACTTTGAGAGAACATCAACTGAAGGCAAAGTTTTCGAAGTGTCATTTCTAGAAAAAGGAGGTAAAGTTTCTTGGTCATGTAGTTTCAGAAAGAGGATTGGCAGTAGATCCAACTAAGATCGAAGCAGTGAATAGTTGGAAGAGACCAGAAACAATGACTTAGATAAGAAGTTTTCTTGGATTGGTTGGATATTATCGAAGGTTTATAAAGGATTTTTTGCAGATAGCAGCACCAACGACCAAGCTAACGCGAAAGAATGTGAAGTTTGTGTGGACCGATAAGTGTGAGGAAGCATTCCAGAGCTTGAAACGCTTATTGACCCATGCACCTGTATTAGTTGTTCCAAAAGGAAATCTGGATTTGGTAGTTCATACAAATGCGTGTGGAAGTGGATTAGGAGCTGTGTTGATGCAGAGAGGTAAAGTGATTGCCTATGCTTCTCAACAGCTTAGACCGCATGAGGTAAGATACCCGAATCATGACTTGGAGTTAGCGGTAGTGATTTTTGCTTTGAAGGTGTGGAGACATTACCTTTTGGGAGATGGTTTGAGCTTTTTATGGATCATAAGTCGTTGAAGTACTTGTTCTCTCAGAAGGAGCTGAACATGAGACAACAGAGTTGGTTAGAGTTTTTAGCCGCTTATGATTTTGGAATTGAGTACACACCAGGGAAAGGCAACAAGGTTGCAGATGCGCTTAGTAGGAAGCATTAGAACGTTGTGTTGGCTATGATAGCGGAATGGAAAGACTTGGAAGCGTTGTCGACTTGAAGAGTGCAGTGAAGATCCGAGGCTGGGTCTAGTGGAGAATCTTCTATGTTATCTTATTTAAAAGTCCGACCGGTATTGATTGAGAAGATTGCTTCTAAATAGCAAGAGGATCCAGTGTTAGCTGAAAGGATCAGAAAGTTAAGAGAAGGAACGGAGAGCGATGACTTTAAGGCTTTTAGTCTTGACCAAAGTGGGTGGTTGAGAAAGAAGGGTAGATTATGTGTTTCAGATGTGGGAGACATAAGGAAGGAAGTTTTGGAGGAATGCCATCGTTCGAAGTTCACTATTCATCCAGGAGGAACGAAGATGTATCAGGATATGAAGAGAAGTTTCTTTAAGGAAGGAATGAAGAGGGATGTAGGCTTATGGGTGAAACAGTGTTTGAACTATTTGCAGGTGAAAGCTGAACATTAGATGCCAAGTGGGTTGCTTCAGCCATTGGATATTCCGGTATGTAGGATTCTATTTCTACGGTTTCATAGATGGGTTGTCAAGATTTAATAGAGGAAATGAAAGCATATGGGTCATAGTGGACTGACTGACCAAGAGTGCCCATTTCATTCCAATTAAGTAAATAGGATGACACCTATATTGGCTAAGTTATTTATGAAGAATGTGGTTAGACTACACGGAATTCCTAGTAGTATTGTTAGTGATAGAGATTCCTTATTCACTAGCGAGTTCTAGAAGAGTCTACAGGAAAGATTAGGAACCAACCTCAAGATGAGTACTGCTTACCATCCGCAGGCAGATAGGTGAATGGAAAGAGTTAACAAGATCTTGGAAGACTTGTTAAGAGCTTGTGTATTAGACTTCGGGGGATTATGGGAAGACCATCTACACCTAGTCGAGTTTTCGTATAACAATAGTATCAGACTAGTATAAGGATGGAACCGTTTGAAGCTTTGTATGGAAGACCATGCAAATCTCCTGCATGTTGGTTAGAGACCAGAGATAGATTAGTCTTTGGTCCTGATTTGGTAAGAGAAGTTGCAGAGAAGATTGAGCTGATAAGGGCAAGGATGAAGGAAGCTCAGTCTAGGCAGAAGAGCTATGCATATAAAAGATGGAAAGATTTAGATTTCTCTGTTGGAGATCATGTTTTCGTCAAAGTATCGCCGACGAAAGGTGTTATCAAGTTTGGGAAGATAGAGAAGTTAGCACCAAGGTTAATAGGACCATTTCCTATTTTAGAGAGGATCGGGAAACTCGCGTATAGAGTAGAGTTACCGAGTAGTTTGGCAGGAGTCCACGATGTTTTCCATGTATCTCATATGAGAAATTTTTTTGGGGATCTAGACACTACTATAGCATCGACTTTGTTAGAGGATTAAGTAGTGGAACCAGACTTGACTATAGTTAGGAAGCCTGTCTGGAAAATCGCGAGAGATGAGAAGAAGTTGAGGAATAAGACAGTCAGATTAGTGAAGGTCCAGTGGAGTGACGATGATAAGGACTGTACTTGGGAGACTGAGAGCAGAATTAGAGACGCTTATCCTGATTTGTTTGATGGTATGTTTAACTTTGATTGTTTTGTTGTGTACCTTATCATAATTTCGAGGACGAAATTTTCTAAGAAGGGGAGATTGTAACGCCCTATATTTTTAGTAACATTGTTTAGGATATTTAAGTAGCTAAATTAAATAAAATAATGTAAGGTGGTTAATGGATTGAAATTTGTGATTAATGGGGGTAGCCGTGCCATGTTAATGAGCAAATCAAAATGAGATAACATGACATAAAATAGATAAAGGGTTTGGAAGTAGGCAGGGGCAAAACAGGAACAAGGAAAACCTTATACCCTAAACCTTAAAACCATTGGCCGTGTATTCTCTTATTCATTCTCATTTGCAAATTAAAATCATAGAGGCCAGCCACCATTTTAGAGAACTAGAGGAAGAAAAAGCTAAGGAAGAAGATTAATCAAATCAAAATCTATTCAAATCTCAAATCCTTAATCTCAAGCTAAGGTGAATAATGACTACATCTCATTCTCTTAAATGTTTTCGGATTTAAGTTAAATCCGAAGTGTTTTGCAAGTTTATGCCATGTTTTTAAATGATTAAATGTGTATATATATATATATGCTTGTTGATGACTTATGCTTGTTCATATAGATTTTATGATATGTTTTGATAAGAAAACCCTATTTATTGACATTCAAACGCCTTGCGATTTTAGATATAGATCAAAAATGACAATTTAGATATGGGTTTCAATTTTCATAATTTTCTGAATAAATGTGGATTTTATATTAATTTTCTAGTAAAGAAAATGATTTATTAGGTTATAAATAATTTACGGTTAAATTATAAATAATTTGGGTCTGAAATTTTTATGTGTTAGAAAACATATTAAATTTGATTTTTTGGACTTTTTGTAGAATTTTCCTAAGTGTTTTGATGAATATATAAAATTATTTAAGGTATGGGACTTAAATCTTAAATGTTTTATATATTTATAAAAGGAGAAGGGGTATTTTGTAAATAAATTAAAGTGTTTATTTTTGAAATTTTGGCAGTGCTTTTAGAAAAGAAAACTTGCAACCAATAAGATTTAGATAAACAAGACAGGTTAGTTAAAAAGTTTACTTAAAAAGGTTAAAAATCAGTTTTACATGCAAATAACATGTTTCGCCACTTTCGGCACCCTGCTTCCGATTGGGTAGCTTGCGACTTAGTGGTTTCGCCTTCGTCACCATCGAATCTAAGTCGCTTGGTATCAATTTATTGGTGCCTAGCGAATTCGATAAGAGGCGGAAGGTACAAGGTCGAAACCAGGGGTCGAAGCGCTGCTTTGTTTTAAATTGAAAATGTGCCTTCTTTGCTTTTGACTTGGTTGGCTTCCGACCTGGTCAACTGGTTTAAAGAAATTGTTTTAGAGAGGTTGTGCCCTTGCTTTTAAATATATGCTTTCGACTAGGTCGAAGCCTTTATCTGCCACTTTTCCTACCTTTCGAAGTCAATGGTTTCAGAATGTATACTTTGTTTTTAAACTTGGCCACTTCTCCAATGCTTTCAGAAAGGTGGTTTCGACACCATCACTTCTTTTCTTAGAAATTCTTTTGAAAGATAGGCTTTTGACTTAAATGGTTTTAATGACCCTTTTGCTCTGTTGAAATATATCCCAAATGGTTTCGAAGGAGATGGTTTTAATTGGTTTCGAAAGGTGTTTTCCACATGTTTTAAATTGAACCCAAATGCTTTCGAAAGGTTTGTTGTTTACAAAGGTTTGATGCTTTTGAAAGGTTTTAAATGATGATTTCGAAGGGGTGTTTCCCCCATGCTTTCGAAGGTTTTAAAGAAAGGTTTCAAAGGGGCGGTTCCCCAATAATTTCGAAAGGTTGAAAGGAAAGGTTTTCCAAAGATTTCGAAAGGCAATGTTTAAAGGTTTTAAAAGAAAGTTGTCTAAGGTTGTAATGCTTTCGAAAGGAAGGTTTGTCAATGGTTTCGAAAGGTTTCTTAGAATGGTTTCAAAAGGAAGGTTTTGGCTTTTCGGCCTAGGTTAGAAGAAGGGTTTTACTTGTATTCGAAAGAGGTGCTTTCAATAGTTTTGAAAGGGGTACTTTCAAAAGTTAAATGTTTTCATCAACAAAGGTTTGAGTAAAGTATATATATAACATGGCAAGGTGATTTTGAGCAAAGCATAGGGGTTATATATTTTTCTTGTATGAGTTAGATTTAAAGGTTTTAAATCACTTTGACAAGCTTTTCAAGGAAAACTTTGGGAAGGTTTCCTTAAGTAAAATGACTCAAATATTAGAATACCAGATGGGACTGGTATAGGGTCACGCCCTATACATTAGCTATTAGCCTTAGCTAATTAAGTCCAAAATTCTAGTGCGTAGGGCTTTGTCACAGGTAAGACTAAAATAGTTATTACACATAGAAGGGAATATATGTTTGTATATAGATAGGTTATTGGTGAGCCCGCAAAACCATTAGGATCAGGTGACCCTAGGAGATGTTAAGTTAGCAACAGACCGTCCAGAAGAGAAGTATTTAACAGTAAGTTAAGGATAGACCGTCCAGAAGTGGAGTATCTAGCAGGTGTTAGAATATTTTGTTTATATTGTCTGGTAGGCCCGAGTCAGCCAAAGGTTAGTAGTAAGCCAAACAAAACTATAATGTTCGGACAGATAGTCCATTTGTTACCTGATATGTATGTTTACATGATATTGCTTTACAGTTTTAACCATTTTTGGTTGCAGGATAAAGATTTGCAAAAGATATGTTTTAAAAGAATATTAGTGAGGGGAAACCCGTTCCGCTAAGTGGCATGGTCTCACTTAATATCGTATATCCGAGATGTATAGTATTATTCACACCAGGCTTTATGTCTGACTCGAAGTTTATGTTTTTCCCCTTAAACTCTCGGGTGATCAAAATTGATTAGAGTAGGCTGAGGGTTGAGGTTTTATAGGTCTTAGTAGGTTGATGAATAAAGCTTCTGGAGACGAGCAGGTGGCTGACGGATAGCTATATAGGAGTTGCTGTTTTGTCTTGTTTTATTCTGCTATGTTGTATTTAAGACAGTTATGTCTATATATTACTCTGGTCAACCAAGAGGGCATCATCATATGTCGCACTTGGCATATTTACGTAATAATTATATTTTATCTGAACTTGGGAAACGATTATGGGATTATGTAATTTGAATGTGAAACATGTGTTTTGGAAATGTAATGTGAAAAGATGTTTTTGAAATCTATGATTTTGTTTCATATTCAAATGCTTCTGATATTATGGATACCATTAACATAGCCGTATTTAGTCGCCGGAAGTTAATACTATGGATAACTGCCACATCTGTAGCGTTTAGCTTTGAGCCTCTAGATAGGGGATGTTACACTCATCCTTGGAGTCTCGCCACATGATTCAGTATCTCCATCGTCGGATTCTGCACAGAAATCATCGTTTTCGCTGGA
Source organism: Allium fistulosum (assembly GCA_030737815.1). Lineage (NCBI taxonomy): Eukaryota > Viridiplantae > Streptophyta > Magnoliopsida > Asparagales > Amaryllidaceae > Allium > Allium fistulosum. Next base: position 859,300,368 of record CM060908.1, on the reverse strand, counting down.
GGAGGACTCATCACTACTGCTCTCAATCTCACCCTCCTCCTTTTCTATGTCTATTGCGGCTTTTCCTTCTCTTTTATTAAACTCCTCTTCCTCTTCTTCCGGAATCGGAGGCATTCTAGCCGGGCAACTGGCTTCGGTCGCGGCGTCTTTACCCTCGTGAGTATCTTCAACTGACTCGTCGGACAAGCCATCCTTCTCTTGTAAAACACCCTCTTCGGAACCACGAGACGAAGGAGTGGATCACGTATGTATCCTGGATCGAGAAGAAGATGGGACCTCAACCGAGACTGCAGACCTCCCTAGATGCAACAGCCCATACCGAAGAAGGTTTTCGTCCGCCAACAAGAACTTAATTGATCTCTCCTCGGCATCGACAGCCTTTATGGTTCGGAAAGTTTCGTCGAGAGATAAGTCCTTGTTCGGTATCGGAATAAATGTAGAAAATATTTGACTCGTTAGAAATTTTGTGGCAACGTATCGGAGCTCTATAGGTAAGAAAAAGAACTTACCCCCCATTGTCCAGAGACGATTGAATCCCTCAGGACATCTAACAAAGATGTATTGAGTCTTTAATTGAGATAAATTGCTCTGTAGTCGAAACACAATTTTACGGTTCCTCTGGGCCTCAATCATAATTAAGGATGGACACTCGTCTTTTCTTTTAAACGAGAGAAAATATCTTAACTCATCGAAGCTCGTGGCGCGATTGATAGTCCGCATGAAAAGAACGTGCAGGCAGGGTAGAATAGCGTATCCGTTGGGATGAATCTGAAATGGAGCGATTCCCAAGTTCGAGAGGGTTTCTCTCAAAAAGTCGTTGAAGGGGGGCACTGCTCCGTTCAGGCACATATACCGATGACAAGCAGCATATCCCGAAAGCGGCACATGAGCAAATTCATCTATCTCTGGGATTCGCACGTCTTCCTTTGGAATGCCATGTTGCAGGAAGATGTCGTGCAAGACTTTAGCAGAGATCACGAAGGAAGCTCTCTCCGGCAGATTTAGAAGAACTCTGAAATTAGGAGGAGTCCGGTCCAAGATCGAACCAACTGGAACTAGCTAGCCATATTCATCCTGTGAAGCAGAAGAAGGAGGGGCGACAGACGACGACTTGGCCTCCAAAAGCATAGGACTTCCTTCACTAGACTTGCAGCGAGAAGATGGGTACTTCATTCTAAAAAGCAGAACTTACGTCCGAAACGGTCACGTAATTATACTCTAAAATAAGAATTCCCCATACTACACTTTAATTTCGATGAAATATCAGTTCATACTGATGTGTCGAACTTCAAGTATGTACCAGGGCAAGTGCGGTATGTTATCTATTGATGGTGGGCTCGATGCCCTTAACATTACAAACGCACTATCCCGTGTAGATAGTATGCTCGCAGCTGAAAGGGAAAAGGACTTTCCATATCACTTTCTTTTTGAAATTACTTCTCCTACACTTACCCGTTATCGATCAATGACTGATAATGGATCCGCTGTCCGAAACGACGTGGAAAGTCCCTTCCAGTACAGGTACACCATGCGTGTAAAAGAAAGCAAAACCAATCTGAATCCTTCGAAAGGACTAAACCAATTCATGATGTGTCGTGCGGTATCGGCAATGGGACCTGACTCAAGTCACTTCTGGCTCAATGGACGAAGATAGAAAAACATGTCAAGCACCAGGGCAAGGCCCGAATGTCGTTTCGTGAAGAACTCAAGACTCGATTTACTATCATCCTCCATTAAGCTGCAATCAACTCGGACCCTTCACGACTAACACCATGAATACAACTCCATCGCCAAATCGATAAATCAACGTCATAATCAGCAAACCCACCTTGAATCAGTAATCAAGAGATAAGGAGGGATGAAGTTCTCGGTCTAGTGACCCAATCAGTGGATCGACGACGACCTATGCAAGTCAATGAGCTAACCAAGGGTTAGGTTGACGGCGGCAAAAGAAGACTGGAAACAACAACAAAGCGGCGGCGACGAGGTTATGAATTTGATGGCAAGATGATCGACGGCGACGTTGGAAGGCTGGACGAACTTAGGGATCGATCGGAAGATAGGTCGAATCGTTGAGGAAAATTGGTCAGGTCACTGAAGGAAGCTCGAATTGCTGGAGAAAGTTGTAGGCTCGGGTCATGAAATGAGAGTGGGGTAGGTCGGCTCGAAGGCTCAAATTGGAACAGCAATTGAGAACCAAAAATATACTAAGTAATTAGATCGCTAGCGATCCATAAGATTGCATGCCCTATGTCTCAAATTTTCCTAGCGACATCTATATACTGCTTCAAGGCATGTTAGGAAGCTATAGAGTAAAGTTCGATCTGTTATGACAAGCGATGGCAGTCGAGGTCAAAACATAGCAAGCTGCAGCATAACCTAGTTCACATTCGTGTGACCCTAACACAACTACTTGAAATTCAATAAGCAGAGACTAAAAAGCGATTACTTCCAGAGCATGCCTTTTTTTCAATGAAGACATACTCTGGGGGCAAATATTATCCGGGTTTTTAACCAACCAGGATCCAAGAGAAGTTAGAACAACTTAATCGAGTCAAGATAGCACAATAACCAACCAAAGGGACCAGAACAAGAAGCCAAAGGAGGTCGGGGAAAAGAATGAGAAAATACACTAAGGACATTCACCATGATTCATTACAGATTATAGAAGTAATGACTGAGTTTGACGAGATTCCGAGTTAGTTAAATCAAGAGACAAGCATTCATCTAGCCGAATCAGCAGCGAAATACAACTAACAAGTAAATCGTCATCAAAACAAGGCGAAGTGCAACAAGACTACATGAACAACATCGACGCAAGACGACAAAGGCACTCCATACACCAAAGTCCAAAAATAGACTGTGTATGGATCGCTAGTGATCCATACACTATGGATCGCGATCCATACATCATCATATAGGACCGCTGCGAATCATACGAAACAAAGCAGAGGGTAAATGCTAAGGAGTTGGCTCGCATTCGAGCATAAGCTATGGATCGCTAGCGATCCATAGACTATGGATCGCCAGCAATCCATGGTTTTGGCTCGGGTTGCAAGGCATGCTCCAGTGCACCTTCCTGTGATCATCTGCAAGTAGTTAGCGTACAAGCTTGGCCCAAGAGCTCCCTAACCTCTATAAATACTCTCATATCTGCAACATAAACGGGATCTTCCGGACTGGTGGCTGGAACGCTGCAGAAAGCTTTCTTCACTCTTCTTCTTCCACACAACGGTCATCCAAAGGATTCACTATGATTCTACAATGAATTCTAACATTGTGGACTTGATCTAGCTAGGGATATTCAAGAACTTTGTATTTCTATCAACTTTGTAACAGCAATTAGTCAATAATAAAAACTATAAAGTGGACGTAGGCTACATTAATAGCCAAACCACAATAAAAATCTTCTTGTCTTCTTTCTATTTCTGCTCTTCAATATTTATTCTCTATATTATTGCTCTGTAAGAACAGTGCTGGTGCTTTCACACTCAATCCAGGGTGTTGATCCACTTTTTGGGTTAACACGGCCCTAAAGGGAAAAGCTTCAAGCGAGAAGTTATTAACCGAAGCAAACTAGGATCACGACAGAGCACTCTTCGTGATTAAAGATCAGCTCAAAGACGCTCATAATAAACTCGACAAACTGACAGAGCATATCATCGCCACTGAAAACACTATCAAGTCCCGGGACCAAACCATTACTGGTCAAGCTGCCGTCATTGCTGATGTGCATGTAAATGTGCATATTTTTACATCCATATTTAATCTGTGTTTATTTAAATAAATGTCATAATTGGGTATTTTCACATGTTTAAAACCAAATTTCAAATGTGCTTTCAAGTCATCATTCATATATCAATGTGGGGGTAAAATAGTAATTTTGTACATGACTTAATTTTGAGAATATTTATTTGCACAAATTTCTTTTTAATTATAAAAATTTTGGAGGGAAATTTGAAGATGTTTTCATGAAGATATGCATGCATAAGGATGAAAACAAAGGAATGGAGATGAAAATAATTCAAACCATGCATCATGGAGGACCTCACCTACCCACTTACCTAAATCTACAATTAGAAACTAATGAACAAGTTAGTGGAGGTTAAAGTTTCATGCATACTTGATGATGAATTAATTAGAGACTAATGATTACTTTGTGGTCACACTACCTAAAGGGTATTTTAGGAAGCCCATACAAATTGGATTAGGGTTTTGTGCATGTATAAATAGCCCTCTTGTGTACATGTAAAGGATCTTCTTTTTCTTTTAATTACTTAGGAAATGAGAATGCAAGTTATAGTTTCAAAGTTACATGAAACAAAAATGGCTTCCTAAGCCTCTTGTTCTTTTCCTTCTACTTTGTTCTTATTTTACTTTCTTGTTCATTTTTATTTACATGCTCTTTCATTTCATGTTAGTAACTTTGTTTTACTTTTATGCAACTAGTTTAGATCTTCTTTTATTCTAATTAGCTCTTACCTTCTTTGCTTTTATTTGAATGTTGAAATTTACATGTGTTGATTTGATAACACAAATGAGTAGCTAAACTCCTTCAATTTAGGGGTAATGAAGCTCTCTGATTATGTAAATTCAACATCATTTGTGATTTATGGTCTTATTTGTGCTTCATGAAAATGAATGTTGATGTAAGTTTATAAAATGGAATTTGATAGCCTATGTTGTAATTACAAATGGGCTATGCTTACTCCACATAAACACAATTTGCATCACCATTTTACTAATTGATTTTTGATTTTGAAACTAAAGTAAAAACAAAATTTGATGATCTATGTTACTAAATACAATAGTAAATAGATCATACTTAAAATAGCTTTTGCTTTGACTTCATTTTCATGAGAATTGATAAGTGGTTTTATGTGTTGTATTTTAGTTTGATGGTTTAAGTTATGTTAATCAATAACATAAATAAACCATACTTATGGTAAATAAATCACTAATTCCACTTAATATCAAAAATAGAGATCATAGATTATTTGTTTGTTGAGTTACAAAAATATGAGAGTGGATTTGCCTCTAAATTGTTTTTCTAATCTCATATTTTCCATCACTTTTTGTTCTAGCTTTTTGTTTACATTTTTTCTTAGCTAATCAAAACTTCAACTCTTGGTTTAATTTGATTGAATAGAAAATTTTAAAATCTAAACAATTACATGCGGATCGACACGTATTATCCACGTACTAGCATTGTATGCCGTGAGCTTGCGGTAATTTTTTATTTAAATTTTTTTGGCTATCTTCTAAATCGATAGAAAATTAGTCGTCAAACAAATTTTTGGCGCCGTTGCCGGGGAATTTGCTTTGATTTTAATTTCTATTCTTTGAATTATTTGTAGTTTGATTTTAGTGTGTTTGTTTTGTGTGTGAGTGCAATTTAAAAAAAATTCATTATTGTGTGTTTTTGTGTGAATTTTGTTTGCATTTATTTGTGTGATTGTTGTTTGTCTATTTGCATTTGCACTTGCAATTCTATTTAAAAAACATACAATTTCAAAACAAAAGAAAAAAAAATTATTTTCTCTTTGATTTTCATTTACAATTCTTTTTTCCTCCAATTTTTTTTTACAAGCTTCTGTTCTATCTTCACTGTTACATCCTCATCTACCATCTCAGTGCATAGCCACCTTCCTGCACATAAGCTGCTGCCTTCCTCTACCGGAAACCCCCCTCTGCCCAAACACTCAACCGTCAACCTGCCAATACTCAACTCCCTCTGCCACTGTCTGCTTCATATCACAACTCAACATCTCAACTGTCCACTATAATAGACACGCAGATTCATACATCACTCCACTGCAGTTGCAACTTCGCTAACCTCACTGTGCAACTAAATCCACCTCCACCACTGTGCCTCTTTCTCCTTTCAAACTATAATTTGCACAACCATCACTGTGCATCACCTCTTCAACCACTTCTCTGTGCAATAAACACATCACAACCCACTTCAAGCTTGCACTTAACCACCAGCAACTGTACTTCCTTTATCAACCGTCCACACTGCATTTCCACCATTACCATCACAACTCCTCTGTCCCTTGCCAAAACCACAAATTCAAGTCATTCTCCACATACAGCAACTCATAACATCTCCAAAACCACTGACATACATAACCAATTGCTGCTGCACTTCTTGTCAACCCCACCAGAGAACAACAAACTTCACGATAGCACCACCAAAACACATCATCACCAAACAGCAACACAGCCATAAAAACATACTACTGCTTCCATCACTACAACATATTCACTAACCATAACTTGTTGCCATACAAACAGTTCTAACTACTGCACACATCCACATACACACTGCTCTAGTAAACACTTCACCACCATTCTTTGCATCCTCCACCCTCTCTGACATCACTGTTCCAAGCCATAGTCAAACAACCATATTTCATTCAACCTCCTGCGACTCAAACACCATCCAGTTCAACACCCACCTACTACTGCTCAACACCAAAACACAGTTCAACACATCAAACACCATCCAATTCAACCATACTCAAACACCCCCCGCTACTGCTCACAACCATCAGCCCTTACCTATGTCATTCCTTATACCATTACCCCAACTCTGTGACATATTTCACATACTACTAACATTCATCCCATACCCACTGCTAACATTCACTTCATCCCCTACAAACACCATCATCTACTTATTGTAACAGTACTTCTACAACCTACCAGAGAAACCACCTCGTACCACTCTGTTCAACATCTACCAGACTTCACCTCAAACCACTATGCCATCAAACACCATCAAACACACTACAGCTGATCAACTACACTGCCCCTCACTAGTCAACTACAAGCTGCCACGACATTCACCTCAACCACTTCATACGTTCACTACTGTCAACAGCATAACCTCATCCCTTCACCGAACCAATTCAACCACTCCACCACCCACTACAGTCACATACTGTATACCGCGACCTCCAACTTCACCGCCTCACTCCTCTTGATGAAGTCCTCCAACCCGCATCCCAAAATCATCGCCTCAACCACGCGACCTCCTTGCTCCACCTATTTAAACAATCCGCCCTCAATTGCCTCGGAAGACCACCACTCCAGAACCCATCACAAGCTGTCGTCTCCACTTCCATGCAAACAATCGCCAACTCAAATCACTTCATCACTACTAATTCGCAAACCGAAGCCTTCATCCGAACTCGATAATCGCTCCACCTCGACCTGAAAACAAACCACCCAACATCGCGATAGTCGAGACCATAGCAAACCACATTCGATCGCGGAAACCCTCTTCGATTTCGGTTTCGAACTTGGGAATTGAATTCGATTTTGAAAGTTGATTTTGGGAAAATTGATTTTAAAGAAATTCTGATATATGCGAATTTACGCAGTAAGAATTTATTTTATTTGCTGCTTTACGTATTTGGGCCAGGTTACAGGTATTGAAGAGCTAACTTAAAGAAAATTCAAAAAAAAATCTTTTAATTTGTTTTCTTTTCTTTAAATTGTTTTGTTTAATTTGTTTGCAGCAAATTCCTAATTAAAAAAATAGAGTTTGCTTATTTGTTTTGTTTAATTTATTTTTAGTTTAGTTTTGTTTTATTCTTTGAAGAAGAAAAATTAAAATTTGTTTTTTTTGTTTTAATTTATTTTAAGTTCCATCCTTATATATATATATAATAAACTGTATATATTTTGTTTTAAACTTCTTTTCAAGTTGCTAAAGCAGAAAATCGCAAAAAAAGAGGGTCTGCTTGCTAAAAAAATAATAAATTGCTTGCTTATAAAAATATCGCTGTTAAAAAATAAATTGCTAATAATCTGCACGCTCTAGTATCGTGCTTTCACCTCCAGTTTTATTTAAGTGCATTGTTGGTTGCTTGCATTTGCATTTACTTAAAAAAATCCAAAAACAAAAACAAACTTCATTTTAATTAGTTGCATTGTAAATTCACATTTAATTTTTTTCTTTGCATTCATCCCATCTTATTTTCTTTTCTAAGGGCAATACCCAAATTACGTAAGGTGGGGGATTTCATCACCCTTTCCTTGGCCCACAAATCGCTTTTCGTCATAGAATTTTGACTAATAATAAAGGTTAGACATTCGACTTAAGGGTGTCGCGAGCTCACTTAGGGCTTAATTGTATCTTGACAATTGTCTTCTTTGAACAATTTTATTTCTTGGTGTCTAGGTTACGACAGAGCAACAACCAGTTATAAAAATTACGGATATTCGTAAATATTATACTGGTTGTTTCTTTGAAGGTACTTAAACCTTCGGTTGCATTGCTACAGTGATTCATGGTGCACCGAAAACCCCTGCCCGTTACATGGCTAAGAAATATTTTTGTTGATTTAAGACAAAGTGTGATTATATAATTTTGAGCTACTAAGGACAGAAAATTGTAATTAAGTCCTCTGCATTCATTTAGTTGCATTAGTTCATGCATATTTAAAAAAAATCAAAAAAATCCAAGATATATATATATAATCTTTTCAAAAACATAAAAAAGAAAAAATATGAAAATTCAAAAACAAGAACAAAATTCAAATTCCCATTTTACATTTTCTAAAACAAAAACAAAAAAATTCCTTTTGGTAAATATTTAAAAATTTGAAAATTCAAAAACAAAAAAATATAAAAACAAAAACATATAAAAAATTTGAAAAGCCAAAAAAACAAAAATCAAACTTCTCTTTTGAAAAATAAATTTCATTTAGTAAATATTTTTCTTCCTTTTTTAAAAAAAACAATTTTTCACTTTCCAAATCTTATTTCATTCTCTAAATTCGATTCTAACTTCTTTCTCTTCTCGGCTTTCACTAGTGCATATGTACTTGGACTCGTGACACAACAACAAACCGTTGGACTCGCGACTTAAAGACTAATCGTTTAACTCGAACAAATGATCCTCCTGAAATGGCGAACGAGAACGCTGCTCAGACTCTTATGGATAGAATCTTTCACGATTGAGTTTCTATTCCATCTTGCATCATGTTACCCACCCCTACGGGTAACCATTTCGAAATTCACTCAAACCATATTGCCACGCTTTCAAAATTTGGCAATTTTGAACACGATGACCCATACATTTTCTTGACGAAATTCGAAAAAGTTTATGCAACCATGAAACTCCAATAACTTTCTGATGACGGAATCAAATTCCGATTAATTCCATTTGCTCTTATGGATTATGCTAAAAAATGGTTGTATAGCTTACCGTCAAACTCGATTAAAACTTAGGAAGAATTCATAAAAGTTTTCTTAAAGAAGTTCTACCCCTTGGAAAAAACGAGTAAAATCCGAAACGAAATTGTAAATTTTCATCAATTCAGGGGAGAACCATTCGGAAAATATTTTGAAATATTCAAAGAGCTTTTGATAAAATGTCCACACCATAACTTTGAAAAATGGACGTTTTGCCAAATTTTATACGATGGACTAGAAAATAGCTCACGAACCATGCTTGATTTACTGTGACAAGGCAACTTTCTCGCCCAACATCACGACTATACTTGGCAATTTCTTAAAAACCTAGCCGAAAAGTCGTCCCAATGGGAACGTTCGAACGAAAAATCAATTTATTCACGATCAAGCGCACACTCGATAGGATCATCTTTGGCTTTGGAAGCTAAAATCGACGCTATGATTAACGAATTTGATCACATTTTCTCATCGAACCAAATGAATCAAGATTCCCAACCCATGTGTTATAAATGTAATGATCCTAATCATATAGTCGATCAGTGCCTCATTCTGTCGAACAAATCAATGCTTTCAATAAAGCCAAAAATGACCTGTTTTCTCCAACGTACAATCCTGGTTGGAGAAATCATCCTAACTTTGCATGGAATCAAAAAAATCCCAACACGAATATGGTTCTTCCCAATTTTCAAGCATTCTCCAATTATGCTTTGAATCCTCCCTTTCAACCCAACCACTTTCAACCAAATTTTATGGGTCCTTCTCATAATCAACCACAACAATCAAATTTTCAACAAATTCTTCTCACCCTCCCTAGGACGATAAACGTTTAAGTTCACTTGAGAAAACTCTTGAAAAGTTGGCTAAAGCAACTACTCAAAGCCTTCAATCAAACAGTTGCAAAATTTGTTAACCTTGTATATGCAAAACACGAGCCAATCGATTACAAAACTTGAAATGCAAATGAGTCAATTAGCCACATTTGTAAGTGAACGCGAACGAGGTACATTCCCAAGCCAACCTGTTCCAAATCCCAGAAATCAAAATGCAAATTCGAATCAAGCCCATGTGGTTCAAGATAGCTACATAACCCAACTGAATGCTATCACAACTCTGCGTTCCCGTAAACAAATCGATAATCAAGTCGTTAGTCCAAATGATTTACCGAAAACACCTCTCGACATTTCTAAATCAACAAACGAATCTGAACAGAACGTAGAGCCAAACGTCGAATCGAATGCCAATCAAAATTCTTCTTCTACTCAAGTAGACCCGCCTACTGAGTATCGTGTTCCATTTCCACATCATCTTCGAACCAAGAATCACTCGGACCAAATTAAAAAGATGTTGGAAATTTTTAAACAAGTGAAATTTATTATCCAGCTTCTTGACATCATTCAGCAAGCCCCAACTTACGCTAAATTTCTTAAGGACTTATGTACCCAAAAGCGACAAACTCAAGTGCCCAAAAAAGTCTTCTTAGTGGCCAGTTTTAGTGAAGTCTTATCCCAATCCATGCCCTTTAAATACAAAGATCCTGGCTTCCCTACGATTTCCTATACAATTGGAGACAAGACGATTAACAAATGCTTGATAGACTTAGGCACGAGTGTCAATTTGATTCCATACTCTGTGTACGAACAATTAGGCTTAGGTGAGCTCAAACCCACAAAGGTCATGCTTCAATTCGCTGGCCGTTCAATTTAGAAGCCCGTGGGAGAAATTGAGGACGTACTCAATAGAGTAGGGCAATTCATATTCCCCGTTGATTTTATCGTTCTCGAAACACAACCTGTGACAAACCCTGCGAGTCAAATTCCATTGATTTTAGGCCGACCATTCTTAGCCATCTCAAATGCCTTAATCTATTGTCGCAACGGTTCGATGGAAATCTCTTTTGGAAACATGACTTTGGATCTTAACATTTTCAATCTTGAAAGCAAATCGAATGAACCCCGCGGCCAAACTTTGGAAGTTAGTGCCATCCACGAAAACTTCGAAAACGATACAATTGACCTTAACAATGAACGCAAAGCTGAGTATGAAAGATTGTTTCATGAAATCCCCAATGAGATTGAATACATGCTCCCCTTTGAATCGCTTGCAGTTAAGTCTGAATCTCAACCCAATTCTTTGATCGAGCAACTCCCGAAGTTGGACCTCAAGCCCCTTCCTGATCACCTTAAGTATGCATACTTAGGTGATAACGAAACGTTTCCCATCGTAATTTCTGCTACTCTCTCTCTTGATCAAGAAACTTCCTTACTTTCAATTCTATCCAAAAACAAGGAAGCAATTGGATGGTCAATCACCGATATAAAGGGAATTAGTCTCGCTCTTGTTCAACATCGCATCCACTTAATCGACGATGCCAAGCCTGTTCGTGACACGCAACGAATGCTTAATCCAAAAATAAAGGATGTGGTTCGTGACAAAATTCTCAAACTTCTTGATAACGGGATCATTTACCCAATCTTTGATAGTTCATGGGTTAACCCAATTCACGTTGTACCGAAAAAGTCTGGACTTACCATTGTTAAGAACGATCCTAACGAACTTATTCCAACTCGAACTCAAACGGGTTGGCGTGTTTGCATTGACTATCGAAAATTAAATGCCACAACACGTAAGGATCACTTCCCCTTCCTTTTATCGACAAAATGCTCGAACGTTTAGCCAGTCATGAATTCTATTGCTTTCTTAATGGGTATTCCGGCTATAACCAAATTCCAATCGCTTCCGAAGATCAAGAGAAGACACTTTTCATGTGTCCCTTTGGCACTTTTACGTATCGCCGTATGCCTTTTGGCCTTTGTAACGCTCCTGCTACGCTTCAAAGATGCATGGTCAGCATCTTTTTTGATATGATCGAACGTTTTCTCGAAGTGTTTATAGACGATTTTTCTATCTTTGAAAACTTTTTCTAAGTGCTTGCACCATCTTGAATTAGTTCTTAAATGATGCAAGGATAAACACTTAACACTAAATTGGGGAAAATGCCACTTTACGGTCACTCAAGGCATAGTCCTTGGACACGTCATTTCAAATAAAGGCATTGGGGTAGATAAAGCGAAAATCGATGTCATTGCAAATCTACCAATTCCCAAATCTGTTAAGGACATTCGCTCTTTTTTAGGCCATGCCAGTTTCTATCGATGTTTTGTGAAAGACTTCAATAAGATTGCTCGACCTCTTACGACTCTACTTGGAAAAGACGTTCCTTTCGATTTTAACTCTGATTGTGCCTCTGCTTTTGAACGTCTCAAAAACGAACTTGTTTCTGCTCCTGTAATTTGCTCACCGAAATGGGATCTTCCATTTGAGATAATGTGAGACGCTTCAAACTTTGCAGTTGGTGCTATCTTAGGACAACGCATCAACAAGATCCTTCACGCTATCTACTATGCTAGTATGACTCTGAACGATGCTCAAATTATTTACACAACCATTGAAAATGAACTTCTAGCGGTAGTTTTTGCTCTCGAAAAATTCTAACAATACTTGATAGGGTCACACACTACTGGTTGCACAGACCATTCCGCTCTTTGATATCTTTTCACTAAAAAGGACCCTAAGACTCACTTAATTCGTTGGATCCTTTTATTACAAGAATTTAATCTTACAATCAAGGACAAAAAAGAATCTGACAATGTCATAGCCGATCACTTGTCTCGTTTTCCCAATGCACCATCGCCTTTACCAATCAATGAAAACTTTCCCGACGAACAACTTTTTTCTGTTTCTGTTGATCCATGGTATGCCGACATTGTGAACTATCTAGTCACTAAAGAAACTCCTTCATCTGGGTCCAAACAAGACAAATGCAAATTCATGTCCCAAGTGAAATATTTCTATTGGGACGATCATACTTGTTCAAATATTGTCCAGACCAAATCATTCGACATTGCATCCTAAATAATGAAATAAGGAGTGTTCTCTCGTTTTGTCACGATCAAGCGTGCGGTGGACATTTCGGTCCTCGAAAAACTACGGAAAAGGTGCTTTGGTGTGGTTTCTATTGGCCCACTCTTTTTAAAGACTCGTTCGAATTTTGCAAAACTTGCAATCGTTGCTAAATGATTGGAAGAATTTCTCGAAGAAATATGATGCCTCTAAACCCCATTCTTAGGATCAAAATCTTTGATGTTTGGGGTATCTACTTTATGGGACCTTTTCCCAATTCTTTTGGAAATTTGTACATACTTCTTGCTGTTGATTACGTCTCAAAATGGGTCAAAGCCGTTCCGTGCAAAACCAACGACCATAGAATTGCTGTGAAATTCCTTAAAGAAAACATCTTTTCGAGGTTCGACACACCTCACACAATAATCAATGATAACGGAACTCATTTTTGCAATCGCTCTTTTGAAACATTGATGAAGAAATACTCCATAACCCACAAGTTTTCCACTCCATATCATCCTCAAACTTGTGGCCAAGTTGAAGTTTCAAATCGTCAAAAATCTTGGAGAAAACTGTTAATAAAAATCGTAAAGATTGGTCTCAGAGATCGACCGACATGCTTTAGGCTTACCGTGCTGCTTTTAAAACTAACCTTGGGATGTCCCCATTTCATCTAGTTTACAGAAAAGTTTGCCATTTACCTGTTGAAATCGAACACAAAGCGTTGTGGGCAATAAAGAACTTAAATTTTGATCTCGAGAAAGCCGGTGAAATTAGAAAATTGCAAATCAATGAAATAGAAGAGATTAGGAATGACGCATACGAAAACGAGAAATTTACAACGAAAGAACAAAAGTTTTTCATGACAAGTCAATCCTAAGAAAAACATTTTCACCAAATCAGAAAGTTCTTTTATATGACTCTAGACTTCACTTATTCCGTGAGAAACTAAAATCAAGATGGACCGGACCATTTGTGGTACGAACTGTTTTTCCACATGGTGCCATAGAAATGCAAAACCCTAGGGATGGATCGATTTTCAAAGTCAACGGTCATGTTTGAAACCTTTCTTGGAATTGCCAAGTAACCAAGAGGAGGAGCTCATGATTCTTCAAGAGCCATGCTATGTCTAGTAAGAATTGTTAACCCTCTTTTGTAAATATATACATATTATTCCCCATTACACTCATTATATCATGCACTGACTGTGGGGACACGGTCAAAATCAGGTGTAGGGGGAGTCTCATCTTCACTTTTGATTTTTCTTGGTTTAGAATTTTCATCATGGTTTCTTTTTGGCATTTTCTTTCCAAAACTCAAAGTTTCTAAAAAAAAATCAAAAAAAATCCTTTTTAGCATTTTGATTTATTTTTGAAGAAACACTATAGGATAAGTATAAGTTTTGGTTATTATATTGAAATTTTAGAAAAAAAAATTGTCTTAACAAAAATAAAAATAAAGTTGGATTACAGGTAATGATGGTTTAACTAGTATATAGGAAGGTTCATGGGTGATAATTAGGAAGTATATCCTAGTTGAAATCTTTGTTTAATAAGTGGTTGATTTAAAGTAAAGGCGATAAAATTTTAAATCTTTTAAGTTAAGTAATGCCAAGATGATATTGTAAATATCTCTCTTCATAAAAAAACAAAAAAAATTATTTTTTGTATATATTTATATATTTTATTAACACCTAGAGTCATGTGTTCACACGTAAGTGTGTACACTCGCCATGCTCTGTACCCTTCTCACGTAAGCCCGAAATGAAGTGCATAATCAGTATATCTGGCCTTAGTTTATCTGAGTTAGGTGTATGTATATAAAAAATATTCTTTCGTTAATAACGCCTACAGTCGATAGGTGTTCACTCGCCATGTTCTGTATTCCCCTCACGTAAGCTCGAAAGGCAATGCATGGGTAATATATCTGGCCTCAGTTTTCTGAGTTAGGCATATGTAAATATTGTTAATATCAATAAAATTTTCAAATAAAGAGAGAGTAAGCAATTGAAATCCAAGCACTATTTTCACTTATGTGATTTGACTTGTTATTCAAAAGAAATGAAAATACCACTTTGAAAAACTTTGATATTGAACGAAGGATCTGTTTCATACTTACACTATGTTATCAACCGAAACAACTAGCCAAACTGGAGTCTAATTGTGATGATTACTTTTTTTTTGAAGTTTGACGAGTAAAAGGACTTAAATTCATGATAATGACCAGAACTTATATTTAACTTATTTGTATCGATTTGAAAGTAAAATCTTCATTTGTAAATATTTTCAAAAAAACCTGCATCCATCTCTTTGTAAATAAATCTTGCATTTAGGAATTTTTCATTTTGTAAATAATTTCATGTTGCATTTGGATTTTATGGGCAGTATCCACTGAAAACCCTCACGAGACAACATCATCTTACTAGGGACAACTAGAGGTTTAACGGCTTGTTGCATACACTCAATGCAATCGTGTTTCCTACAAAAACGGATTTATCTAGTTTTTCTTTATTCTAGGACGAATAAAAAGATAAGTGAGGGTATTTGATGTGCACGTAAATGTGCATATTTTTACATCCATATTTAATCTATTTTTATTTAAATAAATGTCATAATTGGGTATTTTTACATGTTTAAAACCAAATTTCAAATGTGCTTTCAAGTCATCATTCATACATCAATGTGGGAGTAAAATAGTAATATTGTGCATGAATTAATTTTAAGAGTATTTATTTGCACATTTTCTTTTTAAATATAGGAATTTTGGAGGGAAACTTGAAGATATTTTATGAAGATATGCATGCATAAGGATGGAAACAAAGGAATGGAAATGGAAATAATTCAAACCATGCATCATAGAGGACCCAACCTACCACTTACCTAAATCTACAATTAGAAGCTAATGGACAAGTTAGTGGAGGTTAAAGTTTCATGCATACTTGATGATGGATTAATTAGAGACTAATGATTACTTGGTGGCCACACTTCCTAAAGGGTATTTTGGGAAGCCCCCTAAAAATTGGATTAGGGTTTAGTGCATGTATAAATAGCCCTCTTATGTACATGTAAAGGATCTTCTTCTTCTTTTAATTACTTAGGAAATGAGAATGCAAGTTGTAGTTTCAAAGTTATATGAAATAAAAATGGCTTCCTATGCCTCTTGTTCTTTTCCTTCTACTTTGTTCTTATTTTATTTTCTTGTTCATTTTTATTAACATGCTCTTTCATTTCATGTTAGTAGCTTAGTTTTACTTTTATGCAACTAGTTTAGATCTTCTTTTATTC
Organism: Allium fistulosum; assembly: GCA_030737815.1. NCBI lineage: Eukaryota > Viridiplantae > Streptophyta > Magnoliopsida > Asparagales > Amaryllidaceae > Allium > Allium fistulosum. The sequence continues at coordinate 859,283,977 of CM060908.1, read as the reverse complement.
TAATTAGCTCTTACCTTCTTTGCTTTTATTTAAATGTTGAAATTTACATGTGTTGATTTGATAATACAAATGAATAGCTAAACCTCTTCAATTTAAGGGTAATGAAGCTCTCTAATTATATAAATATAACATAATTTGTGATTTATGGTCTCATTTCTGCTTCATGAAAATGTATGTTGATGAAAGTTTATAAAATAGAATTTGATAGCCTATGTTGTAATTATAAATGGGCTATGCTTACTCCATATAAACACAATTTACATCATCATTTTACTAATTGATTTTTGATTTTGAAACTAAAGTAATAACAAAATTTGATGATCTATGTTACTAAATACAATAGTAAATAGATCATACTTAAAATAGCTTTTGCTTTGACTTCATTTTTATGAGAATTGATAAGTGGTTTTATGTGTCGTATTATAGTTTAATGGTTTAAGTTATGTTAATCAATAAAATAAATAAACCATAGTTATGATAAATACATCACAAATTCCACTTAATACCAAAAATAGAGATCATAGATTATTTGTTTGTTGAGTTAAAAAAAATATGAGAGGGATTTTGCCTCTAAATTGTTTTTCTAATCTCATATTTTCCATCACTTTTTGTTCTAGCTTTTTGTTTACATTTTTTCTTAGCTAATCAGAACTTCAACTCTTGGTTTAATTTGATTGAATAGAAACTTTTGAAATCTAAACAATTCCCTACGGATTGACACGTATTCGCCACGTATTAGCATTGTATGCCGTGTGCGCTTGCGGTAAATTTTTATTTAAATTTTTTTGGCTATTTTCTAAACCGATAGAAAATTAGTCGTCAAACAATTCCCAAATAGGCCACTGTAATTACCCGACACACAAGGAGAAGGCATGATTGGCTGAGGAGAAAGAAGATGTTGTAGGTGGTAAACTGGCGGTGATTTATCATTTGGTCATGTGATCGGAGCTTTCGGAGCTTAGAGCAGAATATGATGAGGAGATAGGCCAAATGGATGCTAGCGTACTTCACCTCTACACTTGCAATGTGATGAATATAGGTAGCCTAAAATGGATTGGCGATGATTATCCCTGGACTCCTACCATGGTTTAGGAAGTGCTAGTAAGTTCGGAGAAGGCAAGGGAAATGCACTCTGAGGAGGAATTAATGGTTGCCTACCTTAGCTATGAAGACATAGACTTTCTGGCAGTCGGTGGATAGATTCTTCGAGAAGAAAGAGAGAAGGATGTCGCTGTTGCCGCTGCCAAGGTTCTTGCTGGCCTAAGTTCTTCGGGTCACCATGAAACACTTGTTCCTACTTCCTAAGAGCAAACTGCAACCGTTCTAGCATCCACAACTATTATTTTTGTAGATGCTCATGTTCATCTATCATCTAAAGCCATAGGTGAGCCACACCTTTCTCCCGCTATCATGCGACCCTCCAAGATGGGGACTGGTGGAGGAAACTTCAAAGTTGAAGTTCGTGACCAAACTAAAACTCCTGGATCAGGTATTTCCCTCGTCTCTCTAGTGTTCTAGGCGCTTCGATTCACTCCAGAATCTTTCACTAAACTATACAACCGTGTTTCCCAAATTGTGGGTCATCCAACTCTCCCTTCATTGCCCCAAACTACTCAGAGCTTAGGAGCCACCGCTCTCTTCATTGCTTCCACCACCATCTTTGTAGTTGCTTCTGGCATGATTTCTATCTCCAACTCTAGGGCTGGAAACTATTATAAGCAGATGGAAGCGGTGCAAAATTTGGAGGACGTCTCCATATCTGTGGACGAAGAGGTAGCATTATTGGTGATTCAGCGCTAACAAATAAGACAATGATAGCGGAGAGGCTGGAAGAGGAAAAGAAAGGGCGTCAATTAAAAAAGGAAAAGGAGGAGGCGAAGCGCAAGACTTCAACCACTATCAAGCTACGGATGTCAAAGGAGGGAAGCACGACTACCGGAGGATCGAAAGGGTTTAGACCCGCTATAGAAGGAGAGATTGGTAAGGATAGCAGGAAGAAGATCCCGATCCGCCTAGACAAAGGCAGCAAAGGTGGGAATAAGTGATGGTGCGCTCGAGCATTGTTGGAATGGAGTTCCGGTGGCTATTTTGTATGTATCTTTTGTATTGTTTGAGTCTGTACAAGTATAGAGTCTGTACTTGGTACCTTATTGTGTTAGTGGAATCTGTATTTTTCTTTTTGGTATTCTAAAACAGGCCGATATCGTGCAGGTACGGCCCCCTGTTTTCTTATGTGCATAAAAAGATGTTAGTAATGAAACATTAGTGTTTCTATTGTAATCTCTCTTATTTGCTTTTCTTATACTCTATGTACTATGCATGTTTATATACCACTGTATGTGTACATAATATGATTGCAGGTCTTGTAGTTTCCATATTATATACTGTTATAAAATGTGATGTGATGTGATGTGTGTATTTACTACAATTCTATGCATGTAGATGGTGTAAGCAGTGTAATTTGCAATTATATAGCATACTACTTTACTTAGCTCTGCTGTTATTGCCAAAATTCTTCGTTCAGTGTAACAGAACTATGGTGTGATTTGACCTATCTGGACCAAGTATTGGTGCGCATGTGGCCCCCACTCCATAGGGCTCGTTGCTCCGAATGCTTGATCAAAACACTTGATATGAGACCAGATACTCTGGGTGACTCTTTGACTGCCCCTTGTCAAAGTTATATTGCAACTCCTATCTCTGGAAACTTGTGGTTTGGATGCTTGATTCCGAGCATTTTTGCACTTTGATCATGATCGAGTCTCTCCAAGTTTTGTATTGAGGTCTTTACGCACGTCATTTTCTTTTTTTGGAAACTACAAATAGCTATCCCTTGGATTTCCTGCATTGTCGGGTTTTGGCAGGTGTACATTGATTTCCCAACCAGTTTGGCGATTTGGAATCCTCTAGCATTGTCGGGGCAGCGCCCGTACTTGAAGGATAGAGATCGAATTTCACCGTCGAACCTATTAAATCTCCATGGCATTGCCAGGGCAGTGCTATACTCTTAGGAAGCATGGATTGATTCCTACCAACCGTGCAACAGGTGATTTTCACAACGTTACCGGGACGTTGTCGGTACTTAAGAAATTTTGACAAGTTTTCGGAGTTATTGGAGTAACATCGAAAACTTAGATATAGAGGGGTTTCCCAGAATTGCTGGGGCTGTGCTGGAACTTAGAGAGTTTGGATTGATTTTCCCGTCAATTTGATGGTTCTGGAGTCAATACCTCTTATCCGAAGAGTGGAAGCATTTTTCCGGTTATGTATGTGTATCGCTTTCGAGAATGCAGTTTCACCTATTCAAGGAGCAATACACAGCCTATTGAATGGAGTATGGGGGTGTTGCATACTTGAATGCGGTTCCATTGGTTCAAGTAGCTTTGTGTGGTTTATAGAGCGGCGCATGGGAGGAGTGCTTACTTGGACATGGTTCCACTAGTCCAAGAAGCAACACACGTCTAATGGGATGCATGCAAGGAGATATTGCATACTTGAACACTCCATTAGTTCAAGCAGGGAAGCGTGACTTATTGGATGCGCGCGAGGTGTATTGCGTACTTAAGCATTGTTCCATTGGTTCAAGCAGTGGCGTGCAGCTTATTGGTGGCACAGAAGGAGATGGATCTTCCCGATGTTGCCGAAGCATTGCTAGTTCTCAAAAAGTGTGGATCAATTTTCCCTATCAATCTGGCAATTTGAGTCGATTATTCCCATCAACTCGGCGGTTTGCTTACAAGAACAAAGTTCCATTGGTTTAATAAGCAAGGTATATTATTAATAAAAGGAAAAGTGGGTCATGCCTATTTACAATGTCCTCAGTGTCCCAGGATGGCTTATTTGCGAAAATAGAAAATACATAGATAAGAATTAAATGTAGTAGTGCCGCAGCGAGTCGATGTTCCAAGCACGGAGAGTCAGAATTCCATCGACTAACGTTAGCTTGAATGTTCTGTCTCCAAGTTTCTACCTGATCACGTAGAGTCCTTTCCAATTTGGGCCAAGTACTCCCATACTTGGGAAGATCCATTTCAAGACCAGATCGCCCACTTTGAAGGTACGGTTTCGAACGTTGGTTTTGAAATGTCAGGTCACTCTTTTCTGGTGAGCGGTGGTTCTAAGCTCAGCTTCCTCCCTCTTCTCAACAATCTGGTCAAGTTATTCTAGAAATAGTTTCTTGTTTTCTCTTTGATTGAAATTTCTTCTATGATGAGAGGGAACTTCCAATTCCACTGGTATCATAGCTTCTGAACCATAAGCTAAAGCGAAGGAGGAGTATCCAGTCGTAGAATTGTGTGTCATGCTGTAAGCCCATAATGCAAGCGAAAGTTCATCAACCCAGTTCCTTTTAGCTTTTGTCGGCCGTTTCTTTATGGTGGATTTAATGATTTTGTTCACTGCCTCCACTTTCCTGTTTTCCTGTGGGTATGCTACCACGAAAAAGCTCTTCTTAATCGGTAACGCTTGTAGAAATCTTTGAATTCGGTACTCTTGAACTGAGTTTCATTATCTATGATGATTTTCTATGGTACTCCAAACCTGTAGATAATCCTTTTAGTTACAAAATTAATTACCTTTTTTGTAGTTATCATGGCAAGAGGTTCCACTTTGGCCCACTTTTTAAAGTAACCGGCGGCAACGATGGCGTATTCAGCTCTTCCTTTTGTTATTGGTAACATGCCGGTTAGATCGATTCCTCAGAATGCAAACGGCCATCGACTGACCATTTTCATTTGTTTCGTAGATGGGGTTCACGGAATCTTCGCAAATCTTTGGCATCGATTACATCGTCTGGAGTAGTTTGCCACATCCTAGTTTATTATTGGCCAGAAGTATATGCAGTGAATATCTTTTTTGCTAATGTCTGCCCCTCGATGTGGTCACCGCAACTGCCATCATGAATTTCCATGAGAATTTTCTTGGCTTCATTCTTGGTCAAACACCTGAGTTAGGAAGCGGAGAACCCTCTTCGATATAGTACTCCATCTTGCATTACGAATCATGGTGCCTTCTGAAGGAGCTTCTTTCGTTTGTCTGGTACCTTGAGAGTATTCCTCTGAGTAGGTAATCCTTGATTGGTGTCATCCACGACCCCTCCTCTTCTGTGGTTTCCAAAATCCAATTGATGTCCATCTGATCTATGCTAGAAGCCAATAATACTTCCACTGAAACCAGTCCTAGTAGCTGTGCATCCTCGGAACTGGTAGCTTTGCCAAGTGATTGGCCTTCACATTCTACTCCCTGGGAATATGAGTTATCGTGTAATGTTCGATATAATTAAGCAATTCACATACCTTTGACAAGTAAGGGGCGAGGTTTGCACCCTTAGCCTGATACTCCGATTTCACTTGATAGATGACTAATTGAGAGTCATTGTATATATGGAGAGTTGTAATTCCGACTTTCTTCACAATCTTCAGCCCTGCTATCAATGCTTTGTACTCTTCTTCGTTGTTGGTAGCAGGTTATCCTAACCTTAGAGTATAATAGATCGACCGTCGTTCTACAGTTTCAAGCACGACTCCTGCTCCTGAGAAGAATTCGTTTGATGCACCATCAATAAACAATTTTCATTATGATGCTACAACCACCGTGTCCTCCTCCTCGTCATCCCAAATTGTGAACTCAACAATGAAGTTCGCCAAAACATGTTCGTCAATCGCTCTTTAAGGATGATAAATCACATCGTACTGTCTTAACTCAATATTCCATTTCAGAAGTCGTCCTGAAGTCTCAGGTCGATAAAGAACTTATTTCAAGGGTTGATCCATCAACACCTTGATGGGATGAGCTTAGAAATATGGCCGCAACTTCCATGATGCTATCAACAAGCAGTGCGCTAACTTTTCTAACTTTGGGTAGTTTCGTTCAGCTCTGGTGAACCGTTTGCTGATGTAGTTGACAGGTCATTGATCCTAACCTCCTTACGCACAAGTGCTGCAATTAGCGCATGATCTGTCACTACCAAGTAGATGAATAGATCTTCCCTGTCTGCTAGTTTATATAGGACCGACAGTGTCTACATGTGTCGAAGTAATTCCTCAAATTCTGTCCGGTAGTCTTCATTTCAATCGAAGTTCTTCTTACCCTTCTTCAATGCGTCGAAGAATGGTATATACTTATTTGTGGCTTTGGATATGAAGCGACTCGATGCTATGATCTTCCCATTCAGATTCTACAACTCCTTTTTTGTCGATGGGGCTCTAACATTCTGTAATGTAGCAATCTATTTTGGATTGGTCTCACATGTCCCTCACGTTTACTACGAACCCGAGAAATTTTCCTGACGAAACACCGAATGAGCATTTCAAGGGGTTCAATTTCATCCCATACTTCCAAAGGATTTCATACATTTCCTAGAGATTATCCAGAAGGTTTCCAAACACTCGTGATTTCACAAGCATGTTGTCCACATATACCTGCATCGTCCATCCTATCTAATTCTTGAACATTGCATTCACCAACCTTTGGTAAGTAGCACCATCATTCTTTGAGCCGAACGGCATCACGAGATAACAGTACAGTCCCAAGTCGGTAATGAAGCTGGTGTTTTCCTGATCGGGCTCATGCATCAAAATTTGATTGTATCCTGAGTAGCATCAATGAATAAGAGCAGCTCATGTTCCACGGTTCTGTTCACTAGCTGGTCGATTCTAGGCAGTGGAAAGCTATCCTTCGGGCAAGCTTTGTTCAAATTCGAATAGTAGACACAAGTCTGCCACTTTCCATTCGATTTCATGACTAGTACAGGATTTGATACCCATTCGGGATATGTTGCGTCTAGGATAAAGCCGTTGGCCAACAACTTATCCACTTCTTCCTTCAATGCAGCGAATCGCTCCGGAACCAGACTTCGTCTCTTCTACCTTACTGGTGTGAATTTGAGGTCGATATTAGGTGCGTGACATGCTATCTCCTGCGATATCCCACATATATAGAAATGTGTCCAAGCTAACACATCCAGATTGGCATGAAGAAATTTTATCAGTTCGTTTTACATCTTGATTCCAAGCTATGAACCAATCTTCAAGTCCCGAGTTGGGCTGTCCATGTCGACAGGGATAGCAACCATAAACTCTACCGGTGCTGCCCATTCGTCCTCTGCACTCTTCTTCCTAGAGTTCATAGTCTTATCGAAGCGATATGGTCTTGAGAAGGGGCTGTTTTGTAATTGCTATGCTTGTAGGTCACAAATATGGAGAGTCTTCCCCACATTATTCCCCTTCTTACATTGTCTAGCTTTATGCAATTCGACAACGCAACATTCTCTTACTACGCTTTGGTCTCCTCTTACCACTCCAACCTCATTTTCCTTCAGGAACTTCATTGTAAGGCACCATGGTGCCAAAGCTATTCTGAAATCAATGAAGGTTGGTCGGCCAAAGAAAGCGTTATAAGTTGAGGATTCATCAATTATCATGAAGGTTTGAATAAGAACTACCCTTTGTTCTCCTTCTTCGAGTTCTACAGGTAAGTCAATCGTCCCAACTGGCTGTTTTGGCTCATTCATAAATCCCTGAATCTTCATCCTACAAGCAGTCACATCTTTCATGTTGATCTTCATCTGAACGAATGTTTGTCAGAAAAGGATGTTAACCAAGCTTCCACTATCAACCAACACCCTACGCACAACTACTGGCCCATTCCAATTGTTGCCACCATTGGATTGAGAGTCAGTGCGTCTATACCTTCAGTATCCTAATTTTGAAATACGATATCATCAGTTATCAACTTCTGTTGTTTGGCCTGGGCTTCATCTTCAATGGAATAACAGGTTTCCTTAAGAGCGTGCTTCAAAGAACTAGCGTATCGCTCCATCTCACCCCAACTCTTCTACGCTGGGTGAGGACCTCTAGTGATGGTACTTATGATGAGTCTTTGATCAATCCGACGAGTTCCTTCTATGTTGAGCCCGGCCTGATTTCCTTGATTGCTCGGAACTTGGGGTCTAGCAAGTTCGACAGAATTCTGTGGTTTCTTAACGTACTATTGGAGCCTATTGTTCCTTATTAGTTCCTCGATTAAGTCCTTCAGATGCCGATTTTCATTTGTGTTATGCCCGTGAGTCTCATGAAAGCGACAAAACTTCCCTGATTTCTTTTGTTGTTCAAACGCCTCCCGCTTGGGCGGTTTGTTGTATTCACTCAGTTTTCTGAGTAGTAAGGTAAATGTTATCCAAGTTATCGTTCAACAGCGTATAATCCGCAGTTTGAGATTCCGTAGATGTTTCCCATTCCTATTGCATCTGCCAGAGTTCTGATTTCTTTTCTTCTTATTCGAATTCTTTCCTTTTGTAGTTCCAGAACTATTTCCATCTTGCTTAACCGCAACAGTGCTTTGAAGCCATTTCCTTTGATTTCTCACCGATAAATTTGCCTTCGACCATTCTTGCCTTTTATAGTCTTAGAAACCGGTTTGCCTTTCGGTGGAACTCCTCTATGGTAGTGGGTTGTTTCATTTTAATCCATCTACCAAAATCCATGTCCGGGTAAATGAATCAAACCAAAGCCATAATAATCAAATCCTCCTTTGGATTGCTTACCTTAGTAATTGCGACGTTGAACCGATTCATGAAAGATTTCAGTGACTCATTGGGTCCCTGGAAAAAGCTAGATAAGGATATCAAGTCTTTTGGTCATGTAGTATGGAGACTAAATTGTTCTAGAAACCTCTTTGCTAATTTATCAAAGGTGGAAATAGATCTTGTGCAAGTCTAGTATACTAGATGGAAGCAACTCCTTCCAAGAAGATAGGAAAACATCTACAACGGACAGCATATGTGGCCCTAGCTCCATCCATATGCCACTCATATTTGTACAAGTGTTGTTTAGGGTCTGTCGTTCCATTATTTATCGACATAGTCAGCATAGTGAATTTCTTAGGATATTCTTCTCTTAGATCGTTTTCAGTGAATGGAGTTTGGCTTGGCATGGAACCCCAGTCTTCATTCTTTCTGCCTTTACTCTCCTCCAATAACCATTTGACTATGTTAGCGATGTACTCCTCTCTAGCATGGTATTCTATAGGTCAACTGTTAGGGGCTACACTGGGTGTTTGACTCCGCAAATGGGTTTTGTTTGCCAGTTGAAGCCTAGGTTCTCCATTCTTTGGAGTATCATTTCTATAGGGTCCCGTTGCCGCACGGTTGGTCTTATTGGGTCAATTTGAACTTCGTTTCCGACGTTTTTCCTATTACATTATCTTTTAGCCACAATCTATCATCATCAAGTTAAATGTCATCTTCAGAGTCAAAAACAAGAATTGTGTTGTTCACTTGACGAGTGTTCACTTCAAGATTTATATTTGCAGCAGACTGCTTTCTGGTTGGAGGAGTACTTCCATTGCCTTCTATTATGATTCCTACAGCTCCACCAACAACCTCCTTCTCCTTTTGTTTATATTTTCTCTTGTTCAAGCCCAAAACAGAGGAATTCTCTTATTCCATAGCAGCTGCAGTTTCTTGTCTAGCTCTTGGAGCACTCGGTGGATGTAGCGCTAGAAAAGCATCGATCTTATCCATGAGAGCCTTTTGGCTATCGGCTATTTTTCGGTTAAGTTCTTTAATCATCTGGTTAAGAACTCCTTTAGTCAAAACATCCTGTTGAGTGGAAGCACCATGCTAGATTTCAAGCATTAACCTCAGTTCGATGATTGTTAGCATTGTTTACTTCAGTTTGCTGGAGGTTTGCATCATCACCACCGACAGTTGCTCATGTGGATATTCCAAAAGCGGTTTTCTATTTTCTAAGTGCCATTGATCCTCAATGGCAAGCCTATGAATCTTCGAAGCAAATTCCCTAGATCTCACCCCTTGATCTCTTCTAACCCAAAATAGCGAAGCTAGATCTAATCTTGGGTTTAGATCTTTTCAATGAAAGCACCAAAATGCTAACGCCAAAAATGGATCAACATCTTAAAATATGTTGTAAGGAACCTATGAAACCTTGATCTAGCAGGTGGTAGTGATAATAAAAGAAAATAAACAGAAATAAGAAAGAGAGGCACGCTATTTTATAGTGGATCGGTAATTTATGGCCTGCGTCCACTTTATAGCCTTGTTCCTTACTGGTTTGATTGAGATTACAGAGGATTCGAGAGAAAACAAGTCACAAGTGCATGGGTTAAACTGATTCTAAGTCTTAAAACTGCCTAAAGTAGCTGCCTTAGTGACTATTGCGTAGAGGAAAGAGTTGAGAAGAGATGGAGCTTCCACGTAGTAACGGCAGAAACTAGAATTATCTTGGTTGCTCTATGGTTTGTATTTATAGGGTTAGTAACCTTAAGAAAGGAGCTTAGAAGAGTGGAGCTGCTAAGAAAGGGAAGGCAGAAGTTGTCTATTATAAGTGTGATAAGAAAGGACACTATGCTCATGAATGCCGGATAGGCAAAGGAAAGAAAGCTACTGAGAAGAAAGGAGTGAGATGTTTCAATTGTGATCGGATTGGACACTATAAGAACCAGTGCAAGGAGCTATCCAAGGATGGAAAAGGCAAGATGCTTGCATTGGAACCAGCAACCTCGATACTAACAGTAGAGGAGAAGGGAAAAGCTGTGTTGGGAGGTACGCTTTTGATTCATGGTGTATCAGTTAGAGTTCTATTTGATACTGATGCATCGCATTCTTTTATATCTCATTGTTTGTAGATAAACTTAACCTAGAACCCTCATACCTAGTTACTTCCTTAAGGGTTTCAAATCTGATAGAAGGGTATGCGACACTTGGGATGAAGTGTGACCAATTAGAGTTTGAATTGTTAGGTCATACATTCTTTGCAGTTTGCATGTGTTTGATTTCGTAGGGTTCGGAATTATTTTGGGTATGGATTGGTTAAGTAAATATGATGCTAGGATATAGTGATCGGATTGTACACTCCATAGAAAACCCTAGTTTTGAGGTTAATGCTTTGTTGGGTGCTGTGGAGGTAGAAGACGAGTTGAATTGAGTTTTCGTTGTTAGAGAATTCGCAGATATCTTTGAACTCATAGTAAGGTTGCCGCCGAAACGAGCTATTGAGTTTCGAATAGATTTAATACCAGGAGCAAAACCGGTGAGTAGACCGCCAAGCAGAATGACACCTACCGAGATGAGGGAGTTAAAGGTACAATTGGTGGATTTGGAAAGTAAGGACTTTATCAGACCAAGTAGTTCACCTTGGGGAGCAGCCGCAGTGTTTGCAAGGAAACCAGATGGATCTTTAAGGTTATGTATCGATTATCGTAAGTTGAATGAGAATACGATAAAGAATCGATATCTGTTACCTAGAATTGACGATTCGTTCGACCAGTTGAGTGGAGCCAAAGTATTTCCCCAGTTGGATTTAGCAACAGGGTTCCATCAGCATAGAGTGGCTGAGGATAGTATTCCTTTGACGGCGTGTTGAACCAGATATGGATCGTACGAATGGTTAGTGATGTCGTTCGGACTAACTAATGCGCCAGCATTCTTTGTAGATTTGATGAACCGAATTTTCCGAGCACTTGGATAGGTTCGTGTTGGTTTTCATAGATGATATTTTGATATACTCTAAAGATGAAAGGGAGCATGAGGTTCATCTTAGAGTGGTGCTTGAGACATTGAGGCAGCATCAACTGAAAGCGAAATTTTTGAAGTGTCATTTCTGGAAGAAGGAAGTGAAGTTTTTTGGTCATGTAGTCCTAGAGAAAGGGTTGTTTGTAGATCCGACTAAGATCGAAGCAGTGAATAATTGGAAGAGACCCGAGACAGTGACAGAGATAAAGAGTTTTCTTAGACTAGCAGGGTATTGTCAGAGATTCATTAAGGATTTTTCACGGATAGCGGCACCGATGACCAAGCTAACGCGAAAGGATGTGAAGTTCATTTGGACCGATAAGTGTGAGGAAGCATTCCAGAGATTGAAACACTTATTGACAAATGCTCCTATGTTAGTTGTCCCGGAGAGGAATCAGGACTTAGTGGTGCACAGGGATGCATGCGGAATAGGGTTAGGAGCTGTGTTAATGCAGAAAGGTAAAGTGATTTCCTACGCTTCTCGACAACTCAGACCGCATGAGTTTAGATATCCAATTCACGATTTGGAATTACCTGTGGTAATTTTTGTGTTGGAAGTGTGGAGACATTACCTTATGGGAGAGAGATTTGAGCTATATACGGATCATAACTCGCTGAAGTATTTATTCTCTCAAAAGGAGTTGAATATGAGATAGCAGAGGTGGTTAGAGTTTTTAGCTGCTTATGGCTTTGGTATTGAGTACACACCAGGAAAAGGCAACAAGGTTGCGGATGCACTTAGCAAGAAAACATCAGAATGCAGTATTGGCAATGATAGATGAGTGGAAAGATTTAGAAGCATTGACTACATGCATGATATAGAGGAGATCTGAAGCTAGGTCTAGTAAGGAAACTGCTATGTTGTCATGTTTAGAAGTTCGATCGGTGATGATCGAAAAGATTGCTTCTAAGCAGAAGGAGGATCCATTGTTAGTTGAATGGATCAGAAAGTTAAGGGATGAAACAGAGAGTGATGACTTGAAAGATTTCAGCCTTGAGCAGAATGGGTGGCTAAGAAAGAAAGGAAGACTATGTGTTCCGAATGTGGGGAACATTAAGAAGGAAGTTCTTGAAGAATGCCATCGTTCAAAGTTCACCATTCATCCAGGAGGAACTAAGATGTATCAGGATATGAAAAGAAGTTTCTTTTGGGAAGGTATGAAAGGAGATGTAGGCTTATGGATGAAACAGTGTTTTAACCGTGAACAAGTAAAACCGAACATTAGGAACCAAGTGGGTTACTTCAGCCTTTAGATGTTCCAGTATGAAAATGGGATTCTATCTCAATGGATTTTATAGACGGGTTGCCTAGATCAAATCGAGGAAATGAAAGTATATTTTTCATAGTCGACGGGTTGACCAAGAGTGCCCATTTCATTCCAGTTAAGTCAACCAGGATGGCACCTGTTCTAGCTAAGTTGTTTATGAAGGATATAGTTAGACTGCTTGGAATTCCTAGTAGTATAGTAAGTGATAGAGATTCCTTATTCACTAGCGAGTTCTGGAAGAGTCTACAGGAGACTTTAGGTGCCAAGCTCAAGATGAGTACCACTTACCGTCCGCAGACAGATGGGCAAAAAGAAAGAGTTAACAAAGTCTTAGAAGATTTGTTACGAGCTTGTATGCTAGATTTTAGGGGATCATGGGAAGACCATCTACACTTAGTCGACTTTTCATATAACAACAGTTATCAGTCTAGCATAGGATGGCACCATTTGAATCTTTGTATGGAAGGCCATGCAAATCTCCCATTTGTTGGTTAAAGACCGAGGATAGGCTAGTTCTTGGTCCATATTTGGTTAGAGAAGCTACGGAAAAAAAATTGAGTTCATTCGAGCCAGAATGAAGGAAGCTCAGTCTAGGTAGAAAAGCTATGCAGATAAAAGATGGAAAGACATAGAGTTCTCGGTTGGAGATCATATTTTCGTCAAGGTATCACCGATGAAAAGTGTAATTGGAAAATCAGGAAAATTGGCGCCGAGATTCATTGGACTGTTTCCTATTATAGAAAGGATTGGGAAACTCGCATATAGAGTGGTGTTACCAAGTAGTTTGGCAGGAGTCCATAATGTTTTTCATATTTCACATCTAAGGAAGTGTATTCGAGATCCAGAGACTACTATAGCACCGACTGTGTTAGATGACTTAGTAGTAGAACCAAATTTGACTATAGTTAGAAAACCAGTTTGTATAGTCACGAGAGAGGAGAAGAGACGAAGGAACAAGACAGTCATATTAGCCAAAGTCCAGTGGAGTGACGACGAGAGAGACTGTACTTGGGAAACTTAGAGCAGGATTCGAGATACTTATCCTGATTTGTTTCATGGTATGTCTTACCTTTATGATTGATTTTGGTGAGTACCTTATCGTAATTTCGAGGATGAAATTCTTTAAGGAGGGGAGTCTGTAACGACTATAATTTTGATTAACATTATTTAGGACATTTAATTAAACAAATTAAATGAAATAGTGTAAATGGTTAAGGGAATTGAGATTTGTAAACCTTTAAGGTAGTCGTGCCTAAATAAACATTGAACAAAAGGGAATTAAAATGAAATAGATAAGGGTAAAGATAAGGGCAAAATAGGAATAGGTTATATTCTTATACTCTAAACCCTCATGCCACTTTCATTTTCCATGTTCACAAACAAAATTAAACCAAGTAAGGTCGACCACCATTAGAAGATAAAAAAGGGAAGATAAGCAAGATTTCAAGAAGAAAGCTTAAGCGAATTAATTCAAGAGCAAATCTCAAACTCTTTCACAACAAGCTAAGGTGAATAATATATTACATCTCATATTTCTTGTTTACGGTTCTAGAGCAGGTTCGAGTATGTTTTGCAAAGTATTATGCCATGTTTTGATTGTTAAATGGATATATAAGCTTGTTGATAATTAATGTTGCTTCATATAGATTTTATGATAAGATTTGATTTGAAAAACCTATCAAATGACAACCAAATGCCTTGCGTTTTTTACATAAGGTCGAAAATATTTAAGAGATGGGTTTCAAGTTTCTTAATTTTATAAATTAATGTGGATTTATTGTGAATTTTCTAGTAAAGAAAATGGTTAAATTGGGTTTAAACTATTTTCGGTTATTATATGTTAGCTTTAGGTCAGAAAAATAAATATGTTAGAAAACGTATAAAAAGTGATTTATAGGAATTTTTGGAGAATTTTCCTAAGTGTTTTATTAAAGAATAAAATTATTTAATGTATGGGACTTAAATGTTTTAAATGTTTATAAAAGAAGAAGGGGCTATTTGCAAATGTTTTAATTCGTTAATTTATGAAATTCGGCAGCACTTTTAGAAAAGATTTTGAAAAAGAATTGGCAACCAATCGTATATTGACAAATAAAGCAAGTTAATTGGAAATAAATTGCTTTAAAAGGTTATAATTCAGTTTTATAAGGTTTTACAGCTTCTCCATTCATAGCAGCCACCTTCTGACCTCATACTGTCGCCTCCATCTAAGTCGAAACCAATATGCATGGTATCAGCCTTGGTACATAGTGGATTGGAAAAAGGTGAAAGGTATGGAGTCGAAATAGGCTTTCGAAAGAGTTGAAGTAGCTTTGGTAAACTTAGAACCATTTTGGTTATAAACGAGGCTTTCAAAGGAACCAGCTTTCAACTTGGTCGAATGTTTTAAAGAAAAGACTTTCGAAAGAGGTTGCCGTCTTTGTTTTAAAGAATAAGCTTTCGAAGGGGTCGAAACCCCTGCTGTCGCTTTCTACCTTTCGAAGCAATATCTTCGAAAGGGTCCTTTTGTTTTAAACCTTGAAGCCGCTTCTCCATTCTTTCAAAGGGTTGGTTTCAACACCA
Organism: Allium fistulosum; assembly: GCA_030737815.1. Classification (NCBI taxonomy): domain Eukaryota; kingdom Viridiplantae; phylum Streptophyta; class Magnoliopsida; order Asparagales; family Amaryllidaceae; genus Allium; species Allium fistulosum. The sequence goes on along the minus strand of CM060908.1, from coordinate 859,268,617 downwards.
CCTACTTTCTTTTACTTAGGAAATTACTTTCGAAAGAGTTTCTTTCGCCCTAGTCATTTTAAGATCCTTTGTTCTATTGAAAGATAAACCCAAAAGGTTTCGAAAGGAAGGCTTTAAATTGTTTCAAAGCTATGTTCCACAAGCTTTTACTTGAACCCAATACTTTTGAAAAGTTTGTTTTAAGTAAAAGACTTTAAAGCTTTCGAAAAGGAACTAATAAAGGTTTCGAAGGGGTGATTCCCCAATGTTTTCGAAAGGTTTGCCATTAGTGTTTGAATGCAAAGTTTCCAATGTTTTTGAAAGGCAAGTTTGAAATGTTTTGTAAAAAGGATGTCTAAGGTTTTAAAAAACTTTCGAAAGGACTTTCAATGGTTTCGAAAGGTCTATTATAAATGATTTCGAAAGGTATGTTTTGGCCTTTCGGCCTAGAGTTCAAGGTAAAGTAGTTATATGGTTTCGAAAGGAGTACTTTCAAAGGTTTCGAAAGAGACTGTTTAAAGCTTTTAAACAAAGGTTTCGAAGGTTTTCATCAACAATGTTTTGTGTAACACATATATCATGGCAAAGAAATTTGAGTAAAGCAAAAGGTATATTTTCCTTGTTTAAGTATGATTTAAAGGGTTAAATCAATTTGAAAGACGTTTTTAAGGAAAATTTGATGGGTAGTTAACCCTTAGTAAATGGCTTAGATATTTGATTACCAGATGGGATTGGTATAGGGTCGCACCCCTATACATTAGCTATAGCCCCTAGCTAATTTATTCCAAAATTCCAGTGTGTAGGGCTTAGTCACAGGTAAGGCTTAAATGATGTACACACAGAAAGGAATATTCAGAGAAGAAGGATAGGTTATTGGTGAGCCCAAAACACCATTAGGATCAATTGACCTTGGGAGAAGTAAGTTAAGGATGGACCGTCCAGAAGTGTGTCTAACAGATGTTAGATTATTTATTTTGTCTGGTAGGCCCGAGTCAGCCAATGATTAGTAGTAAGCCAAACAAATCTATATTGTTCGGATAGATAGTCCATTTATTACCTGATTTATGAGCATATATGATATTGCTATTATTGTTTTAACCAGTTTGATTGCAGGATTCTGATTTGCAAAAAGATATGATTTAAACGGATATTGGTGAGGGAAAACCCGTTCCGCTAAGCGGTGTGGTTTTACTTAATATTAGTAAACTGCGATGTAATAGTATAATTCACACCAGGCTTTATGTCTGACTCGAAGTTTATGTTTTCCCCTTAAACTCTCAGATGCTCAAAATTTAATTTGATTAGATTGAGAGTTAAGGTTTTATAGGTTCAGTAGGTTGGACGAATGAGCTTCTGGAGAAGTGCAGGATGCAAAGCTAGCTATATAGGAGCTATTTAGTTTTATTTCCGATGTGATGTATTAAGACTGATATGTCTATTTAGTACTCTGATCCTCCAAGGGGGCATCCTCACATGTCGCTCTTGGCGTAGTTTGTAATAATTATATTTGATCAAAACCTAGGAATCATTTGGGATTATGTATCTTAATGTGAAATATTGATTTGAAATGTAATCAGAAAAGTTGTTTTAAATCTGTGTTAATTTTATTTCATATTCATGTGCTTCTGATATTGTGGATACCATTAACATTACCGTATTTTGTCACCGGAAGTTAATACTATGGATGATTGCAGCATCTGTAGCCCTTAGCATCGGGCCTCAAGATAGGGGATGTTACTTAATAGTATAATAGAAATTTATTAAAAAGATGTGTAAGTAATAAATTCAGCCAAAATGTCACACTACTAGTTAAGGTGATCTGTGAACATTAATATTCGAATTGTTCAATATTAATCGCTAACTGAATTTACACCTTTGAATCGCATAACCTTAATGATGAATACGCCAAAAAACCACACGATTTAATTAATTTATAATCATTAGGCATCCAAGAGTTTTTGTTATGTGTGACGATGAGGACGTGATACTGCATTGATTATGGATCCTGATGAGGTGCTGGGTTAGGAATATTAGCGAGGAATGTATCCTGGTCCAAAGGGGACTATGGTACTTATACACACACATGCGTGTATGTAATTATTGTCCACCGCGAGAAGATGGGGTGCATCGTACGTGCACATGAAGTCAATATGACTAAGTAAAACAATAGACATAACGAATAATGGAAGATAATTGGCATAAACTAGTGTTATGTATAAAATGTGTAATTTACTAGTCACCAGAACGTTATTCTGACCCCTCCTCATTACAACCCACGAGATATATTTAGAGGGACATATATTGGTACAAGGAGGAATGGTGGAAGGACATATTTCCTTATGCATGCGAGACACTGATAAGGACACTAAAGATTACTTGTGTCAGTCTTGGTCGGTAATTATATGTTTTATTATACTTTACTATTCCACTATGAGTTTGTATCGGTAATTCTCTGATATTATTTTGTTATTTGCAGGAAACCAAATATCAACGATCCGTACTTTGATGGACTTAGATTTTTGATATAGCAAAAATTCGAGCCTATTAAGGTGCGTGTTTTTACATTTGCTTTGATTATAGTTAAATCATTGCATAGCATTCATCGAACGACTATAGTTGGGTCGAGTGGAAGCATTGGAATTGAAACACTATTCAAGAGAGGATTCGTCTCCTTAGTTATATGAGGTTAGTATCATGGTTAACTAAAGTCAACTCAAAATCAAAATCTGTGGCCAGAGCATTTCAGTTAATAATAATTATTATTATTGAATCAAGGACTTTGTGTTTGGACTATAGAGCTGAATATGGACAATATTGGAATTTTGACCGTTACAAAATTCCATAAGTCCAAAGTGATATAGTTTTGACAAAGCGAATTGGTGTAAATATCAATCACAACTGGGTAATGCGTAGCAAAGTAAAACTGGATTTTATCGAAACCAAGTAAGATATGAATTTGGCCAAAATGTTATACCACCTACTAAGTGACGTGTGAACGTTAATATTCGAATAGTTCAATTTTAATCGCTGATCAGATTTACACCTAAAGAGTCGCACAACCGAATTGTTAAATATTCCTTGACCATATGATTTAATTAGTTTATAATCATAATAAATTAATTAATATTTATGAAATATTAGTTATAAATTTTTGTTTTGATTTGATGAACAAATAGTATTAAATGTTATTTATAATAGTTGTAAATATATTAATGATATCAATACGCCTTTTAAATTGGATTTAAATGCAAAATATTTTGTTCGGGCTTTAAATAGGTTTGAAGCCCATATAGGTGGCTGTTTGGTATGGTATAAGGGAGCATAGAGGGCAGCCATATGATGGTTAAAGGGGCTAGAGTTGAATGGAGAAAAGAAAGGGTAAGAGAGAAATGTGGATCTTGATCCTAACTTCTCTCTACATTTCTTCCTCTATAAAAGAATCTCTACCCTTTTTCGTTTCTAACTTTTTGAGCCTCCTAGACCTCTTAGATATAGCTGAGTTCTTCATCCCTCCTCTTCCATTGTCTAAGCATAAATCAAATAAAATTAAACACTATTCGATAGCCGGCGGTTTGTTATTTGGAAGATAGCACCTTCAGAATTGGAATGTGATTCAGTAGTTTTTTTTAATGCTTCAAGGTGTGGTACTTTGGCATTGGTGAAAGGTAATTATCTGAAATATGATTATATTTTAATATTTAGATAATTCATGTATCATATAATGTTTTATTAGTTAGGTGACGATTCTAGTATATCGATATATTGTCACATTCAAGATGGTTGTTTGTTTATACGTCTTTATATTATTTTTTAAAAAATCTCTCAACTTATATACCATGATGCTCACAACTTAAAATAAAACAATTGTTATTTAAATGAATTTAATATACATTATTTAAATAACATAAACTCTATAATTTAAATGCTAAACTCTATACAATGCAAAAAATGTTTTAAAATTACATACAAATAGTTTAATCCTGATATAATTTTCGGCATAGAAAATTAAATTTTTAATATATATATATATACTAATTAAGTATTACTTAATTCAAATCACTTAAATAAATCTTTAAATAAATAATTATAGCATATAAAATATAATTTAAAATTTATTAACTTATTTTTACACTTGATAAACTCTCGATTGCAAAAAAATTATTTATATTGACTAAATATAATATAAATGCCAAAAGTTAAAATTTAATTTTAAATATGCTTTTAAATTACAAATAATATTTTGAAATATTCAAATGCTAAAATATCTTCTAGATTTTTATAAAATATTGAAAATATAATTATAATTTCAAAACATAATTTTATATATAATATTATTATTTTATTTCAAAACAGAAATTTTAAATTAAATTTGAAATAAAATCTAATTTTACCGTGAGCATTATTAGGTAATTATACACACATACTTTAATATATATATATAAATTATACATATATTCATTCATATATTTTTATACATACATATATATACATATATTAAACTATTTGTAAGAATATATATATATATATATATACAAAACAAAATTAATTTTGTTTTCGGTTTTAGAACAAAATAAAGAATTAAATTTTATAATATACTTTAAATGTTTTATATACATAATTATATATATACACACATATATGTTATAAATTCCATATATATACAATCATTCAAAATAATGTAAGTGTGCATGTATTTTGATATTTTATATATATAAATTAAAGTATATAAACATACATTTGGATGATATTTTTGTATACTAGCTGAGCTAACATGTCCGTTGTAGTGTGAATCCCAGCACTTATATGTTGATATGTTATACCTTATATGGTTTGCTATGTTACACATGCACACACAGATATATATGTGTGTGTATGTTACACAGATATATAAAATATAATATTAATACATAAAATAAAATAAAATTGTTTTATAAATTTAAATAAAATAATGATTTTATTTAAAAGAAATTTAAAAAATTTCTAAATGAATTAGACTTCATTGGCCCAATAAAGATCCAAAATGGTAAAAAATTAAATTCACCAATTTCTTCCACTACGGGTTGGCCCAATTTCAACAGAAGTAAAGCTGCTAGTGTACATTAATATTGTAAAACGTATCAGTAGGGAAATAAAGACAATAAAGTACATTAAATAGTTGTAAAGCATATCGGTCCCAATGTTACAGATGATTTTGTTATATGTTATGGTCATGAGAATGACTCCATTAAAATTCTATGAAGGATAGGCCAAATTGATAGCGACGAGTAACTCTAAAAATGGTAAAAATAGTGGTAGTCTATAATGATGTTTTAATGGCACATTGATCTTAGATTGGCTAACTTATGCATACTATAGTGTGATGGATGATACTAGATATCATGTACTATGTTTCCTTATGCATGCATGTTTTGGTGAGACCTTTTGTATGAATTCTTATAGATGGATTATTATAATACATGGAATGTATTATGATGATATGACCTAGAACTGATTGTTTTGTTCTTTGTTGGTGAAGTAGCTTCCATATGCTATAGTTTGGTTACATAGTTATAGGAATATACATAATATGTGTGCATGAAAATTTGTGTTCATTATTGTAAATAGAGCTTGATTTTTAACATGGATGATTGTGTCATGTGGTAGTTGTGTGATATTTCAAAAATAGTAATTTTTGATTTGTATATTACCCTATACATTATATACGATTATATGGTTGAATGTATGATTCGTTATCGTATCTTTTGTACAGGATTGATGGTTTATTCTTCAGGTGAATTACTGGTTATTACAAATCATTCTTTCTTTAGAAATCCATTTTAATCAATCTAATAATAATTGTGTCAAATTTGTAGGTTGTTACGATGCAACACAACATCATGTTGGTCGTAGGATGGAGGACGATTAATAGTTGGATCAAATACAATAAAAGAGACTTTTGAGAAGATATATATATATATATATATATATATATAATTTGTAAATGGATGAAAGTATCTTAGGACAAATAGAAAAATGCATAGATTTGGATTTCTCAATATATGATTTAGTATTTGCCAAGGTCTCTCCTTTGAAGGTATGGTGCGATTTCTAAAGACAAAGAAGTTTTCTTCAAAATTTATCGAGATTTTTCCAATGGTCGAGGGGATTAGGACCCTAGCTTATATAGTTGACTAACCTCAAAAGATGGTGGGTGTGCATAAACTCTTCCATGTCTTGCATTTAAAAAAGAGTATACATGACTCAAGGATAATGATTAGACTAGATGAACTTGAAGGCCTGGAACTTGAACAAAAAGTAGCTAGATCGAGGAGACCTATTTATATAGTTGTTAAAGAAATGAAGCAACTTAGATTAAAGGCAGTGAAGTTAGTTAAGGTTCAACGAGGTGAATACTTTAATGATTGTACTTGAAAGTTGAACTAAAATATTCACACTTCTTATTCAGAGCATTTCTTTTGTGTTTATTGTTGTTTTGTTTGTTATTTCTTGTTGTTTTTTTATTATGCATGATATGTTGTTAGCATATGATTTTATGTTGTGTTATACTAACATATATGCATGTTTGTGCTTTTTGGTTACATGTTTTTAGTGTAGTAGAAATTGGAGGTCAAAATTCCAAAACGGGTGATAATTATAATGATCGGTAGGCAAACTCAAAGCAACGTAGAATAATTAACTATAAATTTGTAAAGTTATTAACTAAAGATTAATTTATGAACTATTAGTAATTGGAACTAGATTTTAATTTCATTGTATAAAAATTATCGATTCGATGAAAATGTTATATAAGAATGTAAAAACTAAATTAGAATTAGAGCGATATGACTAAAATAAGAATGTCAATCTTTTAGTCGGCATGGGAAAAACTTTGGGCATTGGCCTAGTAACTCAAAACCCAAGACCACTATAGGGAGGTGATCTATAGGATTAATTAGGTTTTTAGATGCCATTTTATTTCCATTTGTGCATAACTTCTTCTCCCCACTTCTCTTCAAGCATGATTAACATTAAAAATCAATAGAGGTCAACATCTATAATCATCAAATAAATATTAAAATCAAATAAAAGACATGAGAAACATGTAGGTGAATCAAATTCAAGATTTAGTCTTTGATTTTCAATTTTGAGGCACAAATGTTTGGATCTGGCGGTTCTATTCACATTTGGTGTTATCTGATTCTATTTAGTGTGCGGATTCAAAACTCACATCACTTGTTATGTTATTGTATACTCGTTATGCTTATATGATGAAAATTGAGTATATGGAACTAACTAGATATGTTAGAGCATGATTATGATTTTCAAATGATAGGTAAATAATTTAAACAAGTATGTAGTAGTTAAACCCATTATGTAATGTCAGTAGCTAAAATATGTTATGCTTTATGACATTTTAACATGATTTACTGTGATTTTCTTGTGTATTGTATGTCGATGAGTATATGATTGTTACATGGACTTGGGTATTGTGGTTTGAAAGTCGCATGATTCGTTTTTCTTGCTAGTGTTGATTTCCCATTTTTGGGACTTAGTTGAAATGAAGAACCTACTTTATTAGAAAAAAAGGCTTGTGGATAGCTAATAAGAGGTTTATTAGGGCACTCAACTTTCTAGTCATAAAGGTGGGCCAATCAAAGAGAAGCAGGGTAAGCCCAAGATGTGGATCGGCTAGGTGAAAGGCGAGCAAGCAATATTAGTCAGCCATGGTGGGTTAGTCTAAGGAGATGTATCTCAGGGTTGGCTGACACATAAATATGGATTAGCCACACATTCATAGAGGCAACCTAGGGGTGGCGACCCAGGTTTTGTGCCCTGATTTTGATCTCGGTTCTAATGCATCTTAGAGTTTTCCTTTAACACCGCTTTGAGTAAAAGTTGTAGGCCATTTTGAGACATGTTCTTCATGATTTTCTGGACTTAATGAAGAGTTAATGTTCAGGATCAACGAGGTCAATGATCAATGGTTCTAGCTTATAGAATCTTGCATATGGTTGATATAGGTTCTAGCTAGAGTTTAGAGTGTTGTTAAAAATAAATTTTTATGTCATTCAGAAGGAGCTTTGGTGATAACTTATAGTATACTAAGGCAGATTGATCAGTGTAACACACTATCCCTATGTCTTAGACCTTAGTCTATTCACACATGGCTACAATGGCTTGGGGGCGGATTGTTATGGAACACTTCTGAGTAAAGGTTTAACATAAAAATAGGTAAGGATATTGACCATTAGATGAGGTCCATCGGGCTATCACGAAACTAATTCAAGTATGTTTTCTCTCAATGGTAATCAGCGGATCATTTTTATGTGATTGCATTGTGGGTATATATGTTGGTCAAGCTTCATGGATTTTAAGGTTTTCTTAAGAATATGGTATTTTTGTGTTTGATACCTTTAGACACCCAAGATCTCATCATGCATTAGAATAACATTCTAATTACCCTATGATAATATTTTAATCTATGTTTTTATGTGTGTTAACATCTATGAGTGCAGGAAGGTGGTATATGCAGTGTAGTAGGTATGTCTCATGATTTTTCTGGCTACTATACATATATCATTTTATATATTTTTATAGTTGAATCACTCGACTATTGTCTGCCTAGTGTTATTTTGTATTTTTCTTATAACTCTCGGTACCCTCATGAGTAGTCCGAGGGATGGTTTGTTGTGACTATGTATTGTTGTCATTCATAGGACTAGCATGAAGCTTACGATTCCATCTACAATTGGAGTTTTACTTTTCCTTAATGTAGTTCTATGTTGTATTTATCACTCTATTGATGTTTTAGAGAATGTTTTATTTATGTAGTCATTTTCATGTACTGAGAGGTTAAGACTCATTTTATTCATGTATGGTCATATGAGACATAATGTACTCTAATACTCTACAATTATTTTATGAGCACTTTCATTCTATCATGCAAATATACCACATATGTTGTATCTGTATTCTGTTATGTTTACCTATATGCTGGTATGGTACAATTATGGATATTCTTGCTTAGGATTTCTTAATGAACCATCCATTAGTCCGCTGCTTGGTAGCACATATGGTTGTACGTGGACACTAGAGGTAGAAAGCTATCATAGTACTTCCATTGTGCAACGTCATCATGCTCAGTTCATATTCCAAAATATTTCTATCCATAGTTGACTGGTTGCTACTAAGAAGAAACTTAAAATTGGAAATCCAATAATAATCAATTTGTCTAAAAAAATCCAACCACTCACTACAAGGAAATTTCATATCACTGCAAACTTTGAGTAGTTAAACCTCTCCTCCTTCAATCAAATTCACTCCTTATAGAATGTATGGGTGGGGATTATATCCATTGGGTCAGATCTGGACCCGACCCGACGGGTCTCTTTTCTAGGTGGATCGGGCTTTGTCATGTCCAAACTATATATTTTGTGACCTAGGCCTAACCCGACCCAAAATTAGGTTCAGGTTGGATTTGATCGGTTCGGTTCAGGTCTGATTAAGTAATAACACTTAAAATGCATCTATTTTTATGATATTTGTTCAGGTCTTTCAGTTGGGTCGGTTCGAGTCAGGTTTGATCAGGTCTAAATGGTCTTTTTCATCATCTGGACCTAATCCGAGACACATTAGATTCAGGTTCGAGTTTTTTTGGGTCATTCATATAAGGGTTGTGGGTTTAAATTCTAGTTGTCACCCTAGTAAGGTGTTACCATAGTATACTGGGTTTGAACTCGAATCGATCAATGAGATTACTCGATATATAATAATAAGATGCACCATATCATAAAGTACGGGCAGGAATGCCAGAAATTAAAATATCACCTTCCAAAATCGTGGTTGATCGGTTCCACCTTCGGACCTATGTCCCTAAGTTGGCATAACAAAAATCACTTGAGCTCAACCATTTGATGTGCCCAACATGAAATTGAAAGTATTTTCTCAGTCTTCTTCAGTGCGGTACACTTATGTGATAATTCCTACTCTACCTAAATTAAAGCATCAATGACCTACTTGCTTGTAAATTAATCCTTCATTATTCATTATTCATCTACTTATCTTTCATTGTCATATAGCAACTATACTCGCTACTCGATTGTACTTAGAGTATCTACTAATTACTTTTCCTTCATTTAAACTAGTGCCTTTTTCTCATTCTCCTACCGAACCCTGTTTGAATCAATTCACCCTACAATTTCCCATATTTTCTAGTCTACATTTGATTTCCTTATTTAAGCACTCCCTTAGTTTTGTTGCACTAATTTGCTCATTGCTTGGCCTCTGGACATAACTTCAGTCCAATTGATTTTCCAATGTTCGCCTTTCTATATACCAGTTTCATCTTCTAACTTCTTGATCTCCAAGACACAACTTTTCCATATCTCCCCTATTCACCCCAAGCATCCATAATATGTACAAAATTCCACCTAATCAGATGCAGCTACCTCCAAGCTTATCAGCACCACCACCGAGATTCACTCCGTCTATTGTAGATGTTAATGATAAACTTAGGGGTGTAAATGGACGGATCAAATGCATGTGTGTTTGTATCCTATAAGAGATTTGAATGAATAAATATCTGATGAAGTCTAAGTCTTGGCACTTTTAGTATGAATTGGACAACGGATAGATAATATTTGATGAATATTAAAATGGTCGAAACTTTTAGGTGGATATATTATTGTACTTTTTTTCTTATCTCAAATAAGAATCAAAAAACATAAATGGACATTTTTCGACCTTGGACTCAAGCAGAACCTTAGACGCACATACAAAATTTACAACCTTGATGAATTTTCCAGCACCTTCTTCATTGAAATCAAGCATGGAAATACGAGTATTAAAACACCTCATTTGATCTCCAACATCGATATAAAAACATATTTTGATTTAATCGATGAATAGGAGATTTCTTCCCCCAAAACAAGCAAACATAGCATACAACATATGAAACCATGCAAAAACCTTACTTCCAGGCATAAGCAAGCGATATCATCAAATGGGTCCTATATAAATTAAGAATTTACACATAGGTAAACGAAGATCTTCTAATACACACATTAGTATCAACACACACACACAAAATTCTAGTACTTATAAAATAACTCGTGAAACTATCATGAGGGTCTTGAGTGAGAAGAAAACTCACCTGAACACAAAGAACTTCCTAGCACAATAATATCATCTTCTTCCACACCTTAATGTCTTCCTTTGTTGAAGTTAGTTATGACCTATAATATACTATGGGCTTGCAATGTGGTTTTCTGGTTTGTAGATCTCCTCATTCTCTATAACTTTGCCACTTGTTCCTTGGAGAGAATAACCAGCAAGCTTCTCCTTTTCTAGTTAATTTTGGCATTACCATTGCTATTTTCTCTCTTTTTTTCTTAAGTTTTGAAAATGTTAATGAAAATGAACAATGCAAGGAGACTATTTTTTGCTATTCCATGGAAAAGTTTTCCTAACCACTACACTCACCATTTACTCTACACTCAAAATCACACCCACTACGCTTATTTTCTCCCCCTTAGGATGTTGTTTAGGACACATGATAGTGCATCATGCTTTCCCATACGTCATTAACACCATCTTGAGTTGCAGTTCACTGATCACTAATTTGTTCATGCGGTTGAACTTTAGCAATGTTTACATTAGGATAGGGTATACCTATGACTATATAATCTTGTATGTTCATCTATAAACACTCGCTCAAGGGTATATTAATCATAGGAAAATACAACAAGTTGCATAAAACCTGATGTGAGGTATTTATATTCTTGATATAAGATTTTAAGGTTTTATAATACATATACTTGGGAAATGTGAGTCATATATACACATGTTTCTCTTGCAACCACATAGTTAGCGATATTAAATAATATTATAAACATCAACACATTAACTTGTCTCCTGTATCCATCAAATAAGAGCATCAATATAGCTACATAATATTATAGATTAAATTTAAAGAATAAGTAGTTATAAACAATAAAAACACATATCATTTAAGTTAGCAATTAGCTTTGCATAGGGTCGACCCATCAAATAGATTGCTTATGGTTTGACGAGTACTGAGCATGTCGGGTCCCTTCATCTCTCATGCATAATAATAATAATTCATCCCTCAATCAGAACCATGAACTTCATAAATACCTCATTCAATACCATAGGGCTTTCGTATATATATATATCTCGGCACTAGCCTTGTAACCTAGTTTGAGATTATGTATAGTCCATTCCTCATTCATAATTGTTAAGGACACTAGATTTTCATTCCCAGATGTACATTCCTCACTAACAGCATAAATATCATAACTACCTCTACCATACCATGGAGTGTGAGAACTTGGAAATAACTTAGCGACCAAAGGCTACAATGCTTTCCCTTATTTATTTTCATCTCCAAGGTAGATAATAAACCAGAGTATTAGTTATAACTCAAATTCTAATTAGTTAGCATATTTTACCTTTTCCCCTTTTTACCATGTATTTGTCCCTACTTGATTTATAGTTAGATATTTAAACTCATGGTGAAAACTGTAAAAAAAAAAAAAAAAGTTTAATCCTAAAGATGGTGATTTCATGTTAACACATCTCATAGCTATAAATTTACATACATTAAAAGTTCTAAAAATGCACAAAACCACATGAACATAATCGAGTGACCACTAGGAACACTAATTGACTAATCATTGTGGTTACTTAAAGGATCTAGGGGATTGTCGGTGTAAACCCCGAAAATTTAACGAAAAATTTAATAAGAAAATTAAATTAAACAAAATAAGGACTAAAAAGAAAATTTTCATAGACATCTGAATTTGTCTATGAAACTTGCAACATAGCGTTCACAGCAATTTTATGGACGATTTTCATATATAACACTTCGAAATCAGAGTTAATACGGAGAAGTTATGGGCGTTAGAAGAATTGAAAACTGAATAAAAACTTGAAAATAAAAATATACACAAAGTTAGCATTGCCACTGGTCGACTTATAGGGGTCGACGGTCGACTGGTAGTGGTCGACCCAGAGTCGGAAGCGATCGACCGTACCTCGAGTAAAATCGAGCATTATGAGTTTGCACTGACGTGTTTGAACGAACCAGATTAATTGTTTTGCAACCAAGATAGTGATGAACGAACATGATGACTGAGAAGATTCACTAAACCAAATCTAACGTTCTAAATTACTTTGCAAACCCTATAAATGCTAGCCTAATCTAACCCTAATTCCCACATAACTCCATACAGCAACAAAACTCTGCTAAAATTTTCTCTGTTCCCTCACTCTAAAATTTTCTTAAAAATCAAATTAAATCAACCTAGAAGAACACAAGTGTTTGAATTAAAGCGGAGCTAGGGAATAGAAAGGTGATTCTCAGGCAAGAGCAATAGAAAGAGCTTAGGCTTAAAGTGAGTGAGAACAATTTTAGTAAGACGATTATTACAGTTAGCTTAATCTATTTTAATTGGTTTAGGGTGCTAGAAATCTAATTTGAATTATATAAACCTTAAATTGGAATATGCAAGCTAGGCTAGAATTGAACCACGGTAAAGTGTTAACTTGAAATTGATATCAACACCTGTTTTACAGTTAGATTTGAAAACTTTAAATCAACAAACCATAAATTGAATTGCAAATTGATACTTAGACTGATCATATAGTAATTAGGGTTATCAGTTACTGTTAACGACTTGAATTAAACTGTAGAACGATCGACATTAAAAATATGCAAAAACTCCTAATTTTGTTCGCGAACGTGGATCGTGGACCCCCAGGGTCGACCGGTTAGGTTTAGCGGTCGACCGTTCAGAATGAAAATTGCAGAATTGAACCTCGGCCTAAGTCCCAAGTTTATATATATATATATATATATATATATATATATATATATATCTTTAACTGTTGTAAACGGATTTAAGGGCAATTGGGTATATGTTAGGACTTGTAGGGAAGCTAGTTCACTAGAAGCATACGCTATGTAACAACCCGCACCACAGTAGGTCTGAATTTTCGCTAAATCGAAAGCCCAAGTTTACCAAAATACGAATCATTGGTTTTGGTATCCAGCAAATAACAAATGTGTATCAGAGCACTATCGATATAAACTGACAACATAATATAAAGTATAATAAAATATAGTTACCGACCAAGACCGACACTTCCGTGTCTAGTGTCCTTGTCAGTGCCGAGCATGCATTTGGAAACCTATCCTTCCATGATTCCTGTCTTGTACCAGTATCTGTCCCTCTAAAGTTATCATGTGAGTTGTAATGAGGAGGGGTCAGAAAAACGTTCTGGCAACTGGTAAATTATATACTTTGTACATAACACTAGTTTATGTTGATTGTCTTCAATCTCTTACTATGTCTTTTAATTTTGAATTAGTTGTCTCGACTTTACATACATGTACGATATGTCCCATCTACCATAGTAGACTGTAACTATGTATCCATATATATGTAAGAACCACGGTCCCCATTTGACCAAGATGTTATCCCCCATAGTATCTGTAAATTCTGCACTGCTGGGAATCATCATTAATGTTTAGGCCAAATTGCGTGTGTACAAAGTAGAACCTCCTGTTAATGCATAATAACGGCATCACCATAATTTAGCCGCATTCCATCTCACTTTGCTTTGAGGATTTACTACTTGTCTGTTTCCTATTGTGGACTCAACTCTACAGACTACCCCATTCATTTTTGAAAAGAACTCTGTCATGGGTTAACTAGCCATGACCTAACAATAAAGTAGCAAACAATTGGGGCTGTGCATTACCCAACCTGGCCTACCCTAGTAAAAGGCATAGCCCATTAGGTGCAATCCTGTCTTTCCCTTTTTGACCGCTCTAGACCAATGATGCACCTAACCTATGTAGCTCATACTCCTGATTTGGTGCCTACACCTGCTAACATAGCATCGAGTTGCTCATCCTATTTAGGTTGCCTAACACAATCAAGGCAATACCCCATACTTTTCTATTTCCGAAGCAGTCTCCTCTATCTATTGGGGGTATTCCTTCATCTATACGCAAGGGTATACTCTCCATGGGTCCTTTGGTTCAACTTTACTATCATTTGTTATTCATTCCTTATTTATTGACTTAAATGTTATTAGTGTTCAATGAATCTTACATAGTTTTACTTTCCGATTACTTTTTTCCAATTCTATATTTTGAGTTCCTTTTTAACTATTGTTCTTATTCCTACTTACTTCACATTTTATTATACTTAAGGACCTTATACTTTAATGCATTGGAACTACTTTCCCCTTCAAAAGGAATTGTTAACGCTGTAATTCTCTTTGAATTAGTTAAAAGAGGATTTGTGTTTTGTGTCAAATTAAAAGGAATTATATTTTATTTCTTTATTGAAATAGACAGCACAAAATACAGGATTTTCCTTATTTTGTACATCTCTTTCTTTACATTTGTGTTCCTTGTTATTTCAAACAATACACCTTTATTTGTAACTTGGATGATTCATAGAGACTTATATGGTTACCCCTTATCATTCCAATGGATTAAAATATGTCAAATCCCAACCTAATTACAATACATCCTAAAATAGTCAAATCAAATCTATTCCATAATCATTATGCGTATATAATTTATTATCCAATTTGTTATTTACATTAATTCATTATGCATATACAATAAATTACCCAAACCAAGATTTATACCTAATCATTACGCACTTACAATTAAATATCCAAATCGATTATAAATATGCATAAATGAAATAGATCGCAACGATATAAATCGAATCTTATTACAGAACATGTAATTTTCCCACTCACCCCTTTTTAACTTTCCAAATCTTTGGATCTCATTCCTGTTATTCTAGTTTGACTATCTATTCTCCCTATTTGCTTCTATATCGCAAGTGTATATGGATCTATTAGAAATTTGGATTAGAAAAGAGATTTGGATTTGATTTGTATTTAAAAATCTGGATTTACAGTTTACCTCGCCTTTGACAATTTGATTTGATTCTATTCCTCTTCTCTATCCCCTTCTATAATTCTCCAATTGTTTGTATACTTATAACTAGAATAAATTTAAGAATTTAGAAATTGTGGAGAAAAAAAGTGGCAGAGCTTCCGCGTCAATTAGAAAATATGAGTTTGGAATTGGGGCTCGGTCTATATTTATAGGGGTTCAAACCAATGTAAGTTGTGCGATTAAACTGTTTAAATCTGGGCTGTTGTGGCCTCTGTTCATTGTATATTTTACAACACCCACGGTCGACCACTTACCCTCCATGGTCGACCGCTACCAGTCGACCATGATGCATTCTTGGTCGACCGTAGCACTGTTAAATTTGTGAATTTCTGCGTTGTTTTGATTTTGTTTATTTTATTCCAAATTTAAATGTCACTGTTATTTGTTTCTGCTAATTACTTTCTTAACGTCTAAGCTACTGTTAAACTTAACAGTTCCTAATTAACGTTGGTTAATTATCATTTTTTTCCTTAATTATATAATTATTTCCAACTCTAAAATTTCAAACGTTGATATCTTTTAGTTTGAACTCTGATCGGAAAAGTTTATACATGAAAATTGATCAGAAAATTACCACGAACAGAATAGTGCAAGTTTCATGGCCAAATTATGATGTTTGTGAAAATTCTATTTTTTCAGTGTTATTATTTATTTATTTTTAATTAATTAACGTTAAAATTATGGGGTGTTACATGCTAGGTCATGGTCGTATTGGGTAAATATTGTTAACCCAATTTAGGATCCAGTAATTGACTAGAGACGATGTATTTTTTCAAATGACACTCATTGGAAGTTCCACAGTGGACGTGCAACACTGACGAGGATGCCTGATGGAGTGGATCTGGCATAATGGGAGGTCTTAATATGTATGATTTCTGATGCATGTAATGCAGTTAAAAAGGAGGACCCGGAGCGAGCAATAAGAGACCAATATTATGATCGAGAGGTGGAAGCAAATGCAGACGATAAGACATTCTGACAAGTCGACATCTCGGGTTCTTCCTCTCTAGGCATAGTAAGGGGAAACGGTTCCCAGTAGCCAAGTGGCGGTGATAGTAGTGAGAATTTATTCCCACAGTAACCTAGTGGTGGTGTTTTCCATAGTTAGTAGCCAAGAGAGCTGTATCTTACGTATTTATTAGCTCTAGGAGCGGTGGTCGATCGTTAAATATGAGATTTGACATTTAATTCGATTCTATTGTATTAACCTACACAAATTGTAGTGTAGGGATGTATTAGACAAGAACCCTTACATAATATACCTTATGAATTCACAGACACTTATATCGCATCCTATATCATCTAAAGTATATTGAAGTAACTATACATAATCATCAAAAATTATACTTGTATGATGTGCACGTAAATGTGCATATTTTTACCACGACATTTAATCTAATTAAATTAAATAAATGATCATATTGGGTGTATTAACATGTTTAGACAAAAATTCAAATTATTTTCAAATCGTCACATATTCATCTTCATATAGGGGCAAAATGGTCATTTTTGTGCATATACTATTTTGAGAAAATTTAATTGGAAATTTCTATATTATTTTATAGGAATTTGGCTTCATGTACAAGTGATTTCATGAAGATATATGCATGCACAAAGAAGATACAAAGGAATGGAGATGGAAATAATTCAAAGTGATGATCATGGAGGACCCCACTTACCCACCAACCTTAATGTACACTTAGGATCTAATGCACATGCTAAAAGGCCATTAAATCTTCATGCACACTTAATGGATGATTATATGATGCTAATGATTACTTGGTCTCCACACTTCCTAAGAGGGTATTTTGGGCATCCCCCAAAAAAGTGTATTAGGGTTTCATACATGTTTAAATACCCCTTATGCTTCATGTAACCTCTCTTCCTCTTAGTTAGTTTTTAGCTTAGAAATAAAAGAAAGCTTCTCTTTTCTTTTCATGGCTACTTAGCCATTTTCTCTTTATGTAATTTTTTTATGCAACTTTAATACATTTCCTTTTCTTACTTATTTATTTTTATGCAAGTAGTGTAGATCTTCTTTTATCTTATGCAAGTAGAGTAGCTCTCAGTTTACTTTCATTAGCTTGCATTTTTCTTTTCTTCTTGTTTCATGTTGCTTTCTACATTTGTTGATATTATAACAAATATGAGAGGCTAAACCCCTTCAATTTAGAGGTAATGAAGCTCTCTTGAATCATGTAGATCCAACATAATTTTTTATTTATGTCTCTTTTGTGCTTAATGGAATGTTAGATGTTTGTGTGATTTTGTGTTTAATATTGAGTTTGATAGTTTATGTTGTTCAAAACAAATAGGTTATGCTTAGTCATAAGAATCACTAATTACCTCTTCATCTACATATGATCATGGTAATGGAAGTGGATTTAGAATCAAAACTTGATGGTTTATGTTTCTAATTCAATAGTTAATAAGTCGTGCTTAAAATAGATTCTACTTTTAATTTCATGTCATTTTCAATAAAGTTAGTAAGTGGGTTTGAGGGTGCATTAAAGTTTGATGGTTTAAGTGTGTTAATTAATAACACAATTAGGCCATGCTTATGATAAATGCATGAACTAAACTCATAAATGATCAAAAAGAGATCATAATTTCATTATGTTGATTTATGTGATCATGAGAGGGGATTTGCCTCTAAATTGCTCTTTAATCTCATATTTTTATTCTTCTTAGTTTTAGTTTGTTTTTACTTTTTTTTAGTTAGTTAACAATCCCTCGACTTTGGTTTAATTTGATTGAATAGAATTTCAAAATCTAAACAATTCCCCATGGATCGATCCGTACTCGCATACGTGCTACAATCGTACACCGTGCGCTTGCGGTATAAATTTTATTATAAATTTTTCGACGGTTTTCTAATTCGATAGAATTTCCGTCGTTAAACAAGTTTTTGGCGCCGTTGCCGGGGAATAGTTTTGATTTTAATTTTCTATTCTTCGAATTAGTTGTTGTTTGATTTTTGTGTGTTTTCATTTTGTGTCTGTATTGCATTTTTTTTAAATAAAAAAAATAGTTGTTGTGTGTTTGTGTGTGGATTTTGCTTTCATTTGTTTGCGTTCATTGTGTGCTTGTTTTCATTTGCATTTCATATTTTAAAAAAAATACGCAAGTTCAAAACAAAAACAAAAATATTTTATTTCCCTTTCAAATTGCATTTCATTTTACAATCTACATTGCATATAATTTCCAAAAAAAACAATGTTACATTGCATTTTTCTTCACTGATTCACGTTTTCTATTTGCATATTTCTTCACTGTTCACAATCTCTGTTGTACATACATACAACAACCACTTCAGTAGTTCCTCCTCTGTCACAACCGCAACCATTCATCACCATTCGCAAACCAAAACCCCAAGTTCACCACAGCTCAATACATTCAGCTTGCTATTGCCTCACTTGCTGTCATTAATGCCTCAAACATCTCCACTTGCTATAACCAGCAACAACTATACATACCACTGATACATAGTGCACTGCCTTTCACATACATTCACTCCTCTTATGATCAACCAAAAATTTCACCACGGACCACACCACTTGCCTGCTCCATACCACAATTCAATCACCAACTGACAAACCATATCTTTACTTCCACTCGACCACCATTTCTTCAAACTATGTTTGCCACCATCTACTGACAGCAATAACTTATCACTGTGGTTTCTCCAAAAAACTACAGCAAACCATACTTCCTATTCCAATACCCACATCATCACTGCCATACATTCCCCTCCATCCACCTAACAACTACCTTCATACCAAACTGCAGTAACCAACCACCCACACTACAATCACAAGCTTCTACCTTGTAAAACAACCACTGTTGATTTCATCATTCAAACACTTTCCTGCAATACCACTTCAAACTCCCGCCATTCAAACACTCCCTTCCTCAAGTGATACATACTTCTTCTCCTCCATCTTCAATCTCAACTGCTACAACAGTATCTCCAACCATCACTGTGCACATCATCTGTGTCACTAACAATTGATAACATCATCCATTACCAGACAGTGTTAAGTTAGAATTCACTTCAACCACTTTAAGTTAGAATTCACTTCAACCACTTTAAGTTAGAATTCACTTCAACCATTGTTACATTTCGACCATCCCACTACTACAAGACCAAAACACCGCCACCATCAAATACAAACAATTGCATACCTTTATTTGCTGCATACATTAACTGTCGCCAACAACTGCTGCTTCTCAAACTTCAAGCACACAGCAGCATCATCCACAACAGGCATTCAACAACCAGAAATAACAACTGCCTTATTTGTTGCACACTTCATACCATCACCACAGCCCGCTTCATCAATATTCCATATCACTTACACCTTCCAAAGTCAACAGTGCATCAACATACTGTCATCGATTTCCCACAACTTACTGTCAACAGTGCATCACCAGTTGCATAGCCTACCACCCTTCTGCCAGACTCCACACTATCATACTACTTCAACCTGTCACTAAACTTCTTGCCATTCAACTGCAAACCCTCTCTGCACTTCTCAAACAACTACATAACATCATTTTCCCCTTCAAAAACACCTCCTGACCAAAACTGCATGTTCATCCCTCTTTCAAACTATGCTTACCATCAACTTGTGTTTACCATAAAACTGCACACCCCACGAAACTTCAAGCAGTCACAAACTGACAAAATGCAGCAATCATCACGCCTGATCATCATGCCTCTGCCATCAGCTTCTGGCAACTGCCACTCGATTACAAATACCACCATCCATCTCCTTTTCCCCTACCCACATCACAAATTGCTAACGGACCAACCACGGCAGTGCATATACCATTACGTCACAGTGAAACATACCACCGTCCAGTCTTTAGAACTCCTCCTCTATCACTCACCAAACCACCAGTTTTGAAAAAGAAAAAAAAGAAAATTTTCACCAAATTTCTTACCACTGCCCACTGTTCAACATTACAAACGATCCCAACCTGCCATATACCACATATTGTTCTGTCCATACATCCATCACAGTGTTCTGCTCCGACCAAACGACAAAGAAAAAAAACAGACTTCCAAAACCCAACTTCACTGCTCTGTTCAACCACTCACGAACAGTGTTCAACTTCACTCACGAACTCTCAATCCTAACATCTCACTCAACACAAAACCCCTCCGACCAACACGCTACTATCGACCACTGCACCCAATACCCAAATCACCTTCAGTTAATTGTTGCTTCTCCTTGAACCGTGAACCAATTCACGTGAACCCACCCAAATCCAAATCGAACATCCAAACCCAAAATTCGCTTCCTCCAATCCTTTGAACCAACCGTAGACGGAGCCTCGATCCCCTAAACATAATCGCGAATTCTTGTTTTGGAAGTTGCGTACAGTGGAATTCATTGAAGGGTGAATTAGAACGGTGGTCTGGGTTGTTCTGTTGAACGAGAAATTAGGTGGTCGATTTTGGTTGAGTCATTACTTTCTTTTTTTAATTCTATTGGTAAAATAGGTTTACTTTAAGTTTGGGTATTGGGCGTTGTAATTGGGCCAGGGCTGGTTTTGATTTCAATAAAAAAAACACTTTCTTTTAACCTTTGTTTTCTTTTATAAAAAAATATCCTTTCAAAAGAAAAAAACAAAACAAAACAAATAAAAAGGTTTTTGCTTTTGTTCGGCTTAGGGAAATTTGAAATTGGGTTGAGTTTGTCTTGGTTTTTGTTCTCTCTTTTTTAAAAAAAACTGTATATATATCTTGTTTTAAATTTTCAGGTTGCAGGTGGAAAAAGTGCTTGCTAAACATAAATTGCTTTGCTTGCTTATAAAAAAAATCGCTGCTTAAAAAAAATTAGCTAATAAACTCTACACGCTCTGGTATCGTGCCCCTTTATCTATTGTTTTATTTGCTTTGCATTGTTGATTGCTTGCATTTCAAAAAAAATTCAAAAAAAAAACCAAAAATCCTTTTGTAGTTGCATTGTTAATACATGTTTAAATTCTGCTTTGCATTTCATCCTAGAATTTTGATTAATAATAACGGTTAGACATCAATAACGCTTAATTGTATATTGACAAGTTGTCTTCTTTGAACAATTTAATTTCTCGGTATCTAGGCTACAGCAGAGCAATAATCAGTTATAAATATTACGGTGATTCGTAAATATTATACTGAATTGTTTCTCTGAAGGTACTTAAACCTTCGGCTGCATTGCTATGGTGATTCATGGTGCACCGATAACCCCTGCCCATTACCTGGCTGAGAACTATCTTGTTGATTTAAAACAAAGTGTAATTATACAATTTTGGGTTAACTTAGGATAAATCATTTGTAATTAAAACCTTGCATTCATTTAGTTGCATTAGTTCATGCATATTTAAAAAACAAAAAAAAAATTCAAAATCCAAAACGAAAAAAAAATTGTAAATATTCCTTAACTTTGTTTTTTAAATCCTTTCTTTTGAATTTTTTTTAATCAAAAACAAAAATAAAAAAAAAATTACTTAGTTTTTTTTAGTAAATCAAAATTTCAAAAAAAATTATAAAACCTTTACAAAAACCAACAAAAAAAATTGAAAAACCAAAATACAAAACAAAAATCAATTTTCCATTTTGAAAATAAATTCTATCTCTATATATTTTTCCTTCAAAAAAAACATTCTTGAAAATGTCCGAGTATCCCCACTTACGTGAATTTTACAATAGTTGTGAAAATCAATATAATCCATATGATTTTGCTCCAAATTCGTATGGATATTTTAACAACAACCATTGTATAAATAATTCGAATTTTGAACAACAAAGTTTTTAAAACAATGATCAACCCTCAAATCTTGAAAAAAGCATTGAAATGATTGCGTCTTTACTCGAACTTTCTACACAACAAAATCAAGAGATAAATGAGTTGTGTAATTCATATCTGTGCGATAACTCAAATCAATATTTTCAAAACAATCAAAATTTGAATTCACTTCAAAATTCAAACGATTTCGAGTATAACTCATGCCAAGTCAATTTCGAACTTCAAAATGAATTTCAAAACTGAAACAAAAGTGGAAACAACTTTTCACATAATTTTGGCAATGGAAATAATCTCGATCACGATGCGATTGATAATTTTGTTCTCTACAAATCCAAATCGAAAATTCTCAAGTTAATAATTATGAACTGGATTTTGTTGAACAAATGGACGAAATCTACGATGAACAGACGGATTTGTTGTTCGAAACATATATGAAACAACGTGAGAAACAAAACCAAATCCCAACATGTGACTAGTCAAATGATAATCCATCTTTTACCCAAATCGACGAGTTTCAAACAACAACTTTTGAAACAGAAAATGATGATCTTAATGAAGTTGTTGAAAACACGGTAATTGAGTTGGATTTCAATTCTTTTGAGGGTGAGAAACTCGATTTAAATTTCGATCTTCCTTTTTCCGATTTCGAAAATTTGAATACAACAACTTTGGATTTTGAAAATGATATACGCAATGAAGTTGTTGATAATCCAATAAAGGAAGACGAATTTAACGAACTCGATTTCTTTGGACTTTTTGAAAACGAGTTGTTGAATTCTGAAGGGGAAGATATAGATCACCACTTTGATTTTGAAATCGATAATTCGAAAGAAGTTTTCAACGATAAGCTTGAAAATCAATTTGGTGAGTATAAATTTGAACTTCAACAAATCGTTCTACCTACCCCAAAAATCATCGAAAATAAAACAACTCGTACAATTTTCAATAAAACGACATTCGTTTTTCCAAATCAACATTCAATTTTGAAATCTTTTACGGTTTGGTTTTTTGAGCTTAAGCTGTGTCTCGCATATTTGACGAGACAAATGAATCGGTCTTTGGAAGACCGTTTCATTTACTTTTTGACTATATACTTTCTGATCTCGTGTAAATACCGCTTATTTTCATGTAAATATAGGTCATCTTTTTATTTTTTGTTTTATTCTTCTCCTTCCACTTAGGTTGACTATGGGGACACGGTCAAAATCAAGTGTGGGGGGGGGGTCTCATATTCATTTTTAATTTTTCATGGTAATTTTTAATTTTCCATAGTTTATTTTTACATTAACATTTCTTTTCAAAACTCAAAAAAAAAATTGATTTATTTTTAAAGAAACACTATAGGATAAATATATGGTTTTGGTTTATTAAATTGAAATTTTTGAAAATTTGTTTATCTTAACAAAAATAAAAGTGAAGTTTGATTACAAATAACGATGGTTTAACTAGTATATAGGTAGGTTCATGGTGATAATTATGAAGTATATCCTAATTGAAAATCTTTGTTTAAAGAAGTGGTGAATTTAAAGTAAAGGATATAACATTTTTTGTCTTCTAAGTTAAATGGTGCTAAGATGATTTTGCAAAACTCTCTCTTCGAAAAAAAACAAAAAGAAAAAAAACAAAATACAAAAATATTTCTTGTATATATGTATAATTTTTTAATAAACACCTAGAGTCATGTGTTCACTCGCCATGCGTTGTACCCTTCTCGCGTAAGCCCGAAAGGCAGTGCACGATCGGTATATCTGGTCTCAGTTTACCTAAGTTAGGTGTATGTATATAAACAATTCTTTTATTTATAACGCCTATAGTCGATAAGTGTTCACACTTGTGTGTTCACTCGCTATGCTCTGTATGAGTGTATTCACCTCACGTAAGTCCGAAACGCAGTGCATGGGTAATATATATGGCCTCTGTTTATCTGAGTTAGGCATATGTAAATATTGTTAATATCAATAAGTTTTCAAATAAAAAATTGAAGAGAGTAAGCAAATGAAATCCAAGCACTATTTTAACTTATATGATTTGACTTGTTATTGAAAAGAAATGAAAATACCACTTTGATAAACTTTGATAATCGACTAAGGATCTATTTCATAGTTACATTGTGTTATTGTAACGACCCACTATTTTGGACCATTCAAATCGACAATAATCCACACATGTCTGACTTGAATAATTCAAAATAACATATTGTAATAAAATTTGGAGCAAATAAAATCAAACACAGAATCACAGACATAGAAAATTAGAATAACTCACAGCGGAAAAAAATACCATAGTAGTTCATGAAGCTACTATATACAAACTCTCAAAATATATACAAAATTCTCATAGTAAAATAGATACAGTAGAAGTCAAGATACATAAATCAATAACACAGAGACAAATACAGAACAGGAATTAACTGGAAGAAGTAGACGAATAGATAGACAGATAAGCTCCAACAAAACTCTAGCTCCAGAAGGTGAATCCAAAGCTGTGATTCTCAGGCTGACCCGAGCGTAAAGTAAAACACAAAACACTCGAGTCAGGACATATATACTTATACAATGTAAACCAACTCAATTGAACTGTAATAGCAACGCATAATAACTTAGAGGATGCTTGGGATCGCCCATCCTTTAAGGATCCATAAAACCATCAATTAAACAGTAGTGACAATATCACAGAAATGTCCATATCGAAGTAAACCATGCAACTAACAATGTTAATGTGCATCAAACCATCACCAGGAAATCAAATGACATACAGAGAAGTATACCCGTAGTTATAAAATTCCAAAATAATATTTTATACTTCAAAACAAAATATCATTTCAAAATCAAATCTTTATCAAATTAAAGATTAAATCATTTCTAAACCATTTCAATATTTCAAAATATCATATCTTTCAAAAACTTCATTATCCAATCATCATTTGAATTCAAAGCCATATTTTTAATAGTTTATATTCCAATCAAATTAATTCATCTAAACCATCTAAAAGTGAAGTTATTATACTTTCAACTCAAGTATTCAATTTCCAAAGTTTAGACCATTCTGAGTTCATTTACTTAGTTAAAAACCATAAACATTGAAAATTTCAGCCTTTCACAAAATTTAGAAAAAGCTATTATAAGTTATACTTGAAAACAATTTTATTCAGCAGAGATAGCATTTAAAACTGTTGTAAAATATCAATTTTAGTTGAAAATTAGTTTAAAACAGCAAAGACAGCATTTCCAGAAATGCTGTAATAGCTCAGGTTTCAAATTAAAGGTTTTAATTAAATTCGGCAAAGATAGCAGACAACTGCAGCAATTACAGAACTGCTGTAATAGGCCTTTATCAAGTTTTTAGCCTTTTAATTTACTTCAGCAACTACAGCATTACAGAACTACTGTAATAGCCTCTTATTTAAGTTTTAGTTCATTTACAGAAATCATAACATTTCTGAAGTGCTATTAAAAGTATTTCCATATTTTAGTGTATTTCCAGTAAACAATAAATCCCAATTTAAACCATTAAACATTATAAAAATCATACTAACATTCAAAATGTTCATTTAAAATACTTTTAACTTATGATTTTGATAATAAATTTTCTTATAAATAAAACCAATTTTCAAGAATTTCACTTAATAAAATTTAAGTGTAAAATTTTTATTCTCTTCATTTTAACAATTAAACTTAACACTTAAATTTTTATTTCCATTTTTCCAATATAATTAAATTTCCATTTTTATTTATATAACTCAAATTTTCTTTTAAACCCAAAAATCCAAATTTCCAGACTTAAGTTATATTTCAATAATTAAAATTTAACCATTCATTTAATTACATTTTTAACTTATAGAAGAATCAAAATTTCTTTATTTAAACATTAAAAATCCAATTTAAATCAAATTTTCATAAATTTACACTCTTAAACATATTTAAAATATTCAAAATACTTTATAAAATAACCATGGGCATGTATATAGTTTTCTAACCTAGGTCAAGTGATACGGATATATATCATTTCAATCCCCAGTTTACCAAGATAAATCCGGGTTCTATCATTTCAAACCCACAATCCCAAGTAAAATAAAATAAATAAAAATCGTTCAGGCCTATCATTTCAGCCCATAACGATTTTTTCCTATTCTAAAGTCCGTTCGGGTATGTATCATTTCAACCCATAGTGATCTAATTTACAGGGAACTTGCAGTGTGATAAACAGATATAACTGAACAGTTTAACAACATATACTAGTAACAAATGAGATGACAGGTAAATAAAAAGGTTTAACATCATATAATTAATAATCACAGACAGGGATAACATAACATAATAGTACTACACATTCAATTATTGTCAATTCACATTTGCATAAGTATAAATGTCAGGTGAGATTTACTCACCTTTTTATGCTGGAGTTAGCAAATCAAATGACACAAACGAATTCCAGAAAGCACGATGACATGACAATAGACTCAAGTGGGAAGAGAACCAAGTTATTAATCTTGTGAACAACTCATAAACAAGACAAAATATAAACATAAATATATTACAACATATATTGAGATGATCTTTGAAATAAAAAGCAAATGAACACAATTGCTTTGGCCATGCTTTCAACCATCAAGTGCTCGACCTAGGGGTTTAAAATGCTCGGGTTTGGACCTAATATAGCACGGCTACATGGACTATAATGGCTTGGGTTTGGACCTAAATTAGCAAGGCAACATGAAGATGAAGAGTGGAGGCTACAACATGAAGAAGACAAAAGGACAAGGCACTAAATGGAGTTTTGGTGCACCACAAGGCTCGGCCACATGCATTGTTTGGCTCGGCCATACATGTTTCAGATCTGGACAGAGGCTAAGTCGATGTGTGGTGGTCATATCATGGTGGTGGTGGAGCAATAGGGGGTGGCCAAGGTGTATGAAGGTGGTGAAGCAACTAGGCTAGGCTAGCATGCATTTTGGAAGGTTTTATGCAACTTTTGAGGTGTTTGTCTTCATTTAAAGGCCATGGCCTGATCTAGTCAGAGGGGTTGGAGGTGATAGGTGGTTGATGGTGAAGAGGAGAAGGTGGTAGAGGTGGTGGAGGTGATGGACGAGGCAACTAGAGTGGAGAGTGTTTCCTGGAGATTTGACCAGGCAACTGAGTACTCGGCATTGACAAGTACTCGGCATCCAGTAGTGCTCGGCATCCAGGAGTACTCGGCATTCAGTAGCACTCGGCGTTCAGGAGTACTCGGCTTCCAGGACTACTCTGCATTCAGTAGCACTCGGCGTCTGTAAGCGCTCGGCATCGGAAGACATTCGGCATGTACAACTGCTCGGCATGGCTGTATTATTCGGCCAGAACCATCATTCGGCCAAAGGCACTACTCGGCTAAAGGCAACGTCCGGCCATAACTCTCGTTCGGCCAAGAAACATCATTCGGCTAGAAGCATCGTCCGGCTAAAGCATCGTTCGGCCATGGACATTGTTCGGCCAGAAGCATTGTTCGGCTAAAGCTATCGTTCGGCCAGCACCAACGTTCGGCCAGAGACAACGTTCAGACAGAAGCATCGTCCGGCTAAAGCATCATTCGGCCAGGGACATTGTTCGGCCAGAAGCATTGTTCGACTAAAGCTATCGTTCGGCCAGCACCAACGTTCGACCAGAGACAACGTCCGATCAAGCGCTTCGTTCGGCCAGAGGCACGTTCGGCTTCGACTGATGTTCGTTCTACTCTTCCCACGCAGCAAGCGTATCGTTCAGCATAGAGAGGGTGGTTTGGCATCCAAGTGTTCGGCCTATTTGGTTCGGCATACGGCGACCACTCTATTTGGGCTAGGATGTTCGGCTGTCGAGCCCACCTGGGAAGTCCAACCCATCTTTGCCTATAAATAGAGGGGCAGGGGCACAGTGAAAAAGGATCTTTTCGAGAACACTAGGGAGACTCTGCCATTTTTCAGACTCATCTTCTTTACTTAGCAACTCCATTCACACATTTGATCTACTAATTGTATTTGTAATCAATCATTAAGAAGATCAATAAAGTTTAACCTCAAAGTGGACGTAGGCAATTACGCTGAACCACTATAAATCTGATGTTCTTACTTTCTGCATTTGAATTAACATATTCTTCTTTGTTTAATTTATCTTCATCATTTATATCTCTTCATAATCTTTCTCAACGAGGTTAGTGACCAATTTTGGTGCTAACACTTTGGTGCTTTCACTGAGAATTGAATTCTCAGACCTCAAGGATCTGCTTTGAAGCTACTGGATTGAACAAATCCCCCAAAGAAGATCCGACTCATTGATAGGACATCCGTTGATTCTACTCAGAGTTCATACCAATAACTCTACAATGGAAAGACCACATACCAGGTCAGCTTCTCATAATACAGATGCCCATGAGACTGCTAGCGTGCAACAAGCAGGACCTAGCAATCAGCCAGCGATTCCGGGTGTAGGAATTGCCGCCCAGGACCAAACTCCAGTTGTCACCAGAGTAGAGTTCAACGACTTGATGAGAGAACTCAGGGAAAGTAGGAGACAACTAGGAGAGCAGATGCAAGCTAACGCCAACCTGATGGCACCACTCACTCGACAGTAGCAACAGAATGCTGGGGGCAATCCCGCTCCTTATTCCTCATCCAACAGCTCAACTTCCTCTGATGAACCTCCCAGGCGCAGACGCCGTAAGACTGAAGCTGCACGGGCAGGTGCTGCTGTTCAAACAGCTGAAGACCGTGACCAAGCTGGGGCTAGAAACTTAGGAACTGGAGTGCAGGTGGAGGCTGGTGGCCTAGACCATCAAAACGTTAACGATGTCGAACCTCAAGATGCACGTTTGGCAGATCGCCAAGAGAGGAGGCATCAGCATGGACAGTCGCGTAGAACAGACTCTAACCTTCCGCCTTCCATACAAACACCAGATCTGACAGCCATGGTCAGGCAATTGATGAAAGAAAATCAAGGCTTATCGAATGACGGTTGGGGAATATCAAGAAGTCATACTCCGTTTACAGACATTGTGATGCAGGCGGCGTACCCTAGAAAGTTTAGTATGCCAACTATCCCTGCTTATGAGGGAAAGACTGATCCCAGACAGCATGTCATGAGGTACGAGTGGATGATGGATTCAGCTAGAGCAAATGACGCAACCAAGTGTAGATGCTTTCCAATTACTCTATCTGGGATCGCTACTATGTGGTTCACCCGACTTCCTCCGAGGTCCGTATCCAATTTCGAGGAGTTGGAAAAGAAGTTTATTGAACAGTTCAGGATACACACTACTCGTCCAAAGGACGTAATGTCTCTGTCAAGTGTAATCCAAAATCCTGGGGAGTCATTGAAGGAATATTTACAAAGATTCCATGTTGCGACAACTGAAGTCAGTAATCCCAATGATCATGCAATTCTAATGGCTGTAATGAGAGGTGTGGATCCGGATTCTGAGTTTGGAGACTGGTTGGCAGGAAAACCTCCGACTTTGCTAGAGCATTTCTACTCAAAGGCACACCAGTTCATAAGAAGAGAGGAAGCTAGGTGGGTAAGGCGAGATAAGGCACCAGGACCTGTCCAAGAGTCTGTGAAAAGCAACGTTGCTGTGAAGCAGTCCGGAGACAACTCGGGAAAGGTCCAAGTCAATGTCCAGAATAAGCCTGGGCAGCCAAAGGAATCCGGAGGAAGAAATCAAGGGAAGAAGAGAGAAGGGGGGAAGTGGAAACCGAGAATTCCAAGCTACAACGAGTATACCCCGCTGAATGCGTCTCTTGAGAACATTTATCTATCAACCTGCAATACTTTCCAGTATAGAAAGCCACGTCCAAAAGAGTCAACCGAGGAACAGAAGCGGACCGGGAAATATTGCCGCTTCCATGAGACTTATGGGCACAATACGGAAGAGTGCAGAAACCTACACGACGCTATAGAGAAGTTGATCAGGCAGAAAAAGTTGCAAGAATTTGTAAAGGATCCTCAGGAAGGAGGACAGGGAACATCCAACCCAGGTCGTGCTCCAGCTCCACGTCATCCCGATGAACCTACTCGGACTGTGGGTAGGCTAGTCATAAACACGATCATCGGCGGGCCTTACCCCACGGATAAGAATTGGCAGGAGATGGAGCGGTATGCTAGTTCCCTGAAGCATGCAGATTTCGAGTGTTGTTCCAACGTGGAGGATGGGACCCCTTCTAAGCAGCAGCGCGTAATGACAGACGATATAGTGTTCAGAAACAGAGATGCTGACCAAGTGGAGGCTCCAACCATCGACCCGATGGTTATATCAGCAACGATCGGACCGGCGTATGTGAAAAGAATTTTGATTGATTGTGGAAGTTCTGTCAACATCATCTTCAAGAAGGCTTATGACCAGATGAAAATGGAAACAAAGGACTTGAAATCGTCCAAAGCTCGCATACACGGCTTTAATGGCGCAGCAACCGATGCAGTGGGGTATGTTGAGTTACCAGTTGAATTGGGACAAGGCGAACGTCGGAGGGTGCGAATCCTACCCTTCGTAGTTTTGGATGTGGATTCTCCGTATAATTTTTTCTTGGGCCGACCGGCCCTGGATGAGTTTAGGGCAGCATTAGCCCCGTGGTGCTTAACTTTGAAGTTCCCAACTGACAAAGGAGTAGGTGTTGTTCATGGCGACCAAGCGGCTGGTCGTGCCTGTTATGTGGCTGAGCTCAGAGAGGCCCATCGGAGGGAGAAAGGAAAGGTTGCGGACATTCCTGTCCGCATCCATAATAATGATGATTGACAAGTAGTGCCCGAGCCCTGGCTCGGGCATAATTCTCGGATCTTCAGAGACATAGATCCGAGAGATGACGATGAGAAACCCAGGAAAGAAAAGGCAGCGCCGGCTGAATTAACAATTGACATTTCAGTCAGCCGAGACGATCCATCGCGAGTGCTGAAGATCGGATCACAACTCGGCCCTGCAATGACTGAAGACCTTAGTGATTTCCTCCGGGCAAATCTTGATGTTTTCGCTTGGGTGCATTCTGATATGTGCGGGATTTCTCCCGCCATTACGAGTCATATGTTGAACATAGACCCGAAATACGTCCCAGTTAAGCAAAAGAGGAGAGGAATGGACCCAGAGAGGTCCGCTGCTCTAAGAGAGGAAGTGGACAAACTCAAAGCCAATGGGTTCGTCCGTGACGCCCTCTACCCTGAATGGGTATCGAATCCCGTGCTGGTGAAAAAGGAGAATGGGAAATGGAGAACTTGCGTAGATTATTCCGACTTGAACAAAGCGTGCCCCAATGACAGTTTCCCGTTGCCTAGGATTGATCAGTTGGTCGACTCCACTGCAGGACACGAGCTGTTATCATTCATGGATGCATATTCGGGTTACAACCAAATCCCGATGCATATTCCGGACCAAGAACACACCAGCTTCGTCACAGATGTCGGGCTATATTGCTATGTAGTGATGCCCTTCGGACTGAAAAACGCAGGAGCGACTTATCAGCGTTTGGTGAATCGAATGTTCAAAGACCAGCTTGGTAGAACGATGGAAGTCTATGTGGATGACATGCTCGTGAAGTCACGACAGTCAAACGACCACATTCGAGACTTGGCTGAAATGTTCGACATACTCAGATATTATGGGATGAAGATCAACCCTCTGAAGTGTTCCTTCGGCGTTGCGTCGGGAAAGTTTTTGGGATTCATTGTCAATGCTAGAGGAATTGAAGCCAACCCAGAAAAGATTCAAGCTATTCGGGATGTGCAGGTCCCCAGAACCATAAAACAGGTGCAAAGCTTGAATGGAAAAGTGGCTGCGCTGAGTCGATTCATATCCAGAGCCACGGACAAGTGCATTCCTTTCTTTGATATAATAAAGAAAGGGAAGAGGAATTTCGAATGGACATCTAATTGTGAGGAAGCATTCCGGGATCTGGTGAGGCATCTGGAGAGTCCTCCAGTGCTGTCAAAACCAGTAGACCACGAGATGCTGTGCGTATACTTGGCCGTATCCCCACATGCTATAAGTGCGGCTTTCGTTCGCGAGGAGGACCGAATCCAGAAGCCGGTGTATTATGTTAGCAAGCGTTTAACGGGGGCAGAAATAAATTACCCTAAAATCGAGAAATTGGCCTATTGCTTGGTGATTGCATCACGTAAGCTGCGCCTATACTTTCAAGCACACTCAATTAGTGTTTATACCGATCAACCCCTACGGCAGGTACTCCAACGACCAGAAACTTCTGGAAGATTGTTAAAATGGAACATCGAGTTGAGCCAGTTCGATATCGCCTACTTGCCACGAAGATCCATACAAGGGCAAGCGTTAGCAGATTTCATCGTTGAGTTTACCATACCCGACGAACCAGATAATCACGATGTCATTCCCCATGTTCGATGGAAATTATACACCGATGGGGCATCAAACGACCGTTGCTCCGGCGCTGGCGTAGTCCTTGTAACTCCGGAAAATCGATCGGTTTGTTACGCTCTAAAGCTCGATTTCCCGGCTACAAATAACGAAGCAGAATATGAAGCACTGATTGCGGGCTTGAAACTCATTGGAGAACTCAGGGTAAAATCAGTTGAAATCTTCTGTGACTCACAGTTGGTGGTCTACCAGGTGCGAGAAGATTATCAAGCAAAAGGGACAGAAGCTTGCTTCGTACCTTGTTCTGGTTCAAGAACTGCTGTCAAACCTTGAGCGTTATGACATTTCGCATGTCCCGCGTGAACAGAACAAAGAAGCCGGCTTATTGGCAAAATTCGCAAGCACTGGCGATGCTCAGCAAATGGTATTGTTTCCCATTGAGGCATTGCATGCCCCAAGTATAGACGCAATGAAAGTTGATTCTGTGTTGGAAACAGGAATCGAGAGGGAATCGTGGATAACCCTGTTCAAACTATACCTAACAACCGGGGTTTTACCAGAGAAAAGGAGCGAAAGACGACAGGTCCTTCGGAAGGCCGCGCGATACGTGATGCAGGATGGATTAATGTATAGAAAGGGGTTCTCAGTCCCCTTATTACGATGCATCGCTCATGATGAGACGAAACGGGTCTTGAAGGAGGTACACGAAGGAGAATGCGGTGACCATACTGGGGGGCAAACGCTAGCAAAAAAGATCCTCCGCTATGGATATTACTGGCCGACCGTAAATCGGGACGCTGCAGACTACGCAATTAAATGTGACAAGTGTCAAAGATATGCGAAAATCCCGAGGACTCCATCAACAGAACTCACACAAATGGTTAGTCCCTGGCCATTTGCAATCTGGGGAATCGACATAATCAGCTCTTTGCCTATATCCAAAGGTGGTGCGAAATACGCGATAGTTGCAGTCGACTATTTCACAAAATGGGCTGAGGCAGAACCTTTGGCCACAATCACCTCTAAGAAGGTCATTAACTTCGTTGTACGAAACATTATATGCCGCTTTGGCCTCCCTCGCACCATCATTACGGACAACGGGACGCAATTTGAAAGCAGAGAGTTCAAAGAGTTCTGTTTAAAGTATGGCATTGAGAAGAAATTCGCCGTCGTTGCACACCCAAAAGCTAATGGACAAGTCGAGGCCATTAACAAAATAATCAAGTCCATACTGAAGAAGCGTTTGGAGAAGGTCGGAGGCAAGTAGGTAGATGAGCTTCCGACGGCATTATGGGCTTATAGAACTACCCACAAGTCCGCGACCGGCCATACTCCATTCGCCTTGGCATACGGCTCGGAAGCCATTATACCCGTGGAACTTGAAGTTCCATCGCATCGAGTGACATATTATGATCCCAAGACGAATCAGGACCTCTTGTTGGAATCGTTGGACTGCATCGATGAAAAACGTGAAGAGGCCGAATTAAGGGCGGCAGCACATAGGCACCGAGTCAAGCGTTACTACGACGGCAGAGTCCGCCCAAGGATTTTCAATGTGGGTGATCTCGTTTTGAAACGAGTTTTCCCGGTACCGTCGCGTATGAATCCCAGTTGGGAAGGTCCGTACGTCATTGAACGGAAGCTTGGAGAGGGAACATTCAAGCTAGCGACCGTTGATGGCGTGACACTCCCCCGAGCATGGAACAGTGAACATTTGCGACATTATTACATTTAGTATGTTTCTTTCTTGTTTTAGGCACAGTTATTTCCTGTATGTTTCCATTCATTCGTAACTTAGTTTCCTTTCAGCCATGTAATCAGGCGGTTTAGTTGTTTTTCATTAATAAAGGCTTGAAGCCATATTTTTCATGAATTACTAACGTTTCTATATCTCATAATCGGGTGATGAACTACTAGAGCTACATTGTCCTGTATAATGTGCAAACTCGTATAAACAATCTCAATCTCCGAGTCCCCTGAGCGCGGACCGGAGTACTCTAAGTCCCGGAGCGCGGACTAGAGTATAAACGATTTCAATCTCCGAGTCCCCAGAATGCGGACCGGAGTACTCTAAGTCCCCGGAGCGCGAACTAGAGTATAAACGACTTCAATCTCCGAGTCCCCTGAGCGCGGACCGGAGTACTCCAAGTCCCCGGAGCGCGGACTAGAGTATAAACGACTTCAATCTCCGAGTCCCCTGAGCGCGGACCGGAGTACTCTAAGTCCCCGGAGCGCGGACTAGAGTATAAACGATTTCAATCTCCGAGTCCCCAGAATGCGGACCGGAGTACTCTAAGTCCCCGGAGCGCGGACTAGAGTATAAACGACTTCAATCTCCGAGTCCCCTGAGCGCGGACCGGAGTACTCTAAGTCCCCGGAGCGCGGACTAGAGTATAAACGACTTCAATCTCCGAGTCCCCTGAGCGCGGACCCGAGTACTCTAAGTCCTCGGAGTGTGGACTAGAGTATAAACGATTTCAATCTCCGAGTCCCCAGAATGTGGACCGGAGTACTCTAAGTCCCCGGAGCGTGGACTAGAGTATAAACGACTTTAATCTCCGAGTCCCCTGAGCGCGGACCGAAGTACTCTAAGTCCCCGGAGCGCGGACTAGAGTATAAACGACTTCAATCTCCGAGTCCCCTGAGCGTGGACTGGAGTACTCTAAGTCCCCGGAGCGCGGACTAGAGTATAAACGATTTCAATCTCTGAGTCCCCAGAATGCGGACCGGAGTACTCTAAGTCCCCAGAGCGCGGACTAGAGTATAAACGATTTCAATCTCCGAGTCCCCAGAGTATGGACCGGAGTACTCTAAGTCCCCAGAGTGCGGATTAGAGTATTAACAATCTCAATCTCTGAATCCCCTGAATACGGGTCAACTTATTATAAGTCCCTGGAACGCGAATTTAGAAATGCTCAAGGAATATAGAACAAGGAGTATGCTACTCCGAAGAATGTTCGAACAACGCGAGAATGGACTGGGAAATATACAACTCATAAGTGCTTGAGTTTTGACCACAGTTATTCAGAAAGCTAAAAAGTAAGAGAGTCGTTCAAACGACTAAGGAACTAAACTTTATTTACTAGTCCAAAATCAGGTTACACAGTTATCCCTCCAAAACTTGGAGTCAAGAACCTATCTATACAAACTACAGAGACAAAAGATAAAAGTAGTTACAAGACTTAAGCAAAGAAAAACTCGTTGAACGAGTAT
The DNA here is from genome assembly GCA_030737815.1 of Allium fistulosum. Taxonomy (NCBI): domain Eukaryota; kingdom Viridiplantae; phylum Streptophyta; class Magnoliopsida; order Asparagales; family Amaryllidaceae; genus Allium; species Allium fistulosum. Next base: position 859,232,320 of record CM060908.1, on the reverse strand, counting down.
AGCGATTATTTCTTCGGTTTCTTCTTCTTGTCTTCTTTTGTTTTTTCCGATGACTCCTCTCCCTCACGCTTCTTCTTGGATTTCTTGCTTGCTAAAGAAGCGGAGTCAGGAGTAGGAGAAGGAACATCCAGAGGTTTGAACCTGCCCGGGAGAATGATCTTCAAAGGTCTGTTCCGCGGGTCGGTGAGTTCTAGTATTTCAGGCTCAACTTTGACCTCGTCTTTTTTCTTCTCCTCTTCGGCGAGACGCTCTTTCATGCTCATCTTCGAGGTATGTTCAGAGGCGCCAATGATTTCGATTTCATCACTCCCTTCGGTGGGAGATGAGGTGTCTAGCTTATCATCATCTAGCGCCCCGATCACTTGAGCGTCAGGGCCGGGAGTTACTCCCGCATGAGCAACATCGCTTGTTTTCTCTGCCTCCTCCTTGGCGTCATCGCTCCTCGGAGTTGGCTCGGCATCAGAGCAGCCTGCATGAAAACATAAAGAATGAACATTAGGACGAATAACCGCTACTAGAAAGTGACGGATCTTTTAGCTTCTAAAAGAAGAATTTCCTACCGGGTTTTGGTTGGCTATCAGTTGCGCGTGGAGTTTCGCCCTCTAGAATAGGGGATAGCACATGAACACCAAGCCCGAGATCTTCAGGATCGTAGCCGGCATGCTGCTCGAATGGGTCAAGTGTCGGCCGACCAGCCGATTGAACAGTAAGAGGAGCAGCAGCATGAGGAGCTGTAGTCTTAGCCCCAGATGGACCGGCTTCATCATTTTTCTCTTCTGGTAGGGGAGAGCCTTTGCTATAAAGAGCCAAAGCTGCAGATAAGTCCGTTGGCTCGTTCCCTCTAAGAAATTCCTTCACCAGAGCATCCTCGTTGACTTCTTCAGAGCCCGACTCGATTTTCCTAATCTTCACTAGAGTTTCCCAGGCCTCAGCTAGGGATTCGAGATAGCCCTCGCCCAAGAATGTCAAGTCGTGATGCATAAGGACGCGGGCGCCATATTCAGCAATCAACGGGTCAAACATGCACTTGACCTCTTCCCTGCCGGCCTCTACGGCCGCCTCGAGGCGAGAATCAATCTCCTCCGCAGCTTTTCTTTTGCCCTCCTCACGGGCTTCGTCTTTCATTTTTTCAACTCCAGCAAGTTCGTCATCGAGCTTCGTTTTCAAGAGCCGAGTAGCGACGATTTCATCACAATATCATTGTGACTCTTCTTGAGCAGCTACTTTATCCTCTTTCTCCTTGGAGAGTAATTCTTTCAACTCTTTGACTTGTATGGCAAGCGCGTCCCTTTCTTTTTAGATAGAATCTTTTTCTAAGGCAAGGGCACCGCTGCGCTGGACTGCTTCATTGAGTTCCTTCTTGTGGGCCATCTCTAAACGAGTGACTGCCTCAGCAGTATCTTTTGCACTTTGCTCAGCGGCTTCAAGCTTCGACTTATACGAAGCGAGCTCTTCGTCTTGATGCTTGATGATGTTCTTGTCACTGCCAGCCTCTAGTTTCAGACGATCAATTTCATATTGTCGCTCAACAGACACCTCCGAGATCTTTTCAACCAAGTGTACAAACGCATCATGTTGAACATAGACGTCGTTGTTACAGGCAATGGCACTCTGCTTCACGTTCCCCAGGGATATGATGAATAGCTGGGAGGAATTTCAGACCATCAAAACAAATTTTTGGGAATTTGGCCTTAAGATCGACCATCTTCTCGGCTATAGTTGGGTCAACCGCGGGAGTAGGGGGAGGAGGCTTTGAAAGTTCCGCTCTTTTTCGATGCTCCCGAGTTTGCCTTGTACTCGACGAACCGAAGTGTTGTTCTCGGGAAACATCGGGTTGGGACCCCTTCTGTGAAGGCTTCTCTCTATCCGGCTCAGTTGGAGGAAGAGGATCACGGGACTGTGAAGATTGGGAATATGCCTTCTTACGATAAGACGAATCGCAGGGACAGTTGTCCTGATCTTCGTAATCATCTCTGTCCCTGCTCCTGCCCGAACCTGAATCCCGTCCGGGATGATGAAATATGGAAGATCTATGAAGGCGATCGAGTCCGTGGGAGCGCCCCATGTCACCTACAAAGAATAAAGATAACAACGAGTTAAGAGAAATCTGGGAAATAAGAAAAAACTTGAAGTGTATGATGGAATGCGTATGTTCGTGTGTGTCCTAGTGTTCCCCCCGACGGACCGGTTCTTTTATCTTTACTAATCGGAGTATTGTCCCCCTGGGCTGGGAGTTGAACTCCCGCATTGCCTTTAGCGGGCGAAGAAAACTTGAGGGCTTCAGGATCGTCAAAACCATAATTAAGTATATCGTCGGGGATGGAAAGATTTGACAGACCCCTTAGAGAACTTTCCATATGCTGTGAGGAAGCCTCTTTCTCTGGCGGGATGAGCGTAACTTTTAAAGTTCCGCCAACTTTCTCCTTCCGTATCTTGTATTTTAACTTCTTCTTTCCCTTCGAAGGGGAGGATGACGTTTCAATGTCGTGAACTTCGACCGCCGGATTCCAAGCGGAACCCACATTCTCGCCTTGAGTCTCAGGAGCTTCATCCTCCTTGTGCTCACCCTCTTCGTGCGCATCGGGAGTGTGGCCGGTGGCGTGACGACGATCCAGCTTGTTTTTTCCCTTTACCGGATGATGGCTTGGGAATGGAAACGCCCTCAGGAAGGCTAATCCGACGACCAGGGGCTAGCAAGCCGAACCTTGACAATGATTCATTTGAAATGATGGTTCGGATGTCTCGTTCCTCGGCAGGAAGAGCTCTAATGGCTTCAACGGCCTTAGAATATCCTCGGCCCTCCAAACGCGGGTTAATACCTGAAAAGATGAAATGAGAAGTTAGGAAAAGCATAACTCCAATTAAACACGAATGATGACTCAACAAAGAGACTTACTGCCTTCGACCCATCTCCTCATAAAACCCGGAGGGCAACGCACATAGAACCATTCCTGTTTGTACAGGGCGAATTTGCTGCATGCTCCTGTCAAGATTTGGCATTTGTGGTACGACTCGAGGAACATGAAGGAAGGGCTATCTTTCCGTTTCTTGATCATATAAATGTATCTAATGTCGCCAAAAGTTGGAGGTCTAGAGAAGATGGCCATGAAGAGTAGGTAGGTCCCATATAGAAACGCATGACCGTTTGGGTGCAGCTGCGACGAGGCAATATCTATGTACTGCAACACGTCCCGAAGAAATAAATTGAATGGAGGCATGCTGCCCATCCAGCACATGAACTTGTTGCACGTGGTATATCCGACTGGGGGCAGGTGAGGACGATCGTGTCGTGACGGGACTAACACATCGACGAAAGGAATCCCATGGATGGAGCATATTCGTCGAAGTGCGACTTCATTAATCTTCGAAGCCTGTGAGTCGATCGGATTGTCTAAGAGAACTGTTGCCTTCAGGGCATCAGGAGCTAAGTTATGGGCGGGGCAAGTCGACGGATTTGAAGTATCAGCGGCTTCTTGCCTTGATGACGGCCCAGGCCTATCAGATATAGTGGCGGAGCTAGACTTTTTAGACATCCCCAATAAATAATGAATCTGTCTAAGTGCCTGTGAAAACTATACTTGAAAAACGTTGAATGTTAGAATTAACAATACGAGTATTCCCCCCACGTGGTGTGTAAACTAGTGCAAGCAATCGTATATAAGCAATGAGAATCTAGAGATTACAAAGATACAAAAACGAGTTTCGAATCGTCGCCTTCGAAGACCGTCATCGCTGACCGTCTCAAAAAGCCCGCCTTGTGGCGATTACAATTCCAGATTCAGAAAACGTGTGTTAATCTAAGTTCAGTATGTCTGTAAAAACCAGAGAGTTAATGATCCAGGTCAGTCTCATATGCTGGCACGCCCGGGTCCTTGTCCCTGTTTTGTTAAGTGTAGTTCAGGATTTGCATTGGTCGGCCTTAGATTGGTTCGGCATTTATGCTGTTCGGCATTTACAATTGGTCGGCATTTGTATTGTTCGGCCTAGGATTGGTTCGGCATTTGTATTGTTCGGCCTAGGTTTGGTTCGGCATTTGAATTGTTCGGCCTAAGTGTAGTTCGGCATTTATGTCTGCTCGGCTTAAGTCTGGTTCAGCATTTGTTCTGTTCGGCTAAAATACTGTTCGGCATTTAAGTGGTGTTCGGCCTAAGTATTGTTCGGCGTTTATGATTGTACGGCATTTGTATTGTTCAGCCTTGATATGGTTCGGCATTTAAGTGTGTTCGGCCTTGGTTTAGTTCGGCTAAGTTGTTGTTCGGCATTTGAATAAGTGTTCGGCCCTGGTTTGTTCGGCAGCCCTCCATTTCACCGTCCGGCGCATGGCAACATACGCCGAACCAGAGCTATGCCGTTCAACACCCTTACCACCTCCAACACTTTCATTCTTCTTTCTTCTCCTTTAAACTTCGGTTCGACACGAAGAAGCTAAGTCCGATGGTCTTATGTGCGAACACTTCTAATCATCCCTCCTCGCCTTGCACCATCGTTCAGCAATAAAAGACGACCTACTCGAAAGTTTTCTACATGACACACTCGGCCGTCTCGTTTGAAACTATTTGAATCGTACAAGGAATAATACCTAGTTTGCAGATTGGAGCTTAGGAAGGAGTAGTTAAGTTTTAAGTCTGGTCGACTGGAGAGAATTGAAAATCTTTATGGAGTGACAGAGGTAAAAGAGTAAAGGAGAGAAGAGGGAAAGAACATGGTTTTATAGGGGAAAAAGTGGAAGTCGAAGGGGCTATATCCGGTAGAACCGGTCAAAGCTGTATCGTTCGGCTTCAAAACGTAGAAGTGGTCGGCGCATAAGGAACATTCGGCTTCGAAAGTATTGTTCGGCATTTATCCCATATCATGCGCACAACACAACCACTGGTACTCTTAAAAAGGCATCTCCATTCAAAGTTAATCAAGGGTTTAAAATGAAACGAGAAGGTTACATAACTCAAAGCGCATCACGTTCAGTCACGTAATACACTTTGGGGGGCAAGTGTTTCCTGGAGATTTGACCAGGCAACTGAGTACTCGGTATTGGCAAGTACTCGGCATCCAGTAGTGCTCGGCATCCAGGAGTACTCGGCATTCAGTAGCACTCGGCGTTCAGGAGTACTCGGCTTCCAGGACTACTCTGAATTCAGTAGCACTCGGCGTCTGTAAGCGCTCGGCATCGAAAGACATTCGGTATGTACAACTGCTCGGCATGGTTGTATTATTCGGCCAGAACCATCATTCGGCCAAAGGCACTACTCGGCTAAAGGCAACGTCCGGCCATAACTCTCGTTCGGCCAAGAAACATCGTTCAGCTAGAAGCATCGTCCGGCTAAAGCATCGTTCGGCCAGGGACATTGTTCGGCCAGAAGCATTGTTCGGCTAAAGCTATCGTTCGGCCAGCACCAACGTTCGGCCAGAGACAGCGTTCGGACAGAAGCATCGTCCGGCTAAAGCATCGTTCAGCCAGGGACATTGTTCGGCCAGAAGCATTTTTCGGCTAAATCTATCGTTCGGCCAGCACCAACGTTCGGCCAGAGACAACGTCCGGTCAAGCGCTTCGTTCGGCCAGAGGCACGTTCGGCTTCGACTGATGTTCGTTCTACTCTTCCCACGCAGCAAGCGTATCGTTCGGCATAGAGAGGGTGGTTCGGCATCCAAGTGTTCGGCCTATTTGGTTCGGCATACGGCGACCACTCTATTTGGTCCAGGATGTTCGGCTGCCGAGCCCACCTGGGAAGTCCAACCCATCTTTGCCTATAAATAGAGGGGCAGGGGCACAGTGAAAAAGGATCTTTTCGAGAACACTGGGGAGACTCTGCCATTTTTCAGACTCATCTTCTTTACTTAGCAACTCCATTCAAACATTTGATCTACTAATTGTATTTGTAATCAATCATTAAGAAGATCAATAAAGTTTAACCTCAAAGTGGACGTAGGCAATTACGCTGAACCACTATAAATCCGATGTTCTTACTTTCTGCATTTGAATTAACATATTCTTCTTTGTTTAATTTATCTTCATCATTTATATCTCTTCATAATCTTTCTCAACGAGGTTAGTGACCAATTTTGGTGCTAACAGAGAGCATGCAAATATGTGAAGAAATCATGGCCAAAACAAGGCAAAAAGGAAGAAGAAAAAGTAGAAAAGAAGAGAGAGCCATTACCAAACCTTTCAGATCTGAGTTTGGCCAAAAATTTGTGATGTTGAGAATCTTTTTCACGTGAAAAATGAATAAAAACTCATGGCTAATCAATAGAAAAGGAACGGCCAAAAATATGAAAAGGCAAGAAAGTGAAAAGTCAAATGTTTAAAACTTTAGTCTCTTCAAATTTCCATTTCTATTAAATCAAATAAAACAAATAAAATTTCAGTAAATGCATTAGAAAAAGGAAGCAAAATAAAATAAACTGAAATAAAGAAATAGTTTATAAATTTGAAACAAGACTTAGAAATTACAAATAAAATACCTTTAACTATGGAAAATTATTACTATACTTCTAAACCAATAAAAGTCAAGTAAAATTAAAATAAATGCTGAACAAATAAAGTGGAAATGAGAATAAAATAAGGTCTTAAGAAAATAGAAAATAAATAAAGAATTTCTTTAATTAATTGAAACTGGAAATTAGAAATTGTAAACAAAATACAACTGCCACTGGAAAATGTCAATTACACTTTTAAAAATGTTTTTAAAACCAAAATATATACATAACATGTTATTTTACCCATATAAATATAAATTAGAACATTACATGACCAAATAATATATTATTTATATAATTTAAAATAAACAATTTTGTTAAATACAGCAAATTACACTCAATAGTTAAAAAGGCATAACTTTCACAATATAAATCGGATTTCAACGAAACGAAAAGCAGTATTCTTAAAATTTTATTTACTTTCATAATAAAAGATAAAATTCAAAATTTTAAAGTCATAGTTTGACCATATCGACCAAAATTCACTTTTCTGGAAAATATTCTATTTAGTCATGTTTGGAATTCTAAATCACATCAAAATCAAAATTTATATTTAAAATAACAAAAATTATCCATTTAAATAAATAAAATAAAGTTTTCAAATCAGGAAATTAAATTTAAAATAATTAAAATATACAATTAAAATAATCACAAAATATAGGGTTGTTACAGTTATCAACCAAAACAACGAGTTAAACTATAGTATATTTGTTTTGATGACTTCGTTTTTGTTGGAAATTTTGACAAGTAAAAGGTCTTAAATTTCTTAATAATAACCAAAACTTATATCTAACTTATTTATGTCAATTTAAAAGTCAATCCTTCATTGTAAATGTTTTCAAAAACTCGCATTCATCTCTTTGTAAATAAATCTTGCATTTTGTAAATATTTTCATCCTGCATTTGGATTTTATGGGTAGTATCCGCTGAAAACCCTCACGAGACAACACTCGTCCTATTGGGGACACCTAGAGGTTTAACGGCTTGTTGCATACGCTCAATGCAATCGTGCTTCCTACGAAAATGGATTTATCTTAGTTTTTCTTTATTCGAGGACGAATAAAAAGATAGGTGTAGGGGTATTTGATGTACACGTAAATGTGCATATTTTTACCACCACATTTAATATAATTAAATTAAATAAATGATCATATTGGGTGTTTTAACAAATTTAAACGAAAATTCAAATTATTTTCAAATCGTCACATATTCATCTTCATATAGGAGCAAAATGGTCATTTTTGTGCATATATTATTTTGAGAAAATTTAATTGGAAATTTCTATATTATTTTATAGGAATTTGGCTTCATATACAAGTGGTTTCATGAAGATATATGCATGCACAAAAAAGATACAAAGGAATGAAGATGGAAATAATTCAAAGTGATGATCATGGAGGACCTCACTTACCCACCTACCTTAATGTACACTTATGAGCTAATGCACATGCTAAAAGGCCATTAAATCTTCATGCACACTTAATGGATGATTATATGATGCTAATGATTACTTGGCCTCCACACTTCCTAAGAGGGTATTTTGGGCATTCCCCAAAAAAGTGTATTAGGGTTTCATACATTTATAAATACCCCTTATGCTTCATGTAACCTCTCTTCCTCTTAGTTAGTTTTTAGCTTAGAAATAAAAGAAAACTTCTCTTTTCTTTTCATGGCTACTTAGCCATTTTCTCTTTATGTAATTTTTTTTATGCAACTTTAATATATTTCCTTTTCTTGCTTATTTACTTTTATGCAAGTAGTGTAGATCTTCTTTTATCTTATGCAAGTAGAGTAGCTCTCAATTTACTTTCATTAGCTTGCATTTTTCTTTTCTTCTTGTTTCATGTTGCTTTCTTCATTTTTTGATATTATAACAAATATGAGAGGCTAAACCCCTTCAATTTAGGGGTAATGAAGCTCTCTTGAATCATGTAGATGCAACATAATTTTTTATTTATGTCTTTTTTGTGCTTAATGGAAAGTTAGATGTTTGTGTGATTTTGTGTTTAATATTGAGTTTGATAGCTTATGTTGTTCAAAACAAATAGGCTATGCTTAGTCATATGAATCACTAATTACCTCTTCATCTACATATGATCATGGTAATGGAAGTGGATTTAGAATCAAAATTTGATGGTTTATGTTTCTAATTCAATAGTTAATAAGCCATGCTTAAAATAGATTCTACTTTTAATTTCATGTCATTTTCATTAAAGTTACTAAGTGGGTTAGAGGGTGCATTAAAGTTTGATGGTTTAAGTGTGTTAATTAATAACACAATTAGGCCATGCTTATGATAAATGCATGAACTAAACTCACAAATGATCAAAAAGAGATCATAATTTCATTATGTTGATTTATGTGATCATGAGAGGGGATTTGCCTCTAAATTGCTCTTTAATCTCATATTTTTATTCTCTTTGGTTTTAGTTTGTTTTTACTTTTTTTTAGTTAGTTAACAATCCCTCGACTTTGGTTTAATTTGGTTGAATAGAATTTCAAAATCTAAACAATTCTCTGTAGATCGATCCGTACTCGCATACGTGCTACAATCATACACCGTGCACTTGCGGTATAAATTTTATTATAAATTTTTCGACGGTTTTCTAATTCGATAGAATTTCCATCGTTAAACATTGTACTCATTCACCAGACTTTCGTCTGATCCATTCTTTTTCCTTCTTTTTCTCCACCCCAGTTGACAGGGCAATAGGTGATTGGCTATTCTTGATACTTGGAGAGTTGAGCTTATCTTTGGAGACTGCTTTTTACCACATTTGCTCTCCATGTATTTATTTATCTTATCCGTACAGATTACTTTTTTATCAGACTTGGAGTGATATTTTCTATGTACTCTGTATTGGATCAGATACTGATTTTTTGAGACTGTGATTTGGATATTTTATGAGATGGATAGTTTTCTGTGTTACATATTTTGTTCCTTCCGATGTGATTTCTAGAAGTTTAGAAAATCTTAGATTATATCTGTTTGTATTAGTCTCTGTTACGTAAAATAATGTTACAAAACCCCGATGATCTGCCTTTCTCGACATGACGCGAGTACAAAATTCACACTAAGCTTTGGATCGGTGTGTCGGGAGGTGCGGTTTGTCACAATCGGTCTTCCATTTTGAATTTTTCTTGATCCTAAATGGGGATCTAGTGGACCTGTGCCTTGTGATTAATCCAACGATGGAGAGGGTTGTCTCCCTATACTTAATAATCGATGACCGACTTTGCTCTTTGAAATGATTTTGTTTCAGAATTGAGTGACCAGTCAAAGAGTTTCCTCGACCCTTCCTGAGCCACTTCGTAGGACATAAGTACAACATCCATCGATTAGTCATCCTAATGATCAACCGATCTATTATTGCACTTTCCTTGTACTCCTCTCTTCTTGCCATTCTCCATTATAGTGGCTTCAAGACAGTTTAGGTGACAAACTACCAATTTACCTAATATTCATGTGTTCCTTTGTTAATAACTTTAATCATAATCAAACTTTAATTAGAGATCAAAGAAATATAAATACATTATCTTGTTTATCTTTTTATTCCATTATGTCATCCAAATCATAGTATACTTAGCATTTAGACCAACTTAAAGGTTTCATTAATCCATAACGGATTAGTATCTTTCTACTACTGTAATTATTCTTCAGTTAATCATATTTAGTATCCACTTTAATTATCGAATAAGGAATTGTTTAGTTAATCATATTTTGATATTTAGATCATAGCATTGGTTGAGAATCATATATATCCACAGCCACGCTCTGATTACAAATGAGTATGACTATTATCATAAAAGACCACTAAAATCATGGCCTCAATTCAATTTCATATATATCCTAATAAATTCAATCCACAACCAAGTCCACGTAAAGCCAATCAAAACATGACCACATAGTAACCCATCGGTTTTTTCTTTCTCTAGTTCCCTTCAATCCAAAAATAAATCAATTAAATCTTAGGAATAATCAACAATAAGAATAATTCACGTATTAGATTATATCTCCCTCTAAGTTAACCACTTCCCTACTTCTCCTATGATTTTTGTTATTTATAAACCTCTTTAAGAATTCTCCATTGTTGACAGAATGGTCTCTTCAAATTCTTATACAACCTCAAAATAATGATGAATCTCCTCTCTATTTTTTGCTCTAGGTGTTATTATTTGAAAATGAATAAGATGGGGAGGGCATGAAGAGTAACTGATTCGGGGAATCAGCTTAATTTATTCTGTTTTTAAGTGTTCATAAAAATTTATTGTACATTCATCTATCGATAGATTATCTTTTAGTATTCTATATAGCCTCTAATTAATGAAAGAATTCTGTATTTTATTACTAAATCTAATATAATTATAAACTGCCCAAAACAGTCTCTAAATTCAGTATCATCTACAGAAAGAAGCTAAGGCCTTGGTTTGACAAAGAGCCACTAAATGATGTTCTGAATGGAGAGTAATCAATGTTAAAACCATATAAACATTTTTTTAACTTCTTAAATAAAATCAATTTTACTTATAAGCCTTATATATTTTTGTTTATTGAAACACTATAGTGTTTATAATTTGATGCATTCTCCATTGACTTTGTTTAGGTAATTTTTTATTACCACTTTATTTTTAGAATAAGAATGGTATTTTATTACCAACTTTATTCTCTAAATAAAATTATACCACGTATGTTAACATACATAATTTTTTAGTACATTCTCAATGTATGCATTTTTTATAATATTTCATATGTTAAATATTAATGTTACATTATGTTTTAGCATTATTGCTATTAAAATTTGAATTTGGTTAGTTGGTGATTGCTTTGGTACTATCGTCATGTTTAGCCATAATTTTATTATTTGAAACATCAAAATGGATAGATTATATATACAAGTAAATTATAAACTCACTGTAAATTGAAAATGTCATAATTTTCAGTGCATACAAAAGCAACAAGTTTAATGTTGAAATTGAGCGGTTAATGAAGATTAGTATGTAAAATCACAAACAATTGTTTTGAAATATTAAAAATATAAATAAAATACATAAATGGTATCTTTGTTTCATCTAACATAACATGATTATTATGGTGGTATTAATTTTCATTTCAATCGTATATTATGATTTAGTTTTGTTTTTTTTTATTACTACTATGGTGAATGGTTAGAGTGTTTATTAAATTGCTTATATTATCTAAAAATAAATGTATAAATATATCCTTGGTATTAGTAATGAAAAAACATAAATATTTAAGTTTTTTTTAGCGATGATAGTTTGATCAACCATTATCGTTCAACCATCCAAGATAGCTTTCAAACTGCGACAATATATAAAACATCTCCTTATAAGTATCCACTAAAATACCTCCAATAAAAAGATTGTCTTCATCCAACTTTATTACCTACTACAAGATGTGACATGTTTTAACTGTTATGTAAGCAAATCTTTTTTATTTAGATTTATACTAATAACTAAATTAGACGACTTATTGATTTTTTCAAAATGAATCATTCATTTAACTAATGTAAATAATATAAAATTTTAATTTTTTCTAAAACATATGTGTATCACCATATAACTTTCTTTATATGTGTAAAAGTTTAGTCATCTCCAACATCAACACCATCTCCTTAATCAAATATTTATTTTCTATCGAATTACGCAAATATCTTCCTCTATCACAACAAATTGCATTCCTTTTAAAAGATCGATGTTAACATTTGGGCTTAACTTTCATTCACGGTAGTTTCATGAGGCATACTCATCAAAGTAACATGGGTATTCAACAACATGACAATATCATGAAGGAGATTTCACAAATTGTTCAAACCAATCACAAGCATCAGTATCACAAATGCAATAACAACGTAATAATGCATCATTATTACATACAAGCACGGTGCTTCAGTTGAAATGCAGCGTCCACATTAGTTGATCAAAGCATGTCAAATAATGTAAGAAACAAAAGCAAGGAAAAATGACCACGGATTTTTCTGTCATCTTGATTCTCCAAGCCACATACATGACCAGCATTTGCCAAACATGGACAAGAGTAAGGAGCGCCTCTCACAATATTAAGAGCCATTTTGTGCAAATAAGATGAGTAAAATAATTCAGATATTGGACATTAGTATATACTAATTCACAAGAAGCACAAGAATATTAATACATGACTTTACACCATCTACAATTACATGATATCGATAGGTGTAAACATACCGAAAACATATACTGTCTTTTTTACAAAATTATACAATTTGAAGCAAGTCTTTGAATATCAATTGCTGTTAAGGGTGGATGAGATGGCTACTCATAAAAAGGGATCCCATTTTTCAAATCCCATCTGCCTACTAACATGTGAGGCCAAAACATGTGATTTGAGCTAAATCAAAACCAAAAAAATTATGATGCACCTATTGAAGAACTCAACACCTGAACCTGTACAGGATTTATTCAATAGCATGATTGGAAGAAACAAAATCATATAATAAACATGTCAGAATCAAAAGATCTACAAATTACGAGATGTTTACCTTGTTCACAAGCAAATCGATTTGCTCCCGATACATCTCTTTCAAGTCTGCAATATCGTTTCTGAGCTCTTCCAGCTGTAAAATGCAAACAAAACTGTAAAACACAACTGTTTGATTACAAGAACTGAAGGAATGAACAATATCCTGCTTATATTTGGTAAAAAATACTTTAGGATATAAATGAATTCGTGATTAATACTTAACAAAATCAAGAATTATGAGCGTTTGGTTGGTTCGGTATATCCAGTGATGAAATTTGTTAAACCGAACTAAAACCGATAAAAATGAAAATCAAACCAAACCAACCAAATTAAGTTTGGTTGGTTCGGTTGATTATCCGATTTAACCGAATTGAAACACTTTATGTTTAAAATATTCATTGTAATTTGAAATAAAACATAAATATATGATTAAAGTATTCTTATTTATCATTTTTGTGCTTTCTAAAAGTAATTTTGACACATATTATAAATAAAAAATTTGGATCATTAAACTAATATAAAAAATTTATTATAACGTCGATAATTTTGAAAATATAATAAATGTTCGGTTAATTTGGCTAAACCGATAACCAAACTAAATTTTTTACGAACCGATTATAAACCAATCTAGTTTCAAAACCAAACCAAACCAAACCGACCAAAATGAATTGGTTTGGTTGGATTATTTGGTTTAACCAAATAATGCTCACAACTATTCCATGCGTATGCATTATGAATAATGAACTTACATTTGGCAGGACAGCAGTTTCAAGGAATGCAATTCAATAAAGAGAATCATGGGCGGAGTAAATAACAGCTTTCACATTTTATCAAGTAAAGAAATTAATTTGTGTGCTTGGGCAAAGATAAGCCTTTCGCAATGCTTATATTACCTCACATGTGAGAAGAAAATAACAGAAAATGACAGAACTTGTGCAGTTGCATATAATGGAAAACACAGTTCTTGGATGTATAACAATCATTTGATATCCATGGTCTTTTCTCTGGTGTTGTTTGTATGTGTAGTTGCAAGCAAGCATAGATCGAACTAATGAGATAGACAAAAATATTACCTCTTCATCTCTTTCCCCCATAAGTTCAAGGGCAGAAGAATGCCTTCTCCTCAAAGCTTCAAGCTCTGCTCTTAGACTCGGCAGATGAGATGCTTCTGCTCTCAGTTTTTCACTCTAAAGAGAGATTAAAACAATAAACAAATCGAGGATATGTAATAACTGTTGCATTGTATGAAAAATATGAGTTGCAGAACTTGGATATGGCTGCAAGGCCCTTACTTCTTCAGTCAATTTGACTAGCTCCTCGGATAAAGAGTCTCGTATGGATTCCAATGTTGACTGCAGTGTGAAAATCAACACAAGCTAAGCATGCATGCATACATACATGCATATAAATATACATATATGAAGGAATTCTGAACTTCACAATTTGAAATGTTCAAAAAATTTGGAGGCATGTCCTCATGATACTTGGTATTATTTCCACAAAAATTAGGCTCATGTAGTTTCGGAAATCGACAATTCAAATCAATGAGTAAATATATGTTTTATGGTTAGTATTAACTCGTAACTTTGAATGTTCTAAAATTTTCAGAATGATATTTGGTGGAGATGATATTGATAATATAGATTAGATATTTAGATACCACGAAGAAATTGTATAAATTACATTATTTAACATATGAAAGAAGTGCTACAAAAGAGGAATGCCAAGATCCTCTATATGTGTGTGCATTTGTTTACATATATGTATATGTATATGAGCCATGAGGTTGCTAGAAAAATAGAAAATGTGAAGAATGGTAGTGTAATAACAAATGATGATAATAAACTGGCGACATGGAGGTAGTACTTCTTGGTTCTCATCCGAAGTCTATGATGGAGAAAAAAAAACAAAAGTTAGAATACATAGAACTGTAAATGGTGGATAATGAGACAAGAGCTTTCATCTACGAAGATATGTACAAAAAAGCACCCATGAATTGGTGTAATTCTATTATGATGTATGTGATAGGCGCTGGGTCGTATTATATACACCTAAAAGCATACCTTAATTGGACATGGACCAAAAGAGGAGTTTGACATTGTCTCAACACTAAATGGGTACTTTTATGTGTTGAATTCGATTTAAAAGAGGACTGTAAGAGGATGCTAAGTGGGGGTCCTTACTTGTACTTAAGGTACTTTTAAAAAAATGGAGACTAGATATGAAATTCAGTATGGAGTAACTAACAAAGCCCATCCGTTAGAGTGACAAATTTGGACTTGAAATAATAGAAGGCAGAGTCGATTAGTGCTTATAGCCAATGTTAGGTGTCCTCGTTGAGTTAGATGGGCACGCGGAAAATGATTCCAAAATGAACTTTGCTAGAGTTGGTAGAGATGATTGCCTCTTCATATTTTCCCATGGTAGTGAGGTTATACTTGTTTTATGCAAAGAAACTGAAGTTCCAGTCAAGTATGAATATGATTCTCATAGGTGTAGAGTTTTGCAAGGTGTTTGGCCATGTTCAACACCAATGTAGAATGAAGGTGCAGGAAGCATGGATGCCAAACCAAAACAAAATGCAAAGAGAAGTAGTAAGTTGAGACCATGGTTTGAGGTTTCGGCCGGAACACCCAAATTCCGGCCATCTCGATTCGGTTTCGGTGGTCTCCGGGACGAAACACTACCAAAAATCCGGTTTCGGTCAGCAAAAGGAAAAAAATTTGAAAAAGTCAATCGAAAATTATATACCTTGAACTTCAAACTCATCGTCAACTTTCAATCGAATCTAGTCTCGTCGTCTTCAATCTCGTCGTCGACTGTTGTTTTGATTC